>OW240913.1:179667089-179719368 GCA_933207985.1 Pelobates cultripes | reverse complement strand
ATTGGCAAATAACATCATCCAACTAATGAGAGTGGTCCTGAATTCACCATTGTAGCACTCATGAACAGCTCACACACTACACTAAAGCCTTCTGTATTTGTATGTGTGTGCTGTTCCTTAATCTGTATTATGACAGATACAAACTGACTGATACACATACACATTCTCTCATACGCTCACAAAGTATTGTTTTTTTTTTTTTTTAAGTCTACCCAATCTCCCACTCTTTTGGAGAGTTTGAGTGGATCCTTTCCCTGGAGTCCAGTGTGTGTGTGTTGTGACAGTCATCTTTTTGATTTGTTCCTTCAGCCCCATTTAGTGCTGCCAGGGCTGGAGTTACGCCATATTCCAACTCCCAATATCACTGCAGTGCGTGCAAGGGAGAAAAAGCAAAAAGAGATATGCACTGCCCTTCTACATTATGCACAGCCATCTTCCTCGATTGGACCCCTAAGGTGTCCAGCTCTTGGCCCCTATAACGGGTGCATAACCACTTGTGGGCTGGTGAAGGTTGTAGGAGCATTCGGGCAGGCATTCGGGGTGGCATTTTTTGCCCCGCTGGAAAGTGCCACCCAGGGCTAATACTCAGGATAGATACAGTGCTGACTCCAGCTTCCACCAAAATCTAAGCCTAACTCTCTTCAAACTAGGTGAAACCTTAGTACAAATCAAACAAATAAAGGCTGCGCAAAATGTTGCTATATGCACAAACAAAGTGCTACCAAAATTTATTGGAGTACAAAATAAGAAACAAACGTTTCGGGTACAACCCTTTTTCAATGCACCATGTCCCTCAACCCCATATGATACACTCACCCTTTAAATACAGAAAATACAATAAACAAACATCCAGAGCCACCCCCCTCTGTAATCAGTGCTGAATAGGAGTCCTCCTGGGTCCAGCCGCCATCTTGCCGGATTTCCCAGCATGCCATGTTGCTAGGCAACAGTTAACAAAACATATCAGGAAATGCTGTGGCCAGGTCTCTTGGCTTTAACCCCTTAAGGACGGAGCCAAATGTACACGTTGTGAACGAAACAAAATGTAAACAAAACCTGGCATTTGCGCTACATGTCTGTCCAACCGTAATTCACCTCTTTCATAGTAAATACACCCACCCTTATTATATATCATTTTATTCAGGGGAAACGGGGCTTTCATTTAATATCAAATATTTAGCTATGAAACATAATTTAATATGAAAAAAATTGGAGAAAATTAGATTTTTTTAGTTCTACATGACATTTTAACTGTCAATGTCTTAATACTGTTTGCTTTTACTGCAATAAAATACACATATTTGTATTCAGCAAAGTCTCACGTGTAAAACAGTACCCCCTATGTACAGGTTGTATGGTGTTTTGGGAAGTTACAGTGTCAAATATAGCACGTTACATTTGAAATTGAAATTCGCCAGATTGGTTACGTTGCCTTCGGGACTTTATAGTAGCCCAGGAATGAAATTTACACCCATAATGGCATACCATTTGCAATAGTAGACAACCCAAGGTATTACAAATGGGGTATGTCCAGTCTTTTTTAGTAGCCATTTGGTCACAAACACTGGCCAAAGTTAGCGTTAGTGTTTGTTTGTGTGAAAAATGCAAAAAAAGCCAATTTTGGCCAGTGTTTGTGACTAAGTGGCTACTAAAAAAGACTGGACATACCCCGTTTGCAATACCTTGGGTTGTCTACTATTGCAAATAGTATGCCATCATAGGGGTAATTTTCATTCTTGGGCTACCATAGGGTCTCAAAGGCAACGTAACCAATCTGGCGAATTTTAATGTGAAAAAAATGAAACACAAGCCTTATATTTGACGCTGTAACTTTTGAAAACACCATAAAACCTGTACATGAGGGGTACTGTTGTACTCGGGAGACTTCGCTGAACACAAATATTTGTGTTTCAAAACAGTAAAAAGTATCGCAGCAATAATATCGTCCGTGTAAATGCTGTTTGTGCGTGAAAAATGCAAAAAACTTCACTTTTACTGGCGATATCATCGTTGTAATACATTTTACTGTTTTGAAACACTAATATTTGTGTTCAGCGAAGTCTCCCGAGTAGAACAGTACCCCCCATGTACAGGTTTTATGGTGTCTTGGAAAGTTATAGGGTTAAATATAGTGCTAGCAAATTAAATTCCCTTTACTTCCGGCATGGGTTGTCAGGCAGGTCCCGCTAATTTTAATTAATTAAGATACCCAATTATGTAAAATTATTACATAAATATATATGTAGAATTAATATATGTATATATACGTATGTGAATATATATGTATATATATATATAATTTTTTTTTAAATATTTTTATTTATATATATGTATATTTATAGTGATATATACGTATATATTTATGTTATGTCTATTATCATACGTCCCGCGGATAAGGGTGGGGCTATCGTTATTTTGCAGTATGAAGATTATAGAGCTGAAATTTTGAGACAATTATCGGATACATGTGTGTATGAACATACTGAGACTGATCCGGTTTGTGAATTTAGTAAAGTGATTAAATCGACACTACAAAGGGGAGTAGAATCTGGTTTCCTGACCATGGCTGAATTTGAATATCTTTTTGAAATGCACCCTAGGTGTCCTATTATTTATACACTACCAAAAGTGCATAAAAGTTTGAAGTGTCCACCAGGCCGTCCAATTGTGTCAGCATGTGGAGGTCTTCTAGAGCCGATTGGAAAATGGCTAGACATCAAATTTAAAAAACCTGTTATGTCATTACCTACTTATGTGAAAGACTCTGCTCAGGTAATAGCTGCCCTCAACTCCACTATATTACCTCCACAAGGGGTGTATTTAGCAGCTATTGATGTCAATAGCTTATACACCATTATTCCCCATGCTGAAGGGATATCTGCGATGCGACAGGTTCTGCTACAGCACCAAGATAAAATTGAGCCTCCAATTGAATATATCCTGGAATTACTAGAACTGTGCCTTACATTGAATTACTTCAGGTTTGAAAAGTCATTTTATGTTCAGATTTCGGGGACATCCATGGGTGCCCCTATGGCACCCATGTATGCCAATGCATATATGCATGTGTATGAACAGAGATATATTTTACAAGAATACAGCCAATATATTTTGAAATACTTCAGATACATCGACGATGTCTTTATTATTTGGTCTGGGGAAGAACAAGCACTACTGAACATGTTACAATCGCTTAATTACTTGGATTCACCTGTTAGATTTACATACCAGATTAATAATAAACAAATGGACTTCTTGGATCTCCGTATCTTTATTGAAAACAATAAGTTGGGTTATACTTTGTATGCCAAAAAAACGGATCGCAATACCTTACTCCATGCTACTAGCCATCATCCTCCCAATTTGATAAAATCTCTCCCGGTGTCACAATTTGTGAGGGTATTGAGAAATAATTCGGATTTTAATAAAGCTGCGATACAGGTGCAAGAAATGTTTGGGAAATTCTTCCAGCGGGGATATTCTAAATATACTCTGGAAAAAGCATATTCCAAGGCAGTACATCTATACACTGAAAGCTCTAGTACCAAGAATAAAGTGAATAGATTAATTTTTCCTCAAACTTTTCACTCACAATCTCGAGACTTGTCTAAAAAGATTCGGGAGGATTGGGAGCTAATCAAAAAAGATAAGACATTACCGGAAATATTTCAACAAAATCCTATGATTAGCTATAGGAGAAATAGGAATTTAAGAGACTATTTGGTACATACTGATATTTTGGCATCTAGACGTGTTACTCTTCAGAACCCTGGCTGCTTTCGCTGTTTGAAATGCACGGCTTGTAATAATATGACACCTGGAAAATCATTTTTTCACCCGCATTCAGGGAAAGAATACAAGATACGTCAGCGGATTACCTGTACTACCACACATGTTGTTTATCGGATTCTATGCCCATGTGGCCTTATGTATATTGGGAAAACCTCGAATGATTTAAGGCAACGAATGACGGGACACAGATCGACGATTAGAATGGCATTATCAAGTGGTGTTGCATCTACCCCTATATCTAAACATTTTCTTGATAAGGGACATACATTGCCAACTTTAAAATTCATGGGTATTGAGCATGTCCCGGTTCCCTTAAGGGGAGGGGATAGAAATAGGCTTCTCCTTCAAAGGGAAGCCTTTTGGATTTTCATACTTGGAACTATGCATCCAGGAGGACTAAATGAGATCAACCCTCTCAATTGCTTTATTTCTGCAAGATAGAATTGATCTTTTGCTATTTTGATTTATAATGTTAGTATCTGCTCGTTAGATTGGTTATAGCTGTTTATCTTGTTATCTCTGTTTGCTACATACGCCTCGAATTTGGTGTATTCAGAATCTGACACTTTGTTTCAAGTTTTTCTGATATGATTATGTATACTTGTAGACTTCTCTCTTCTCGGAATTCCTTTACAGGATTTAGCCACCCTAGTTGAAGTTTGTATATATGTATATAGTATTTAGACATTTAGTAGATCGGTACCTTGGGTGGCGTTCCTGTTTCTCTATATACATCCTGGTTTTTATATGGCATCTGAGTTGTTGGATTTGATCCACCTCGGCTGTCTGTGCACTGTACTGTCATTTCATGATATATGTTTCTTTACTGGTTTATATTTCACTGGTTTATTTATTTTTTTATCTTGGGGCTAATGCCCTTTCAACTTTCACATCTCACCTATGATGTCATTTTGCTCTCTGCTTACTCTCCAATCAGAATCTATTACCACCATATTTAAACTTTCACATTTCCCGCTTTTCACTGTCTTGATAAAAGTCCTTCGTGGACTGAAACGTCGACTAGATCATGTTGTATTACTACACGTTTTTGCAATAAATTTAATGTAATTTTTCTAAAAAGAAGACCTCTGGAGTGCACTCGTTTTTCTTCGATATTCATTACGGCTGAGGCAGCACCGAGGCAAGTACAAGACCGGTAAATTGAGTGCGGGATTTTCCAGGATTATATGAGTATTACAGGGTCCGTTAAGCCAGGACTCCTTCCACGCACCAGACCATAGGAGAGTAATTTTCTATACCAGGATCGTATAGATGGAGGAATTTTTATCTAGAGCCGGAGCTCTAGTGGATCATGCTGAAGTGTTGCAGTTTTCGGAAGCAGAAGCAGCAGCTATACTTTGGCCACAATCTGACTCGGACTTACCTATCTCCTCTGAACCACGGGACATTGTGAGAGATTTGCAGAAATTAAAACAAAGACAAATAGATCTTGAATTACATGCCATCTACTTATCAGACTACTACCGCATGAAAAAAATTCCAAGAGGTTTTCGGATTAAGAACGTTCCGACTATTGGTAGGAATAACCCTGAGGTCTGTCGTAAGTGGATTGGCATACTGAATAAATGTTCCCTAGATCTAATGCTGGTCGTGATCGAGGAGGTAGGTCGAGAATTAAAAATTACTAAGTTTAAAATCTCTGACTTCGAGGTATTACACTCTACTACTATTGCTGCACCTAATTGTGATTTGTTGATCCAAAAACTAACGGAGGATCTGAAACAGTATAAAAACGACCTTGTTAGGTTTAAGAGAGAAAAATTGTCTAAAGTCCAGGCTGATTATTCTGAACACAGAGTATATCGATGGTTATCTGGGGATAATTCTAGACCTATGTACAGGACATACAGATCCCGCATTAGAAAACCGATTGCTGCCACTGTAGATTTCACGTCTGGTGAATCAGCATCTGATTCTGACCTAAGGGTCTCACAGAGGGAGAGAACATACTCTAAAGATTCAGAGCACACTGATCCATCTTTTTTAGAACCAGGATTAGGCCTGGTGAGAGAATCACTCGGTGGGAGTCACTTGAATATAGAGCACCCTCCAAACATCATCACTACACCAGGAGGGGGCAGAAAGGGAAGAGGCACTGGTCACAGGGGGCGTCCGCCACGACGACGTTAGATGACCCTATTATCAATTTGTCCTCTAGAACACTCACTACGGCAGAGACTATGTTACTTAAGAGAGGTCTCTCATTTGTGCCTACATCCAGGATGAATAAATTTCAATGGGAAATTGATCAGTTCAAATTTAACAGGAAACTGCGTTTAGCAGATCACTTCAAAAATTTGCATTTACAAACACAAAGTGAAGAAGAAGGGACTGATAAGCTTAAATTACGAAGCTCATTTGATCCCCTCACGGTTAATACTACTTTGAAGACATTTTCACAAATTCTTAAAACGGATACCACGGAGGTTTTCAATACTTTTAGTAGCTCTAGATCTAACATCTCTAGATTAGAAAGGGAAGCTCTTCATAATTTAGCTAATGATATGTCTATTATCATACGTCCCGCGGATAAGGGTGGGGCTATCGTTATTTTGCAGTATGAAGATTATAGAGCTGAAATTTTGA
The DNA here is from genome assembly GCA_933207985.1 of Pelobates cultripes. NCBI lineage: Eukaryota > Metazoa > Chordata > Amphibia > Anura > Pelobatidae > Pelobates > Pelobates cultripes. The sequence goes on along the minus strand of OW240913.1, from coordinate 179,712,969 downwards.
GACAATTATCGGATACATGTGTGTATGAACATACTGAGACTGATCCGGTTTGTGAATTTAGTAAAGTGATTAAATCGACACTACAAAGGGGAGTAGAATCTGGTTTCCTGACCATGGCTGAATTTGAATATCTTTTTGAAATGCACCCTAGGTGTCCTATTATTTATACACTACCAAAAGTGCATAAAAGTTTGAAGTGTCCACCAGGCCGTCCAATTGTGTCAGCATGTGGAGGTCTTCTAGAGCCGATTGGAAAATGGCTAGACATCAAATTTAAAAAACCTGTTATGTCATTACCTACTTATGTGAAAGACTCTGCTCAGGTAATAGCTGCCCTCAACTCCACTATATTACCTCCACAAGGGGTGTATTTAGCAGCTATTGATGTCAATAGCTTATACACCATTATTCCCCATGCTGAAGGGATATCTGCGATGCGACAGGTTCTGCTACAGCACCAAGATAAAATTGAGCCTCCAATTGAATTGAGGACTTCACTCTCACATGGCCGGGGGGCTTCCAGGGGGTCGGACGTGCCGCGGGGGGCTCCCTGGGAGTCCCCCCAACCGCGATCGCCGGCGTGGGATTGCCGGCGACCGGGTAAGTACAGAAAGACCGGAGGGCGTACTATTACGCCCCGCGGCGATTAGAGCCGCTTAAAATAGGGCGTAATAGTACGCCCTCCAGTCTTAAGGGGTTAATCAAGTTAACATTATAAAATAAAAATATCTTAAAAATTTGGCAATACAGAACTGGTGGAGCTGCTGTGTTTTGTGAGTTGTCTCTCAGGAACTGTCAATGGGTAAAAAAAGCAAATGTACCTGTTATTTTGTATAAAGTGTTACAAGATTGAGTATTTCAGCTTAATTCACTGGTCATACATTCGTAATGATCCCTTATATAATTGACTAAATGAGAATTCAAAGTGAATTTCAAACTCGCCCAAGTAGCCAAAACTGGAAGCATAGCTGACTTAATGTTTTCCAGTTCTGCTATTTTGACCTTAAATTTAAAATTCACTTTAAATTTACTTAGAATTCTCACTTTAATTAATAACCCTGCAAGTTTACATTTTAATGTGTTTGTGATTGTTGTTTTTGAATGTTTTTGGGTGTGTGCAATTCTAAGGTATTGAATTCATATTTTTGGATACATTTTATACATTATTTATCTACAAAAGTCACCATTAAAGTCTTTGAGATTTGTTTACAGATAATTAATTTGAAACGCTTATTCAAGAATAATAAATTGTGGACCAAGTTGTAGAACTCTTATTGTAATACCACCGTTTTCATATTTAACACAAATAAAAATAACAAAATTAACTTTGCGATACATAGAAAATCCTTGCTATATTTCTTTCAAATGTTTATTTCTGTTTATTCATATTTCTTAGTTAGGCCCTGTGACGAAGTGCCCTTCGCCACTTGGTACTGGAGAGGCCTGCTTGCCAGCCTCCTCCCCTGTGACTATGACTCTTTGATGTATTTGCCTTTAAAGCCCCTATTCTACCTTCAGACAGACTATTTATGTAGGCTGCTTTATTTATCTTATGTTTTAGTCACCCTGTACCCATTATAGGTGCAGGGTGTGTGTAATGTAATTGTTTATAGTGTGTGTGTGTACTGTGAGCTTGTCTAGTGCCCTCTGTTGGTAGCAACAGCAATATGCACTACCTGAATTGCAAGACTGGTTCATTTGCATATTCGGGTAGATTTGCATATTCGGGTAGATTTGCACATTGCTAATTCTGCAGGCAGGTGAGATATTTACTGTTAAATATTGTCTCCCCCCACCCCTTTAAAAATGTGCCATTGTGTTGTGATAAGTCACTGTGTGTTTCTTGATATGGTTTGACTGTTTGTGATTTTATTGAGGTTTCACAACAATGTTATTGTGGTGACTGTATTGGCTGGTCCCAAGGGAATAAAGGTTTTGACAGTTCTTCTTGATCCCTCTAAACGTAGCCTTGTCTCGTTATTGGAGGGAGCTGTTATAATCACACTGGGGATTGCTATGCTTTGCATGCTCCCCTGAGCTTGAGTCACTTAGCTCTTTTAAGAGCTTGTTCCTGACACGCTCTCCTTGGAGGAGGGGTCTTCACCACACAGTCCTGGATGCTGGAGGTTCATACAGGGTGGAAGGAAGAGTTCTTTCCCACACAGTCCTGGAGGACAGAAGCTGATCCAGGGTGGAAGGAAGACTGCGAGACTCCAGTCAAGATACGGTGGTTGCGGAGTTTGCGGTGGTTGTGGTGTCTGCTGCAGTGCTTGGAGTCCTCAGGAAGCGCTAGGAGCATCCATCAACGGAGGGTACTCGGTCGGAGTACAAGGAGCTCCGTTACAGGCCCCAATTGTTAAACAGAATATACATTTAAGTTCATAATCCTCTCTATTCAGTCTAACCTATTATTTCCTGTAATGGTACTACCTCTCTCTTCCACTCTTTTGTTTTATCCAAACAGAGCTAATATTAAAAAAAAAAAAAAAAAATCCATCAGTTTCCAATAAAATATATACAGCAGAATCTGCCTTTAGGATATATCAACAGCAATAAACTATATCTGCCCCTGTAAATGACTTCAAGCTAATGTTTTTTTCCCCCATCAGTTCTGGTTAGAAGTAACATGTTGCCTGCCTTTGCTCACTTGCATGTTGACCTGGGAGTTCTGGGATTATGTAAACATGGTGTCTTGCAATTGCCCTGCCCATTGTAAACATTGCACAATACATCTTGAGCTATGCAGGTGATGCACAACTGTATTTTTTTCATTTGCATCAAATAATTTGAGTATTATCATGCTTGGTTATCTAAATTATAAGTGAAGGCATATGCATAGTAAATGTGCATATAATATATATGTAGTACAGTATATAATTTAAAAAACTTACAAATTGTTTATTTTTTTAAAAAACTCTTCAAAATACAACTTTTAATAAGTGTACTGTAGTCCACTTTAGATCTTATCATGTAAACAATAATTCATTTATCAATAATCTGCTGTGTGGTATGTAATTTATTTTTTATCTATGTTAATTTATTCTTTTTAGACTAAATACATTTTAATATTTGTTTATTTACTGTTTAATTCTGTTATGCTTGCTAGTTTTATTGTCATTTTATAATTTTGCTAATACATTTTATTCTTTAAATTAAGTTGAGTATCCTAATACACAAATGGATTATGATACTAAATATATACAGATACATTATAGATAAATAGATAATAAATAGAAAGATAGATAGATTCATACAGCAGTGATGATTTCAAACTCTTATCCATAAATATTAAATAGAGGCCATAGTTTTACAAAAATTGAGTGTAATATTTTTCATTTTGCTTTTTTGTATTGATGAAAAATGAAGTGCAACATTATTTTAAATTGAACTAAGGGGATTTAAAAAAATAATAATAATGGAAAGAGTGAGTAGGCAATTGATATCCCACTCAACCCTTCCACCCTGGGAAGAGCAAAGCATTACACACATCCAGGCTTTAGCTTCAGTGAACCATCCTTCAAAACTGTGCCATATCAGCTTCTCCCAAATCCATCTGTTAGTAGGCAGAGTAAAATTACTGCAATGAAAGGAATTTTCAAAAAAGTGGACAGACACAGCAGCAAGAAAAATGTCATTCAAATTGTGTTTTTTATTCACCGCCATATTCTGATATCCTGATCTCTGATAGCAGTATCAAAGTGAAGAGCAGGATAACCCAAGTATGGAGTTTCAGCTTTGCTTCATTAGTTGCAGAAACATTTCTGAGGGATTTAAAGTGGGTCATGTTGTTTATAAATTGGGTCAATTAGGGGATGACCTGTACCAAATGGGCATTACTGTGGCTCAAGGTTTCTGGCATATCCCTTAATGGAATGAGAACTCAACTAGCTGCAATCCCAGTGGTAATCAATGCCAGTGGAGTGGTGAGACTATGAATTGTTCTCTGCTGTTACAGAATTCTATCTAACAGGTCTTATGTGGTGCTGACCTCCTGTCATAGATGAATGTGGATAGCCAGCTTTTCTCTTGCTTGTTGGCAGTTCTGACACTGGGAGCCCCCTGCCCATTAGACTGCCACCACAACCACATATACATCTATATGGCTTTCAGTGCTGGACTGCCACCACAACCACTTACACATCTATAGAGCTCCCGCCTCCCAGTGCCCGGACTGCCACCACAACCACTTACACATCTATAGGGCTCTCAGTGCTCGGATTGCCACCAAAACAACTTACACATCTGTAGGGCTCCCAGTGCCTGGATTGCCACCACAGCTACTTACACATCTATAGGGCTCCCACCTCCCAGTGCCAGGACTGCCACCACAACCACTTACACATGTATACGGCTCCCACCTCCCAGTGCCAGGACTGCCACCACAATCACTTACACGTGTATACGGCTCCCACCTCCCAGTACCAGGACTGACACCACAACCACTTACACATCTATAGAGCTCCTGCTTCCCAGGGCCAGGACTACCAGCACAACCACTGTAGGGTTCCCAGTGCCTGGACTTCCACCACAACCACTTACACATCTATAGGGCTCCCGCCTCCCAGTGCCCGAACTGCCACCACAACCACTTACACATCTATAGGGCTCTCAGTGCTCGGATTGCCACCAAAACAACTTACACATCTGTAGGGCTCCCAGTGCCTGGATTGCCACCACAGCTACTTACACATCTATAGGGCTCCCACCTCCCAGTGCCAGGACTGCCACCACAACCACTTACACATGTATACGGCTCCCACCTCCCAGTGCCAGGACTGCCACCACAATCACTTACACATGTATACGGCTCCCACCTCCCAGTACCAGGACTGACACCACAACCACTTACACATCTATAGAGCTCCTGCTTCCCAGGGCCAGGACTACCAGCACAACCACTTACATATCTGTAGGGCTCCCGCCTCCCAGTGCCCGAACTGCCACCACAACCACTTACACATCTATAGGGCTCTCAGTGCTCGGATTGCCACCAAAACAACTTACACATCTAGAGGGCTCCCAGTGCCTGGATTGCCACCACAGCTACTTACACATCTATAGGGCTCCCACCTCCCAGTGCCAGGACTGCCACCACAACCACTTACACATGTATACGGCTCCCACCTCCCAGTGCCAGGACTGCCACCACAATCACTTACACATGTATACGGCTCCCACCTCCCAGTACCAGGACTGACACCACAACCACTTACACATCTATAGAGCTCCTGCTTCCCAGGGCCAGGACTACCAGCACAACCACTTACATATCTGTAGGGCTCCCAGTGCCTGGACTTCCACCACAACCACTTACACATCTATAGGGCTCCCACCTCCCAGTGCCCGAACTGCCACCACAACCACTTACACATCTATAGGGCTCCTGCCTCCCAGTGCAAGGACTGCCACCACAACACTTACTAGACATGTGCAATTTGTTTCATGCAATTTGGACATTCAGATGCTTACAAAGTACCAAAATTCCGATTTATCCAAGTCCTGAATTGCCAAAGTTCATAATTGACGTAGTCGGGAAGTGTTGAACCGAACTGAATGCCATTGGCAGAATTGCTGAAGCAGACACAATTTTTTACTTACCTGAATTTCCAAACCGAACCGAACCAAATTATTTGCCCATGCACATCCCTAACCCATAGTCTCTGGGCAAAATAATTCAGCATAGCTGAATTGATTCAACAAAGTTTTGTTCAGGGGGTCTGAAGGGTAGTGGATGCATGAAATAGCCTTCCAGCTGATGGTAGAGGTTAACACAGTCAGGGAGTTTAAGTATGCATTAGGCTATCCTAGACCTAAGATAATGCCTGGGACTAATGAAAGTATTTCAAAAATTGGACACACTACATTGGCCAAATGGTTTTTATCCACCGTCACATTCTATGTTACTATGTTTCTAAGTTTGTCGATGTTGCATTTTTGGTGCAACATTACGTCTCTGTGTTGCCAATCAATTTGTCCCTGGTAGATGAATCACAACGAGGGAGTATGATGGTTGTCTTATTGTAATACAGGCTGAAAAAGACTCAAGTCCTTCAAGTTCAAACTTTAACATATCTCTTATATTTTAGCTTTTGGTTCATTTAACTCTTGATTTTCATTTTCCTATGTTACAATTGAATTATATTTTTTAACTGTGTTCTTGGTTATTTAGTTTGAAGAGTTGTGGATTACTTTTATAAATAAAGTCTGATTGGTGAGGCTAGTTTTGACATGTTAAAAAAAGATGTCAAATTCTCCCCAAAACACCCCTATATGTACTAAAATAGTGCATCCTTTGCCAAATGTATATGGTATAAAGTAAGTTAAATATATTAATACTATCACTAGCTTAATTTAGTAGACTGACAGCAACAGAACCCCCCACAGTTCTCATTCTGTTCCATTTGCTTTGTATACATAAATGATTCAGAATATTTGAAATCAATTACAGTTACAGGAAAATATAGCACAGAATAGTTGTCCCTTGAAGATATGCAGCAGAATATGAAAGAATTGGATGCACAATAATGTGGCCACAAAACTGCAAACATTTTCTTGATTTATTGATGCTGCTGCATACAATTTATTATATTCATTCTAGAAACAGATGCTGTTAGGATTCTATCACCAGATGAACAGATCAAAATTAGTTTTACCTCCTGTCACAATGCTTTTCAATTGTGTGTTTGCAACATGGCAAGATTAAATCACTGCTGTATCTGTAGGGATATTCTTGGGGTATGAAGACACAGTAAAAATAAAAGTACGTTTTATACAAGCTTTAGTGCTCATGATGCTACAACTAAAATAATTGAATTGGCTGGACATGGAGATTTCAAGTGAAGGAACGTAAAATGATGTATGCTCATCTTCTGTGTCCAATCTGAGGTTCAGCTTTTGTTTTAGGAAATTGTTTGATTATTTGTACTATGACCTTGATTTAATATTTTGGACAAGCTATAAAATATTTAACATTAGTTTTTGTAATGGTACCCCCAAGCATAAAAAGGGTCAAACCACCGTTTAGACGATCTTCCCCTTCCAGAGACACAGGCACCGCTACCACAGAACCCCAAACTCCTGAACAGGATACAAGTAGCACTCCAAACTCCCGAACTGGAACCTCACGAATAGCTGCTAGCAGCTGAACAGGAAAAGCATCCAAGCGGCTTACACTCCTGGCAATCAGTATCTAACAGCATACAGTAAATCCCCACAAAAACGAGACAAGGCTCTGTGTTGAGGGTCAAGCAGTGAACTCTTTTATTTAGGGCTACCTGCCCAGTATTTATGCAGGTCTCCCACCTGGTGGACACACCCCTAGGGGACCAGATGGAAGACTATGACCAAAAGGATACAGTAGCCAATCACATACATACACAATCAAACACTCCCACAATGACATCACAATCCCTCCTCTCTATCCTGGAGATAATTGGGAAGTAATCCAATTATCTCAAAGGACAGAGGCAAAACTCCATTAAGCACATGGCAGTAAAAAGACAGGAAAATACAATAAAATACACAAGGTTACATTTATTACATAGCTTAGGTCTGAGCGCTCATTATTACTGAATGGCACTCAGACCACACACATTCAGTTCAATTGCCATGGAGCCTATTCATGTAATAAAAGATTTTGGCTCCATGGCAATTGAACTGAATGTGTGTGGTCTGAGTGCCATTCAGTAATAATAGCATAGCTATCTGGGTTAAATGAGTTCATTCAGTAAATCCGTGAATGAACTGGCCGCGTGTGAACTGCAGACTGCTGCCATCCAGTGTTCAGTATGCGTAGCCGCGGCCACCCGGTATAGTCAATTAAGCTGTGGTTAACCGCGGCTTCTGGGCGGTCAATTGGCGGCGCTCGCTGGCTTCTGGGCGGCCAATTAACGGCGTCTGCCAGCTAACCGCGGCTCCAGGGAGGCCAATAGACGGCTGTTTGTTCGTTAGATAGAATCTACCGTACACCCGGGCAGAAATACATGAATAGACCTTTCTGCATAGGAAAATAAAGTATTTAAATGCCGGTCCATAGCCAAAAGGCAGCAGGCAGGCAACCATGCTCCTCCAATGCACAGTGGTGAGATTGGTCTTGTCAAAGTTTTATTGTTCCCCCCACACTATTTTTAGGGTGAGGGGGGTAGGTAGGTATTTATTACATTTTCTTTGGGTGTGGGGGTGACTAGGGGCTTGGGGACCTCTAGTCACCTGGGGTGGGTATTTACAATTAGCCCTTACCTGTCGCCCATGTGTGGGGACAGGGGGGGTAGGACAATAGTTCCGTCCCCATTTTCATTTAGAGCCCACACACGCCGCTCATGGGTGGGGGCCGGGGGGAGGACACTAGGTCCATCCCCCCATTTTCATACAGGGCCTCCTCCCGCCGCTCAGGGGTGGGGACCAGTGGGGAGAACAATAAGTTCCCCCCCTTTATTGTAATTTAGGGCCTCCACCCACCACTCAGGGGTGGGGGCTTGAGGGGAGGACAATAGGTCCCCCCCAAAAATTTTATTTAGGGCTCCCACCTGCCACTCAAGAGTGGGAGCCAGGGGGGGGGACAATAGGTCCCCCCTTATTATAATTTAGGGCCCCCTAAGTGTCTAAGTGACAGGACGTTCTGGAATACTGACAGAAAGCATCGCAAGATCACTGAGGAAAGGTAAGAATTGTGGGAAAATTGCTATGACCACAGGAAACAGAACACACAAGCGTAGGAAACTTTGTCTTGTGTTTTAAAGAAAACTAGAGAAGATAGGAAGAAATGAAGAACAGATCCTGACAGAGGGAGAGAAGAGGAATTGATTAAAGAAAGGTAAGTTCGGCATTACTGTCACAGCAAGGGTGCATATTTTATTATTACACTATGGAATGTTATCCTTTAATGTAATTTGTGTAGTAAATGGCACAAATTACAGAGATGGTATTGTTGAGGTCAAAAGGGGTTACATCTTTTGAAGCTGGGACCCCCACATAGGTCAGATGACAGAAGGGGTAGTATGAATGGCATAGTAATGTGAAAAGGATTTTACTATATGCATGTGAAGTAATCAAGGCTCTGCAAGGTGTGAGGTTCTACACTTGGAAAAAGTCTGAATGTCTCTTCATCCATTTGGCATGTACCTTGTAAGGGATGAGTCAATCTCTTTGATATGTAAATGCCATTAGCCTTGTTCCAGTATCATATCTAAAGGAAGGACAAAAACATTCATATTTACCCCCATAGAATAATAATAAAGCCTCATTTTTATTATATTTGGAATGTGACAAGCGCCATATTCTAACCAAGTCCAAACATGAGTGGCCTAACTTGAAGGAATTGTGGTGTCCATCCTATCGGATCACAAGGCCGGCTTGCAACATATGTATAGAATGGGAAAATAATAACAAATTCATAGAGGCAATTATTTTTTCTGTGGCGGGTACATAAGAGAAGATAGAACCAAATGTTTCCATTTGGATTGATGTGGGTCTGTACACAAGGGGGTGGTCACTTATTATTTCTGTACGTACGCCTTACCTCAACCTTTGGGTGAGGCGTGGTAATCCACAGGGTATATCTCTAATGATCCTGAAGGGTGCTAGTGTACTTGCTTGGGGGGTCAAAATCTAATTCTAAGTGAGTCACCATCTTTCTTTGCCAGAGACCCCCTGGACAGAAGTTGTACTTTGAAAAACCTAAGTGAGTATTTAGGACTTCTGTATTTTATCCTTTTTGTTTTTATCTGTTGTTGGTGTAAGTAATTTATCATATATTATATGCACTGTGACTATTTTTTGCTCATAATAAACATTTATTTATTAAGTTGGTTTAGAATCACGTTACCTGAAGAAACTAGTTAGTAATTTTACAATTCCTTAAGTATTGTATTAAGGAATATTTGGTGTGTTTTATTATTGATTAACCTGGGGGTCTTGGTGGTGGCAGCGTTAAAATAGTAATAGTTATATTATTATGTTTAAGTGTGGGTGGTGTTAAAAGGGGTATTTTGTCATTATTTCCGGTCTAGTGCAGACAAATAGTGAATTTTAACCCTTTCACAACCACAACTATGTCACACACACTCTTTCAGTAGGGTGCATTTGTGACAATGACAGTGCCGCTTTAAGGATCACAATCTGGTCAATAAAGACACTGTGCCTTCCTTACTTTGCATTTGCTGCTCTATACAGTCCTGCATGTGTCAACTTAAAGCGGCACTGTCATGCCAAACTTACCTTTCCTCAATCTCTTCCTCTTCTCCCCCTCTCTCAGGATCTGTTCTTTTCTTCCTGTCTTCTTTAGTTTTCTTTAAAATCATAAGACAAAGTAGGGACTTGACCAGGAGGAGGAGCAGAGTGTGCTTCATTTCCGCTGGTCAGAGCAATTTTCCAATTATTCTTACCTTTCCTCTGTGATCTTGCGATGAGTCCTGTCATTTTACACGAAACTGCTGAATTGTGTTCTAAGTGAATGAGAACAGTATGTTTGTTTGTTTTAGAACGCAATTCCGCACTTTGTTCGTATCGGAATTTCATTCGATGGGACAAGCGAGTACGGGCATTGGGGAGATTTTAATCTCCCTTATGCTATTATGGGAGTCATATTGACCCCCATAGAGTGAGGGAGGACATGGGGGGCTTAGGAAGTGGCGGGGAGCACTGCTCCCCGCCGCTTCTATCTTTACATATTACAAGGAGGGAGCTGCGCGCCGGTTGCTCCCTCCATGTAATAAACTGAATGAACAAACCAACACTGATACACAGTGTTAGTTTGTTCATCTGATTTTTCTATTCATTCATTTGTCTTTCTGATGAATGAATGAATAGATGAAATTCCCGTTCACATGCCCAGGTGTTTCACTATCTAGTGTGGGCAGATGACGTGTCCCACAGGGACTTCCTCTACCCACATAAAGATGGTGGCGTCCTGAATATAGATTGGGGCAAAAAATAAAGATTAAAAAATAGGTAATATGGGGGGCTTAGGGGCATTTGGGGATGATTAGGGGGTCAGTTAGATGTAGTGGAATCAGGAGGGGGGTTAAAAAAAAACCGGGATTCGGCCATGACAGTGCCGCTTTAAGTGGACATTCAATTTTAACATAGGCTCTTAAAATTTTGTTATGACATATTTATTTCATTTCATTAAACCTTAGGGGTTAAAATAGAGGTTATTTTACTCCATTATTTTGTAACTTAGTTACCTTATTTTTTTATTTTTTTTTTTAAATAAGAACCAGCAAAGATTGTATTATTTTGAAATTTAATAATGTACAATCTTAGCACGCTGACATGAAAAACAAATTTAATTCCAAATAGACTGGCAGTGAAGGGGTTAAATCCAGATGCACAGTACAAAAGTTAGAGGATAACCTTGGCTATGTAATTTCTATGATGGTAACAAAGCTGATGCCATTAATGCAAAACAAGGACATCCATACATATACATTTTAAATCTGCTTTAAATTTTGTGGCATGTTAGCTTCAAAAAACAAATTGGAAAATACATTTTGTAAATGGTCAATGGCTGATGAATCAAGATCGTTTATGATCCCTTTTTCACTTAAGAGTTAGCAAAAGAGATGGAGTTGCAAATTTTATAGAATCCATTTCCAAATTTATAGAGAGAAAACTGATCATAAAATCAAGGATGCCGCGTAGAGACAGCAATTCAGTCTCACATCAGATCATGTCGAGACTAGACATTTTAAAAATGCTTTTAGAAGCCAGATATAGATGCAATAAATCCCTACCATAAAGAATTTACAATGTAATTGTTAGTACTTCAGTCATAGGAAGGTAAAGTGTTGCCTGGCATTAGCACTGTTCCTGCAGTTAATGAATCCTACTTTTCTTTCCTGACTGTATAACCTTATGTGACAGATGGGAAATTATACTTCCCATGTTACTTCCAATGCAAATATATAACTGTATACTAAGTGTGAATTAAGGAAACATGGCTTGCAAAATGTTAGCAGATGTAGGTTAAAACACATTTGTATATGAATTGATACACAGGAAATAGTACTTTAATTCTAATGTGAGCAAACATTCATAATACATTTTTTAAATCATTCATTCTTATTTTAATTAAAGGACCAATATAGTCACTCAGATCACTTTAGCTCAATGAAGTGGTCTGTGTGCCATGTCCCCCAGGTTTTAACCCAGAAACTGCTATGTTTGCATTGCAGGGTTAATCCAGCCGTTAGAGGCGTTTCCCCAACGCTCAATATAAAAATCGCATTGAGCACGCAGAACATCCATAGAAAAGCATTGAGTAATGCTTTTCTATGGGCGGTTTGAATGTGCGCGTCGCTGTGGCCACGCATGTGCATTCGGCTCCAATCGATAACTGACGTCGGAGGGGGAGGAGAGGTCACCAGAGCCGAGGGTGGCCGGCACGGGATTAAGGTAAGTGGCTTAAGGGGTTTTAACCCCTTCAGCCCAGCGGGAGGGGAGCCCTGAAGGTGGGGGGGGGGGGCTATGAACTACATAGTGCTAGGAAAACTGGTTTGTTTTCCTGGCACTATAGTGGTCCTTTAATGCGTCTTTTAAAAAAGGCAAAAGAGTACAGCTGCTTTTCTGTATGTTTGACATTTAAACAATTATGATTATATTATGCACACTTCAAAGGGATGAGAGTGAGAAAGATTTTGCAATCTGGTCAAATTTGGCTGATCATGTGATCAGCCAAATTTCCAATTTACCACTATGTTTGAGAATCTGGGGAACCAACTTACTCGAGTCCGAACATGCTCATTTCAGTTGTTGATTTCAAGTGCTGTTTCTGCAACCAGAAAGAAGCCCAATGGAATTAAAGGACCACTCTAGGCACCCAGACCACTTCAGCTTAATGAAGTGGTCTGGGTGCCAGGTCCTTCTAGGGTTAACCCATTTTTTTATAAGCATAGCAGTTTCAGAGAAACTGCTATGTTTATGAATGGGTTAAGCCTTCCCCCTAATCCTCTAGTGGCTGTCTCATTGACAGCCACTAGAGGCGCTTGCGTGCTTCTCACTGTGATTTTCACAGTGAGAGCACGCCAGCGTCCATAGGAAAGCATGTTTTCCTGGCACTATAGTGGTCCTTTAAGAAGAAGCGTTTTGTTTTGCTGTTTGTTTTTGCTTTTGCAAATAAGCAAGATTTCTGCCCAATCATGTGGGCTCGATCGTCTGTCCAATCAAGATGATTAATGTCTAAGGTACAGACGGTAAATGTTGAGTTTAATAACAGATCAAGTGACAACTGACCAATAGAGGAAAGAAAAGAAGGAATAAAACAAAGCATTACAAAATTTACATCTGCAACATCTGCAAAGACACCACAAGGTATATTACTGAGGGAAGAAACAGAATGAAAAAGTACTAGCGCAGGCAGCACATCAACTGGTACTGTATCTGATTCTGCTAAGCAGTAAAAAAAACAGGGCCTTCAGCCTGTGGGTACATTTAAGGCTCTCCCTTTAAATATTAGTTTAGAACCTCTCAAAATCTTATACTCCTCACGCACAATACTAAACAAGAATATGTTTATTCAATACAACAGCTAGCTGCAACAATTGGAAAAAAGAATGGCAAAATCTAGGCAAACATAATTTGAGAAAGAGAAAAAAAATATGTATATACCATAACCAATAACCTTTTGGTCACATACATATCAATTGACATATTTTGTGATTGTTGATGATAAATGATAAAAGTACATTTATGTGTTGTCAACTCTTTTAATTATGAGTAAACAAAACCTGAAATTTGTGCTATTTGTCTGTTCAACCGTAATTCACCTTTTTAATATTAAGTGCATCCACACTTATTATATATCATTTTGTTCAGGAGAAACAGGGCTTTTTATTTCACATGGACTATTCATATAGGAAACATAATTCATTATGACTGAAATCTAAAAAGATTGTGAGAAATTAAGATTTATTTTATTTATTTTTTTAGTTCTACATGACATTTTAACTGTAAATGTCATAATACTGTTACAGGTTTTATGGTGTTTTGGAAAGTTACAGGGTCAAGTATAGCATGTTTAATTTTTCAGTTTATACACATTGAAATTTGCCAGACTGGTTATGTTGCCTTCGAGACTGTATCATAGCCCAGGAAGGAGAATTACCCCCATGATGGCACACCATTTGCAAAAGTAGACAACCCAGGGTTAACCATTTAATATGGGGTATGTCCAGTCTTTTTTAGTAGCTGCTTAGTCACAAACACTGGCCAAAATTAGCATTTTTATTTGTTTGTGTTAAAAATGCGAAAAAAGGGGGCGTGGTCTCTCAACTGACCAAGATGGCTGCGTAAGCCTCGAGTTCCTACACACCGAGCCTATAAACAATGATTAAACAAGCATTCCAAGACAAACAAGAGGCTCCACTCCAGTGACCGACCACCATGGCACAATGCTCGGTGAAAAGAACTAAACAAAAACTGGCAGATCTGCAAATATCGGTGTAACGGCACCCCCAGGCATAAAAGGGTTAAACCGCCGTTTAGAAGATCTTTCCCTTCCAGAGAAACGGGCACAGCTACTGCAGAACACCAAACTCCTGAATACAAGGGAATGCTCTAAACTCCTGAACTGCATACAAGGGAATACTCCAAACTCCCGAACTGCATACAAGGCAATACTCCAAACTCCCGAACTGCATACAAGGTAGCACTCCAAACTCCCAAACGAATAGCTGCTAGCAGACGAACAGGAAAAACACCCAAGTGGCTTACACTCCTGGCAATCAGTCTCTATCAGCATACAGTAAATCCCCTCAAAGACGAGACAGAGCTCCGTGTTGGGGGTCAAGCAGTGGTCTGGTTTATTGAGGGCTACCTGCCCAGTATTTATGCAGGTCTCCCACCTGATGGACACTCCCCTAGGGGACCAAATGGGAGACTGTGACAAAGGACAGACATGAACCAATGACAGACACACAGAGGTAAAACATCCCCACAATGCATCCTAATTTCCCTCCCTCTGTCCTGGAGATAATTGGGAAGTAATCCAATTATCTCCCAGGACAGAGGCAAAACTCCATTAACCACATGGCAATAAAAGACAGCAAAAGACATAAAAATGTATAAAGTTACAACTGTTGCACAAAACATATACATTCTACCTATCCCCAGATAGCTTAGATCTGAGAGCACATTATTACCGGATGGCGCTCAGATCACATACATACAGTTCAATCGCCATGGAGCCAAAGTCTTTCCCATAGTCTTTCGTTACACGAATAGGGTCCATGGCCTGGCTATCTGGGGTAATGCTGTTCATAAGGTTAAAATACCGAATGAACAGGCATCCGGTTAAATGACCGAATGCAGATGCAAGGAAGCTGACGGCGCAACGGTGTTCGCGCAAATACGTGTCCGTTTCCAGTTCCATAGTTTGGGCGCTGAACACCGCTGGCCGTTCGGGACTTTAAAATGGCCGCTGCCATGTGTTCGTCAAGCGAACAAAGGCCACCCAGCATTCGTCAATTAAGCTGCGGTTAACCGCAGCTTCTGGGAGGTAAATTGCCGACACACTCCCAATACAGGTGGTCCAGTCATTCGTTTTTTTTGTTCGGTAGATTGAATCTACCGAACGCCGGGCAGAAAGGCACGAACAAGCCTTTTCTGCAGGGGAAAAGAAGGCTTTCTAACATGGGGCCATAGTCCAAGGGCAACAGGCGAGCAACCAGGCTTCTCCAAATGGTTCATGGTGAGGTTGGTTTCGCCACAATCGGCACTAACATTGCCAAGTACGCAAAATCAAGATGGCGCCGACGGCCCTAACTCACCAGCATCTTACTCAGATAAGAGTGATAGCACATCCATCTCTGTGCCAACATCCATACCAGTGGCAGATTCATCAATACATAAAACGCTGTCTGAACAGCAAAGCTCTATGCAGCTGGAATTCTCAAAATTGGCTTGTGACATCAAAGTTCACAAACAGGCAATAGGTAAGCGCACTGCACATCTAGAAGACCAGACAGATGAAATTATCAGTGCCCATAATACCTTAGCAGATGCCAACACAGACATTACAGCCAGACTAGCCCTCTACACAGACAAGGTGGCAGATCATGAAGACCGAGACAGGGGGAGAAACGTACGATTAAGGGGAATACCTGAAGACATAGCCCCCCAGGATCTGCACTTATTTGCTTCAGATCTCTTCCGCACACTGTCATTAGATATGTCCACACAAGATCTCCTACTTGATAGGAAACACTGTCTTCCGAGGCCACTGAACCTACCTGCATCTATCTATAGACTTCTACAGGACTTACAAGGCAAATTCTCCATGATCAAAATCTATCCTGACCTCTCCGTTGCCCCACTCCTCAAAAGGAATGCCCTGGTGCCCATAACATCCGCCCTGAGAGAGTCTGGCATCATCTACAGATGGGGATTCCCTGCTCGACTGATAAGGCGCAATGGCGCTGAAAAACATATCCTCAAGATGGTCACAAATTGCTCAGAGAGTGGAACCTTCCTTCCACTACACCATCCAGTAATATGGCATGGCAAATGCCCCAATGCTCCCCGGCAAGGATTGCCAGAGACAGGAATACCACGTCTACAGCTAAGTGACTTTGTTTCACACCGTAAGAACATGACCCCACGCATGGTGCTCTCTCACTCCTAGCATCTCTTGTTTTATTTTTAAAATATTTGTTAATACATTTAACGTTATCACCCTACTGCATGCTGCACCCCATTAGCAAGTGCATATTTCTAGACCTCTCAGGCTGCAGCATTGTATGCCTGTATGGAGAAAAATCTACCCCCCACTAGGCTACACATAGCCTTACATATGCCGTCTGTGCGACATCGTACCATCTTCGACAGCCCTTTGTATATAGTTTTGTTGTTTATTAATTTTTTTACTCATTACCTTTATTTGTTACCTTTACATGTACCAATTTGCTCCTCTGTCGGGCTCTGCCCACACTATATACACCTATCCTGTATGACCCAGGTTTCTTGCAGTCTTGATCAACCCCCCATACCTATACCTCAAGTTAGGCAGCACATACTTCAGACGTCAACACTACCAACCTTACCAGCTAAGCTAAAAACTAGCAAGGGACTGTTCATATTAGCTGGGGATCAGGGCTAGAAAGGGGCAGAACAAATGGAGAAGGGACATCCTGAGGAACATAGCGTATAACCTCATACATTACCAATGACCTTCACAATACTATCCTTAAACACTAAAGGCTTAAATTCACCCCACAAAAGGTGACTAGCCTTAGCAGAAGCAAGAAAAACTAAGGCACAAGTGGCCTTTTTTTCAAGAAACCCATTTTAAATGGGGAAACAGACCCAAATTCTGCTCTTCCCCCATGACTTCCACGCCTGCTTCCAGACAAAAAAATGTGGAGTGTCTGTACTGATCAGCAGGGATGTCTCCTATACATTGATAAAAAAAAAAGTGGGTGATAAGCAGCGCAGGTACTTATTAATCCAATGCTACATCAATAATGCCCCCTATACGCTAGTCAATGCCTATGGATCAAACGATAATTCAGCCTAATCTCTATACCATTTCGGTGAAGTTATACTGGGTGGTGACACTAACTTTTTGAAAAACTACCTACCTCCTACAGTGATACCAACATAGATTTTTCTCTCAAGGAAATAAGGCTGTTGCTCTTTTAGCTGCACAACTCAAAGCACAATCACAAAAAACAAGAATAGCTTATATACAATCTACACACGGGGCAAATGACTCAACCCACAAGACAGAGTAGACGAGTTTGCATCCTACTACAGCTCCCTGTACAATATTAAAATAGACCCCAGCTCTGCCCCTCCCCCTTTAAACTCAATCATAGAATTGTTACAGTCCATAGACATTCCCACTCTATAAACCACCGAGATCGAAGCCCTCACTTCACCAGTTACTGTGATGGAGGTAGAGAAAGCCATTCGAGACCTACCTAAACAAAAAGCACTGGGCCAAGATGGCTTCACTAATCTTTACTACCAGACATATACAAGCATTATCTTGCCCCCCATCCCCCGACGTACTTATACAACTCCTGCTTCACCTCAGGACAGATGTCACGTGACATGTTTCTAGCGCACATTTCGACTTTACCCAAACCAGTCAAACCCCCGACACAAAGTCAAAATTTCAGACCAATTTCCTTCTTGAACACTGATGTCAAAATGTACGCCAAACTTCTAACCAACAGACTCTCAACAATTTTTCCTAAACTGATATACAACGACCAATTTGGGTTTATTAAGGGCAGACTAGGCTCAGATAATACCCGGAAAGTCCTGAATATACTGTCATATATGCACACAACACAAACCCAGGGCCTTCTCTTTGCCTTAGATGCTGAGAAGGCCTTTGGCAGACTCAACTGGCAATATATTACACAAGTGCTCCACAAATTTGGCTTCCCTGGCAACCTCATCTCGGGAATCACGGCCCTCTACACTGACCCATAAGCAAGAGTATCCAATTCTGGATTTCTTTCAAAACCATTCCACATCACAAATGGCACCAGACAGGGATGCCCCCCCCCCATGTCTCCACTGCTGTTTATTCTGTCTCTTGAACCACTAGCACACAAAATAAGACAACATGAGGCAATAACATATGGAACCAACAGTTTCGCCTCTCCATGTTTGCAGATGACATTCTGCTCTCGGTGAGAGACCCGGCTGTTTCAATACTGGCACTGCTCCAATTGTTACACCAATACAGACAACTTTTCTATTTCAAGCTCAACCAAAACAAAACACAAGTATTACCAATAAATTTGCCTACCCAACTTAAACAACAATTGAGACAAATCCATAACTTTGACTGGAGAACTTCAGACTTCACATACTTGGGCGTCAAACTTGAGCCCTCCCCCAATGACACCTTTGACCTCAGTTTTAAACTGCTCATACCAATGTGCAAGACACACCCTCAACAGTGGAAAACAGTGAAGCTCTTCTGGCTCGGCAAATTAAACACCTTCAAAATGATACTCC
The DNA here is from genome assembly GCA_933207985.1 of Pelobates cultripes. Lineage (NCBI taxonomy): Eukaryota > Metazoa > Chordata > Amphibia > Anura > Pelobatidae > Pelobates > Pelobates cultripes. Next base: position 179,694,000 of record OW240913.1, on the reverse strand, counting down.
TCCCAAAAATGCTCTATAAAATCAGAATGCTACCAGTCTACGTTAAACCAGCGTTTCATAAACACCTTCAAACTATTATCTCGCCCTTTTATGGGAATCCTGCAGGCTACGACTGTTCCTTTCACTTCTCCAGATGCGCTCTGACCAAGTTGGGATGGGCTTCCCAGACATTCTAAAATACTAAAACACCTCGCTACTCAAAGCAGCAATTAAATTGCAAGCGCATAGAGGGATTTGCCAATGGGTAGACAGAGAGCATGCAAAAGCACCAGGGGGCTCCCTGTTGACAGTCCTATGGACACCTAAATCGTTCAGACTGAACATGTCTCAACTATTTCCCACCACGGCCCTAACCATACAAAATTAGGACACCTTATATCGAAGCCAGACCAAGCTTGACAAGTTTCCACCCTCGAGCCCCCTTAACTGCTCTGACTACACTCTCCCCATGGTTGACTCTAAACACCTGGAAAAAACAAAGCATCTCCTTTGCAGATGTATGCCACCAACATCAACTTCCGCCCGTCCCAGATCTCCAGGAAAAATATGGTCAACCCAGCTCTTGTGTCTTTTAATACCTCCAATTAAAAAGCATTACCTCTTCTAGAATACTAACAGATATAGAACTTACCCACTCCAAACCACACTTCCTAAAATTTATCCATGATAGGTGCTGGCAAACACCTACAAAACCCAAATCATTGTCTCTGTTTTATCACTCTCTGTTAAGCAATAGCAATGCAAAACCTTTCCCTTTTGAAAGGCAATGTCAATCAGAATGCAACCCTTCCCCTTCAAGGCAAACATTGCTACTCTCACTCAATACACTTTGGAGCATCACCAACTGCTATTTCCAAGTAGAAGCTCATAAGAAGCTAATCTACAGGTGTTACCTAACCCCTAACAGACTGCACAAGATTTACCCCGCGGTGCTGGCGATTTGCTGGAGATATAGAGGTGTCGAGGGGATGATGACCCATGTGTGGTGGGACTGCCCTGTCCGTACACCCCTCTGGGAAGGTTGGGGAACATTCTTCAGACCTTGGGCATCAGAGGTATACCCCTTAACCTGACTACTTTCCCCTCTCTCTGACTAAAACATTAAACAGATGGTGTCAATAATTATCCTAGCAGCAAGAAACCTGATAGGGGCCCGGTGGAAGCAAACGACTTGCCCCACCAAACAACAACTGATGGACAAAATTCATCAATACTAAATATATGAACGTATGTCCATGACCTCACACAAACAATGTAAAAAATTCCACAAAGCTTGGAAAACAATGGGTCACACTATGTATGACACAACCACCATCAGTGCCACCCTAGCCGCAACCTCCCCAAAGCCTCCCATATCCCTGAGTATATACAGTCTTTCGCTAACTAAATAACGGAGAATAAACACACCATACCCCACCTACGACTAATGGGCAAGACGCCCAAAACTATGCACACAAGGTGTACATGAGGTGATTCTCTCAAAGGCTGATTCATGTGACACAAGGTGTAATGTTGACTTCCCCTTCTCTCCCTCCTTCATCTTTCACCCCCCTTTACTCCCCTCCTCCCAAATGCAAGGGCTTAAAACCAAACTCAGAAAACCCCAGAAGCCTCTGCTACAAGCCCACATCATACATGCTACAACGAACATACCCTGGAGTGGGTGGAAATGTAGTTGGGTAACCAGGCCACAGACCAATGTCCACCCCTAATCCCCTTCTGCCCAGGATCTGTGCCCCCTTGACAGAAGTTCATGGTTCTCTCGCCATAAAGGTTTCAGGTTGACAGAGCCAAAATTAGGGAATTAAAGGGACACTATAGTCACCAGAACAACTACAGCTTATTGAATTTGTTCTGGTGAGTAGAATCATTACCTACAGGCTTTTTGCTGTAAACACTGTTTTTGAGAGAAAATGCAGTGTTTACATTACAGCCTAGTGATAACTTCACTGGCCACTGCTTATATGGCTGTTAGAGATCCTTCCTGGGTCATGGCTGCCTAAAATGCATCCAAACATTCAGTGTCTCCACCCTCTGCACCCTATGGGCTACATGTTGATGCCTGGGTAGATGTCAAACTGAAATGTTGATTCAACCATTGAATTGAAATATCATGAGAAAAAGTGACACTCCAGTGCTCAAATACAAAAATCACTGATTAGTAGATATACCCCAAATGAAAACATGCATGTATTTAATTTTGTATAAATTTTCATTGGGTTGCAGGTGTCTTGTCTAAAGCCTTTGCAAGCCCTCTCCATCTAACCAAGTCTATACTTTTTGTGGCTGTCCAATTACAGACTTTCTATTTGTGCGTTTTATTTTAGCTGCACTTTTTTATTTTAAAAAGAACTAGGAAGAAACACGATTGGTTGCTGATTAATAGCCAGAGGAGTGTAACAAGGTAAATTTATAAAAGTGTTAATTAAAGTGTTAATTTCTATTAAAATCTGCACTTTTTTATATTGCAAAAGAGAACACATTCTTTACATATGAAGCACTTACAACAAGCTGTTTTAGGAGTGTGAAATGTACCTTTAAGCCTGTGGTTTAGAAAATATCTAAATTGCTATGCTTTCATAGCAATTTCACATTTTTAACAGACATGATTTGCAATGTATTAAACATGCACATTTGGGATGACTGCCAAATTTGCATATAAATTCACTTTAATAAGTCAAGAAAATTAATTATTTTCATCCAGGTCAAATATAAATTCAGAACTTTTGAGATGAATGTGTAAGAGAAGTAATAAAATGATTATTACAACTTATATTCCACCACATATATTTTAACTGCCTCGCACATCTCCTCCACTGTGAATGGGACATCTATTTTATATGCTGTGTCTATGGGTATCAGAGGCAGCTCAATGTTATGTAAGAAGTCATCTATGTCACTGTGAAATGATTGTGTAACCTGTTTATGCGTCTTTAGATTATAGAGTGATTCGCCAGTGTTGGTGAATTCATTTAGTACTCAGTTTGATACCTTCTGATTTACAGATTGGGCCTATTTTTGTTTGGGCATATCTGGTTTTCAGTTTTGAGGCCAGTAGTTTTTCTGCTCTGTTGCCTTTTGTGTAGTGAGTGTGTTTAAATTTTATCAGGGTACGTTCTGTGGTCTTTAACTGTAGGCGTACGGTTCTCGTCTTTTTGAGTTGTTGGCTCTTATTCAGTGTGGTCTTATGGCGAGATTCCAAATCTCGTAACTTCTTACCCCTAGCTCCCATCTGAATAAACCTACTTTTAATTATTGCCTTATGGGCAAGCCATGTGGTTGGGAGTTGAGTATGTGTGTTTAAATGGTCAGCGAAGTAGAGAGATCTTTTGCTATGATTTCTCTCACCTCCTTTGTACGTAAGACCAATTTGTTCAGATGCCAGAGCCCCTTACCCCATGTAGGGTGTATCGCTTGGATTGTTGTCTGTACTGGGGTGTGGTCTGACCAGGTGATCATGTAAATTGTGACATTTGTGACATTGTGTAGGTTTGTTCTATAAACTAGGCACATATCCAATCTGGAGCGAAAAATCAAAATAGGATCAGCGCTAATGATACCACAGATAAAAGTATGTATAATAGTGTAAAGGCAGCACACCTAACAGGGGAAATACCCTCCTATCCCCAACAATAAATTAGAACATAAAATACAAAGAGAAAGGGGTGCGCCTTTAATATAGTATGTATCTAAAAGAATACACACAATAATATATGATAAAAGAAGATAAAAATAGATGAAAACTAAAAGTCCAGGGTAATAGTCCACAACAAACGGAGAAGATTTCTTATAAAGCAGTGATGGTTCTTCCCAAATGCAGGCTTGTGTTCTCAAATATGTGGAGAGAAATGGAGAGAAGATCCAATAGTGCAGTATGTCAATATATATATAGATATATATATATATATATATATATATATATGGAATAATTGAATATACTCACAATTTCCAGAGCTTAAATCCAGCTCTGGTATGAAGTGCGTGAAGTGGAATGATCCCCACTCAAGGATATATGGAGTAATGGTTCACCAGGAGTTCCAACCGAAAATTAAAAAAGATAAAAATATATAGTGCTCACTGAATAATTGTAATGTAGATAAAAGAAAGTAAGAAATGTACTCACAATGTGCTGAGCAGACTTCACTGCTCAAATAATAGCGTATGGGTGGTATAATCCCCACCTAGGGATTCTTTCCTTAAGATGGTATAGATGGTATAGATCCAAATGGTCAGGTTTAGACAAGAAATAAAATAAAAAAATAAAATAAAAATAGGAATGTGGCTCCACGAATATATATTTTGAGGCCCAAATTCCTTTATTACAATGGTATAAAATAAATACAATAAAATTCTAGACGCGTTTCGCCACAATAGGCTTCTTCAAGTAGAATATAATAAAAATACATAAACCTGACATACAATTCCTTATATAGGGTACATTGTTTGAATTGGAAATTGAATATTCCCGCCAAAATGACATCATAACAAACTTGATTTCTGGACACATATTAAAATAATATAACAATAGTCAAAACATGATATATATGCTTTAAAAGATTGCTTTTGCTTTACAAATGTGAAAAACGAGACGTGGAAATGTAATAAAATAATTTAAAATAAAAGTCACGTGACGCGCGGGTAAATTGCTTCCGCGTCACGTGACTTCAAATGGAACACATGCGTTCCATTGTACTGGAACGCATGCGTATAAGGAATATCCCAGCTGGGCGGAATATTCAAACCGTCACGTCATCAGAGGGGAGGAACCCTCTGTCGATTGCGGCCGAGGAAAGCAGTGTGAGCATGCAGTCCGTTCAAACTAGCGAGCGGACAGCATGCCCACAGCTGTAAATAGACATGCCACACACATACAAGTGGGCATAAACCGAAATAATATAAAGATAAAAATAAATATAAATAATAAAAATAAAGGTACTCAGTGGCAGAGACAGTGGATAAAATATTATGTATACAAATAATACACACAATACACATAAGATCATAATGATTGATATCAAGTGCCCAAGTAAAATTGGTATCAATTATATAAATAGGGAATACAATATAAATTAAAAAGAAGAGAGGGGTATAAATAGGAATGGATAATAATAATAAAAAGGATTATAATAAGAATATACTTAAAAGAAAGATATGGAATACAAAATAAAAACAATATAAAATATATATATATATATGATATATAATAAAATATATAAAATTATAAAAAATAATATGGGAACAATTAAAAGGTTGGAAAAGGAGAAATAATTAATAATGGTAATACTATTTACTGGAAATATAAAAATAAATTGAAATAAAAAAATATATTATAGGAAATTAAAAAGATCAAAGTCTATATTAAGACCTTGTGGGGTAAGGGTTTTTAAATTAAATACCTATTCCATCTCTTTGCTGCCTAAAATCTTTTTAATATCACCACCTCTGCAGGGAATATTGCAGGTATCTATACCTATACATTTTAAAAGTTTAGGATTCTTACCATGTATTAAAAAATGTTTTGATACTGAACGGTTTTCGTATCCCTTTCGAATATTTCGGCAATGCTCAGATAATCTGATTTTTAATTCTCTGTTTGTCATGTCCACGTATTGAAGTCCACATGGGCATTCTAATAAATAAATTACATTCTTAGTGCTACAATGAATATAATCTTTTATAGGGTATGTTCTTTGTGAGATAGATGATTTGAAAGAAATTGTTTTTGATTTAACAGTATCATCCTTGTGTTTACAGACTATGCATTTATTGCATCTAAAAAAGCCTTTCGGTTTCATCGGAAATAAGGAGGGGCAGCTGGGAAGGGTAGTTTTACTTTGTTTAGTATAATTTTTTGTAAGGATGGATTTAAAGCTGGGAGCCCCTCTGAATATGACATGTGGTTTATCGGGGATAATGCCAGCTAGAATCTCATCCTGTTTTAATATATGCCAATGCTTATTAATAATCTTCTTCATAACATTATTTTTGTTATTGAAGTCGAAAATAATTGGCAATGATGGGGCATTTTTAGAGACTTTGTTATCTTTATACTCTAAAAGGTCCATTCTATCTCTTTCCCTAACATTTTTTATAGTTCCAATTAAATTGTTTGCAGGGTAATTTTTTTGTGAAAATTTATTTAGTAACATTTGGGATTGAGTTTCAAAGTCTTGGGTAAGAGAACAATTCCTCCGAAGACGGAGGAACTGGCTCTTGGGTATTCCATGTAGCCATGGCTTATAATGGCATCTTGATATATCAATGACATTATTTGTGCACTTTTTAAAAAAAAAGTTTTAGTGTGTACCTCATTGTTTTGAATGAAGATTTCTAGATCTAGGAAATGAATAGAAGATGGACTATACTCATGTGTTAAAATTATAACATTATTATTACAATTTAAAAAGGATAAGAACTGATTTAGGGAGCTTTCTGAGCCATCCCAAATAAAAAACATGTCATCAATGTATCTAAAATATGTGACCAGGTTTGCCTTCCAGTCATGCTCCCCAAGAATGGCCGTAGATTCCCACTCGGCCATAAAAAGGTTAGCATAACTGGGTGCAAACCTGGTCCCCATAGCAATCCCTTGTTTTTGTAAATAAAAAGAATCTAAAAACCAAAAGTAGTTATTTTTTAAAATAATATTGTTACCTTGAATTATAAAATCAATCTGTTTATCTGGAATTTTTTTCTCTGCCCTTAGGATTTTCTCAACTGCGAAGCAACCTTTATCATGGGGAATGATCGTATACAGTGATTGTACATCACATATAACTAAAAGATATGTGTCTTTCCAAATAAAATTATTTTAAAAACTAAATAAAGTCATTGAGTCTTTCAGGTACGATTTCATACACTTTATGGAAGGTTGTAAAAGAATGTCCAAATATTCAGATAAGTTAGATAATATTGAATTAATCCCAGATACAATTGGTCTACCGGGAGGTTTTTTATAATTTTTATGGATTTTTGGTAAGAAATAAATGACCAGGATTTTAGGGTGAGAGACATTTAGAAATTCATATTCTTGTTTATTTAAAATATTTTGGTCTCGGCCACTATTTAAAAAAGAGGTTAAAATCTGTTGAATATTAGGGGTCGGATCTTGTGGTAGTTTTTCATAGACATTAAAATCATTAAGTTGTCTCATAGCTTATCCTTCATAAAGATCTTTAGACAATATTACAATACCCCCACCTTTATCAGCTGGCTTTATGACAATACTTTCGTCTTTTTGTAATTGTAAAAGTGCCTTGCGTCCTAATTGTGAGAGATTGTCTTGGTTATATTTATCCTTTCTGATTTTTTTCAAAATCTTTTATAACCAAGTTTTCGAAAACCTCTAGAGGACCTGTTTTAAAATTTGATGGAAAAAAACTGAATTATTTTTTAAGGAAGTGGATATTATCTTGGAACAGCCCTCTGATGGGGTAACTGGGGATTTTTGGGTGACTGTATCTTGGTTTTTACTAGCAAAAAATATTTTTAGTGTGGGCTTCGTTACGAATTTGTTAACATCTATAAATGCTTTGAATGGCTTGTAAGGATTCGTAGGGGCGAACTTCAGTCCTTTACTAAGGACTGATATTTGTGTGGCTGTTAAAACTTTTTGTGAAAGATTAAAAATGCCTAATTCTTTTTCATTAATGGGAGTTATTGTTGATCTAGCCTTTCTCTTTTGTGTTCTTCTCCCACTTCTCCTTCCTCTAAACTTAGATTCCTTTTTCTCATTTTTATAGGATGCAGGGTTTGTGCATGGGTGCTGTTTTGGGTGCATAACTCTAAAAAATAATCGTCATTGTCTGTTTCTGAGTCCATAGATAACAATTGGTACCTATTTTCATGTGTGTGACTTACAGGTGACTTAGTGCTTACAAAGTGTCTGTGTGCATATCTAGGGCGTTGAGCTTTTGGTCTGGTTTCCCTATCACTTTGATATATCACAGGGGAATACGGTGGATTTTCACGGTGTTTATGGTGATTGGGGGGTGTGGGGAAAGAGTTACGATATTTATGTGTGGAATAAGAGTATCTCGACTGAGATTGGTGATTATTATAAGATCGGGTAGTGTGTGATTTGTACTGGTTATGGTTTCGTGATGGTATAAGGGGGGTGTGGTCTCTCTTGCCTTGATGGGTAATTGGAATGTGATTTAGGTATGTGACTATTCTGGTATGTATTAGAGTGTTGATAGGTGTTATTGTTAGGGTTGTTTTTCTTATTATTTAGATGAAAGGAGCGGACTTGATTATTAGAGTAGTCATATTTATCTCTAATATATTTTTTTACTTTAATATGTTTTGTGTCCATCTCAACTTTCTCTATTTTGTTTTGAATGAGAATGGAATTTTGTTTGAAAGTTTGTGTTTCTGTAAAAGATGACATTTTATCTTTCAGGTTATTTATTTCAATGTCAAGGATTGATAGTTTTTTTGTCTTTTTGATGATGAGTGTCTCCATGAGGCCAAATGTACACATTTCTAATTTATTGTACCAATCCCTCATGAAGTCGTCATCGTCTCTGTCTGAGGTAGGTTCTTTGAAGAGTCTAAGTCCTCTAGGGGTTATCCTTTCTTCTAAGTACTTTTTGAGTGTGACTAATTCCCATTTAAGTTTAATCTCCATTGTGAGTGCTTTTTCTAATTTTAGAAAGAGTTCTTTTTGGTTATAGCTTTCTGTTCTTGTGTAAATTGGAGAATTTTCTTCTGTATTAAAAACATGATTGATGTCGATAACATAGTTATTTCTAAAATCAAGTATAGACACAATAAAAAAGTGGTCTTAAGTAGCTGCTATCACCAGAAGGGTAAACAGTAGAGAGTGAAAAATCAAAATAGGATGAGCACTAATGATACCACAGATAAAAGTATGTATAATAGTGTAAAGGCAGCACACCTAACAGGGGAAATACCCCCCTATCCCCAACAATAAATTAGAACATAAAATACAAAGAGAATATAATATAGTATGTATCTAAAAGAATACACACAAAGTCTCTAAAAATGCCCCATCATTGCCAATTATTTTTGACTTCAATAACAAAAATAATGTTATGAAGAAGATTATTAATAGACATTGGCATATAATAAAACGGGATGAGATTCTAGCTGGCATTATCCTCGATAAACCACATGTCATATTCAGAGGGGCTCCCAGCTTTAAATCCATCCTTACAAAAAATTATACTAAACAAAGTAAAACTACCCTTCCCCCCTGCCCCTCCTTATTTCCAATGAAACCGAAAGGCTTTTTTAGATGCAATAAATGCATAGTCTGTAAACACACGGATGATACTGTTAAATCAAAAACAATTTCTTTCAAATCATCTATCTCACAAAGAACATACCCTATAAAAGATTTTATTCATTGTAGCACTAAGAATGTAATTTATTTATTAGAATGCCCATGTGGACTTCAATACGTGGGCATGACAACCAGAGAATTAAAAATCAGATTGGCTGAGCATTGCCGAAATATCAAAAGGGATACGAAAACCATTCAGTATCAAAACATTTTTTAATACATGGTAAGAATCCTAAACTTTTAAAATGTATAGGTATAGATACCTGCAATATTCCCTGGAGAGGTGGTGATATTAAAAAGATTTTAGGCAGCAAAGAGATGGAATGGGTATTTAATTTAAAAACCCTTACCCCACAAGGTCTTAATATAGACTTTGATCTTTTTAATTTCCTATAATATATTTTTTTTATTTCAATTTATTTTTATATTTCCAGTAAATAGTATTACCATTATTAATTATTTCTCCTTTTCCAACCTTTTAATTGTTCCCATATTATTATACATCCCTTTAAATATTTCACCCAGGGTCCGATGTTCAAATTTGACACAGGACAAGAATTTCTTTCTCTGCGTCAACTCGGATCCAGTGTTTTTGCCATCAAGATGTTGTCATTTTCCCATTTAAAATCTCAGGGCAACGTTGGACTAATGAACCCTGTGGTATATAGATTTTAACCGCAGGGCTCTGCGTCCTTTGACACAATGTTGCCTGGGAGATCTGACGCCGCTCCTGTCAATATACTATAGATCCTCCCACTTTCAGTTGTGGGGGGCAGAGCGGCGTTCCCCCGTGGATTCACACATGCACACATTGGGGCTTGGACAGAGGAGGTCTCCGCGCATGTGTGGGCCCCTCTCTCAAAACTTACATTGGGGGAGGGGCCACACATGCGTGGCAAGCAGGATCTTCAAACGCATCTCCTAATCAGGTAAGAGAGTCCACACCTGGAGGATTGGAGGCTGCCCTTTCCATTCAGAGGGGAGGGATTCTGCCGGGACAGTTTAAAAATGGCACGGCAGAACACTTTTGTCTTGCTGCCCTTGAGAAAGGCATTCCATACTGCCCAAACACGCGTCGGGCTTCCGATGCACTGCGCTTTGATGATTTTATTTTTCACTTTCCTAGACTGCTAGATTATGACTCTGTTTCGCTATGCAGGTAGGGGGATCCTTTGCTGGCTAAGTTCCCCCTGATACCATTATAGAGCAATGTGGATTAGGTGTTAGGAATTAATTTATCCTTATCTAACTCTCCTCTATTATTATTCAAACTTTATTTTCAATTACCTCTAAATCTCCTGTCCTTTCGATTTACCTTCTGTTGCTACATATTTGTGTGGACTATTCCCCAACACACACTGGTTTATCTTTTGGGGTATTCCACCCTAGTAGCTCAGTTTAGGTCATTAGCCCTATATGCCTGACAGCTATCATAGTTACAAGTTCACTGAGGGTCTACCTGACAGAGGGTGACACTCCAGTGACACATTTCTATGCTGCCATCTCAACAGGCTATTTTTTCCTCTGACTATTATTAGTCGGCCCATGGATAGGAGTTCGGTGGCTTTTTGGACCCTACTTTTTCTAATTTGAGTCCTGTGTGTAAGGAGTTTATTGGACTGGTACAATATACTATTATCATAATAGTGAAACATACGGGATATTTCCCTTTTACGTCTTTCACTTGACAGAGAAATACTCAGTACACTTGGGTCCCCTTTTGAATAATTGAAGAGAGGATACACTTCTATTCCTTTATATTTATTCCTTCCCCCTCTTTCTATTGCCCTATACATAGGTTCATGTTAGTCTATTGCTACAGTTAAAATTCATGCTTCTGGTAACTTTCCAGGATTTTACATACTAGTTGTTACCATGTAGCAAGACACTTCATATATTAGCTCATACCTAGTGAGTTGCAACATTGTTTAACTATTTACCATAGAAATTATCATGGGTATATATGGTTAAATATATTTTCTTTGCCATAACGGCAGGCCTAGCAGTCCTTTTCACTACTTCTCACACTTTAAGGCACACTAGATGGTCCCTTTAGATTTATATAGCAGTTTTAGTATTTTCTCTTTTCTGTTTATTGATTATTAATAACATTGAAGTTTGTTTATGTGCAAGTCTAAATAGCTTATTACGTATGAGGTAGTACTGGGGAGGGGGCACTGTGGAGTTCTATCTCCTCTCCAGCTATTCTTTTTTGGTTTCTAGTTTGGTCCCCTAGGGTTAGGCCCTTCACTACCTCTATGACCCCTCTCTTCACCTCTGATCTAGTTTATTCTTGACTAAGGAGTGTTGTATATCAAGGTCTTTATTAACCTTAGGTATTGGAGTGATTGTTGCTTGTAGCATTTCAGATATAATACTATTACTAGTATTAAATTGATGATATGTTCTTAATAATAGAGTAGTTTTTTAAATTTCTGAAAAAAACCAGCAGAGTATCCATCTGGCCCAGGTGATTTATTTGATTTTAATGATTTAATACAATTTTTAATATCCAACAACGATACTGGTTTATTTAAGAAATCTAGTTTAGCGGGAGAGATTTTAGGAAGTTTAAGGTTGTTTAAAAAATTGAGAATTGCAACCTTAGTTAAGCCGTGTTCTTCTAGGTTGTGTAAAGATCTGTAATAATCGCCAAAAGCCTTACTAATCTGTCTGGGAGTCAAGGGTTGTTTACCCTTTTTTTTGTATTTAAGGTATGAGAATCTATCTTAACTTTAAGATTATTTCTATCATATTTATGGTCAATTATGCAGTTGAACTCTCCCCCTATTATTAATCTGCCTACTGCCAATTCATCTATACGGTTCATAAGTTTGTTTAAGAATCTTATAGGGAATTGATTCGGAGTAAACAAATTGACAAATGTATATAAAATGTCATTGATTTTTGCAATTAAAATTAGATAACAACCATTCTTGTCCCTTTCTAGAAAAAAGTCCTCAGATTTGATGGTCTCTGAAAGAATATTAGCCACCCATCTCTTTTTTCTTTTTCTTTTGGATTTCCACATTTGCAGCAAATTTGAAAGGATATTTAGAAAATCTCCATAGTTCAGAAGCCTTCTTTTGCGTTTCTTGAACTAGGGCTATGTCCACATTATTTTCCTGCAATAGTTTGTATAAATGACCACATTTTTGGGGTGAATTCAGGCCCCTAACATTCAAAGAGACTAGATCAAGCATGTCAAACTCAAAGGCTAGCACCTGACACATAAACAAGGTTTAAGTTTATGTGGGCCACAAAAGAAATCCCTTAATTTTTCATAGAAACATAGCTTAGTTCTGAAAAGTACAGTATAAAAAAAAATCATTATCCCCCTCTACTAAATCCCAGTCCCCCCCTCTGTGCTAAATCCCAGTCCCACCTCTGTACTAAATCCCAGCACCCCCTTCTACTAAACCCCGGTCCTTGTTTTAAAAAACAAACAAAAAACAATATTGGCCAACAAGCAGGCTCCACTCACGTTACCACTGCCAGTATGAGAGTATGGAGTGCAGCCTCTAGTATACCCTCAAGGGCGTTGTCCACACTCTGTGCCAAAGTGGATCCTCCCACTACTCCTTGAAAACATTTGAATGGTGGAGAATGTTGACGTCACATCGGAATGTGACGTGGCATTGCCTCTGTGCACCTCCAGGTCCTCCTCTAACCAGCCGTGGCCATCGCAACACTGAGCAACAAACACTGACAGACACACACACACACTGACATACACATGCTCACTCTCTGGCACACACACACATACACATTCTCTGACAGAGATACACACACACACACACACACTCTGACAGGCACACACACACACACACACTGACATAGACATGCTCACTCTCTGGCAGATACAAACACACACATTCTCTGACAGAGAGACACACACACACACACACTCTCTGACAGACACACACACACATTTCCACATTATTGCTCCCTACCTTTGGGAGCTGGTGTGGGGTCTCTTCTCTCAGGAGCTCAGTCTTCCTACTCTTCACTGCGTGCAGTTTAGTTATGCCGAGTGCCAGAATATGACACGCCGCAGGACAAAAAAAACTGAACAAGAGTGGGAAAATGCACAATGTTCATCTCTCTCAATATTCAAACACTAGAGAAAACTCAATACCCTCGCTAGACCATACTTAGGGGCAGGAGAGTAGAAAAAAGGGACGACTATCCTCACAATACGCTTGGACCCCATTCCAGACTAATGGAGAATTGTCTCTTTCCCCATTCATCTCTCCCAACCCTCCATCAACCGGTCCCATTATTTTCCATTCCCTTTACAAATATGTGGCATAGTTAAAATTGTGATGTGTTTCTAAATAAATGTCTAAGTGAATTTTACCATCCGTGTGGCAACAGTGCAATTTTTCTTATTGTGACTATACGAACCAATATTCCCCTGTTCCCATCCTCCCACCCAGTCCCACTCTTCTCAGTTTCCGATTAAAATTCATAGTGTTTTCCAGTTTAGTTTTTTTTTTTAATCAATGTTGTTCCTACATGCATTAAACTTCATCAATTCAGTGTCTGCCATCCTTTTATCCCAATGTTTAAATCATATTCATAATCAAGTTATTGTTTTTTCCTTCTATATGAAAAAACTTCTGAGCCAATCAAAACACTTGCATTAAATACTACACATTTGTGTTTAGTCATGGTTAAACCATCCCCAATAAAATAGCTGGAAAGAGAGGGGAGGAGAAGGAGGAAACATCAATCTCCCATCCACAAGGGCACGGTCGACTGCCATTCCCTCATTCTCAGCCCCTGTCCCCCCTTCACCACATCACATCAATTCACTTCTTTCTGTGAGTATATGCCAAAATCAAAATAACCTTTCTAAAACTTTTCCCAATATATATCACCATTACCGTGTACATTATTACGTTTTATCATAGTGTTTTCTTCTATACCTCCTGCTACCCTTACCTGCAACCAAAAAAAGAGAGAAAAAAAAAAAGTAATTCTGAAGCTATGGGGAACATATTTGGAGAACTTACTGGAGTTTCTTTTTGAGTTCCTGAGGATCTTTAAAGCAATAGGAAGTGTCATGGAATGTGACAACTAGGGCTGTGGGAAATGTCCATCTATATTTGATGTTCTTATCCCTTAAAATCTGTATCTGCTCAACAAAGGTTCTTCTAATTTGATGCGAAGCTAATGAGATATCAGCAAATAATTTAATATTTTTATATTCTCCGTTTTGAACTGATTTGTTCCTCGATGCTTATGTTATCATCTCTTTTAGACAATAGTTAATAAATCTAACCATAACATCCCTCCGTAAAGGCGCCTCAATGCCTTAGGGTTTTGGCACTCTATGAGCTCTTTCAAAGGGATATTCACCAATTTTCTGTACATATATGAATTATTCAAAATAATTTCTTGAGAAAGTTAATAAGTTATTTTGTTGTACAGCTTCTGGTATGCCTCTAAGATGGATATTCTTACATCTTTCCCTGTCTTCCAAGTCGATAATTTTTTCTTCCAAACTTTTTTATTTCAGATTCCATTTTTAAATGAGAAAATTGAAGCAACTTATTTCCCACTTGAATTAAGGTTAGAGTATTAGCTTGAGCATTAAGCGTTTCTGCTAAGGAGGTTATTTCAAATCTCAGTTCTCCTGAATTAAGCTCAATATCTTTTTTAATATTCATATATAATTCATCTAAAAGTGATGATAGTAATGGTTGGGTGATCACTTGAGATTTTGAGCACATGGTAGAAGCGTCTTCTACGAATATGTCAGCAACTTCGGAGAGTCCCTGCTTGTCTATTCCTTTGATGTCTGTTGGGAGAGATTTTCTATGTGTGTCCTGATAACTTTCATTTGGTTTCGGAGAATAAAAAGTATTTATAGGTCCATTTAAAAAAAAAAAAAAAAATTCATAACAAAGGAGTATCTCTTTTTCAGACATGTTTTCCTTGTCTTTCTGTTTAGAAGCCATTTTGCAGAAGTCTCAGTACTTTGACAGAAGGAAACTAATAAATAAATAAAAAATAAAAATAAAGGGGGTGGATTATTCAGCTACAAGATCAATACGGGATAACAGCACAGAAAAAATAATTTCCTTTACTATAGCCTCTGCCCCACAATCGCTTTATGATTTTGTCTTGTACAATCACAGTAATTTCACTTGTATAATCACTTGTACATTGAAAATATTCAGCTGCAAAGATCAACACGGGATCGCAGCGCATAGAAAAAAAAGTTAATTTTCTATATTCTCTATCCCACATACACTTAATGATTTTGTTTTATGCAATCACATTAATACACTAGTGTAAATGAAGGGCATATTAGGACACACAAAAAATAAATAAATATAGGAGATAGAAAACGTTTCCGCAAACAGGTGTGTTGCAGTTTTCAAGTACAGTTCAGGAACATTTGCTTACTTAGAGTGCACCAGCACAATTTCCAGGACACCCCTTACCCTTCTTAGGATGGACTGCTGCTATGAAGGTACTGCCTCACTTTGACCACCTTCTCTGAGGATGGAACACCATCGGGTAAAAAGGGCACCAGTTAGTTCGGCATTAAATCCTTTAACTCCTGAAAGGCGTTGTCTCTTCTAATTTTGCTGTGAACAAAGGCTTCATGAAGGCTTCTCACCATAACGCTAGTTCAGCGTGCAGTTCCCCCCCCCGTCTCACTGGGTCGCCATATCGAGTGCGCGAGTGTACATGCATACGTTACATCGCTGTACCCACTTACTAGTTTACATTATAGCAGAGTATCATTTCTTCAGTGTTGTCACATGAAAAGATATAATAAAATATTTACAAAAATGTGAGGGGTGTATTCACTTTTGTGAGATACTGTAGCTGTTTTATTGATACACTCCTTATTACAAGAATGTATGTCTATAAGATTGAATGTGTTGTTTCTGAGTATAAACATGTTTTAAGTTTATTTTAAGTTTATTTAAAATTTATTTTTGTGGTATATGTAAGGTGCACATTACTATTTATAATAATAAAATGCTATTTGTTATGTAATTGGAAAACATGTGCCATAAACAATGTAATTAATGTAAAGTTCTACAACATGTTATTCTGCGGACTTTGAAACATAATTCATAACGAAATATTTTGGTATCTGTTTTGTTTCAAACTGGATGTTCTGGCTGAGAAAGAAATTGAAGTGGCAGATGAGGTACTCAGTGTTCTTTCTAGTTTTTATTAAAGCAATAATAGCCAACTGAGTTGACATTTCCTTTTGTATTTGCACCATGGAGAAATATATTTACTACAAACTTAGCTAGCATAATCCATTGAAACATTAGTAAAAAGAGAATAAGAAATAATTATTTTGGCGGGGAAATTAAATTAGCATCTTGCCGTGAGTACATCATTTTTTTCTAAAATATGGCAAGGAACAAAAAACCTGTATACATCTAGAGCGTTTGGTTGTAGATTTACAAAATGAATGTTATGAGAAACTTGTTTCTTGTTTCTTGAAGCTGCCTTCAACATGGATGCTGTCCAGGAAGTAGGAGGGTCTGGGAGGGAGGGTCTGCTGGAGCTTGGCAGGGATGTGTCAGCTGACCGGAGTTCGTGGCGAACGGTTCATGGCGAACCGTGGCGAACCGTTCGCGGCAAGTTCGCGAACGGTTCGCGACATCACTACTTATTCATTCCTGTCATTACATTGACATGCTAAGTAACTTACATTTTATATGAATGTGTGTTACTTGATTGTTGTAAGTGTTGCAAATGCTTACAGCTAAATCCTGGCTATGTTTGTATACTTTTTATTTAAAATTGTATACAATGTAACATTCTTCTTTTTTCGCTGGGTAAGTATATTAGTACTTAGGCAATACTGTGCTTTATAACTTCGGCACTTCGGCACTTTGACACTTCGGAACTTCGGCAACTTTGGCACTTCAGCACTTTGGAACTTCGGCACTTCAGCACTTCGGCACTTCGGAAATTCGGTAATTTCGGAACTTCGGGACCTCGGCAATTCGCTTTGCGAAGTACCCGAATGTCCGAATTGCCCGAAATTCGTCCGAAAATTCATATTCGGACCGAAACGAATTGCACATGTCTAGAAATAGGATTTAAATGACTTTGAGTTCAAACCACTACCACCACAGAACCCCAGTATTATTTATTTATTATTTATTTAATTTTAATAGTTCTTATATAGAGCTCTTATTTAGAGGATTTTACAATTTATGAAAACCGTACATTGATAAATATACAGAATAAAGATAGGCAAATGTACCCACATTGACACAAAATGAACAGAGGACCATGCCCATGAGCTTACAGTCTTGCAATTGCAGTATTTAAAAAAAAAATGAAAGATAAAGGGTGCATCTGGATTCCAGCTACAGCCAGTTTAGTTCTTTTAGCATGTCACAATGGTGGGTCATGTAATTACATTGTAGCACAAAGCGGCAGAACAAGTTATACAATGTATTAAGCTTATTTAGGTGAGTTTGCTGTGCAGGTGCATATACTACATCCCCGTAATCAATGATTGGCATCAGCATTTGCTGTACAATCTTTTCCTTTACTGTAGAGCTTAGGCAGGATTTGTTTCTGTACAGGGCACCTAGTTTTGGATAAAGTTTTGTTGCAAGTTTTTCTATGTGGAGGCCAAAAGATTGATTGGGGTCTAACAACATACCCAAGTATTTGAAAGAGTGGACGGCGGTCAGTGTACTATTTGATTTTGCTTTGATGCATAAATGGGAATTTTGTAATTTAGGTAATGTTCCAAAGAGCTTTGTGATAGTTTTGTCAGTGTTTATGAAGAGTTTGTTTTTTGTGATCTACTTTTCTACCTTTGTGAACAGTTCTTGGAGCACAACCTCAAGCTGCGGCAGATCGAATTTGCTTGCATAGATTACTGTGTCGTCTGCGTACATGTGTGCATTTGAAGATTTGCAGACATTAGGCAGATCATTTATAACTAATGTAGGGGGACCAAGAATGGGACCTTGGGGAACACCACACGTGACTGGGAGAGGGAAGGAGTCGCTGTCAGAAATGTACACATTGTGATCGATCCGATACATATGATTGAAACCAGGTTAGCGGACGTTTCACCAATTTTTAGTTTGTGCAGTAGAATGTCATGGTCTACTGTGTCAAAGGCCTTTGCAAAATCAAGGAAAATCCCTCCAGTTAGGTCTCCTTGTTCCATGCCAGTTTGGATGGCATTGCAAGCTTTTAAGAGGCCAGTTGTAGTAGTGACTTGGGCAAAAGCCTGGTTGATCAGGGGTCAGATAGTTTGATTGTTGGTAATATTCACATAGTTGCATATGGATGCATTTTTCTAATATGTTTGACGAAAGTGGGAGCAATGATATTGGGCGATAGAAACCACTGTCACCACTTTTATGGATGTATTGATTATTTGAAATAATACAAGTACATTGCTGGCTTATTTCTATACGTGTTACATAAAGTGACATGCTAATAATCGCTAAAATAGCTTTTGCAACTCCAGGGTGTCTTCATCTGTCAACACTTGTGGTAACTAGTGGCTATTGTAAGTTAGTGCTCAGCAGAAATTAATAGGAGGTGATAAATGCTTAAATACGCAGTTTAACATTAGAAATACAAACAGGGCCGGCACTACCATTAGGCAAATAAGGCATTCGCCTGGGGTGCCGACCTATTGGGTGCGCCCACCAAGAGGCTTCCTGGTGGGCTGCCATGCTGCTGTCTGCAGCCAGAGCATTGTGTGAGCAGCTGCTTAGTCACCCCCTCTGTGCAATCATTGATCTGCTGGGCTCCCTCTGCCTCCGATTACTTGCTTGGGGAGCTGAGTTTGCTGTAACCCTAGTCCCTGAGCAGCACACTGCTTCCTGCAGGCAGGGGAAACCGGGACATGACCTTATATTCCACCTGCCCTCTGCCTGTTGACACCTGAATCACTTTGCAGGGAGCAGCCTGTGCTCACAGTGCACGGATCTCCTGCTCCCCCAGCAGAAACTTCCTACAGGCTGGAGGCTGTTTTTTTTCCTCCTCCACTGACAGCACTAGCACAGGTATAGCATCACCTGAGGGTGATAGGGGTGGTGGAGACCAGGCCTACCCAATAGTTGGAAGATAAATCGGTTGGAGGATAAGGTGGTTATTAATTTGTGTATGGTTGTAAATTGGAGTGTTTGTTAAATTGATGTGTTTAGTTGTAAATAAAGTGGGACTATATGTAAACTGGTGTGAGTTTGGGTGACATTGTGTGTGTGACCATGTCAGTGAGAGTGTGTAATTGACATTGTGTGTATTTGTGCCAGTGTGTATGTGACCATGCAAATAGATCCATATGTATTAAATTATATTTATAACATATATTAATTCTATATTTTAGTGAAACAATGTTTTGCTTAAAGTGGACTTCTCAGAGTTCAATGTAATGTTAATTAAATCCCACCAAGTGTATTGAATTCCTCATTTATTACAGTGATGAATGATACATTCAATGTAAAATGTATGCTTTAAGCAGTATGTTTCTATGCATTAGGCAGTACGTGTGTATGGATGTATGTATTAGACACATAAGTGTATTGATATACGTATTAGGCAGTATGTGTGTATGGATACAGTTGCAAGAAAAAGTATGTGGACCCTTTGGAATATGGATTTCTGCACAAATTGGTCATAAAATGTGATCTGATGATCATCTTAGTCACAACAATAGACAATCACAGTCTGCTTAAACTAATAATACACAAAGAATTAAATGTTGCCATGTTTTTATTCACATTGCAGGTGGAAAAAGTATGTGAACCCTTGGATTTAATAACTGGTTGAACCTCCTTTGGCAGCAATAACTTCAACCAAACGTTTCCTGTAGTTGCAGATCAGACGTGCACAACGGTCAGTTCAGCAATATTCGTGGGATGTCTGGTGTGAATCGCTTTCTTGAGGTCATGCCACAGCATCTCAATTGGGTTGAGGTCAGGACTCTGACTGGGCCACTTCAGAAGGCGTATTTTCTTCTGTTTAAGCCATTCTGTTGTTGATTTACTTCTATGCTTTGGGTCATTGTCCTGTTGCAACACCCATCTTCTCCTACAAAATGTCTTGATAAACTTGGGAATTCATTTTTCCTTCGATGATAGCAATCCGTCCAGGCCCTGACGCAGCAAAGCAGCCCCAAACCATGATGCCCCCACCACCACTTCACAGTTGGGATGAGGTTTTGATGTTGGTGTGCTGTGCCCTTTTTTCGCCACACATAGTGTTGTGTGTTTCTTCCAAACAACTCAACTTTGGTTTCATCTGTCCACAGAATATTTTGCCAGTACTGCTGTGGAACATCCAGGTGCTCTTGTGCAAACTGTAAACGTGCAGCAATGTTTTGTTTGGACAGCAGTGGCTTCCTCTGTGGTATCCTCCCATGAAATCCATTCTTGTTTAGTGTTTTACGTATTGTAGATTCGCTAACAGGGATGTTAGCATTTGCCAGTGACTTTTGTAAGTCTTTAGCTGACACTCTAGGATTCTTCTTCACCTCATTGAGCAGTCTGCGCTGTGCTCTTGCAGTCATCTTTACAGGACGGCCACTCCTAGGGAGAGTAGCAGCAGTGCTGAACTTTCTCCATTTATAGACAATTTGTCTTACCGTGGACTGATGAACAGCAAGGCCTTTGGAGATACTTTTATAACCCTTTCCAGCTTTATGCAAGTCAACAATTCTTAATCGTACTCTTCTGAGAGCTTTTTTGTGCGAGGCATCATTCACATCAGGCAATGCTTCTTGTGAAAAGCATACCCAGAACTGGTGTGTGTTTTTTATATGGCAGGGCAGCTGTAACCAACACCTCCAATCTCATCTCATTGATTGGACTCCAATTGGCTGACATCTCACTCCAATTAGCTCTTGGAGATGTCATTAGTTTGGGGTTCACATACTTTTTCCACCTGCACTGTGAATGTGTACAAGATGTGTTTCATTCTTTGTGTTTTATTAGTTTAAGCAGACTGTGATTGTCTATTGTGACTTAGATGATGAACAGATCACATTTTATGACCAATTTGTGCAGAAATCCATATCATTCCAAAGGGTTCACATACTTTTTCTTGCAACTGTAAATCTATTAGACAGTATGTGTGTATGCATATATGTATTAGGCAGTATGTGTGTTTATGGATGGATGTATTAAGCAGTGGATGCAAGTATTGGAAACATCATGATCAGCTTTAGGAAATAAAAAAACGGGACACCTGGTCACCCTGGTTTAGCCCTCCTGTATGAGACCTGTTGCCTGAGGGTGATAGGACTAGTGCAGACAAGGTGTGCCCCCTAGTTTCCTCTCTCATTCCCCGACCCCTGGAGTCTTCTCATACCTTTCTGCAATCTGCTCCGTGAATTAACCAAAATAAAACCAAACTTGCAAACTATTAAAACTCCAGCCCACCAGGCCCGGACTGGCCATCGGGCATACCGGACAAATGCCCGGTGGAGATGTGGCCGCAGGCTGGGGAGGGAGGGAGGGAGGGAGGAGAGAGGCCTGGCGGAGCTCTAGCCAGCAGCTCCGCCGGGTCCTCTCGCGGGATTCAGAGCGTTGCCGCGGTTACCGCAGCAACGCTCAGATCTCGCGAGAGTGAACTCTAACCTGCAGGTTAGAGTTCACTCTCACCACTGGACCACCAGGGAAGGCAGCATGGTCCCCACCCCCCAGGCAGAACGGATCTCCTCCCCCCCCCAGGATAAAGGTAAGAAGGGAGGGAGGGGATATCTTTTTTTTTTATTAATAAAAAATATATATTTAAATTTAAATAAAAAATATGTTCACTCACACACACAGCACCCCCAGACACACACAGCACCCAGACACAGCACCCAGACAGACACACACAGCACCCCCCGACACACACAGCACCCAGACACAAACAGCACCCAGACACACACAGCACCCAGACACACACTGCACCCAGACAGACACACACAGCACCCCCAGACACACACAGCACCCAGACACACACAGCACCCCGAGACACAGAGCGCACCCCGACACACACAGCGCACCCCGACACACACAGCGCACCCAGACACACACAGCGCACCCCGACACACACAGCGCCCCCAGACACACACAGCGCCCCCAGACACACACAGCGCCCAGACACACACAGCACCCCCAGACACACACAGCAGACAAACACACAGCACCCCAGACACACAGCACCCAGACAGACACACACAGCACCATCAGACACACAGCACCCAGACAGACACACACAGCACCCCAGACACACACAGCACCCAGACAGACACACACACACAGCACCCAGACAGACACAGCACCGACACACAGAGGCACACACCGACACACACACACGCGACAGACACAACAGCCCCAGACACACACAGCGCACCCAGACACACACAGCCCCCCAGACACACACAGCACCCAGACACACACAGCACCCAGACAGCGCACCCACACACAGCACCCCCAGACACACACAGCACCCCCAGACAAACACACAGCACCCCAGACACACACACAGCACCCCAGACACACACAGCACCCAGACACAGCACCCAGACACACAGCACAGACACACACAGCACCCAGACACACACACTGCGCACCCCAGACACACACAGCGCCCCCAGACACACACAGCACCCAGACAAACACACACAGCAGCCCCAGACACACACAGCACCCAGACACAGCACCCAGACAGACACACACAGCACCACCAGACACACAGCACCCAGACAGACACACACAGTGCCCCCAGACACACACAGCACCCAGACACACACAGCGCCTTAGAATGGCCAGACTTAACGTACCACAGAATAGTCAAAATACTTGCCGAGGTCAGGGACACAGAATGAGACCCAATGATGAGGAAAGACAGAAGTCAAGGATATCGGAAATCAGGGAAGTCAAAACAAAGCCAAAGTCAAATACCAGAAAAACCCAATCAGGAACACACTCTCAGATAACCAGCTAGTGGTAACCACGACAGAGTACTGACAAAACAGTAATTTTGGTTTAAATAACCCTCCTTAGGCTCTAATTGGTTGTATCTGACCTCTGACCCTAAAACGTGCGTGCACGAGCATCTATGACATGACTCCACACGTACATCGGTGTCAACTTTGATGTGGGTGAAGGTAAGTTTCTTATAAAAGCCCGATCCACAGCGTCTGGTGTTCTTAAGAACGTTGGACACACTGGGGATCGGAACAGAGGAAGACCGGGTAGCTGCCTGTTGAGCCCAAGGTAAGTTTGAAACATCTCTAATGGCGTGGCTGCTTAGTTTGAGTGCAGCCACGCCGGCAGAGATGCTGGGAGCCGTTACAATTTATGGTAAGGTTCGAATTCTACTGCCAATCAGGAATGCAAAAGAAAACTAGAGGAGGCGGCTTTCCAACTATACACCCCCCTCAAGAAACAACCACTGAGCAGGAAGGATCCTGCTTGCCAAAAAATACAGGAATGAAAGGCACGAACAAGATGAGGGGTGTGTACATCAGGAAAAAAAAATCTTACTCAAGACCCCTCCAATAGATGAGATACTGGAGCTCACAGTGGTAAAAGCTAGAGTCCAGTAATGACTCTCCTCAAACTTCTCCTGCCCTTAACAAGCAGAGTAGGAGGAGGAAGAAAAACAGGCTTAGGAAAACAAGTACACACAGAGAGGAATGTGAAAACATTGGGAATTCGCATACCCTTATGTAAATCAAGAGTATACAAGAAAGGATTGATCCTACTCAGGAGATCAATATTGCAGGTTGAGAGCCAAATCCGATCCCCTAACAATGGAGTCTATTGACCTGTACCTTGTGCTGTCTAGAAGCCTTAACCAAAAGATGATCTACCTGTTCCCAAGTGTTGTATACATTTGGCAGAGGGTAATCCAAAATTGGCAGGCCCAAATAAAAAAAAAAATGCAGAAGGAATAACTGACAGATTATGTCCAGAGGATTCATGGAAGGCATTGTTGCAAGTGAACTTTATCCAGGTAAGCAGGCCAGCCAAATCTTCTTGGTGGTTCAAGATGAAACCGTGTAAGTACTGCTCAAGGAATTTATTGGCATGTTTGGCCTTGGACTTGGAATGGTAAAAAAATAAAGACACGCATCTCCGAGCAAAAGGCTTTCCAAGAACGAGAAATAAATTGGCAACCGCGATCAGACACAATCTCTTCTGGAATGCCATGTAAACAGAACAGCCACTGATGAAGATGGTAATTTAGGAAGTGGTACAAAATGTGCCATTTTGGAAAACTGGTCTACTATCATCAATATCCCAGTACATCCATTGCACAGGGGCAGGTCTACTATTAAACCTCACAAAAGAGGGATTGGAGCATTGCTGAACGACCGAACAATAAATAAGGGAGGCAGCACACCTGAATATAGGGTATTCCCTCTAAAACCCTAAAAAGAACTTAGCAAAGTAAAACAGAAAAACAGGTAGTACCAAATAACAGACAAGAGATCTAAAAAAAGATCTCTAAAGAGCAATAAAAATACGATGAAAATAGTTCTGATGATACTAAGATATGTAGCAGGGTTGATGTTCCAGCAGGGATAAGCCAAATGGCAAATGATTTAGGTAAACTATAAAAATGGTCAGAGTTGTGGCAACTGACATTTTATGTGGATAAGTGCAAGATAATGCATCTTGGACATAAAAACCCAAGGGCAGAGTACAGAATATTTAATAGAGTCGTAACCTCAACATCTGAGGAAAGGTTTTTTTTTCAGATGACTTAAAGTTAGGCAGACATTGTAATAGAGCAGCAAAAAATGCTAGCAGAATGCTTGGTTGTATAGGGAGAATAAAAACTTTAAAGTATATGGCTCACAACAAATAGTGGAGTAGCCAGTACGCGTTTCTCCCACTTGATAACGCCCTAAGGGGAGAAATGCATTGTGTTTTTATGATGTTTATGTTGAATAAAGTATTTTTGTCTAAGACACTATTTGTTGTGTGCCATATGAGTTCTAGTTTTTATTCTTCTTATTTTTTATATTGTTGCCTGGCACCTGAATCTACCTTTATACAATCCACAATTGATATACCACCCACACGTGATACACAGAGCGGTTAGTCTACTCCATCTACTTTAAGTATATTTCCATCATTTGTGTTTATACTTACATCAATAGAGATAATTATTGGCTATTTTTTTTATCATTGCATATCATTGCATGTGTTCCACTTCATCACCATCCTGCTGTGAACTACTGCATGAATAATTTTCTGCAAGTGGGAATATAATACCACTGCATGCTGTTTTATCCAGAGCTGATCTACCTCTATAACAGGCTTCCCCAAACTCCAGCCCTCCAGATGTTGCTGAACTACAACTCCCATGATTCTCAGCCTATTTCATTCATAGAATCATGGGAGTTGTAATTCAGCAACATCTGGAGGGCCGGAGTTTGGGGAAGCCTGCTCTATAACATGTGAGTTGGCACTTTTAGACCTCTGTGTCATTTGTCATACATTTTTACTACAATACTTCACTATTGGTCTTTTCCTGTTTGTGTTCCTTTGCATATGCTGCTATTGACCAAAGTGGTTTCACAAGCATTTTATGAACATTGGATGGAGGACTTTTATTATTTTTAGACTGTGTCTTATTATCTGGTAATTTTGTGACCTTTTTTTACTTCTGGACTGCCAAAAGAACTATTTTTATCGTATTTTTATTGCTCTTTAGAGATATATTTTTTAGATCTTTTGTCTGTTATTTGGCACTACCTGTTTTTCTGTTTGTATACTGCAAATATACTGCACATGCACACTGAGTCCGGCAGGATGCCGGTTTCAACACAGAGCACCTGGGGTGAGACAATTTACATTTCATTGCATCCTATATAATCTTTGTCATTTATAATGTCTGTATGATCCTGATGAAAGTCCACAAGGAGGACTGAAACGTTGATCTTGTTTTAAATTCTTTATTAAAAGTTATTTTTTATGGAAATCCGTGAGTGTAGCCAACGACTTTAACTATATATATATATATATATATATATATAAGTAGAACAGTTCTGGTGTACCTAATATACCACACAGGAGAGAGGGAGACAGACTAGCACTAAGCTGCTCGAAAACTGGTAATGATAGGGATTCACTAAAAACCTATATAGAACAAGGGAAAAGAACTCTCTAGAAGAGTGGGAATACCAGGAGCTGGCTAGGTGACTAATGGCTAAAATACTAATACATAGAGATAAATATAAAAAAAAAAAAAGAAATATATAAATATAAAAATATATATATATGGTACTATGCCTTTAAATCTGAAATGGACAAAGTATCCCTATAAATGTGCAAAAATGTGAGTAAAAGTGCTATGAGTGGAGATCTCAAATAAACGGGATATCCCTTTAAATGTGCAAGAATACAAAGAGAATGCTGCTATACCTTTAAATGTCCTTTAAGAGTGTGCAAACATGCAAAGCAGTGCTATATAATGGGGGTAAAAAAATTAAAAAAAAAAGGTATATATATATATATATATATATATATAAATAAAATACAAAAATGCAAAAAGGGGAAAGATGAGAGACCAAATTCTCTGCTGGATGACCAAAAAATATGTATGAAACTGGTGTCTATATCCCAAACAACA
>OW240913.1:179602922-179661707 GCA_933207985.1 Pelobates cultripes | reverse complement strand
TGATTTTAGTCACTGCTGATGTTACCTCTCTCTATACAGTAATTGAACACCTCCAAGGATGTGAGGCCACACAATTCTCCCTAGCAACATATTCCGATTTAAAAAATGACCAAATTGATTTCCTCATTCAGTGTATCGTTTTTATTCTCACACATAATTATTTTTGGTGTGATGACTTATTTTATCTACAGATTGAAGGCACAGCCATGGGGACACGATTTGCGCCAAGTTACACTAATTTATTTATGGGCAAATGGGAAGAAGAATATATATGGACCCATTGCCCATTTGGCGCAAATCTGTCCCTGTGGCTCAGATATATCGACGATTGCTTCTTTATATGGAAAGGAGACCTTGGATCCTTAGAGAGTTTTAAAACTTATCTTAACAACAACCCATATCATCTGAACTTTACTTTTAACCACTCTAAAGAACACATTGAATTTTTAGATCTGGATATCTATATCAAAGAGGGACAAATCAACACCAAGACTTTTAAGAAGAATGTGGACTGTAATAGTTTTATTCCTTTTAACAGTCATCACAAGTCAACATGGTTAAGAAACATACCTCAGAACCAGTTCAGGAGGGTAAGACGCAACTGCTCGAATAATGAAGTGTGTAAGTCACAAATGGAAGAAATGAAGCAGAGATTCCTGAAAAAGGGTTATCCCCCAACGCTATTAGAAGAATCTATGGATATAGCACTTACCACCCCAAGAGAGGATACCTTATGCAATAAACCCAGCACCACAGAAGTATCCAATTCAGCACCCACCTTTATCACTAAATATAATCATCAATTTCATACAATACAGAAGACACTTAGGAAGCACTGGGGGATCCTTAAGAATGATCCAACGTTATCTAAATTCCTCGACAATCAACCTCAGATTATTTTTACTAGGGCACCCAACCTGCAACTTATGCTGGCACCGACCACTAAACCTGAAAGTGCTGATTTGGATCAAGGTACCATCAGTGGCTTCACAAGATGTAAGAAGTGTCTAGCATGTAGAAATAATCCATCATTAGAAGACACAACCACTGGATTTAAATCCCACACCACTCAAGAGGAATATGATATCAAGACCAACATGGACTGTACTACATCAGGAGTTATCTATTTAATAACATGTCCATGCCCACAACAATATATTGGACGTACAAAAAGACCCCTCAAAATACGTATTGCTGAACACATTAGAAATATTAAGAAGGGACTTCTAACGCATAATCTTTCCAAGCACTTTAAAGAGATACATGGGGGAGACCCCACAGGACTTGCATTTATGCCTATTGAGAAAGTGAATACCCACTGGAGAGGAGGCAGCATTGATAAGGCTCTAGATCAGACAGAAGCGAAGTGGATTTTTAAGTTAGGGACTTTGGTCCCTAAGGGACTTAATGTAGATTTTGAGCTTAATGCTTTCCTATAATATATCTTTATTATTTATTTATTTATTTATTAATATTTATTTATTTTTTTATTTATTTTTTTTTTATTTTTTATTTTATATATTTTTTTTTTTTTTTTTTTTTTTTTTTTTTTTTTTTTTTTTTTTTTTTTTTTTTTTTTTTTTTTTTTTTTTTTCTTCCACCTTTATTTATAGTTACAGACTACCACCAGTGATTATTCATTTATTTATTTATTATCTATTTTGTATATATTAACTATTATTTGTTCTCCTGTTTTCTCCTAGAAGGATGGATTGACACTATACCTATATGGTACCTATCTAGTATTGGTTATCCATATGTAGTCAATATACTATTATGATTTTATCCATCTTCGTGTATATATACCAATTTATGTCCAGCATTTCATTATCTCTAATTGATTCATTAAATATGTTCCTTCCATTTGGAACATTCATATATTGCTTTTATGTATTTTTACATTTACCGGTCTTATGTATCTGTCTACATTTTATGAGACTTTATAAATATTGTTTTTACCCTAGTGGCAATGATTTGCATTTTATGTATATGTATGTATCATTTTATGCAGGTACAAATACTGTTTTTATTAGTATAGAATATATTGGTTTTAACACCTAAATGTGATTGATAATTAGGCAATGTATATAAAGAAGAACTGAAGCACTAGACACTATTATGTCTCTGATGAAGTAGGGCCCATTCCCTACGAAACGCGTAAGACAGGCATTCCAGCAACACACGGGATCAGACGCATGTACCAGCAGCACCACTAATCTGCACACGCAGGACCTGTTTGGAAAGTACCGCCACCGGAGGCATCTGTCCTGCACGTCCCCTGAAGTGAGGCTCCTGCTCGGGACGTGCTCACAGACACAAGCCATCCTCACCGGCAGCTGTATATTGAATCATCACAATCCATATCCATCCTTAACAATCTGAAGGTCCTTGCTGTTATTTTTCAATGCTTCAGTCTGGTAATGCATTTCTGAATCTAGTGTGACCTGTATTTTTATATTTAACTTTTTCCAAAGTTATTTTATTATATTCAATAAACTGGCATTTTTTTCTTATATGAAGTGATCCAGTTTTATGCTTCAGTTTTCCAGCGATATATTGTTTTCATTTTTATTGCCTAAAGCTAACAGTTCCTTGTACTGTATAGCTTATTTTTTACTTCTATCTTTTACTAAGTATATTATTTGCAACAGGTATCATTTATCCCTCATGTTGTTTGGGATATAGACACCAGTTTCATACATATTTTTTGGTCATCCAGCAGAGAATTTGGTCTCTCATCTTTCCCCTTTTTGCATTTTTGTATTTTTTTTTTTTATATATATATATATATATATATATATATATATATATACCTTTTTTTTTTATTTTTTTTTCTTTTTTTTTACCCCCCTTATATAGCACTGCTTTGCATGTTTGCACACTCTTAAAGGACATTTAAAGGTATAGCAGCATTCTCTTTGTATTCTTGCACATTTAAAGGGATATCCCGTTTATTTGAGATCTCCACTCATAGCACTTTTACTCACATTTTTGCACATTTATAGGGATACTTTGTCCATTTCAGATTTAAAGGCATAGTACCATATATATATATTTTTATATTTATATATTTCTTTTTTTTTTTTTATATTTATCTCTATGTATTAGTATTTTAGCCATTAGTCACCTAGCCAGCTCCTGGTATTCCCACTCTTCTAGAGAGTTCTTTTCCCATATATATATATATATATATACATATATATATATATATATATATATATATATATATATATATATATATATATATATATATATATATATATATATATACATATATATATATATATATGTATATATATATATATATATTATTTATTTATTTCATTAACTTTATTTTTTTTATTTTAAACTGTTTTTTTTTTACTTCTTTTCACCAGCAGTGGGACTGCCTGTCAGTTCAGGCAGTCCCCCTTTTGGCAGCACTATGGACACCTTTTGTGGCCATGTAACCGCTCTTTCAGAGTGATCACATGGCCCTATGGCTCCTTTTTTGCAGAGGGGGGACTGTCTGGGCTGTCAGACAGTCCCCCCCATAGAAGAAGAACACAGATCGCCATCGGGGGAACGGCGGCAATCAGGTAAGTACATGGGAGAGGGAGGGAAGGGGTTAAGTTTTTTTTAAATGCCTTTCTTTATTTAGTTTTTCTTAATTTACTCTTCACTGAGTACCTCGACCCCTGCCTAAAGGCTTCCGATGCTCTGCCTCACTGCCGGGCTCCACAGAGAGCAACCCGGAAGTGATCACTCGGGGGGAGCGATCGCTCATGAGCCCGGCAGTCAGGGGGGTATTGCATGATGCCTTGACATTGAGGCATGGCTGCAATACTGCTGGAGCGGTTGGAACCGATCTTGATCGCTTCCAGCACTCTAATTAGCCACAGACGTATCAGGTACGTCCGCGGTAATTAAGGACCATTTTTTGTCGGACGTACCTGGTCGGGAAGGAGTTAATCTCATTCATCTTCTTTTGAATTCTACATATCACAGGGCTTCCCTTTTCATGTGCTGCCCATCAATATGTATATATGATATATGTCCCAGAAAACATGGTGGATCTAGTCACCTTGGTCATGTTACTTCCTGGTTTGGTTAGCTTATTTCCACTGAACTCAAGAGGCAACAATTGCCCAGAGCACCTGCCTTGCAAATACTTCTCATTGAGCTGCATTGGGAAGTAGGTGACTGAACAGTCACATACAGTTTGGGCATGGTTAGAAGATGGCTTGCAAAGGCAGCAAACAAGATTTGCAGTTTTTGCAAGCTGTTTTTAGATATAGCTCGAATGTGAAAATCCATTATTAAATGCATGCAAGTTTTGATTTGCGGTATATTTACTAAACGGTGATTTTTTTACATTTGTTTTGTATTTGTGCAATGGAGTGTCCCTTTAAGCTTCTAACATATTGGAGCATATTTGGGCAAAAATATTACTTAGTAGCTGTAACGGAACCGCTTCACCCGGACTGGGTACCTCCGTTGAAGGATGCTCTTAGCACTTCCTGAGGACTCCAAGCACTGCAGCATACACCATAACCACCGTAGACTCCTTTAGAGAGCAAAACAGGAACAAGCTCTTACAAGAGCTTAGTAGTGATTTAGCAAGGGAGTATGACAAGCATAGCAATCCCTTGTAGCAGATTCCCCCAATAAGAGACAGCACTCCAAATTGAGGGTGAAGTAGAACTGAAGCTTTTAATCAAACACTCTGCTTTTATGCACATTTTACACACATAGTACTGCCCACAGGGTTTTGCAGAACAACCAATCAATACATACAATACACTCAGACACTCCCACACAAAATCCTCCCCTCTGCCTGTGATATAATTACTGAACACAATGGTCTAATGTAATTATCACAGGCAGGAAAATACACAGTTTTACACAATATTCATACTCTAAAAGTATACATCACGTTCACATAAAACTTACATTTTCAGAATTAGCATACTCCAAATACAAACATACGTCAAAAATCATACAAATTGGTCCAGTGGGTCAAAAGTTAGTTGGAAATCCCTTTGTGACTGCCTGCAAGCATGGCTTGGGTGTGGTAAGCCAATTACCTCCAGCATACAGAAAATAGCTCTATTCACAACAACAGTAAAAAAACACATAAAAATACATAATTCCTATTATACTTAACAGAACCCCCACATTTAACCTATCCCCAGCTTGGATCTGAGCGCTCACTATATCCGAACAGCGCTCAGATATCACAAACACAGTTAATTCACCATGGGGTTAAACCATAGCAACAAGTTCCAACTGGTCTGGCAGTGTCCCTGGGACAACGCCCTGCTGGAGAACAATAGACAGGAAACAGGGGAGGGGCACACCTTTTCATGTATTCAAAGCGGCAGAAAAAGTGTTTCAAAATCCAATAAGCCCAAATAATGTCTTTAAAGGGCAATATATCCCAGGGTCCATAGTCACATGGCAGGAGGCTGGCAATCAGTCTTCTCCAATGCCCAGTGGTGAGGTTGGTTTCGCCACAGTAGCAATTTAGAATTAATAATTTCAGAAATTTGGGAAAAAAACACAAACCCTGTAAATTGATCATTATATAACTGTAGCAAACTAATTTCATCATCGCACAGCTGTGTGAAAGATAAATAATATTGTTTTCCTTTCATCATGGGTGGTTCTATGTGGAAAATTAAAGAATCCAGAATGTCAAATAAGGCTTTAGTTATGATGCATGTAGGGTAAACAGGACTATGCATCCCAGCAAGAAAAAACATATTTTGTTCTAAATCTTGTATTAATAATAGTTATTGTGGTTTAAATTTGGTTAAAAAAAATAAAAGTGAAAATGCACATCTTAAACAAAACCTTTCAGATTGGAAAAATACTTATTGCTATGCTGGTTGTTGAGCAATGTCTACAAGTCTTCAGTTCATTTCGTTGTTTACTTCCAGGCAGAGGTGTACCTAGGATATCTAGCGCTCAGTGCAGAACTGTATGTTAGCATTAACCTACCCCAAAGATTTTTTTGTGTGCATGTTACTCTGCACTGCACTCTTTTGTTAAAGGGACACAATAGTCACCAGTACAACTACAGTTTAATGTAGATGTTCTGGTGAGAATAATCATTTCATGTACTTTGCCCCCTATGGACACCTCCAGTGGCCAGTCCTCAGATGGCCAATGGAGGTGCTTCCTTGGGCAGCTGCATAGTTCTGCATGGAGACGCTGAACTTAACTCATATAGATGCATTGATAGATGCAGCTTCTCAACACTGCATGGAGACGCTGAACTTTCCTCATATAGATGAATACACAAAAGGATGCACATATATATGTTCACATTCGTATGCACATACTCACATTAAAAGCTTATGTAAATCAATACATTAATAAGAATGAAGGAAAATTAAATTGATATTAACATTTTACATTATTGCATTTTTTTTGCAAATCCCCAGGCTTTGCAGCTTCTGCGTTGAGCTCTCACCACAAATATTCTCTTAGACATTGAATATTTTTTTCCATTTAGTTACAACCTGTTTTTATTGTAAATTAATCCCTTCAGTTAATTTGTAATGCCACAATATTAGCTCAATATGAGAAAGATAAACTTTCAGTAGGATAGGTTATTTTCTATTATGTACAATTTGTAGCAAAGAAAAACCAGACACATACAACGATCTTTAAGGGGTCTATTAAAATTACTTGCAAGCACATGGATTTGTTAATGTTCTCTTAATTTATTGTATGCTATTGCTTACCCGGTATCTTGGTTTCATCTAAGCAAGATTGCTGCCCTTAAGTGGTTGATAAGCCTTTATGGTTTTGGTAAATGAGATAGGCAGGGTGCCAAGCTCTGCAACATTTCAAAGCCTAGGAAGGTGAAGTTTAATTTGTACTTTAGAACAATCTTCTATCAATTCTGCTTCTCATCTGTCACTGCAGCAGTCATATAGCCTGCCCTTATTGTTTGTTTATCTTCTGATGCTTCAGTTGGAAGTTTCTGAGACATAAAAAAGTAGAGTACAAAAGTGTTAAAGCTTTTGTTTGAAAATATATAAATGTGAATGTCATTGATTTACTTACTAATCAAAGCAATATATTAACAGTGCAAATATATTCTAAAATAGTATTTTTACCTGTGCACATGATCTGTAATGCATTCAATGATAAATGTAAACACTTTTTGAGTAGACTAGTGAAATAAAGACCCAGATTTTTGTGTTTTTTATGAGTTTTAAGAAGATATAAAATAAGACTACAAGCATCACAGCACATTATCTTCTTTGTAGGAATTATAATGCAAAAATCAAAGCAGCACATCTATAGCCCAACTACTCACTTAGAGACATGCTTTTTCCCCTTTACATATATATGTATATATGTATACAGTATGTCCCCCCCTAGATGGACCAGGGGCAGAACTACCACCTAGTGCAGGGGTAGTCAACCTTTTAATACCTACCGCCCACTTTTGGATCTTTGCTGATGGTAAAATGTTCTTAATGCCCGTCAGTGCTACAGTAACTAATTTTATAGCACAAGAGCGTTTTTTTTTCTTATTATTTAAAAAAAAAAAGTACTTAAATTTATCTATTTCTTTTTCCTTATTTTCTATTCTACGTTTTTCTATGTGTGTGTGAGAAGGGTGATGTGTGTGTGTGTGTGTGAGAGAAGGGTGCTGTGTGTGTGTGTAGGGTGCTCTGTGTGTGAGAGGTGCAGTGTGTGAATGGTGATGTTTGTGTGAAGGGTGTAGTGTGTGTGAGAGGTGCGGTGTGTGTGAAGGGGGCATTGTGTGTGTGAGGGGTGCTATGTATGAGAGGTGCTGTGTATGTGAGGGGTGCAGTGTGTGTGTGTAAAGGGTGCAGTGTGTGTGAGGGTGTAGTGTGTGTGTGTGAGGGGTGTAGTGTGTGTGAGGGGGCAGTGTGTGTGTGTGTGTGTGTGTGTGAGAGAGTGAGTGAGGGAGGCAGTCTATGTGTGTGTGTGTGAGTTTGTTTGTAAAGGGTGCTATGCTGTTTGTAGGTGTGAAGGCAGATCCCCCTGCCTTCTTCTTACCTTTAACTAGGGAGGGGGGACATAATGCTGCAAGCCCTGATTGTCCAGTGGTGGCATGTTCACTTTAGCCTGCAACTCCTCCGGCTGCAGGCTGACTCTCCTGTCCTCCTGGGAGCACAGCACTGTATCAAAGCGTTGCCATGGTAAGCTCCTACCAGCCTGCTTGTGGTAGGCCATACCCCCCTCTGCTGGAACTAAGTGCCAGCGGGCCAGAGAGAGATTTTTGATCTTCTCAAGAGTTCAAGAGGGATTACAGCAAGGCTGGCTCTGCATGGGCTGACAGGGGAGATAAAATGATCTCACCAGCCTGCCTTGGTCTTTGGCCATCGAGGCCCACTGGGCATTTTCTGCAGAACCCACCAACTCCCCCCTAAAATCCCACACTTCCCACTAGTGAGCGGTAGGGACCAGGTTGACTACCAATGACCTAGTGCAACAATGACATTGCTGCTACAACAACTTCAAAGCTTGGAAGCCAGGCATTTTAGTACATAGAGAAATATACTGAGGCTTGGTCATCAGGTGAGCTTTTACAAAGGAACTGTTTTGTATGCGTAACAGTATAAGAAAGCAGCAAAACTAAATCAATCCACCAAAGAACTATATAAAACTGGGCTAGCAAAATATGGGTAACTTTGAACCCTATGCAAGTATCAACAACTCAACAAGTGTGAAATGGTGCATCTGGTTCCTGTAGTTGCAGTAAAAAGAATATTCCCTTGAATAAAGGTCCACTGTAGATAGGAATTCTGGCAGCAGGTGACTTAGTAGCACAAGGTAGGCTTGTCAGTCAACAAGTCCTGCTGGTAAGACAAGAGCAAGCATTTGCAGACAAAGATTCACACAGGAGTATCATCAGATGCCAAGAGCAGGTGTCAAAAGGTTTTATGCTGAAAGTGCAGAGGAGCCCATGAAAACTGCTGCCATCCTGCTTGACAGTCAGACCCCATCTCAGGTATTCAGGTCGATTGGTGGAGATTA
This sequence comes from Pelobates cultripes, assembly GCA_933207985.1. Taxonomy (NCBI): domain Eukaryota; kingdom Metazoa; phylum Chordata; class Amphibia; order Anura; family Pelobatidae; genus Pelobates; species Pelobates cultripes. The sequence goes on along the minus strand of OW240913.1, from coordinate 179,652,701 downwards.
TGGTTAATTTATTTTTTAAAGAGTGATTCCAGTTTCCAGGTAAAGTTGACAGAGTTTGATCATACCATAGGGCAAGCTGTTGGGTGTAGGCAACACCTCAGCACTGTTTTCAACCAGTTTCAGTATCAATATCAGCAAATGACATGATAGCAAACACTCAAAAATAATCCATAACATTTTAAAATAGAGCTACATAAACCCTATGCAGATGGAAATCAGTCTCTCCTGTGAAGAGCTGGGTGGAGACTGAGAGACTGCTGAAACTGTGTGGAAAGTAAAGGTATTTTGCAAGCCTTTATTTTTATTTATTAAACTACTGGGGTCAGCTGAGCTGCCCAATAGCATAGAAAGGGCTCTCTGTTAGTTAGTCTCCAGTGTGGAGTAGGAGTTTATTTTGGTTTAATGCTTTGTTGTGTCTAAATTGGGGCTGGCTTGCTAAATAAAGCTTTCCTCATATTGAAAGACAGAACTGTTGTTTATTTGGCATAGATTGGTGGTAAAATGGTTGCATGAAAAGAGTCAAAATACACCAAGTTTAATACCTTAGGTTGTCTTCTTTTAAAAAATATATACATGTGAAGGATTATTCAGGGATTCCTGACAGATATCAGTGTTACAAAGTATCTTGCGTTAAATTTAAAGAAAAATGGTTTGGAAATAGCAAAGTGCTACTTGTACTTATAGCCCTATAACTTTCCAAAAAAAAGGCTAAGAACATGTTAACATTGGGTATTTCTAAACTCAGGACAAAATTTTGAAACTATTTTTAGCATGGGTGTTTTTTTTTTGTGGTTGTAGGTGCATATCAGATTTTGGGGGTCAAAGTTAGGAAAAGTGTTTTGTTTTGTTTAATTGTTTTTATCATTTTATAATTATATTTTTAATAGTAAATTATATGATATGATGAAAATAATTGTATCTTTAGAAAGACCATTTAATGGCGAGAAAAGCAATATATAATATGTGTGGGTACAGTAAATGAGTAAGAGGAAAAATACAGCTTAACACAAACACCATAGAAATGTAAAAAGAGCCCTGGTCCTTAACGGTAAGAAAATTGAAAAACGGTCTGGTCACTAAGGGGTTAAACATCTGTATGGATTCTGATAAAACCAACTCTTCAGGCAGAGAATTCCATATCCTTATAGTTCTTATTGTAAAAAAACCCTTTAATTTACCTTAGATTAAATCTCCTTTCTTCCAGCATAAATGCATGACCTTGTGTCCTATGTATAGTCCTGTTTATGAATAGATTTCCATATAATGGTTTGTACTGGCCCCGAATATATTTGTATAATGTTATCTTATCCACTCAGAGGCACCGTTTTTAAATGTTTAAATGTTTTACTGGAATCATGACAGGTCATGACAGGTTGAGGAACAATAGGAAATCCAAAATATATACACACTCACCCGTAGGTGAAACACCATTGTTTAACATCATGTGTACCATGCCAGAATTTAACACATTATGATTTTATTATTTATATAGCGCCAGCAAATTACATAATTATAATTGACACCAGGATGACATATGACATCACAATTCTTACAAATGCCACTTGTGCATTAACATTGATGCAAAAGAAGTGCACAGCATCATGCATTACATCTGTGTAACATGGACTGATTACTGGACTCATGCACTTGAACAGAATTGTATAGCTGCATTGTGTTGGATCCTCCAATGGTGACTCACATGCCAAGGTGGCATAAACTTATTAAAAGAGCATAAAAAAAAAACTCTAGAGTGGGGGAAATGATGTGATCAACATTTAAATGTCACGCTATGAAAAACAACTCTTAAAATTAACCATTGCAGGCATGTGTTCCAATGAATAGGAAACAAAAAGAAAAAAAAAAACAGAGTATACAAAGTGTCAACGAGAGAATATAGCAGAAATATACTTTCCAAATCTAATAATGCTCTATTACTTAAGAGTATTCTGTATCAAGCAGTAGAGAAACATCTATAGAGAAAAAATCACATTATAAACAGTAAATTAAAGCACCACAGAGAGTAGTAAATTGGCACACTCGCATGAAATAGAGCTGTGACCACAGGGGTGCTTTTTGTGATTGTAAGACCTTCGCTAACTGGTGATTGCCAATAACTTGTTATTTATACACTTGTAGTTTATAGAATTCATACTGGAGTTATAACCTACATTGTGTGGTATTCCCCCCACCCCATCCCATCCCAAATTTAGCCTCGTATCTTCAGATGTGTCTTGGTGTGGCAATCTGACAGCTTTAGAATTTGGAAGGTGGAAGAAACGCAGAGGAAGGAGCAACCGCATTGTATGGATGGTATTCTGACCATGTGACTTTTCGATCTTTAGACCTGGAAATGGATGGATGTCAAATGCAGAATTAAGAGGGAAAAAAATGATAGAAGATGGACCCTATAAATGAAGACATGTGTACAAGAAATTTATATGCATTTGAAGAATGTGTTTATGCTGAAATACGTCTGCAATATTTCTGGGAAGGCTGGTGAGTGGTATTTTATACTTTGTACCACAGAATGCTAAATAAAGAGCATGGTCACAGCTCTATTTAAAGTGAGTGGGTAAATTTACTACTCCATGTGATTCTTTCATTTACGGTGTTACACTATGATTGTTTTGTGCATTTTTGGTTTTGTTTTGTATTTTGTAGTTATTTCTCCACTGCTTTGATACAGTATACACTTAAGGGATAGATTATTAGATTTAGAAAGTATATTTCTCTATATTCTTTCACTGGCACTTTTTATTTTATTTTATTTTTTTATTTTTTTGGGGGGGGGGGTTATAGTGTAATAACACTTGAAAAGAGGGGCAGTATGGTCATGTTTTAAATTGATGAATTAGTTCCATATAGAAGCACCATTCACATGTTTCATCTTTTTTGTAAATGTGAAACAAAGCTGGTTTGCAGGCAGTGCAACAAGCATCACTCTCAGATACTTACCTGTAGTGAACAAAGAAAAAAGAGGAAACCGCGCCCTTATTGTGATACGTAAATACGTACTCAAGTCCTTATGGTCATATACTTGCAATGATGTACCTCAAAAAGAAAAAAAGAGATATACAAATAATAGTGTAGCACTGTTAGTATTCCGTAAGTGAGCAAGAAGTAGATAGATGTACACTCACATGTGACAGAGCTAGAAACAGAGCTCTACTGTTCATGCGCATAGACGGAATAATCCCCGTCTTAGGATAAATGTAAAGTGGTCCACGTCTTGAAGGTCTCAAATAAAGAACATACAGATAGACAGGGGAATCCACATAGTGTAGTATGTATTAAAATCACTTAGAATAATGAATAAAATGTAAAGTATTGTACTCACATTTACTAGAGCGTGCCTCGCTCTAGTTTATAGCGTATAGGTGGTATAATCCCCACCAAGGAATAAAATGGTAACCATTCCTTGGTGGGGATTATACCACCTATACGCTATAAACTAGAGCGAGGCACGCTCTAGTAAATGTGAGTACGATACTTTACATTTTATTCATTATTCTAAGTGATTTTAATACATACTACACTATGTGGATTCCCCTGTCTATCTGTATGTTCTTTATTTGAGACCTTCAAGACGTGGACCACTTTACATTTATCCTAAGACGGGGATTATTCCGTCTATGCGCATGAACAGTAGAGCTCTGTTTCTAGCTCTGTCACATGTGAGTGTACATCTATCTACTTCTTGCTCACTTACGGAATACTAACAGTGCTATACTATTATTTGTATATCTCTTTTTTTCTTTTTGAGGTACATCATTGCAAGTATATGACCATAAGGACTTGAGTACGTATTTACGTATCACAATAAGGGCGCGGTTTCCTCTTTTTTCTTTGTTCACTATTTGCTTTGTCACAAGGTAGGGAATCCTTGTGTGGTTACTGCTGCCCACTCCCTATTTTTTCCATCACTATAGTGAGCGCCTAAATTATCTTTATTCTTCTACTTATAAACCTCTAATTTAAGAAATGTGATTTTTTTTTATTATTTTTTTTGACCAATGAATTGTGAACATGATTTGACCCTTAAAGATATCAATTCTTTGTTTGTGGAAGAGTCTGAACATAAGGTGTGTCCCAGTTTGTCCAAGATTGAGTATAAAGCACTTAAAATGTTGGAGAAAAATTACCAAATTGCTATTAAACCAGCTGACAAAAGGGACGCTCTGGGAATTTTAAGAGAATTATGTGAAATAGATACTGAGACAACTTGAAGAAGAAATGACATATATTAAGAAAAGTATCTTATCCTCACTGAGGAATTAAACAAAATTAAGAGAATCTTTATTAACTGACCCATAGGAATATGGTACTATAGACAAAGATTTGCTTACATTTTTGATGGTTAAAAAAAAAAAAAAAATCTAGTTATCCCAGTCTTTTATGTTCTTTCAAAGATTCATTAAGCTGTTTTTGACGAACCAAGTAGACTCTTTCTGAAATCTGTTACTTACTTTCCCCCTTGGTGCAAGTTTTGGACCAATTATTGAGACAATATCTTATCTTTCACTCCATACTTAAAAGACAATTCTGATGTCTTGTATAATCTGATTCAGGTGAAATTTTGAGAGGTCCTGATTCTGGCAATATTTGATGCTATAAGTTTGTACTCCTATTGAAGTCATGCACGTTAACTGAATCACTTTCCCATGTTATATCTGCAAAAGCGTCTGGGAATCAGATGGCAGGACAAGGTGCCCAATACTGAAGTCTAACAAGAGTCATTCTGCCTTTGGTGCACACACGGTGGATGACAGCTCAGACCATATGGGCCAGACCTCTTGTGAAAATGCCAGAAAAGTGTATTCCTAAACAACTTTTCTATGGAGAGTTTGCCCAGGTAAATCACTCCCATGAAGGGCAAAGAAGTGCTCCAAGGACATGTTGAAATAATCTCTAAAGCTCCTTGAGAGCAACAGTGCCAAATGTGAAACTCTCACATGGAACTATCCAACATCGTGCAGGTTTGTTCAATACAGACTAAGGAATACTGCACACATAAAAATACAGCTTTGTCATGCTTCTGATCAGGTTAGATATGAGACAGAAACTGGGATCAACATTCGGTTCTTTATTAGATTTCTTAGACATGTTTTACATGAAACAATAGGCGTAGCCGGACTAAAAGGGAAGTGAAAGCAAAAACAATACAAAATAGAGGGAAAGGAAATAAGCCTAAAACATGTAATATAGGAAATAAAGCCTATAAATGAAGTTATAGGACAGAGGGCAGTGCTGGCCTTAGGCCTTTAGACAACCTGTGCGAAAAATCTTAACATTTCGGCCCCCCAACTATAAAACACAGAGTAATGTGCATTTTATATACAAAAGCTCCACTGTAATACATCTCACTATAATATGATGTAATGTTTGTGTTGTCTGTGTACGTGATAGGTGGGATATGTATGCTATGTGTTGGCAATCTGTGATATTTGTAATGGGTGGATTAACTGTGTGCGATATGCGTGTATTGGTTGTAGGTGATATTTGTGCTGGTTTTTTTTTGTCTGTGTATGATGGGTATTTAATTCAGCTAACAATACGCATTTAGGCCTATGTGTGAATGCAGGTGTATATTTTTGCAGAGTCATATGCACACAGTCCCACAGTCAGATGCACACAGTTATACATATACACTGTCAAATACAGCCACATGCACACAGTCGCAGGCAGATAGTCACATACACAGGTACAGGCAGATATACACATTCACCCACACAGATGGTACAGGTACAGATGGACAGTTATGTACATACAGCTACACATACATTCTTACACACACTTACATGCAGTCACACACACACAGGCAGAAATTCCCACACATGCAGACACACAGACAGCCACAAGCACACAAAGGAAGACAACCACACGCACAGCCAAACAATCACACATGGTTACCTCAGTTCATTATGGAGGAGTGGAGGCAGTGCAGCTCCTGGAGACATCTTAATGACAGCTTACTGACCTGCTTCTTACCTCCACATCCCTTGGAGCTCCTGGAGACTGTTTTTGGGGAAGCAGGGACTCCTTCCTTTTTCCCATGCTGCAGTTACCTGGCACATGTAGCTCCGCCTCCACTGCACAGTAAGCTACACCCCCACCGCAATGTTGGGTGATTAAAAAAAAAAAAATTCTAAGCATATAAACTAGTAGTAAAACCTATAAATGAAGTTATAGGAAGAAGGAGAAAGGAAAATCTATAAGTAAAATTATAGGTAACTATATTGAGTGTAAAACAGAAATCAGGAGGTGGACAATCTAACGGATCACCTGGCACCCCGACTGGGTACCTCCGTTGAGGGATGCTCCTAGTGCTTGCCGAGGGCTCCAAGCACTCCACTTGACACCATAAGCACTGCAAGTGGACTTGTTTGGGGTCTTGCCGTCTCCTACCGACCCTGGACCTACGACAAGGCTCCAGGCTCCAGTAGGTGAACCTCTCTTCCTTCAGAGAGCGAAGCAGGAACAAGTTCTTAAAAGAGCTTAGTGATTATAGTCAGGGGAGTATACAGCGTATAGCAATCCCCAGTGTAGATGCAGCCTTTTCCCCCACACATGAGACGAGGCTCCATGTTGAGGGTAAAACAGGAACTCAGCAGTCTGAGGGTTTATTGTCTCTTATATACAGGATTTCCCACAAGGTTACCACTCACGTGGTACACAGGATACAAAGTTACAAAATCAGGACAGACTTGTACAGTTTAGACACTCCCAGACAAGGTACACAAACCCTCCCCTCTGCCTGTGATACACTTAATTACTCACAGGCAGAAAATACATTTTTCCCAAAGCACAGAAACACCCCAAAACAACAACATATCCCCACAATCTGGGTGAACAACATGTACAAAAATCACCTAGATCAGAGCAGGGGTTCACGAATTCCATGAAAGTCACATTTGACCGACCGCAAGCATGGCTTTCCTGCCCAAAACAGTTCCACAGATTTAGGCTGTGCAGCCGGTCTATCTTCTCCTCTAACCTGGAGATAATTGGCTTAAGTGGGTGTGGTAACTTAATTATCTCCAGGTACAGGGAATATCTCTAAGTCAAAACTGTTGCAAAAACCACAGAAAAATACATAACTCATATAATACAATGTTTAACCTATATGTCCAACATATCCCCAGATAGCTTGGATCTGAGTGATCAGTATGTCCGAAAAGCGCTCAGATCCCATGAATACAGTTGGATCGCCATGGGGTTAAACAATAGCAAGGGATGATGAGAGATTGAGGAGGGACAAAGCCCTGCTGGAGAACAATGGACAGGAAAAATGGGGGAGGAGAAGAGGCAAATTTTCCCATGGAAGTCACTTTTCAAGCATGTCTTTTTGCAGGGCCCATAATCCTGGGGAAAAGGCTGGCAAACAGGCCCCTCCAAAACCCAGTGGTGAGGTTATTTTCACCACAGGCAATAAGCGCTAAAAAGGTAAATAGTAAACAAGGAAACCTATAAGAGAATATAGGTAAAACAAGGGAAGGAAAACCTATAAATGAAATTATAGGTTACAGATAAAACAAAATACAACTAAACCGAATTAAACAAATATAAAGTTTAAGTAATACGGGTTAGATGTTTAGTTGTTAAGCCTCTATGTTGTAGAGGTCGTACTGCAGTAACAGATCTTTCAGGATAGATGCAATTATCTGGAATGTTTGTAAATCCAAGGTAGGAGAACTGTAGGTAGCCACAATGCAAATAACGAATTAAATTCCAGTGATTTAATTAAACAGGTTGGCATTGCAGATTAAGTTGCCTCTAAGCGTATGGATAGTAAACAGGATTGGAATATTGCAGGTATAAAGGATAAATCAGGTTGTTTGAATGAAATCCAGAATATAACAAGTTTTGCAGTAGGAGCCAGGATCAGAACACAAACTACAATCAATGGAAAGCTTATCAGGGTGTGACCTCTTATAGCATGTTGACATGATTATGTTAGGCAGGTGAGAGAAACATTGTTTAAGACTAGTGGCTAGGGAGGCCACTAGTGGAGAAAAACTGGAACATGCTTTAAAGAAACAGAAATAAAAGAAACATAATTCTTGGTTGTCATGATAGGATCCTGACATCCCCTCCTTTAAGAGCAGACTTTGGATGCGAAGGTCTCAGGCAAAATTGAAAGGACATCAGATAAAGATATATACAGTCCATAATAAACTGAAGTTATATCAAAATATATTATTTCTTTCTCCTATGTTTTTTTTTCTCTCTATTTTTTTTTTTTAGCATCTCCTCAAACATGTGTAGTTCTTTACTACATGTAACAGTACCATTAGAGGCTCTGATTCAGTCAGGTGGTATATCTTCAGATATGGAATTTCTTCCTTATTTGGTAGTGTTGAGATGGGTTCTTTTGATTTAATCAACATTGGTAGCAGGTTGTACTGTATAGTATATAGGCTCTTGATTGTAGGATATCTCTAAGGGATTAGCTTCCACAAACCTCTTCTCAGACAGATATTTTTTTCATATCTGTTGAGTTTTCTTGTTGGTATGATAGTACCATCGCTGGCTTTTACAAGACCAGGGGAACCTAAATGAGGTTTTTGCAGCAGGAGCCATGATCAGTAGTCTTGCCAGGATCAGAACACAAACTACAATCGATGGAAAGGCGATTTGCCTAGTGACCTCTTATAGCAGGTTGACATGATTATGTTAGGCAGGTGATAGAAACTTTGTTTAAGACTAGTGGCTAGGGTGGTCACTAGTGGAGAAAAACTGTTTTAAAGAAACAGAAATAAAAATAAAAAAACACAATTCTTGGTTGTCAGGATAGGATCCTGACTGTTTTATCATTTTATAAGGCAACTTAAAATCACATATTTTAGCAAGCAAATATAGGGATTCAGTCCCACCACTACTTCACAGAACCCCAATATCGGTGGGTCCTACACTAATTCCAATGTGGGAGACAAGTTAAATAGAGATAAATAAGCTGAAGTGTATTTTAATCTGTTGTAAGAGTATTGTGAATATGTATAATGTAAAATGAATGTTATAAAATGCAGTGTAAAAACTAAACAAAGTGATAGTGCTTTGATGTATATACTCACAATGGATATCATATATCTGCTCTATACCAAATTGTAATAACTGGATGTGTGTTTATTTAGTTGAATAAGTCTTACATGTGTATATACATATAGATATTTCTTCTTGGGCCAAAAAATGCTTGCCACATTAATATATGTCCATATTAATGAAAAGTACTAATACGCAATCTGAAGTTCTTTATAAAAAATATGCATTTATTCTACTTCAACAGAAAACAATAATATACTTAATAGATGGTATTTCTTAACGACGTTACAGAGAGTCGTCTTTATATCAGCAACTCAGGACATCAGAGAGGAGAGCAAAACAGATCGTAGAAGGAAGAAAGCGTGGTCCTTTGTCCTCTGCCCTATATAGCCCAAATTACATCATAACGTTTAGTTTAGACTCTGGCTATATAAGGAAATTCCCCATATAAAGACCACCCCAAATCTCTTATACAGCAAATTCCAGAGACCTCATGGTACAGAATAGCAAACGCCATCTGTTCTGTTTAACCCATTAGACAGCCACACCTTAATATGTATTTGAATAGGAACATATAGAATATGCAATATTCTACACAAATAAAAACTATAACGTGACATTAATATTCAAAACCTCCTCAAATTTATACATTCCTGTTGTCACCTTACAAAGCGGCATCTGAAGCTGGGGGTGGGGAGTGAGGAACATGCATTTTGCAGGAATGCTGCCATTTCTTCTTCTTTTTGCAGCATCATTCAATAGACCTACATGTATTCAGCTCAGACAGATGAAATGCATTTTAATCCATACATAGATGAATTGATCCATCTGAGATTTACCTAAGGAGTTTTTAAATTCCCCAGGTAAATCTCAGATGAATTGATTACTCTGTATTTACATTAAAAAGCATTTCATTCATCTGGGCCACCCTGAAACAATATTTGCACATGTCTATCATTCACACAGGCTGTAGTCCTTCTGAAGTGAGTGGTACTGATGAGGCTGGGGGAAAAAAATGTTATATGCAAAAATCCAGCTGCCAGCATATTATCAAAAGTACAACAACATGTTTGATGCTATTACTTCACACAAAACCTTAAAAATGGAAAACCTTAAGTGAGATTCTTTTTAGCTTTGCATTTTATGAACCATGTTGAGACCCATTCATCAGTTATGTTGTAAGTATTCAATTTGTTAAATTGATTTATGCAGGATTCAAAAAATATTTAAATAAAATACACCTATAGCAGAATGAAAGAAAAAGATTGATATTAATGTCTTTATTACCATATTATTAAATTGCTGTCTCCTAGGAACATACTTGAAAAAGTCATGAGTAAAAATAAATCACTTTCTTGGCTACCATATAGAAAAAAAGGTGATTTGATGAATTTTAATCTTTGGTTTTGTGATACAGGTGCAACTCAGATCTTCCCATCTAGTTACATTTTCATATTTTTTTTCCTCAGGTGCTATAAGGATAAAGATGTTCAAATGAGAAGGCCCTGTGTCATAATAAATAAATCCTGATTCAATGAGATTAAAAGCACAACATCTCAAATCGTAGCCCTGAGATATTTATTCATTTCAACCTCTTATCTTCAAATTCAACAAGCTGTTATCTCCATACAGTGCTCCAATAATTATAGACCAGCAGATCTTGAAAACCTAGATCAAAATGCAATTAAATTATTTTGTTAAGTTAATGTTTCAAGCTTAATATGTAACAAAGTATCATGCCACTGGGGCCTTGTTTAAAATATTATATAACATAATACAGTACTGTAAGAAAATTAACAGTAAGTTAAGACTAAGTAGATTGTGTTCCAATAAGTAAATTGGAACACAAACTACTATTTTACTATTGTAAAATATATTTGTTTTCCAGTTTGAAGCATTTGTTGGGTTATTTAATCTGAACTTGAATAATTTGATTAATAGACACATATTATTTTACATTGTTATTTTATATATGCTTTCACATATTCCAAGAATGTACAATATTCAAAACCATGCTTATGAAACAAATGGCAAAAAAATACATGAGCAACTCTGTTTTATAAAAATAAAAAAAACGATCTTCTAACATGCTTATAGTCCAAGACCAAAATGCCCTTCTGTTTCAAAGGCTTTCTGTGTGACTCCATCTTCCAATACAATTTGATACAGAGTCCAAGTCTATGCAATTGGGAACAATGAATTAGTCGAAAGCTGAAAAAAAGTTGTAATAAGGGGTTGTGTTTATACTGCAGATAAAAGGAACATTTGCGCATAAACTGCCCGATACGCCTGAAAAACTCCCATACCTTATCGCCATCAGGGCATCAGCCTTTGGTGTAATGAGAATTATTTATTTATAAAATATTTTATCAGGAAAGATACATTGAGATTTCTCTTGTTTTCAAGTATTGCCTGGGTCCACAAAATATTGCAGATACAATAGGGTACAATAAAATACAAAAACAATATTAATACACATATATAAAATTTAACATAGAACAGGTAGAAAATATATAATCAACCAACCATGACGGGTGCATTCTGTTTTAAGGGAATGTATAGAGGGATCTCTTAAAGGACTTTAGGCTTGGGGAAGATTTGAAAGTGTGCAGGAGGTCATTCCATAATAGCGGTGCTCTGTAGGAAAAGTAGGATCGAGCTGCTTTATTTTTGTATTGAGGTAGACTAAATAAAGTGCTGGTAATGGATCTCTATCATGACGTGTAACACATTGCTTATCTATGTTATTGCATTTTGGGGTACTCATGCTGCAATATATAATGCTCTTATTTAATTAGGAGCAGATGAGAACTCATGTTTGTTTATACCCATCTTATACCTTTGAGGGAGAAATAAACACCTTTGTTGATACCCATTATAACCCATGAAACCTTTAACTTGTCATTGTCTATTGAGGTTCTAAATACAGAGGAATTGGTTCTTTAAGTCATTTCAACCCATTTGTGTCCTATCATTCTTGGTTTTGCATGGTTGGAGCTGCATAATCCTATATTGGGTGGGGTGAAGGGGTAAATATGTGCTATATCCTATTCCTCTTATCACTGAGCTGTTTGATATACTAAATTGGTTATATTGTAAATTAGAGAAATGTCCATTCCATCAAATAAAGGTACCATTTTAGGGTTTTGTTATATCAGCCAGTGGTTTTAGAATTGAGCTCAGAAAATTAGAGGCAATCTTGCAATGGCCCAGACATTAGGAATTGAAAGTGATCCAAAGATTTATTCAATTTTCTTATTACTGCTGTATGTTCAGAAAAAAATTATCTTCTCTCATTTCTCCTGTCACCTTCTTACAAGGAAAGAAGCTAATAACCAAGTCTGGCCCCCTGAAGTCCTATATGCATTCAAACAACTGAAGACCCTCTTTGCTACTGATCCAATCCTCACTCAGCTTGACCCTTCTAAACCTTTGTTTTGCAGGTTAATGCATCAGAAACAGGAGTAGGGGCTGTTATCGCCCAATAGGAGTCACAAGATACTCCTCTTCATCCTTGTGGCTTTTTCACCAAATAATCTCTCCTGTAAATGTCAACTATAAAACTGGGTACAAGGAATTGTTGTCTACAATACTTGCATTAAAAGAGTGAAGATATTTAGTGGAAGGATCTAAGGTATCCATAATTAACATCACAAATCATGAAAAGTTGGCTTATATGTGAAATGTCTTTTAACTAGACAAGCAAGATGGCCAGTGCTTTTCTCTCATTTTAGTTGTATTAGAACATTTAGACCTGGTGCTAGCAATACTAAGGCTGACACCTTGTTCAGACTATATGAAATTTACTCTGACCATGATCAAGAGCTCACCCCCATTGTACCACCTTACCATATTGTAGCGATTAATATATTAACCATGTCTTCTTCACAGATGAAGAAAATACATGCAGCCCAAACACAGGCTCCCACTGGAGAGCCTCATGACAAACTAAAAGGTTCCACAAACACAAAGTTGTGCTTGAAGGTTTACATACTCTGGCAGAAATTGTGAAATTGTGGCATTGATTTTGAAAATATAACTGATCATGCAAAAAAAATAATGATTTTATTGAAGAATAGTGATTACATGAAGCCCTTTATTATCACATAGTTGTTTAGCTCCTTTTTAAATTATAATGATAAAAAAAATCACCCAAATGCCCCTAATCAAAAATGACCTACCCTTGAATGTTTGGCCTTGTTACAGAGACATAAGGTGACACACACAGGTTAAAATGGCAATTAAAGGTTAATTTACCACAACTGTGGCTTTTTAAATTGCACTTAGTGTCTGTGTATAAATAGTCAATGAGTTTGTTAGCTTTCACGTAGATGCACTGAGCAGGCTAGATACTGAGCCATGGGGAACAGAAAAGAACTGTGAAAAGACCTGAGTAACAAGGTAGTGGAACTTTATAAAGATGGAAAAGGGATATAAAAAGATATTCAAAGCCTTGAAAATGCCAGTCAGTACTGTTCAATCACTTATTAAGAAGTGGAAAATTTTGGATCTCTTGATACCAAGCCAAGGTCAGGTAGACCAAGAAAGGTTTCAGTCACAACTGCCAGAATTGTTTGGGATAAAAAAAATAAATAAAAAAACATCGGTAACCTCAGGATAAACACAGGCTGCTCTGGAAAAGACAGGGTGGTTGTTTCAAGGTGCACAATAGGATGATACTTGAACAAAAATAGTGGTGGCTCACTGATATTTTGAGTGTGTGAGCTCTAAAGGAATGGGGAATCTTGTAAAAATTGATGGCAAGATGAATGCAGCATGTTATCAGAAAATACTGGCAAATAATTTACATTCTTCTGCATGAAGTCTAGTCATGGGACGCTCTTGGAATTTCCAGCATGACAATGACCCTAAACACAAGGCCAAGTTGACCATTCAGTAGTTACAGCAGAAAAAGGTGAAGGATCTGGAGTGGCCATCACAGTCTCGTGACCTTAATATCATCGAGCCACTCAGGGGAGATCTCAAACGTGTGGTTCATGCAAGACGAACAAAGAAAAGGGGCATTTTGCCAAGACGAATAGGCATCTATACCACCTGCAAGAATTTACTGGCATTGCCATTAAATAGGGTAATACACAGTTTTAAGAACTAAGGGTATGCAAACTTTTGAGCATTTAATTTCATTTGTTTCTTTGTTGGTATGTTTTGTTTTATGATTGTGCCATTCTCTTATAACCTACAGTTAAATATTTATAAGAAATAAAAGAAATGTTTGCCAGCTCACTCGTGTTTTCTTTAAACATTGTACATATATTACCAATTCTCCAAGGGTATGCAAATGTTTGACCATAAAACTGTTTTCTCTGTTTCCAGACAATTCTCGTGTTTTTTTTTTGTTTTTTTTTAGTTCCAATGTTCTAGACCAGGGTAGGCAACCGTTTAGCAGCATTGTGCCGAAATAAGATTGTGATGTCCCGTAAAGTGCTGGTCTAATTTTATCAAATTGAGGTGTGTATTTTGTCGTATTCTGCAGTTGCTTTGCATTGTTGTATTTGTGCATATATAAGCTATTAACTATGTTCATGAGTAGTTTCTTGTGTCATGTATGATACCTACGAATGTGGGTTGTGTATTGGGGCTGCGTGTGGAATTGTTTGTGTGAATGGGTGTCAAATTCTGTCTGGTAGTGTGTGTATGTGTGGGGTTGTTTGAGGTATTGCATGTTAGAGGCTTCATGTGGAGTTGTGTGCATGTATGTGGATTGTTAGTGGTGTTGCGTTTTGTGTGTATGTTTGTGTGTTGGCTGTTAGTATTATTTGTATGATGGGAGGTTTGTTCTGCATTTTTGTGTATATCTAGCAGTGTGGGTGGCTTCCCTGGGTTCCAGTGGGGACCCGGCTCACCAGGAAAAGGTCAGCAGCATGAGCTGCAATAGCTCCTCTGGTCTACTCTACTCCAGTGTGGATTCCCATTCACAAGTGCTCGAATGAAGTGATCTCAGATCACTTCCTCTATGTGCTGCAATGCATAAATTGAGGATTGTCCCTCACCACCTTTTCGTATTAGCAGATATCTGACGTTTCATTGGTACTCCAGATAGGTCAAAGCCTGTTTGTCTCGGGCAGCCTTGAGTGTCGTGCAAAGACACCTTGAGTGCTGTGCATGACACATGTACCATAGGTTGCCTACCCCTGTTAATGCTTGTACCACTTGTGCCAGGACCAAAACCTCACATCAATTGCCTTGTGGTCTCTTACAACCCCTTCCTATTCCTAAGGTACCATGGTCTCACCTTGCTATGGACTTCATTGTAGATTTAACACCATCTAAGGGGCATAACACTATTGGTAGATTGTTTTTCTAAAATAATCCATTTGATTCCACTTCATAAATTACCTACATCAGTTGGGCTAGCCAAAATATTAATGAAAGAAGTTTACAGATTACAAGGGCTTGATTCTTGTAAAAGTTATTTTCTGAACTTGGTATTTCATTGTTATTTTCATCTTTATATCATTCTCAAATTATATGCCACAGAGAGAGCTAATCAGGCTTTCAAAGCTTTATTGCAATGCTTTTTTTCTCATCAGGACAAATGGTCTGACCTTTCTTCCTTGCGCAGAATTTTCCCACAATAATACCACGCAGACTGGGACTATAGGTTAGATTATCATTAGGAATATGGGTTAGATTATGGGTTGGATTTGTATCAGAAACAATTAGTGTAGGACCCACTGATATTGGTGTACTGTGGTAAAATGGTGGGCTTAACACAATATGGCCATATGATAGAACTGCATCCCTATATTTGTTTGATCAATTTAACCCCAAATGTGCCTCTAGCGGCGATGTCCACTCCACCCCTGGTTGCATCTGGCTTCCGAATTTTCAGATTCAGGAACCACGGAGTGCAGCCGGGCAGGGACAATATGCATTTATATGCTTTGTGAGTACATACTATACATCAAATCATTATCACTTTAATTATTTAGTTTTTTTGTTTTTTGTCACATGAATTTTGCAATCTATATTAGAATTGCACTCCAATTTACTAGTGTCATTGCCCGGTGCTTATCAGAATTTTTTTTACAAAATAGCGTAAAGATAGCACTCTCAGGACTCAAAATATTTAAAGTAAAACTTTGGGTTGCAAACTGAAACGTCGATCTCTTAACTATGGACATTAAAAGCTAAGTTTTACTTTAAATATTTAGAGTCCTGAGAGTGCTATCTTCACGCTATTTGTGTGTGTGTGTATATGTGTGTGTGTGTATGTATATATATATATATATATATATATATATATATATTATATTCACAAAGCTCTTACAACAGATTAATTAAATACACTTTAGTTCATTTAGCACTAGCATCATTTAAGTTATCTCTCATGTTAAAATTAGTGTAGGACCCAATGATTTTGGGGTACTGTGATAAAGTGGTGTGCTTAACACAATATAGCCATATTGTGGAACGCATCTGTGAAGAAAATGGACTTATGTTCGATATTTTCTTCTTTAATTTGTGACTTTCTGCTGTATTTCGTTATTTTGGATTTATTTGGTAGATTAAACTACTGAACACCGACCACCCTCCTGGCTCATTATCTTCAAAAGGAACCATCTATTAAGCGCTCTCTGGGCGGGCGCTGTTCGTATAGCCGAATGCCACATGGAAGAGAAAACGTTGGCCATCTTGTTTGCATGAAAGCAGGCAGCGGGACTTGGTCGTCGAGTGTCTGGAACTAAAATCAGACACTCGACTTACCGAACACCGCTGAAACATACTAATGCCTGCTTCCTTTTGTAGCCGAACAGCTAGGAGAGCGCCGTTCAGTAGTTTGATCCATACGAACACGGGGAACAATCGCTCCTATGAGCAAGGAGGCTCCATTCATGCTTTTATTCATTTTTATGCTGTTTTCTGAATTGACCGACAGCACACACTGAATTTGGGGAACTGTTTTGGGCAGGAGCTTCGTGTGCGGTCGGTGAACTAAGACTTCCACACTTTTTGAGAACCCCTGAACCAATCTGGGTGAAATTTGAATATGTTGGTCTCCCAGATTGGGGCTATCAGGGGACATGTAATTTGTGGGGATACCTTGTGTATAAAAGGGTGTTCCAAGTTTTGGGGAATTGTGTGCCCTCTGCCTGGAGATAATTGGGTTATCCTTAACTTATCTCATTATCTACCAGGCAGAGGAAGGGAGGGTTTTACTGTAATTCTGTTATGATTGGTTGTTCCTTTTGTTTATTGTGGGAGGTCCTCTTGCATGAGGATTTCCATAAAAGCCAGTGTGGCATCAATAAAAAATGTATTCCTGTTGTATCCTTCATGAAGTCTAGGCTCATGCTTTGGTAACCTTTTATTTGCTGGGAAGATTTGTCTTGGAAGCTGCATTCATCTACACTGTTCCTCTACACCCTAACTGCTACTATAATCACTTATATGCAGCTGTTGGGAAAGGAATAGAAGAACTCAGTACCATAACCACTGAGGTTCTTAACACTATCCTTTTATTTGTTTGTGGAGATAGGTGATTTTTAATAGCCTTGTAAAATGTAATACAGTAGTTTTGTGTGTGCTATGCTTCTTAATCTGTATTTTGTGTTTCACACTCAGTGCACATTCCTACAGATTTGGCCTATTGGCCAACATGCCTTTTTTGTTTCATGGTATATTTGTGGCAGCCCAGGATGTCTGAGGAACCTGCAACCGGACGTTCAACAAAATGAAGGGTTGAGGTGTATCTCTAGGGCAGCAGCAAGAACACCATGTCAGTATAAACCCAGACATTGGGACTATGCTGCCGAAATTGGGACAATTGAGAGGCCTGTGACCTGTAGAACATGACAGAGTATTCATAGAAATCTATGATGTCTAATAGGCAAAGATTATTTTTTTTTCCTATTACTCCGTTGCCAACAATGCAACTGGAGTGTATTATTAAAAGGTTAATAAGGATTTTGCTTCCAGGAGAATTTGGGTGCAGGATTCCAGATACGTTTTAGCTATTTCCTTTCTTTTTTTTTTTTTGGTGGAGGTGCAATATGCCAGTGTTTTACACCATTTTCATTTGAAGTAACTCTTTAAAGTTAAGGCACTGTCTTGAATCATTCTATGGTCACTTGAAAAAATGTCCAGGATCACCATATATATGTTCATTATAGTATGGTCCTATGGTCAACTCAGGTATTGTCCTCTTAGAAATATTCGAATGGGCCAGTCTAGGCCTGCTTAACATTGAGATAGCGGGCCACCAATTAATGTACACATCCACATGAGGCTTTGCACAACTTTGCCTGCTTCCTCATTGTTGTAGTACGATGTCATCAGAAAAATTTGCACAGAAAAATGGTGTGAGGCTGCAGCCCACCACTGCTGTATGCTAGAGGCTCAGGCAGCGATGTGCCATGTCCACATTTCCAGCTTTTCCATAGTTGGCAGTTAGTAGAGCAGAGAAGCTGATGATAGAGGGATGCAAGATAGTTTGAATAATGTGCAGTAGACAAGATCATAGATCTACAGAGAAACAAAAACACATGAATTTATCATCTGTATACAATCAGGGACGTATTAGCCGCGAGGCAAACAAGGCATTTGCCTTGGGCGGCATTTTTCAGGGGGCGGCAAAAAACGCCGCCCCCCAAATGCCCAGGGCAGATGCCTTGTTAGCCTTGCGGCTAACTGACATCCCGCGGCCGGCGAGGGAGCACTTCCTCATGAGCTGACTGCTCAGCCCCCTCGCGCACCGCAAAGTGAGGCTGGGAGCCGGAAGATGACGTCATCTTCCGGTTCCCAGCCTCACTCTGCAGCCGACGCGCGAGGGAGCTGAGCAGTCAGCTCATGGGAAGTGCTCCCTCGCCGGCCGCCCGCCTGCCAGCGCCGCCCGCCCTGCAGCCACTGGACCACCAGGGAGAGAGACCCCCCCCCAGCACTCCCAAAGGTAAGGAGGTTGGGGGGGGGTTTAAATTAAAAAAAAAGTTAATGTGTGTGTGTGTTTGTGTCTGACTGTGTGTGTTTGTGAGTGTGTGTGTGTGTTTGTGTCTGACTGTGTGTGTGTGTGTGTGTTTGTGTCTGACTGTGTATGTGTGTGTGTGTGTGTGTGTGTGTGTGTGTGTGTCTGACTGTGTGTGTGTGTTTGTGTCTGACTGCGTTTTGTGTCTGTGTATGTGTCTTGACTGTGTGTGTGTGTGTGCGTTTTAAAGTTCCCGACCGTGTGTGTGCGTGACTGTGTGCGTCTGTGTGCGTTTGTGTGTGTGTGTTTCTGTGTCTGACTGTGTAAAAGCCCTGACTGTGTGCGTTTCTGTGTCTGACCGCGTATGTGTGTGTGTGTGTGTGTGTGTGGTGTGTGCGTGTCTGATCAGGTGTGTGTGTTGTGTCTGACTGTGTCTGTGTATGTGTCTGACTGTGTGTGTGTGTGTGTGTTTGTGTATGTGTCTGACTGTGTGTGTGTGTATTTAGAAGGTGGGGCGGGGGGAAGGGTTGGGTGGGGGTGGCGCGGGGGGGCGCCTGAGTTTTGTCCTGCCTAGGGCAGCACAAAACCAGGATACACCACTGTATACAATTATATTGAAATACAAATATATCTAGTATTTTGAAGGCATATGTAAATGGGAGAAAACACGGGTACATGAAGAGACGTGAGGTACCACAATAGAGAGTGTTATATCAAATGCATTAAAAAGAGAATCTAAATCAGAAGATATAGGTATTTAAAAGGGTAATTTTTCTTCGGTGAGCACAGAGCATTGTGTGAGGAAGATGTATCACTTTTATTTAAGCAGAAAGATAGAAGGGTGAACATGAAATGCTGAAATACAATCTGATTGCCTTGATCAAAATGTGATTATTTACCCAGAATGGGTTTCTACTCTACACGTCACAGAAAGCATTTGAATAATACTTAGAAATATTCATATACACTTACATAGTCGTTCACTCTCTTTATCATGTTTTTGTCTTTATTCTTTTGCTTCAAAAAAAACTAAAAAAAAAACTGGCATTTTTTTAGGAAATTAATAGACCAGATTTCTAATTATCTGCCCTTAATGAACTGCACTAGTATGTTTTTCTGCTTCACATATGGCCATATATGGTCAATGCGTTAACAATTATCAGCTCCTATACTGTATGGTTCTTTTTAGGAAATAAATGAAGCATGTATAGAAAATGAAATTGGCTTGATAAGGTGGACATTGATTTTTTTTTCCTTGAGAGATAAATGGTTCTGACATTTAAATAAACACCAGAAGAGAAGAGAACTTAGTTATAAAAGGTCAGACACTGATTTGTCTATTTGTGATTGCAGCAACTATTAAATATATTAAAACTGGGTCAGTTACAGCTGAAAATATTCACATATGGCATTTATGAAATTATATAATGCCTATTTTATTTTATAGTTAAGTGATCATTTTTTGAAATACATTTTTTTAATTTAAATTACCTAAAATAAAATCTTAATTTTTGCACATCAATAGAAATCTAAATGTCAAAGATAAATAAATAGATAGATAAAGAGAGAGAGAGAACAGGAAAGAAATGCAATTTTTAGAGGAATCATAAATGTATGTTGCAAAATGCAAAACTGAGTCAAAAACAGACAAGTTGTGATTGTAGATGTGATAGAGATTGTTTTGTTTTACAATTCAAATCTAATTCACTAAAAGTCATATATTAATGCATAGAAAAACAAAAAAATAAATATTACTTTATCTAAATATCCAATTAGTGGTGCCCTCAGCCATGAGCTGGTCTTGCAGGTCCTCAGGATGTCTAACACCTAGCAGGGTCTTCCGGCTGTCCATGGAGTCTGAGATTGATACACGACAGACCCCATGTAGGAAGTCAAACTGTTACAAAATTATTTGATTACTTTCACAAGGAAGAGTACAATGGCACTATGGCCACTACAATGTGGTAGTGGTTTGCTGAGGCCAAAGGAGAACAGAAAATTACTATAATTGTAGTTACGCTGAGTCAAGTCTTCCTGAATATGGGATAATTGAGTAAAAACAAAAACCAGTCTACAGTGACAACAGGTAATTTGATGTCAATGTTCTTAATCTTTACTGAATTAAAAGTGAATTTGTCTTGTGCTCCAATGAAACTATGCGTTTTGTGTTGATAAATCCATACAAAAAATGTTGAGGCTGTATATGTTGCAATTGTATATTATTAGAGTTGAGCAAACCCGGACTGTAAAGTTTGGGTTTGTACCGAACATTACATTTTTTGGACCCCGGACCTGAACACGGACATATCACTGTATGTTCGGGTGGGAGTTCAGTGTTGGGCGATTTAATGGCGCGTTTTGACTTGTGTGCCCTTAGAAGCCATCACAGCCATGCTTACTAATGGCATGGCTGTGATTGGCCAGTGCAGCATGTGACCCAGCCTCTATATATAAGCTGGAGTCGCATAGCGCCACACGCACATGAGATCTTATTAGTGTAGGGAGAGGATTCTGCCGCTGTAAGGGACAGCTTAGGAAAGAATTCTGCAAACTAGTACATTAGTGGGGTGGGGTGCACTTCATATCTGAGAATCAAATAGAAGCGTCAAATACTGCTGTCACATTGCAGTTTTAAAACTTAAAATTTTTTGAGTGCTAAACTGCTAAATATTACATTTTGGGGCCTGCTCTTCATATCTGAGCGTCAAATAGAAGCGTCAAATAGTGCGCTTACTGCACAGTTGTAAACATTCTAATTGTTTTGCTGCTAATCTGCTGCTTACATTGGAGTTTTAAAACGTAATTGTGGCAAACCTAGCCACTTACAGAATGTCCTTGTATATATCTTGCTATTGCTGCATTGCTATTCCTATCTGTGGCCAAACCAGCCACTTAAAGTGTAACCCCCCATGAATGTAATATGATGTAAAGTGTATTCCTGTGTACTGCTTGGTATCTCCTAAGGCAGGAGATGGCTATCTGTAACCCAACCCCCTCCTGCCTGGGACTAAGAGAAGGGTATTGTGTGGAATGCAGACCCCCCTGCGGAGGGCTGTGTTTAAAGAAAACTGTAATCATTAAAGAGTGTGTCTCAGCCTGGTGAGATGCCAGTGTTTTAACCTCCAAGCTATGTGTCGTCTAGTTCTTAGGAGAAAAGGATTGTAACTACGCTACCTGCATTTTACCTACATTTTACCTGCTTCATCCTGTCTACCAGCGAAGATACCGTGGATAATACCACTACTCCGCTACAATTGGTGGCAGAGGTGGGATCCAACCTTACAGCCGAAAAGCATGGTTCGTGCAAATTGAAACTGCCGAACAGGAAAAGGGAATGGCAATTCGAATGCAACAAAAGAACCGAAAGCAGAAGTGAATGGAGACGGATTATGCTACATTAAAACGGCAGACGTTAAAGGAACTGCTGGAAGCTAGAGGTAAAATAGCCAGCAACAAATCTAAAGCTGTACTTATTGCTGAACTGATGGAGGGAGACAGAGCTCGCAACGTTACACCTCCACCAGCCATGGAAGAGACCCTTTACCAGAGGGAAATGAGAACCAGGATGGAATTTTTACCCCAGCCTGTACCACTGGAAATGCTGACTGTACTGATGGCGGATGTGCAGGAGTATGTGATGGCACACGGACCGCAGAACCCACCCTCCAGGGCAGAATCTATTACTGCTGCAGTCAGCAACCAGGTAAAACCTAAAATTCCTTACCATGCGTTTAAAATGTTTTGCGAAGATAAGGACGAAATTGATGGATACTTACAAGACTTTGAAAGGCTATGTGATTTACATGATTTGGAGCAGGCAGTATGGGTACCGTTATTAGCAGGCAAACTGTCAGGTCGGGCAGCAGAAGCCTATCGGGCTGTACCCAGGGAAGACAGCAAAGATTATGCCAGGGTGAAACAGGCTATACTGGACCGTTACGCCATTACCCCAGAGGCATACCGGCGCAAGTTTCGCGGATTGCGCAAACCCGAGAAATACTCCCACGCGGAGTGGGCACACAAACTAGATCAAGCCTCCCAGGGGTGGATACAAGCCAGTCGAGCTACCACTATGGAGGAGTTAAGACAGTTGATGTTGCTAGAACAGTTTTTTAATGGTCTGTCCCCCGAGGCACAAGAATGGGTTAGAGACCGAAAAACCCCCACCCTAACCGAAGCAGCACGACTAGCGGATCAACATTATGACGCCAGAAGACATCATGGTAACCTGAGCAGGGGATACCCTTGCCCCGCCGCTGCACCTCCTACAGCCACCCCTACAGCACACACAGCCGCCCCGTTCCGACCAAACCCGGTGGCCTACACTCCACCATCCAGGTATAATGGCAGGGCTAATATCCAGTGCCATGCGTGTAAGCTATGGGGCCACCTGGCGAGAGAGTGCACCCAGAATCGGAGCCGGCAAGCATGGAACCAAGTGCGGCCAAACCCAGCACCCAGAGCAGCCGCCCACCACTACCAAGCGGAACCCGCCACCCAGGAGATGCTCTTTAATCAAACAGAGGAACCACTGGGGATACTACATGAGGTGATGTCTGTACAAGCCACAGACAACAGGCAGCATCACCGGCAGCTGGTAACGCTAGAAGGGAAAGAGGTACAAGGGCTCCGAGATTCGGGGGCCACTCTTACATTGGTCGCCCCGCATTTGGTTCCCGGCTCAGCCCACACTGGAGGATCCGTAGCCGTACGAGTAGCAGGGGGAGCCGTATACAGATTGCCCACTGCGAAAGTACATTTGAATTGGGGTGTTGGGGAAGGGATGGTCGAGGTGGGCCTGATGCAGAAGCTACCTGCGGATGTTGTACTTGGGAATGATTTGGGCCAGATGACCTCTGCTTTTATACCTCCGGTTCCCCACCAGGAAGCACATCCAGTGACCACCCGGCAGCAGGCTCGCACCACGGTTCCATCAGCACACTCTGAGGCTCAGGTAAGAGACCATGACTCCCCCACGACACGTATGACCTGGGATACCCCAAGTAAATTTGAGGCAGAGGTGAAGTTAGACCCCACCTTGCAGGTTTACCGAGATAGGGTGAGCACCAATCAGGCGGGATTAGAGGGGGAGCGGTATATCTGGGAGAACGGGTTGTTATATCGTATAGCGGAAAGAGTAATAGGGGGCTCAGTCACAGTAAAAACTAAACAGTTAGTGGTTCCCCAAAAGTACAGGCAGGAATTGCTTAGGATTGCGCATGATATTCCCTTGTCTGGGCATTTGGGAATGGCCCGTACCCGCTACCGGCTGACCCACGCCTTTTTCTGGCCAGGGATCTCCAAAGATGTAAGGCAGTACTGCACCTCCTGTGACATTTGCCAACTGGTGGGAAAGAGGGGGGATCGCCACAAAGCGAAACTATGCCCCCTACCAATTATTGAGGAGCCATTTAGCAGAGTGGCAGTTGACATAGTGGGACCCTTACCTAAGCCTAGTCCCTCTGGTAAGAGGTATATCCTGACCGTGGTAGACTACGCCACCCGGTACCCCGAGGCCATCGCCCTGTCTAATTTTCACGCAGAGACAGTGGCCGAAGCCTTGCTAAAAGTCTTTTCCCGGGTAGGATTCCCGCAGGAGATAATATCTGACAGGGGTACCCAGTTCACCGCGGAGGTCACCCAGCAACTGTGGAAGATATGTGGCATTAAGCCAATAGTAAACTCTGCCTATCACCCCCAGTCCAACGGCCTGTGTGAAAGGTTTAATGGTACCCTGAAGCAGATGCTCCGTACGTTTGGAGAGACCCATAAGGACTGGGAGCGATTTCTTCCCCATCTGCTGTTCGCATATAGAGAGGTACCTCAAGAGTCGACGGGATTTTCTCCATTTGAATTGTTGTTTGGGAGAAGGGTAAGGGGTCCGTTGGACCTAATTAGGGAGCATTGGGAGGGAGAGAGTAGCACTGATGGGATCCCCATTGTACCGTACGTGCTGGAGTTCAGGGACCGCCTGGAGGAATTAACACAGGCCGTACGCACCAATCTCCAGGCGGCCCAGCAACGGCAGCGCCGCTGGTATGACAGGGGAGCCAGAGACCGTAGCTTTCAAGTGGGACAGAAGGTTTTGATTTTAAAACCTGTCCGCACAGACAAGCTGCAAGCCATCTGGCAAGGCCCATACCAGGTGGTGGAACAGAGATGTGACACCACCTATGTGATTGGCCCCTGCTCAGGGGTAGGGAAGAGACGCATGCTCCACGTGAACATGCTCAAACCCTACCATGAGAGGACAGAGGATGTGGCAGCCATATGCACGCCCGCCTCTGAAGATCAGGAAAATCTGCCGCTACCTGACCTATTGGAACAGGACGATCTGACAGAGCCCTCCAAGGGGGTTCAACTGGGGGAGCGGTTAAGCCCTCAAGAGCGAACTCAGGTACAGGAGTTGATAGCGGCGAAAGGCGCCACTTTCTCCAACTTGCCGGGGTACACTCCGCTGGCCACCCACAGAGTTGAAACCCCTGGACAGCTACCGATGTGGCAAACCCCGTATCGGATTCCTGAATCTGTCAGAGAGCACATGAGGAAGGAGATTGAGGAGATGTTGCAGTTAGGGGTTATTGAACACTCCGATAGCCCCTGGGCATCGCCGGTAGTCCTGGTACCTAAGAAGGATGGTACAACCCGGTTTTGTGTAGACTACCGGAGGCTAAACGACAAAACGGTGTCTGATGCCTACCCGATGCCCCGGATAGACGAGCTGCTAGATCGGATGGCAAGAGGCCCGTATCTTACCACCATAGATTTATGTAAAGGGTACTGGCAGATTCCACTAGCCGAGGAGGCCATCCCCAAGTCGGCGTTCGTCACCCCGTTTGGCCTGTATCAGTTTAAGGTTATGCCATTCGGGATGAAGAACGCCCCGGCAACCTTCCAGAGGATGGTGGATCGGCTACTGGATGGGTTCCAGGAGTATGCATGCGCATACCTGGACGATATCGCCATATATAGCCAGACCTGGGCAGAGCATTTGCAACACATAGGGGCAGTAATAGACCGTATTGGAGAGGCAGGGTTGACACTGAAGCCTAGCAAGTGTCACATAGGGATGGCTGAAGTACAGTACTTGGGCCACCGGGTAGGAAGTGGGCAACAGAAACCGGAGCCAGCAAAAATCGAAGCCGTAGCTAAGTGGCCCCCTCCTAGGACCAAGACCCAAGTACTCGCCTTCCTGGGTACCGCAGGGTACTACAGAAAATTTGTGCCCAATTACAGTACCCTGGCCAAACCCTTGACTGATCTGACTCGTAAGAATCTACCCCGACAGGTCGTCTGGGCCCCAGAGTGTGAACAGGCATTCACCCAACTTAAGACGGCTCTGACTAATGCACCTGTACTCGCTGCCCCTGATCCAACTAAACGCTTTCTTGTCCACACAGACGCTTCAATGTTTGGATTGGGGGCAGTGCTGAGCCAAGTTGGAGCCGATGGTGGAGAACATCCTGTAGCTTATTTAAGCCGGAAGTTGTTACCCCGGGAAGTAAGCTACGCCGCCATAGAAAAAGAATGCCTGGCCGTGGTGTGGGCCCTTAAAAAGTTACAGCCGTATCTCTATGGGCAAGCCTTTTCTTTGCTCACAGATCACAACCCGTTGGTGTGGCTAAACCGTGTGGCTGGAGACAACGCCAGGCTGCTGCGCTGGAGTTTGGCGCTGCAGCCTTTTGACTTTACAATCCATTATCGCCCCGGAAAACAAAACGGTAACGCTGACGGGTTATCCAGACAGACTGATTTTGAAAAGTGATCTGTGAGCCCCCTCCGGACATCCCCAAGCCGATCCGTGGGGATCAGACTGTGTATGCCGGCTTGGTTCTGGGGGAGCATTGTGGCAAACCTAGCCACTTACAGAATGTCCTTGTATATATCTTGCTATTGCTGCATTGCTATTCCTATCTGTGGCCAAACCAGCCACTTAAAGTGTAACCCCCCATGAATGTAATATGATGTAAAGTGTATTCCTGTGTACTGCTTGGTATCTCCTAAGGCAGGAGATGGCTATCTGTAACCCAACCCCCTCCTGCCTGGGACTAAGAGAAGGGTATTGTGTGGAATGCAGACCCCCCTGCGGAGGGCTGTGTTTAAAGAAAACTGTAATCATTAAAGAGTGTGTCTCAGCCTGGTGAGATGCCAGTGTTTTAACCTCCAAGCTATGTGTCGTCTAGTTCTTAGGAGAAAAGGATTGTAACTACGCTACCTGCATTTTACCTACATTTTACCTGCTTCATCCTGTCTACCAGCGAAGATACCGTGGATAATACCACTACTCCGCTACAGTAATTTAATTTTTTTATTTTTTTGGTGCTAAATAGTATATTTGGGGTGTTCACTTAATATCTGAGAGTCAAATCGAAGCATCTAATAGTGTGCTTACAGCGCAGTTGTAAAAATTCTTACTGTTTTGCTGCTAATATGCTAAATAGTACATTTGCGGACTGCAGTGCTCTTCATATCTGAGAGTCAAATAGAAGCGTCAAATAGTGCGCTTACTGTGCAGTTGTAAACATTCTAATTGTTTTGCTGCTAATCTGCTAAATAGTACATTTTGTGGCCTGCTCTTCATATCTGAGAGTCAAATCGAAGCGTAACTTTGATTCGAATTTACTACATCGGTCACTTGTAATATTGTTTCACACCTACAACACTTGTTACACAGATCTAAGTGATAGAAAACAGATTTATATTTTCTACACTAGAAACTACCAGATAACAAGCTGCTACATTTTAACCAGTTATCAATAGCTAAGAGGTACTTAAACAATATTGTAATTCTGGTGCAATACCCTCACAAGTCAAACTGAGAGGTCAGTTTATAGGGAAAACTGTTGCCTGGATACAATTCTAAAACAATTTCCATATGTCCTTTGCAGACTTTACATGCTGGAAAAACACAGGTGCCAACTGCTGTGGCTTTCTGCAGTGTGCATACCGGCAGCGTTGAGGAGTGGGTGGAAGATGATGTGGATGATGATGACAGGAACCAGTAGCCTGATGCTGAAGTTAGGAGTCACAGTGTGGAATGGATTAGCAGGGTCTGGTGCAGGGTAACCGCACGCCCCCTGGTGTTGAGCACCAGCGTTTGTGCGGCCACATACCAGGACCCTGATGCAGCTTCAGTAAAAAGAGTACTGGATACCAGAAGCCATCACCAGACTGATCCACAACTTGGAACAGGATGTGACATTCAATATAGCGGCTGTGCGCGCTTTTGATGCTCTCACCCTGCTGCTGCTTGCCTGTCTGCGCTGCAGCATAACTTCGGCCTTCCCACTCACCGACTCATGAGACTGTGCAAGCAGCAGCAGGCGATAGTGGAGTTTCAGCTGCAGCACGCATGGGTCAGTGGCTCTGCACCAGACTTCCCTCCAATTGATCAGAGTTAAAGGATTTCAAGTGGACTCATTACAATTACAGGGCCTCTAAAGAGTCCTGTATTGTTATTTGTCGTCACTACCTTCCCGTGTCAGGAGTGGGTCTTTGCGCACCTGCTGCCTTCCTTGCATGTGGTAGCCGTTTCTCAGGGTCCTTGTATGGAATGGAACCCTGATTCCCCGTTACCCGTGGTCACCATGGTAGGCGCAGAAACTGGCAGAAAAAGTTTATATGGATGACATCCGTAGGCAAAGTCGCCGCCACGGGGATGTGCGATTGGCCCGAGGTTCTCTAGAGTCAAGTGCCTGCGCAACTATAATGTCAACAGCTACTCTGTGGAACAGAGTTGTCTTTTTCTATATATCCCAATATTTTGGGGGCTACCAAAATAAAATATATATATATATATGTATATATATATATATATATAAAAACAGTGTTGGTTACGTCATCCTCCTCCTCCACCGCGCTTCCACCTGCACCGCCATGGTCACCGCCTCCTCAACCTATGGGTCACTTAGTATAAACTATGTACACAATAGCAGAGGCTTGCAAAGGCCGTTTCTCTGTGCATCAGGAGTTGAGCTCAGTTTGAACAATGAAAGAGAATACCCTGCACTCCAACCCTCTCTCAAATGGATAATTCTGGTGATCCTCCTGACAGCCATGCTTTAGATTTTGATTTATGTTCTTCCAGAGCTAAAATCTAAAATTCCATCTAGTGCTATTTTATGGCTTAGTTGTATTTTTAATTTTTATGTTATTTTAAGTGATTTCCCTATCCACATTTGTTTGCAGGGCACTTGTCCTACTCTTACCCCCATTTTACTTGCTTTTGCAGCTCTCTAGCCCTTTCCAGGAGTTTTTTAGAGGAATTTTTGTGGCCAAAAGTTTGGGTCCCCATTGACTTCAATGGGGTTCGGGTTCGGCGTCAAGTTCGAGACCGAACCTGGACTTTTTTTCAAACCCGTCGGACCCAAACATTCAGGTGTCCACTCAACTCTATATATTATCAATACAAGTGCTTATAAACACAGAATAATACAAAAACGGTATATATAAATAATCAAAATTCTTTGTGCGTATATGAAGGTCATTGGCTGCTCTTTGTATATGGTATATGTGTTAAATATCATGTGTTGTTTGGATGGCCTAGAGACTATAGTAGTGTGCTGTTTTTTGCTCTTTAAATTACATGCGTTTATTATTTTTATAGTGACATTCATATAAAAAAGGACTGTGTAAAATATTTTTCATCTATTTATTTTAAACAATATTCATTCAGTGTCAACTAAAGATGCAGTGTTGCTTTTAACACACAGTAAGAGCATTGTGTTTTAGACTTCAGCAGAGGTGTAGGAATATATGGTCTTGTGTTATGTATATGTTAGGTTTCAAAATGTATATAATGTGAATGTTATCTTACCATATTATAGTAAAAAAAATAAAAAATACACTGTATCTAAATACTTAAATAATTTTCACAATGTAACAAGTGGAACACAATCAGTAAAGGGGAAAATCAGAAAAGAGTATGATATATAAATGTACATTAAAGTTAAATTGCTAGATGTAGTTGTCACAAAAAAATAAAAAATACCAGTTGTTACAACAGAACGTAATTTACTGTATGGTCAATTTGTGCTTAAAAACACAATCAGGGATATTTATTAATCCTTTAAGGACTGAGCCAAATGTACACGTTGTGATCAAAGCAAAACGTAAACAAAACCTTGAATTTGACTATATGTCTGTTCAACCGTAATTCACCTCTTTCATATTAACCACTTAAGGACACATGACGGAAATATTCTGTCACAATTCCAGAAGTTGTGTCCTTAAGGGGTTAAGTGCACCCGCACCTATTATATATCATTTTAGTTGGGGGAAACAGGGCTTTCGTTTAACATCAAATATTTAGCTATGAAACATAATTTAATATGAATAAAATATATTAAAAAAGGGAGAAAATAAGAAATTGTTATTTTTTTTAGTTCTACATGACATTTTAACTGTGAATGTCATAATACTGTTTGCTTTTACTGCAATAAAATACACCTTTTTGTATTCAACGATGTCTCACGTGTAAAACAGTACCCCCTATGTACAGGTTTTACGGTGCTTTGGGAAGTTACAGGGTCATATATAGCATGCTACATTTTTCAGTTTTTTTCAAATTGAAATTCGCCAGATTGGTAACTTTGCCTTTGAGACCGTATGCTAGCCCAGGAATGAGAATTACCCCCATGATGGCATACCAGTTGCAATAGTAGACAACCCAAGGTATTGCAAATGGGGTATTTCCTGTCTTTTTTAGTAGCCACTTGGTCATAAACACTGGCCACAGTTAGTGTTAATATTTGTTTGTGTGTGAAAAATGCAAAAAACAAATTTGAACGCCAATTTTGGCAGTGTTTTGGCCAGGAAGTAAAGCAGTATTTTTTTCACTATATGGGGGTATTGAACAAATTGAGGATACTGCACCATGGATTTTTTTTCTCTGATTTTATTTCTTTTAAGTAGATATTCAGGAGAATGTTAAGGAAGGTGGGGTGCTACCTCACAGATACACAAGCTTACACGATCAGAGATCGTCATATAAATGTGAATTTGATTAATTTGTGTGACGAGAGCAATCTCGCCACATTGCATTGGAGAAGCCTGGTTGCTCACCTGCTGCCTTTGGACTATGGCCCCATGTTAAAAGACATCTTTTTCCCTGCAGAAAAGACTTATTCGTGCTTTTCTGCCCGGTGTTCGGAACCGAACAACCGCACGAATGACTAGACCACCTGGGAGCTGGAGTGTGCCGGCAATTAGCTTAGGTTAACCGCAGCTTAATTGACGAATACTGGGTGGCCGCCATTCGTATCACGAACACGAGGTCGCGGCCATTTTAAACACGCGAACGCACAGCGGTGTTCGACGCCTAACTCATGGAACTAAAAACGGACACAGTTTGGCGCGAACACCGCTGAAGCCGCCGACCTCCCTTCTTGTTCGGCGGGAGTGCAAGAACGGACCGGTGTTCAGTAGTTTTACCTGACTGTATTATACCCCAGATAGGAATCCCATGCAGCTCATTCGTATGAGAACTAACTTTGTAAAGACTTTGGCTCCATGGCGATTGAACTGTATTCGTGTGGTCTGAGCGCCATTCACTTAATAATGTGCGCTCAGACCTGAGCTATCTGGGGACATGTTAAATGTATAGTTTTAATGTAATGTGACTTACATAGTGTATTTTAATAATAATTCTTGTGTTAGTATCCCCACGTGCATAATGGCGATTTGCCTTTGTCCTGGGAGATAATTGAATTACTTCTCAATTATCTCCAGGGCAGAGGGGAGGAAGCCAGGATGCATTGTGGGAATACAATGTGACTGTGTGTCCTATTTGGCTACTTGTCTGTCCCTTGTCACAGTCTCCCATTTGGTCCCCTAGGGGAGTGTCCACCAGGTGGGAGACCTGCATAAATACTGGGCAGGTAGCCCTCATTAAACAGACCACTGCTTGACCCTCAACAGAGAGCTTTGTCTCATCTTTGGGGGGGATTTACTGAATGCTGATAGAGACTGATTGCTAGGAGTGTAAGCCGCTTGGATGCTTTTCCTATTCGTCTGCTAGCAGCTATTCGTATGGTTCCAGTTCGTGAGTTTGGAGTGTTATATTGTATGCAGTTCAGGAGATTGGAGCATTCCCTTATTTGTGGTTCGGGAGTTTGGTGTTCTACAGTAGCTGTGCCTGCATCTCTGAAAGGGGACGATCACCTAAACGGTTTTAACCCCTTGTGTGCTGAAACGGTTCGTTACAATTTGCTTTTTCTCTAAGTGTTTAGTTAATCAAACTGTTTTTGTCCTTTCCATTTTTTTCTAGTGTTGCTGAGTGTATAAGTATATATTACATATTGGTAAGACTTTGAACTGACAACTACAACACAGAATTCTAGCATTCAGAGAGTAAGACTGAAATCTCTATATTTTTCCAATATTACACAATTTAGCCCATCTTGATTTATTTATATATATATACATATATATATATATATATATATATATATATATTCCGCACTGCGGAATAAGCTGGCGCTATATAAATACCAATGATTATAATAATAATAATAATAATACTATATATATTTTGTCCTTTCTCTTTTTTGCTGGTGTTGCTGTGTGTATATATGTATATATGTATATACATATATATCAAAAGTCGAAGAGATGGTCTACACTCACGGTCTTCATAAAACTTGGCTTTTAATATTTACATTTAAAAAAAAACAAATATGATGCTAAACAGCGTCAACGTTTCAGTCCCTATTCGGGACTTTCCTCAGGACAGCATAGCAAGAACTAGAAAAGAGTGATATTTATAAGAGGAATAAGTAAAATAACTTACGCCAGGTGTGTGTCGCCCGCGTTCACCTGTGTAAATTGCGCATTCGTTCTAAAAACCTTCACTGCACCTAGTGATGACATAGATATGTGTTGTTGAAAAGGATATGTGCTGTCATGGAGATGCAAGATGCTTTTAATCCTATTGGTGGAGATTTACATGTCTCACATCTCCTCTAATTTAGCACTGCAACGGGCTTCCACTCTAATCCATAGCAACACATACAGCCCTATACATTCGTATGAATAAAGACAAAGAAACAAATTACTTCAGGTATTATACTGATAAGTGATCAACTGGGCTAAATTTAATTAGTGATAGTGAATTGTTGTCCTATTAACATAGGGAAAAACTTTAATCAAAAATGCAGTATAAAAAACATTGGTATTTTTATATAAATCATGGGCTCTAAAAGCGCCATGTGCTCAAGTATACGGGGCATATCTATAATACAATGATATCCCCATGCGTGCAGAGAAAGATTGAAAAGCTTAGATTACAGGCAAAGTGCTAAAATTCCAAAGTGCATAGTGTGTAGTATAAAAGTGCATGTTATGAAAGTGCTTATTAGTGCAAAAACATATTTAAAGAAACATCTCCTAAGCAATTCATCAATATACATAATCTCTGAGAATATATGTTTAAAAGATTGTTTCAATTTATCATCATGTATTAACATATTTTTTATATTGTTGGTTACAATTGAAGCCACTATGCACTTTGGAAATTTAGCACTTTGCCTGTAATCTAAGCTTTTCAATCTTTCTCTGCACGCATGGGGATATCATTGTATAATAGATATGCCCCATATACTTTTGCACATGGCACTTTTAGAGCACATGATTTATATAAAAATGCAAGTGTTTTTTATACTGCATTCTTTATTAAAGTTTTCCCCAATGTTAATGGGACAACAATTCCCTATCACTAAATACATTTAGCCCAGTAGATCACTTATCAATATAATACCGAAAGTAATTTGTTTCTTTGTCTTTCTTCACACAAATATATAGGACTGTTTGTGTTGCTATGGATACATGAGAAAGCCCGTTGAAGTGTTAAACCAGAAGAGATGTGAGACATATACAACTCTATCTCCACCAATGGGATGGCTTCTGGCATCTCCATGACAGCACATATCCTTTTCGACAACACATATTTATGTCATCACTTGGTGCCGTCAAGGATTTTAGAACGCATGTGACATTTACACCTAGCGTAAGTTATTTTACTTATTCCTCTTATAAATATCACTCTTTTCTAGTTCTTGCTATGCTGTCCTGAGGAAAGTCCCGAACAGGGACTGAAATGTTGATGCTGTTTAGCATCATATTTGTTTTTTTTTTAATGTAAATATTAAAAGCAAAGTTTTATGAAGACCGTAAGTGCAGACTTCTCTTCGATTTTTTTTTAAATTTTTTTTTTTTGTATACTAATGACTGTGGTCTGGCATCTGGAATTTATGACTACACTGCAATCAGCCAACATGCAGGAAACATATATATATTTACACTGAGTGCTTCCTTAAAATATTTTGTTTGTTACACCAGATAATTTGTGGTGTTATTTTGAAAGAATATCTGAACCTATGGGACACTGAAAGGGGTAAATGAAAATGGACTAAATTGTGTAATATTGGCAAAATATTGAGATTTAGTCTTACTCTCTGAGTGCTAGAAGTTTGTGTTGGAGTTGTCAGGTCAAAGTCTTACTAATGTGTAAGCGAGTAAACTTTTACAAGTGTCAGTGTATAAATGTCTAGTTGTACATATCCCCAATAATGAGAGAATCCTTGCAAGAAAGAATAAGATGGTGTTGACCTGAAATTGAGATTGTTAAAGTCAGGTGTGGGTATGTTAAAATGAATTTCAGAAATAATTTTAAAACATCTTAAGCAGTCTTGGATGCAAAGCGGTTTTTCTTTTTTATTTCAGTAGACTTCTCAAAATGTGTTTGGACCTCCCTATCCATCTATTTTTATATTTCCTGATAAACATATGTTCAAATCAGTTTCAGATTCGGAACATTTCTTAATTTTTTCCCACTTCTATTTCTTCTACACATTCTGCAAGCTGTCCTGTGGCCT
This sequence comes from Pelobates cultripes, assembly GCA_933207985.1. Lineage (NCBI taxonomy): Eukaryota > Metazoa > Chordata > Amphibia > Anura > Pelobatidae > Pelobates > Pelobates cultripes. Next base: position 179,617,868 of record OW240913.1, on the reverse strand, counting down.
GATGACTCGAACATAAATTCAGTGCAAACACAAATTTAGTTTTAAATCAACTGTTTTTTTTTTTATTTGAATACAGAAATAAAATAATTTTATTTTTGGAAAATGCAATTTCAACTAAAAGTTAGATAGTTGTTCACACTTGACAGTAATACATTTTGGATTAATGTGGTCCATGCTATATTTATTGGGCAGACATGAATAAATTAAGTGACGGTCTGCACCATTGTATTCTGCTTAGAGGTATAAATATGCAAAGAACTGCAGCAGTAATTGAGACTACTACTTGCATATCAATTTTAGCAAATGCAAATATTTTTCTCGCACAAAAATGCACTCAATTTTCAGATGCACTAGTATTGCTGACAGAATCGATGTATTAATATGAATTGTACTTTTGGAAATAAAGAGATTACTTTTGATTTTGTGGATTTGGGTGGGTTAGTTGAGATGTATTTTCCCACTCGTGGTCTTGCCAATTACACAGGTTACACTGTGAGCAATATAGAGGCTTAAATGAGTGAATTTACAGACACACTGCCCAGAGAAGAAATAACTATATGTTCTGCTAATAGTATAGTTTATCATCTACGACACACCAAATATTAAAAAAGTAATAACATTTTAATAAAGCACCTTTATCACATAAAATGAAATTAAATATATAAAATGAAATACAAGTTTAATTAGGCCCAAAATTGGCCTATGCTGGATACAAAATAAATCTACGTATAAAACATATAAGGTGTAATCAATAAAAAAAAAGTGTATCCTTCATTTAACCAGTGAGCCAAAAACTGCTATTATTATCTTACATTACCGATCGGGACACACTCCTCACTGATGACAATGCCCAATCACAGGACAAAAAATTGATTCGGTGCATTGCCACATATGATGCTGGGTGGGATTACATGATGGGTACGCTCTGGCGCTACTGGCCGATTCTCAAGTCTGACCCACACTTAAAACAGGTAATTACCTCTTTTCCCTCTGTGACCGCAACGAGAGGAGAAAACATTCGAGATACCTTGGTACAAAGCCACCTAGCACCTCTGAAAAGAGGGCTCAATAATTACTTACCTAAGGGCAATGTCGGGATCCCGCGGGCGGCTGCGAGGGGAGGCTGCACTCCGCTCGCGGTACTCACCCTCCAGCCGTCCGCGGTCTCCTCCGCCTCGTGGGCTTGGCGAGCTGCATCCTTCCATCCTCGGATGCCGCCTGCGTTTTCCTCCTCGTCCCCCAGCAGCAGCATGCATGACGCTGCACGCTGGGAGACCGCCCAATATATTACACGCCGGGGTCAGTCACCTGACCCGGTATTAAAGGCACAGTGCCTCAATCACAGTGGGAGGTTTAGATATCTCCCACGTGTGATTGTTAATTCTGATTGGAAATTATCCAATCAGAATTAACCTTATGGTTTAAATACTTACCTTTCCTGTTCCTCCCTGCCCAGTTGTGGTCTTTGCTTGCTAGTATTGCTACTTAACTTGTGGTTCTGGTTACGTACTCTCTGGCTTGTTTATCTGACTCTGTGACTTTCTCCTACCCTTTGACCTCGGCTTGTTTCACGTTATTCTGTCTTCTGGTTCCCTTACTCGGCTTGTCTCCTGACTATTCTGTGTGTGCTTAGCTCAGCCACTCTAAGGTCCGGTACTGCACCTTTTCTGTGTGTGTGTGTGTGTGTGTTAGCATGTTGGGTTCCCAGAATCGTGACAGGCACATATAAATGCGGGCATTGCAGTGCATGTGAGTTCATTGAAAAAAATTCCAAAGAGTTCACAGATAGTAATAACATCGAAATTTTCCTGGTCCGTTCATTTATTAATTGCAGAACAGAGGGTGTTATTTATCTACTTACCTGTTCTTGTGGCATAAAATATGTGGGGAAAACCTTTAGACCTTTCAAATTAAGGATTAGGGAACATGTCAATTCAGTTAGGAGACCCTTAGAAACCCAATATCCCGCCATTTGAAAATACATCATTCAAATTCCTCTAAAAAAATTGAGATTCATGGGAATAGAGCATATCCCACAGACCCAAAGGAGAGGTGACTGGGATATGAAATTGAGACAACGAGAATCCTACTGGATTGATAGACTTAAGACCCTTTCCCCTGCAGGGCTGAACAAGAGTTTTTCATTTGCCGCATTCCTTTGATCACTCTCTATATTTGATGTGATACACAGTAAGGATATCCCTACCAAGTCCCTATATATGGACAGTAGGTTGAATATTTGTATATAATGATTATTGTTCACTTAAATTGTATACACCTCTGAGTGTTTTTTTTCACTTTGGTTACTTGTATCGGTTTTTAATGACTATGGTATTAGCAATAAAACTCTGATGGGAGCGTATTGACCAATTAGACAGTTTTCAGTATCCATTTATTCTTTCTACTCTGTAGGTAATAACAACTGATATGCTGAAGTTTCAATAACTTCCAGCTTAATACAGTTGATTTTGGAGCCTTTATGGTTCGTGGAAAAACCGTAGGGGTAATTATATTATTACCTATTGTTTGGAGGTTTGGGTAAATTAATGAATCTATGTCTTTACTAACAGTAGGATTGATACGCTGCTGTATGAATATCTTTACATCAGGGTATATTCTCATTGCAGGATAACATTTATTAACAAGCTTTTATGGCTCGTGCAGTGACTGAGGGGAGATTCTTCTCTATTGATATGTGAACTGAATGATTGAGCAGTTTACGTATTGTAAACTTCTTCCCTTACCTCAATACCATCCTCCTTGATTTCAGAGGATGATGAGAGGGGGAGTATTAGTCTTACCATTTGGAATCTGTAGTGTCCAATCTGGATTATTCTAGTGGGAGATTTTTAGGTGGTGCTGCTTTCGTCACTATGTGACGCGGCCATACCACTCCCACTCCATATGGCTAGTTCCTCCACGTGGGCATCGTCCAATCAGCAGATTCTGCTGCCACGCCCCCTGGTCACATGCCTTGTGACAGACGTCATAGCAAATCAGGGCTGGTGTCTATTGATTAGTGACCAACCAGAAGGCAGAAAACACGGCAGTACAAGCACATGTGGGGCACACACAGCAGACAATACTTTATATATGTATTATTTCTTTATTATTATTTTATTTATAATTGATTTTTTTCCTCTTTATTTTATTTTTCTTTATTTGTTTTGTCCCCTTCTTTTCTTTTTCTCTTTTTTTTTCTCTGTATACAGCCTTCTGTTATCTATTAATATTTTTTTTTTTCATTTATAAATTTTATCGGTTTTACATAAAGGACCTTACCAAGGTTCTGTACAATATATTACATAATTGTTACATAACTTTCGGACCAGTTTACAGTAAGGACAGAGTATAAGCATTACAGAGTTGCCACCTTCACATTTGGCAAATCAAACTAAATGCATTTTTTTTTTAACTGTTGTCGACAATGAAAATTTGCCTAGTTCTATACCTTTGCATCTCTGTTCCATTTGTAAAAGTTTAGTTAGATCCTTATCAATATGCAGATTAACACAATTTTCTAAATAAAAACATAACAATTGAACTATAACTATGAAAGGAAAATATATATATATATATATATATATATATATAACCAGTACTAACTAAAGCACTTTCCCGTATTTTGCTTATTGTTTCTATTAGTTATTGCATATTGTATATACCAACGTGTACCATCTGGTCCAAGATTTTTATTGGGGGGGGCGGTCGACTTGATGGCTGTCTCTAGTTCTAATTGTGTGAAAGTCTCGTCTCATCTAGGGATCTTGCCACATTAGGGGTATTGTTTATTCAAATTTGGTAAATCTTTATATCTCTTTTGGAGGTTTGTGTATCTCTGAGGTTATATAACATCTGATAATATTCGCGAAAGACATTCACAATCTCTTCAGTTCTATGGATCAAGGTGCTGGTGGTGTTTCTGATTTTGGGTATGTATGTTGTCAGCGCTAGGATTCTACTACATCTATTCCCTTGTGTATAAAACAATTGCTTGGTCCATAGCAAGCTTTTTTCACTTGTGTGTTCAACAGGATTTTAAGGTCGTTTCTGAGTGCATTAAGTTTGTGATAATCAGCCTCAGATTGTGTTCGTTTATGTGTTGTTTCTAATAAATTTATTTCCGGTCGAAGCTTACATCTGTTTTGAGACCTTTCTCTGTTTAGTCTGGTTCCCCATTTAGTCTGTTCTTCCCTTATCATACTTTTATGTGCTTCCCACTGCTTAAATGGAGAGGAGTCTGGTGCATTGTTATCAATAAAGTAATTCTTAATGCTATCTAATATTTGTAATCTGGCTTTTTCATTTTGTAGGAAATGTGGGTTGAGTTTCCACTGGTTATATGAGTTAGGCAAGTTCAGAATGAATATTGTTAGTGAAAGACCAGGTCGCGTTTCCTATATTAGAGGATGTTACTAAGCTTAGGGTTTTATGGAGAACCAAGAACATGTCGATTCTCGTGTAGGTTTTAGTTGAGTTAGAATAATAGGTGTAATCTCGTACACCTGGGTTTAATCTCGTACACCTGGGTTTAAAATTCTCCAGCAGTAACTGATTAGTGTGTAAAATCTGGTGCATTTGTTTTCTGGTTGTTGTTTGGCTACTGGAGATACTGTCTCTGTTTGCATCTGAAACAATAAAATCCCCTCCTATTATTAGGTCTCCCTCTGTTTCAGCTTTTATTTTAGATATAATGCAGCTGAAGGCTGTGCTCTCATTCGTCTTTGGTAAATAAATATTTGCCGGCGTAACTTTCTTGGCACCTGATGAACCTTTCAGGATCAGAAACCTCCCTCCCTCATCACTTAAATGTTTGTCATATATAAATGGCACGTGTCTTGCCACTAGGATAGCCACTCCCCTCGTTTTATTTTTAGTGAAGTTACTATAATAACTATGTGGGAACTTTTTATGGTATAGTCTGGGTGCGGAATTTCCCTTAAGGTATGTTTCTTGCAGAAAGATTATATCCGTGTATCTATTAATATTTTGTATGCCTGGTTTTGGCTGCACGCATGCGCATATTGATCTTCGTTCTGTAGATTACCTGGGGATGCATGTGCATAGATAATTAGAGGTCCGTATGGTTTGCTCGTACATTCGTGCGCATGTGCGTACGAACAACTAGTGCCGTTCATGCTTATGATCACAGTTTACTGTCATCTATTGGTATTTCGTATACCTAGTTTTGGCTATACACATGCACATATTGATTTCCGTTTGGCAGGTTGCCTGGATCCGCATGCGCAAGATAATTGGTGGTTCGTATGACTTTAGGACCCATGCCGTTCGTATGTATGATCGTACAAACTTTTTTGCTTTTATCATGATTAGACTTTTTTTAGACTGCACTTGCGCTGTTTCTATACATTCCAGAGTACAGCAAATGCTCTCTTGCGTTCCACTTAACTGCAAGTTATTCTTTGGTGCTTCGGTAAGCGTTCTTTTTTACTCTTTTCTTTTTTACTCTTAAATTTATCTCACTAGAACTTTATATTAAATTATTTTGTCTCCCTCTTCTGACACACAGAGGTAAGTCATGAATTGTTGAATTTATAGATGTTTTGTGTAATTTGTATAATTTGTGTTAATTACTTTTGTTAATGATATTTACTTAAGTGAATTATTGGTTGACATTTTTATGCACTGATTGCTATATATACACTCATGTTTGCTTTGTGGTGTTAGCTTGACAAAGATCTCATAGTACAGGGGTTCTCAACCCAGTCCTCAAGGGCCCCCTACCAGTCCAGGATTTAGGGACTGGGGGGGAGGGTCCTTGAGGACTGGGTTGACAACCCCTATCATAGTAGGTCAGAAAGTTGCTGTTCTTTTTGTTTCATTAAAACTGCTTGCAGCTTTAACATTTTGAGTGCCTGAAGAATTTCTTTCATTGCTTTATCATTGTGAGATTGCTGGTCCTGCTCTGGAGCACCGGGCAGCTGCTGGAATTGAGTGCGGCATCTACCATTACTTTTGCAACATAGTTTACCACAGTTTACTCCTCACCAGCTGGTTTGGAGACAAGGAGAAATACAGAGAGTTGCAAATTGATACAAAAGACCATGGCAAGGGAAAATTCCTGACAGAGAAAATTTCTCACTATCAACCACATACAAAATATTAAAAAAGTAATAGCACTTTATTAAGTAACTTTATCACATGTTTATAAAATGAAATCAAAGTTTTATCAGGCCCAAAATAAATCTACGTATAAAACATAAAGTATAATCAATTTAAAAAAAAAGTATAACCTTCATTTTACCAGTGAGCCAAAAACTGCTATGACACTAACATTTTGGCTGAGAAACCTTTATCAAATGGATAAGAATTAATTAGAGAGCAATCTTTTAAGTAAAGTAATATGAGGGATATGATGTCAAATGCTGAGCGTGACATGCTTTATTCATGAGATGGAATACTTTCAAGTAGACACTCAGCATTGATAAATCAGGGGTAAACTACAAAATGCATTAGACAAAGCTTCCTGACTCTTGACCTGTATTTTGTGAGTGTTTTCAGTGCAATCAAAAAAACAAAGATGTCCCAATCTTTTCAGTTGTAGTTAGAAGTCATTATAAAAACTCTTCCTTGAATTTCTAAGTGCAGGTGATGGCTTACAAGGGATTAAGTTGCAAGCCAATTGGCCTTTCTTTGCTGGACTTCTCCTGAAGGCCGTCTGCACCTATATCGAAAGTTCTTCTAGCAGATTTTTCACTAAAGGGATCACAGAGAAATTTGGGACATGTAAATATGTAAATTGTAGTGACATCTACAGGTATCTGGTTTCTGTGCTGGATTTTGCCTACTCAAGGGTGATTGGACACAAAGTCAGAATTTGATTGAATGGGACTATCTTCATTGTATGGCAGTATGGATATATATATATATATATATATATATATATATATATATATATATATATATATATATATATATATATATAAAATATATATATATTATATATATATATATATATATATATATATATTTAGATAAAATTTGTATTTTGTACAGGAAACAATTGAGGAAGACTGGACAACATCAAGGAATAGTGTAGATAGATTGAAAGAGCCTTGTATGTTTAATGCCTCTCTTACCACTCACATTCATGTGTTATATTGTTGAATAAATATATTCTATTGTAAGTCACTCTAAGCGTAGGTTACTGAATAGAACAACATGTAATATAATAGTCTCAACAGTTTCAACTTAAAATGAACTTAACTTCAGTTGTTAATATTAATCTCTCTAGCACAATACTCCAAGGCAGTGACAGTAATGTTGACTAATTGGATCCATCTTGGAATAAATTATTGCAAAATGTAATCCAAGATAATTGATTTGTAAAAGGTTCCCCCCAACCCCCAACTGCTATTTTCTGAGTATTCCATTGCTTTATAAATCGGCACACCTCTGCTAAATTTACTTAAACTTGGAAGTCAGTTTCCATGATATTTCCTAGCATTTATATCTCACTTAAAATGGACCAAGAGGGACACTTTAACCCCTTAGTGACCAGACTGTTTTTTCCATTTTCTTACCATTAAGGACCAGGGCTCTGTTTACATTTCTGCGGTGTTTGTGTTCCTCTTACTCATTTACTGTACCCACACATATACAGTTTTTCTCGCAATTAAATGTTTTTTCTAAAGATACCATTATTTTAATTATGTATTGTGTATTGTGTATTCATTGTGTATTGTATAATTTGGCCCCCAGCAGCACCCCCATTTATGCATGTTCAGGTGAGTGCAGCCAACCCCCCTTTGTTTCATATATACATATATATTCGGGAGTCTAGCCAACTCCTTGGTTTTGCACCCCTCCCTGTCACAGGTGCCTCATCCCAGGGCCCTATTTAGCCTTGTACTGCAGAGAGCCCCAGATGGAATTTTTTTCCCAAGTAAGTAGGTTAATCTCATAAGAGCAGACATTAGGCTGTTATTGTAGGACCTGCCAAAGATGGGGTACATTGACGTTGTGGCAGGCTTATGCAATGTATGATCATATAATGTAACTAAACCCCCATTATTTTTGCCTAGATTAGGTGTTTTAAAAAAAAACAAATACAATCTTTCAACATTGAAGTTGCTGTTTAGTGGATAGGTGAGTGAGCTGGATCTTGTGTATTGTATAATTTGGCCCCCAGCAGCACCCCCATTTATGCATGTTCAGGTGAGTGCAGCCAACCCCCCTTTGTTTTATATATATATATATATATATATATACACACATACTTTATTTCCTATATATGTTTAATATATTATCATTAAAGCATTTTATAATATATAATGCATATAAATGATTTCATTATATGTATATATGTGTATTTTTTTTTATATTTTGTTTTACTTTTTAGCAGCCTGGGGGACTGTCTGACAGCTCAGACAGTTCCCCAGCTGGCACCTTTCTAGACTCCTATTGCACCGATGTGATCATGGTGATCACCTGGCCCTGGAGAGCCAGGGTGGCTGGAGCTGCTGCAGGGGAACTTCTGTCCCCCCCCCGACCGTAATCGCCGTGGATCACCGGTCCAGGTAAGTCCAGGGCTCCTATTTGCCGAGGTCGGGTCCTTAATGACCGTTTTTTTGTTGGACGTAAATAGTACATCCACGGTCATTAAAGGGATATACGTAGATACATATATAATTTCATTCTAAGTGTATTTTGATATAAATAAATAGATATATTAATATCAAAATACAGTTAGAATAAAGTTACAAATATATATATCATTTTTTAAAAATTATTTTTAATTTTTTTATGATCCTTTTTTTATTATATATATAAAAAACTCTTTTTAACTCTAGCCTCCTACTTACCTATGCCATTCACGCTGATTGACAGCATTTCCGGTCCGAGCTTCCCGGCAAATCTCCAAACCTGCAGCGTCCACCTGTCGGTCCGTCCGGCTTCTCCACAAACAATTTATCCGGGCTTCCCCACACGGGACCCGGCAAGTCCCACGTGGAGAATAACGTTTGGTTATTTCTACGTTTGGGCCTAGAAACGCGGGGATAGGCACCCTTCTTATTCACTTATCTGTTCTTTCCAGTTCACCCGTTCATTCGGCAAAATATTTGTCGATCGCCTTCGGTAAAATTCAAACAAAATCCTATTATACTTAAAAGTAACTAACTATAACCGTTTGTACATACGAACAGTTCGTTCACTCAGCATATTAGTATTTCACGCATTCTTCACTTATTCATTTGTATGGTTTCAAATACCTTTTCTTTATGTTAGTTCACTTAGTCTTTCGTTTATGACAGAATTTCATTTCATAAAATCATTCGTAAACAAATTTGTACGTAAACTAATCTGCCGCATGTTTTTACTCCATTTTTTTTTCTCTTTTAAAATTAAAGGACTATTAACTTCACCACTTCCACTCCACTATATTGTAAATCTTACTGTCATAATGTCACAGGAATTAAATCACAACTGCTTTAGCTATAAAAACACCCATCTACCTCATCCCCCGCTTTCTATGTCCCACAACAATAATTTTAACGGTTTTGCTTCTAAAGGTATATTCCTGTCACTGCCGGTTATTCATATGCCCTCAATTTAGCATGCTAATCATTTTATACAGATTTTGTAGCTCTAAATTCCCCAACGTTTACATTAAATCACTCATTATTTTTATATCTCTTTACATTTACATCTCTTGTCAGTTTTCTTTCTCAAAATACGTTACTTAGCTCTGTCATAATTTTAGGCTCCTCGAATTACCATGTATACATACGGATTGTCAACCTTGTACCCTGTCATACAGTATCAGGTATTGTAATCTTACTTGTTACGATTACCTCATTTCCACAAGGCCTCACTCAGCCTTCTCTCGTTACGTTCCCCCCAATGTGTAACTAGGGACTTGTCCCTATTTATGGACCAACGTTCAGGTCCCTCACTATGCACGCATCCACACGTTTATCTTCACAAAGTAAATGACTATTCGTTGCACTGTATGTTGTTTCCACTCTCATGAATCCTGAACATACATACAATTGCATGCTCCAAGCCTACTAGCACCTAGCTTACCCATAGGATACTCTGGCCTGGACCAGTCCTACACCTAAATCCTCGCTACTTTACCCATGAAGCATTACCTTTCTTTCTAGCCTGAAGTTAAAATCCTAAAGTAAGTATCCACATATTTACCTTACTCAGTCAGAGACAAGCCCCACCAGGGCTAGAGAACTGGCTCATAGGGTCAGGTGTGGCCCCTAGTACCCAACAAATATATCGGTCTTGCAAAGCCAACACCCCACCTCACCACAGAGGTTTGCCTAATGACCCAAATCATAGTTAGTCGCCTCGCTCTCCCTTCTTTAGGGCTACAGTCAGGGCTTCACAAGTCATGGTCACATGTGTTGAATCTTTTACTGTCATTGAGAGGCCAACATCCCGCCACTACGTCTAGTGGACATGAGCCCCCATGGTCCAAATCATAGGTAGAGCCTCTTAACACCACTTGGCATTAGCAGGGCCTCACCCATCATATTTAGTTAATTATTTCGCGTCAGCACTAGTCAGCAAGCCAGTTCTTTGACGGTCTTGATCTTCCCTCCCCCTACTCTACTAATCAATGTTCTTTTCACAGGATGTCACAGGAATTAATCCCAGTATTACCCAGTACGCCAGCCAGGCCCGGGTCCCCAGAAGTATCCCTCATCCCCTCTACGCCCAGGTCCCTGAGATCATGGACCATGCCGAAACTGTTAGCAGAACTGAAGCATAGGGGCATCCCTTTACCAGCCACAGCCAGAAAGGCCCTGCTCTACAGACTGCTGTCAGCACAATGCAGTGATCCCAGGCCTGGCACAAGTTCTCAAGGGCTGCACACCAGCACCTCAGACTCAACGCAAGAAACCTTGTCAGCTATCCTAGCTAACCTCTTAACCAAAGGCTGTCTACGGTGGAAACAGCCATTGCTACTCCAGGTGACCTACCAGGCCCTTTAGATCCTTCCCTGGTAATCCCAAACACGCTGAGTACCACTCCCCTCCACCACCACCACCCCATTTGTTTCCCCTGCTCACTCTGTCCCAGCCTCCATTAAAAAAGACATATTGGATGGGAAGGATGTCAATCTGGTTTCCTTCCTTATCGCCTTACAGGACATTCTGGAGAACTGAGCCTATACCTATGGTGACATATCAGTGGTGTTGAAAACCAGAGACCCTTGTCTCAACAAAAAATAGTTCATCCCTCAATTTGTCATAGCTTTAGGTATTTATAGAGATGCCATCTGCTCTGTGTGCCCACATAGAAGGGAAGAACTGGAATGATACATGCACAAAGTCGTTGACTTAGGGATTAAATACGGGGGTTCCTCATTCAATGACTATCACAAGTCAGTGTCGGCCAAAGCAGCAACTCATCTGGCCCAGTTTAACATCTGGATAGACTGGTGTCAGGTGGATACAGGGTTGTTCTGCCGACACTTTGCCGGCTTGAGGCCCCCATCCTGTGCAGCTTGTAATTCCACTTCACACTATACCGATTGGTGCCCCTGCAAGGCAGATCCCTCCTCTTCTCACCACACCTTCAACTCCAACACGAGGCAAGAAAGCGGTTAGATGGATAAGATGGGCAGACCCATAGCGTTTCTGGGCAAGGCGCATGTGTGCAACAATTTTAACACCGGCGCCTGCAGCTACAGCACGTGCAGGCTGTTGCACATCTGTGCTTGGTCAGGCTTTCCCCAAAGAAATGACTATCCAAGGTTAACATTGGTGTTTTGGCTTACTACCTTCACTCTTCTCCCTCCATTCACTTATTGGATTTTTTGGTGTCGGGGTTCTCACAGGGTTTTCACAGGCACCCTAGAATGCCCTAATCTGTTGTCCACCTACAACGACTCTCCTACAGTGGACCACGTTCTGTCCGCAGAAACCCAGGCAGGTTTCATGATTGGCCCATTTCCAGAACCCCCCTTCTCCACCTGGCATACAAATACCATTGGGGTAGCCGTAAATAAGTCTTCTAATAAAAAAGGCTTGATAATCGATCTCTCAGCTCCTCATTCATCACACTCCCCCAGCATTAACTCACTCATACCCACTGAAGAGTTTTCACTCCAGTACGCCACGATAGAAAACGCCATGCTAGCCATCTTACTAGCAGGCAGTCGAGCATGGCTAAGTAAAATGGACATCTCTAATGTTTTTAAACTCCTCCCTATAGACCCGTCACTATGGCACCTACACAGCATTAAATGGAGGGACAAATATTATTTCTCAACACGACTCACGTTTGGTTCTAGGAGCAGCCCTAAACTATTTGACATCTTCGCAAAAACACTCTGCTGGCTGCTCCTGAACATCGTCAGGTATCCATCAGTTATTCACTACTTGGACGATTTCTTGTTAATCGAAACAAGTTCCCACGCACCTAGCCGCATTCACAGCACCACAGCCCTCTTCACAGCCCTGGGGGTTCCCCTGTCCCCAGACAAAACACTAGGGTCCATCACCAAACTAGGTTTTTTTGGAAACTGTTTCCTTCCAAGCTTGCCTCCCGCAAGAGAAATTGGCCCGCATCAGAGACAAAATCAATTTGTTCCTTCAGAGTGAAGGAACCTGCACACGGAAAGGACTCCAATCTTTATTGGGGTCTCTTAACTTCACCATGCGGATCATTCCACAGGGCAGATCATTTGTCTCAAGGATGCTAAGTTTCCTACACGGGGTATACTATACTATAACCATCAACCCACCAGCCAGGGCTGACTTGCTCATGTGGAGGAATTTTATGTTTTAGTGGAATGGAATCTCCCTGTTAATTACTCCACTATCTGACTAATCTCCAATAATTCAGACAGACGCAGCAGCACACACCGGGTTCGCCGCAATATTTGTCAACCATTGGTTTAGGGACAACTGGCCTACGGAGACGACTGCCTTGCCGGCCTTTAGAGAAACATCAGCCTTTATTTGAAATGTAATAAAGCACAACAAAATTAATGCCTTGTTAACCAATCAACTCCTATAGATGGAAAAAAGAGAAGGAGGAGTATGAGAGGTAATACAAGGCTGTATGGTCAAATGGTGTCAGCTCCACCGAGGGCCTGTATCCTAATTGATAAACTAAAGAATGATAAAAAAAATCTCCAACTAGGGAGATCTAAGGATGCTGACAAAGATAATCAATTAATAAATGGACAGCATTAAAAATAGTACATGAATAAACCAGCAAGTATGGAGTAATGATTTGCGGGGGGGGAAAGGGGAAGGAACATTAGGTATATATGTTCCAAAAATTCCCTCGAGTGTCCTAGTTTTACAAATAAAAAGGAGAAAGTAAACAAAAACCTTTATTAAATCTTTAATTTAAATAACCAAAAAACCAGAGGACACTATACTAAATCCCCTCAAAAAAATAAAGTGGAGGTGAAGATAATGCCGTTGCCTAAATTTATACAATAGTCCAATTGTCTAATGTTGTCTGGTATCCGACACCTTAGACTACATATACAGGCATAACATGACCTACTAACCTTAAAAATATAAAAGTTTACGCACACATTGTCAATGATATGATATTGTCATAACATGTATACAACCACAAAGGCTGCTCCGCTGTCGTGGCGAGGCAGTCTTACCCTGTATTTTATCTGTGCAAAAAAAAGCAACAAAAAAAAAAAGCTGCCGTTTTCAAAATTAAATGGCCTTCTTGTTGCAGGGGTGGATGTAGGTTTGGGCCTTAATCCTTTAAGGAATCATCTGTATATTATCTATTTGCCAATGTCAACAACCTTCTTATTCAAGTACCATAAACAACTGGCTGGTTCCCTTTCCATCCTACTATCTCCTTCCGGTTTAGGAGATTACGGGTTAAAACAATTCCAAGGTAAAAATATGGGAGTGTGACAATTGCAACACTATTTCAATCACATAGTATTGGAAAACATAAAAAAATAAACCAATGCGGTCTATTTATCATGTAGGTAATGAATTTTGAACCTTCCATTCTTTTAACTCATGCTCATCGGAATCTAGTTTAACAATACTGAATATGAAGGCAAGCAACCACATATTCACTGCCTACTGATCTGGGGGATGTATAATTAACCTTGTTGATATAAGGGTTCCCAGTTGATATAAGGGATTTATTAGCCACAGATGATCAGAGCAATGATGTCCCAATGTATCCACTGTGTGTCAGCTAATTCAACTGAATTTGGTCCCCAGTTTCCTTCATCCCTGTTTCCATCTACTTAATGATTATAGTTTGTGGGTGCACAAAGAATGAGATGGGAGAAGTGGCAGATGTTTTACTGTTTCATTTTAAACAATAGACATCTCTTAACACCAATGCTTTGTATGTAATTCTGACTTTTAGCTGACATTTAGATGCTGCCAACTCAGGAATTATTTACAAACGTTTGCTGAAATAAAAAAAATTAAATATTCAAAATATAATTTTTGGTTTACATAGTGAATAAAAAAACATCTCTATGCCGGTGTATTTGAGCACGATGGACAAAGAAGGTCAAAAAGAAAGATGCCGACTCCTTTGACAGAAAAACAACCAAAGGTCTTCCTTATCTCTGCCTCACAGTAGACAAAGAAAACCAAGTGTATAACAAATAGATACGCGTAGATATGTAGATTACTGGCAGAATCTTTATTTGGATAACAAATCTGCACAACACAAACATTTCTACTGGTTTCTCTTTTGTGATGTGGAATACATAAATCTTTAAATTGAATAAGTACAGAAAATATACCCGGCATACCGTTACTCATTTAGGGGGCCATGATCCCATAGATTAAGTGATCAATACATACATAATTCTCCCTGTGCTAGCAGTTTTTTCACTAAACATACCTTATTGACTCAGTTTTATCACAAACTGCATGCTAGTTGTTAAGTGATTTATTCCCAAGAATCCCATCTTAAAGGCTATACTATCCAGAGGATTGCAGCTACTGA
>OW240913.1:179499623-179602822 GCA_933207985.1 Pelobates cultripes | reverse complement strand
TGTTACTTTACCTTATACATCTGGTAGTGGATCTTCAACTGCTTCCTGCATTTTCTAAAGAAGGGTAGTGCCTCCCTTAAAGGCACCACACGCTTATACATAGAGCCTAGTACAATTGGCTCTATTCCAGGTGAGCACATTCATGCACTGTTATATGTGACCACTTGTTTATTTTAAACATATTTGCACTAGGATTTTTGTCCTTTTTTATCCACATATGTTGTGAGCTGTATATCTGGAGAAGGTCTGGTATTACCAAACATACCTCAGCTGTTGTGATTTGAGCCAATCTCCAGGCTCCTTACCATGTGAGTTGGACATACATCTTCTTCCACTCCATTCACACCTTACAAGCATACTGCACCATGATGTGTATTTTCTTGTTGTAGATTTTATTATGCTGTCTGCCCCTTAAAGTGATATATACGTTATTCCAATAGGGGTAAGAATTTGATATTTAGCGCTCCACTGAGTGATCTTTTGGTGGTAGTACGATCCACTAAGTTCACTTTTTTCTTTCACATTGAGCTAAAAGAGGTACCTGGCTGGAGGATTAATTGTTCTCCACCCAGGTCTATTTAAAAAAAAAAATCGCGGCAGAGGGGGCGGGGTTTACCGAGCGGCGGAGGCGGGGCTTATAGAGAGGCGGAGACGGGGCTAATACCTCCCGAAGCCCCTGCTGTACAGGAAGAGGGAAAGATGCTTCCCCATCAGCCAACTGCATCCACTGGAAAGAGGTAAGTGTGTGTGTGTGACTGTTTGCCTGTTTGTGTGACTGTCTGTCTGTCTGTGTGACTGCCTGTCCTTGTGTGTGTGTGTGTGTGTGACTGTCTGTCTCTGTGTGTGTGTGTGACTGTCTCTGTGTGTGACTGCCTGCCTGTGTGTGACTGTCTGTCTGTGTGACTGCCCATGTATGTGACTGCCCATGTATGTGACTGCCCATGTATGTGACTGCCTGTGTGTGTGACTGTCTGTCTGTGTGACTGTCTGTCTGTGTGACTGTCTGTGTGACTGTCTGTGTGACTGCCCGTGTGTGTGACTGCCCGTGTGTGTGACTGCCTGTGTGTGTGAGACTGTCTGTCTGTGTGACTGTCTGTGTGTGTGACTGTCTGTGTGTGTGACTGTCTGCCTGTGTGTGTGTGTGACTGCCTGTGTGTGTGACTGCCTGTATGTGACTGCCTGCCTGCCTGTGTGTGTCTGTCTGTAACTATCTGTCTGTGTGTGACTGCCTGCCTGTGTGTGTGACTTTCTATCTGTGTGACTGCCTGCCTGTGTGTGTATAACTGTCTATGTGTGTGTTACTGTGTGTCTGTCTGTGCGTGTGACTGCCTATGTGACTGTCTGTCTGTGTGTGTCGCTGTAGCTGTGCCATTGTTTGTGCCTGTGCCTGTATGTGTGACTGCCTTTAACTGAGTGTGTGTGTACATGCCTGTAAACGAGTTTAAATTTCCCCCACCCCTTCCTGTCAAGGCCGCACTTTGACTGACAGACGCTCACTCACTGACAGACGCACACTCACTGACGACACATACACACTCACTGACGACACATACACACTCACTGACTGTGACACATACACACTCACTGACTGACACATATACACTCACTGACCAACGCACACATTCACTTACAGACACACACAATTACACACTTACAGACACACACACACACACACACACATTCACTTCAAAATAAACACTCACAGACACACACACAGACATTTCCACTAACACTCACAAACTAATATTTTTTACATTTATTTTAAATCCACCCAGCCTCCCTGGGAGAGCTGGAGTGGATTTCTTACCAGCAGTCCAGTGTGGCTGCTGGGCAGGCAGGCAGGGGGCGCCCAAGCTGAGTAGGCGGGGCTTAGTGATGCCGGGAGCCGGACTGACGTCATATTTTGGCTCCCGGCTTCATTAAGCGGCGCAGAGGGAGCTGAGCAAGAAGAACTCAGGTGAGTATGCTCCTTCGCTGCCCGCTGCCAGCCTTGGGGGGGCTCAAAAGTGGCCAGCCGGTCAGCTCTTGAGCCCCCAGGATGCGAGGCAAGCAAGGGATCTGCCTGGGGGTTTGGAGGGATGCTTTTTTTTGCCGCCCCCTGCAAAGTGGCGCCCAAGGCAGATGCCTTGTTTGCCTCGTGATACACACGTCCCCGGTGCCTGTGTGTGTTACTGTATTCAGGCAACTTGGTGGGAGGTGGGGGGGGCGCCGTGAAGACTTTTTGCACAGGGCGCCTAATTGCCTAAGGCCGGCCCTGCTCACAGACACACACACATTCACTTACAGACACACACAATTACACACTTACAGACACACACACACACACACACATTCACTTCAAAATAAACACTCACAGACACACACACAGACATTTCCACTAACACTCACAAACTAATATTTTTTACATTTATTTTAAATCCACCCAGCCTCCCTGGGAAAGCTGGAGTGGATTTCTTACCAGCAGTTCAGTGTGGCTGCTGGGCAGGCAGGCAGGGGGCGCACAGGCTGAGTAAGCAGCGCTTAGTGATGCCGGGAGCCGGACTGACGTCATATTCTGGCTCCCGGCTTCATTAAGCGGCGCAGAGGAAGCTGAGCAGGAAGAGCTCAGGTGAGTATGCTCCTTCGCTGCACGCTGCCAGCCTTGGGGGGGCTCAAAAGTGGCCAGCCGGTCAGCTCTTGAGCCCCCCAGGATGCGAGGCAAGCAAGGGATCTGCCTGGGGGTTTGGAGGGGATGCTTTTTTTTGCCGCCCCCTGCAAAGTGGCGCCCAAGGCAGATGCCTTGTTTGCCTCGTGATACACACGTCCCCGGTGCCTGTGTGTGTTACTGTATTCAGGCAACTTGGTGGGAGGTGGGGGGGGCGCCGTGAAGACTTTTTGCACAGGGCGCCTAATTGCCTAAGGCCGGCCCTGTGCAGGGTATCTGTGAGTGATGCTGCTGTGATTATACCTGAGTGATTATATCCCCCCCCCCCCTGCTTACCTTATGCCTGGGAGGGGGATCCTGCTGCTGGGGCACCATCCATCCCTGGTGGTCCTAGTGGTGAGTGAACTCTAGCCTGTGAGGCTAGAGTTCACTCTCGCGAGACCTGGAGCGGAGTGTTGCCATGGCAATGCTCCGAATCTCGCGAGAGGAACCCGGCGGAGCTGTAAGTTAAAGCTCTGCCGGGTTCCACTGCTGGCAGGCTGGCTCCCTCCCTCTCTCCCCGGCGGCGGCCGCAGTATACTCTATGTGGGTCGTTGAGGGAGATCTCTGATCTCCCCACCAGCCCACTGTAGACTACTGCAGGGCCGGCGTTCAGATAGTGCCGGCCCTGCAGAGACCGGCAGGGAGATCCTGTGATCTCCCTGCCGGCCTCGACCCCACGGCCACCGCGGCCACCGCCTGTCCGAGCCTGGTCATGTGCATGTTTCCTAAACAGAAAATCACTGGAGACTGGCTGACTATGAATGCTTGTAAACCAACCAATCAGATCATTCTGAGAGAGTTTGCTTACAAAGTATTTTCCTGCCTTGCAAGCTCATTCTGAGCAAAGCTCCAATTAGGGCTCACATAGATTATTTTTATTGCACTATGTCTTTTATTTTTCCATCGTTTTTGTTTTAACAGTTGAATTGTGATTTCATGGATTTTTAATGACCAATTTGGGGCTGAAGGAAAGAAATTCTAAGAAAAAAAAGAAGACATATAATGATAAGTATGGCTATAGTTACCAACACTGGGAGCATAACACACATGATATAGGTCCCAGGATAACTCTTATGTTTAAGTCACCCTGTGATAATTATACGTGTAGGGTGTTATGACAGTAATAGTAAATGTACAAATGATTGTGAAAATTCTATACTATTGCTTTTTATTGTGTTTTAAAAAGGTTACCAGCATTATATATTTTATGTATTAATTATAATTGCTTGTTCTCCAAAATTCTGTATATGTATTTTAAATACACTGCTCAAAAAAATAATGGGAACACAAAAATAACACATCCTAGATCTGAATGAATTAAATATTCTTCTGAAATACTTTGTTCTTTACATAGTTGAATGTGCTGACAACAAAATCACACAAAAATTAAAAAATGGAAATCAAATTTTTCAACCCATGGAGGTCTGGATTTGGAGTCACACTCAAAATTAAAGTGGAAAAACACACTACAGACTGATCCAACTTTGATGTAATGTCCTTAAAACAAGTCAAAATGAGGCTCAATAGTGTGTGTGGCCTCCACGTGCCTGTATGACCTCCCTACAACGCCTGTGCATGCTCCTGATGAGGTGGCAGATGGTCTCCTGAGGGATCTCCTCCCAGACCTGGACTAAAGCATCTGCCAACTCCTGGACAGTCTGTGGTGCAACGTGACGTTGGTGGATGGAACGAGACATGATGTCCCAGATGTGCTCAATTGGATTCAGGTCTGGGGAACGGGCGGGCCAGTCCATAGCATCAATGCCTTCATCTTGCAGGAACTGCTGACACACTCCAGCCACATGAAGTCTAGCATTGTCTTGCATTAGGAGGAACCCAGGGCCAACCGCACCAGCATATGGTCTCACAGGGGGTCTGAGGATCTCATCTCAGTACCTAATGGCAGTCAGGCTACCTCTGGTGAGCACATGGAGGGCTGTGTGGCCCCCCAAAGAAATGCCACTCCACACCATTACTGACCCACTGCCAAACTGGTCATGCTGGAGGATGTTGCAGGCAGCAGAACGCTCTCCACGGCGCCTCCAGACTCTGTCACGTCTGTCACATGTGCTCAGTGTGAACATGCTTTCATCTGTGAAGAGCACAGGCTGCCAGTGGCGAATTTGCCAATCTTGGTGTTCTCTGGCAAATGCCAAACGTCCTGTACGGTGTAAGCACAACCCCCACCTGTGGACGTCAGGCCCTCATACCACCCTCATGGAGTCTGTTTCTGACTGTTTGAGCAGACACATGCACATTTGTGGTCTGCTGGAGGTCATTTTGCAGGGCTCTGGCAGTGCTCCTCCTGTTCCTCCTTACACAAAGGCAGAGGTAGCGGTCCTGCTGCTGGGTTGTTGCCCTCCTACGGCCTCCTCCACGTCTCCTGATGTACTGGCCTGTCTCCTGGTAGCACCTCCATGCTCTGGACACTATGCTGACAGACACAGCAAACCTTCTTGCCACAGCTCGCATTGATGTGCCATCCTGGATGAGCTGTACTACCTGAGCCACTTGTGTGGGTTGTAGACTCCGTCTCATGCTACCACTAGAGTGAAAGCACCGCCAGCATTCAAAAGTGACCAAAACATCAGCCAGGAAGCACAGGAACTGAGAAGTGGTCTGTGGTCACCACCTGCAGAACCACTCCTTTATTGGGGGTGTCTGGCTAATTGCCTATAATTTCCACCTGTTGTCTATCCCATTTGCACAACAGCATGTGAAATTGATTGTCACTCAGTGTTGCTTCCTAAGTGGACAGTTTGATTTCACAGAAGTGTGATTGACTTGGAGTTACATAGTGTTGTTTAAGTGTTCCCTTTATTTTTTTGAGCAGTGTAGTTTTCATCACCTGTTTAAGGACAAGTCACCAAACGCTAGTCCTTGTTCAAAATAAAGCATTGTGTTCTAGTTTATTTATTGGGCACTGTGTGTCCTGTTTGACTTGTTTGGGAATTCCAGTAGCAAAGTCTTCGGACCTGCTTGCTGGCTGCAGTAGGTCTCAGGGACATATGAAGAAAGATCTAGGCACATGCCTAGTGTCCTTCAAGAAGGAATTTCAGGAATTTTCATTGAGTTGCCATTCGGGCACCAAAGCTCGCTGCACATTAGTGGAGGCATGCTATTGGCCTCTCTATACAGGGATCATAATTGGCTCATAGCAACAATAGATGGGGGTTACAGTACACAGAGGAGAGAGAAGCAACAAGCCATCAGGACAAAAGAATTGGCACAGGGAGAGCACAGCAGCAGCTCCCGGAACAGCCAAAAGTGTATAAAAGTATATTTTCTCTCCTCCAAAAGCCCTAGTGACTGCCTGAGACCTGATTAACCAAGGGGATTTACTCAAATAAATATATATATATATGTATTCAAAAAGGTAATCGTTGCACTCGTAGGTCTTGTTTCAAGTGTTTCTTTTATTTATTTGTGCAAGTTATATGTGCAAAATCAAATAATTCCGACCAACGTTTCGATCCCTGTAGGGTCTTTTTCAAGATCAATGATACAGTGTAAGTGATGAGAATATATAGAGAAATAACAGTAATGAACTTACCAAATCAGTGTGTGAAAGCTCTGCTACCGATCCGAAACCCAGAAGTGCACAGGCGGGGACACGTGATGAACGTGATGATGCGTGTAACAACGGCGTTGCTAGGCAATGTGTAAACAAACCAACGCTATGTGCCTCCCAGTGTTGAGCACTGTATACTGTGCTAGAGTACATGGTAAAGTGAGTTAAACACCTTATAAAGAAGTGTACAGTGAATTAAGTTGACATTAAAATACTGTGTAAGGAGGATTAGTTCTATTATATAATGTATGATGGTATAAACAAAAGTCCAGGAGTAACGTATGCCCAGATGTGCCTAGAACAGTGTAAGAGTGTAAGTGAAAACAAAAACAAATAAGTGAAGAAACAAAAGTGAAGTGAAAGTAAAGTGCATCTGAGTGTAAACTCCTGCAATTATATGCTGTAACCTGTCTGTTGTATCACATAGATTTAATTACAGGTCAGCAAAGTGTTCCATGCACACGGATATACAATTCTAATATATACTAATAAGGATAGGTAAATGCGTGTAACACATACAACCTAAACAGATCAAAATGGAATAACATATAGCATATAGCATAATGACCAAGAGTGATAAGGTGAATAGAACCTAAATCAAAATCTGTTACTAAGAAAACATATATATGGCTACGTATAAGTGCAGAACATAATATATTGTTAATTCAAATATAGACCTTATAGACTATAATCATCTATTACTAACTAGTAATATACCTAACTGTACATCTGTAATAGTTACAATTTTAACTAAACACGTTAGCTCTGTGTGTTATTTCTCTGTATTTTACTTAGCTTTAGTTGTGTGAGGGGCAAATAAGGCCGTAAAGGAAATAAAAAAGGGGAGGGGAATAAGTCGGTTGTGGTGTGCCGGAACCGACGTCGTGGTAGGCCTGTAATAAAAGAGGGCCCACCCATGAGGTGTAATGAAAAGTATAAATAAAGGGAGTGGAGGGTGGGGACATGCGAATCGTCAAAAACAAAAACGGGACTGAGGAAGGTGAGGAGGGGGTTTAAATAGGTGAACATGCCCCTCCCACAACTGCAGGCCAAGCCTTCACATTTGTGTGAGGGGCAAATAAGGCCATAAAGGAAATAAAAAAGGGGAGGGGAATAAGTCGGTTGTGGTGTGCTGGAACCGACGTCGTGGTAGGCCTGTAATAAAAGAGGGCAAAAAGGAAACCTGTTTAAAAACAATCAACAACCTTAAATAACCTATCTGAATGGTAACAGCTGAGTGAGTAATGAGGTGCCCGGCGCTTTCAACGGCCCCCTAACTTGTGTATGGGGAAGTAAGGAAAACATGTTGGGCATCTAGCGTAAACTGGGAGTGGGGTAGAGACGGTAAACATTAGACAGCAAAAATTAGGTGAGATTTCTTGAGACAGTGCTGCAAAAATAAATAAGTAAACGTGGTGACTGTGGGAGATATGTGTGTCCACGAGAAACTTTACAGCGGCTTGACAACTAGACTACCTAGTAACCTAGCCGAAAAAAAAACTAGCAACCCCCAATTCCGGCCTACCTCACACCTGTGATTAAACTGTTGATCCAAAAGAAGGCGAAAAACCCAGTTTGATGCGCTTTCCAATTTGCAACAAGCTAGGGAAAAATTCCTTCTTGACCCCAGAATGGCAGTCGGATTTATCCTTGGATCAAGCAGATATCGCCCTACATTGAAAGTTGATGCCCGGTCGTGATGACAAGTGTAAAATAGCTCTGATAGTAATTATAAAAACTTGGATGTAGATGGGAAATCCAGAGATTGAAAATTCCCAGAACTTGAACCCTTGTGTATGGTAATAAACTGGTATGGCGACATGGAAAAGCGTGTGACTAGAAACCTGTACAACATGTGAAGTTATAGACCGAATAGGTAGAGTTGATGCAAGTAAGAGGTGGCAAAAGAAGCGAAAGTCAATCGCAGACAACATATCAACAAAGACAGTACACGTGATACGTGAGACAGGAGCCTCGAAGGGGAAGAGGGTCCGAAAACCAAGGCACTGCAAGTGCTAGAAAAAAGAGAGCCAGACGTGAAAGAAAGGCAAACACGAGTTCACAAAGCTGGCAGCACACGAACAAGCCCAGAAAAACTGGGAATGGAAGCGGCTGTGGGAGAGGCCATAGGCAGGGCCACATTAAAAAGGTAGGCATAGCCAAAACTCCACAGGGTGATGAGAACCAGACCTAGACCTGCTAGAAAAAGGCGAGAAAGACCCCGCATAAGCAACCCAACAAGCGCATGAGCGAGAAAGAGCGTATGTGTGCAAGCTGGCATACTAGCTAATGCCAAAAAGGCGAAACAATTAAAACTAGGTTTGGTGACAGGTGAGGCCCTGCTAGATGCCAAGCGGCGTGAGAGGCTCTATCTATGCATTGGCGCGAGGGGATAGCGTGGCCACTGAAACGTTGTGGCGGGGTGTCGGCCTCTCGGTGACGGTTAAACATAAGATAGAGTGGGAGTGACAGGTGAGGCCCTCTCTATGCAATAGTGCGAGGCGACTAACTATGAGTTGGCCCGAGGGGCGTAGTACCTCCGAGTATGAGGATGGGTGTTGGCCTCGCGGGACCACTAATCTAAGGCGAAGAAGCCAGGGGGGGAACTACAAACTAGTGGACACCTAAGACCGTTACAGCCAGCCACAGCTAACTAAGAGGGGAGGGAAGGCAGTGTGAGAGGACAGATGTGCTGAAACGAGTATTGAAACCTGTGAGGGTGAACGAGGAAAACCGCAGTGCCGACCGTAACCGAAAGCAGAGTAAGCACGACCGAGTCCAGGTGGACAGGCTGAAAGGAGCAAGCTCGGCAGTAGGTAACAGAAACTGTGGTGGTGTGAACCCCATGGGGTTCACGAGACCCAGTGCGAGTGTGTGCGTGTGTGTGAGGCCCTGCTAGATGCCAAGCGGCGTGAGAGGCTCTATCTATGAGTTGGCGCGAGGGGATAGCATGGCCACTGAACGTTGTGGCTGGGTGTCGGCCCCTCGGTGATGGTTAAACATAAGATAGAGTGGGAGTGACAGGTGAGGCCCTCTCTATGCAATAGTGCGAGGCGACTAACTATGAGTTGGCCCGAGGGGTGTAGTACCTCAGAGTGCGAGGATGGGTGTCGGCCTCGCGGGACCACTAACCTAGGCAAAGAAGCCAGGGGAATTACAGCTAGTGGACACCTAAGACCCTGACAGCCAGCAACAGCTAACTAAGAGGGGAGGGCAATGAGTGAGAGAGGGGACGTACTGTGTGAAAGAAAAGAGGGGGTGGGGAATGAAAAAGAAGCGTAGGGGCAACTGCGACTGGAGGGCAAAGTGAGCCCCATGGAGTCCAGCCAATTAGAATGGAAAAGGAGAGTGGTAGACCGTGTGCACATATGTCAGGCACAGATTGTTGTTTGTGCAGAATATGTGAACCAAAAAGTTATAGTTTACATAACTTGTTTAACAATATGTTCTATCCCTCCGTGCACCAGCAGACAGGCAAGTCTAACGACAAAGTGAGTGTACCATGGGTGAGAGGGTGAGTGTCCCACAATTCAGAGGAAGGAACACGTGAGAGTGTTATACATCTTGTCTAACTGACGGTTCCCCCAGCCTGTAGTTTGTACACAGCAACCATGAGGATACTTTAACAATTAATTCAGGGTAAAAGCTCCAGCATTCTATCCGTTGTCAATGTTTTGGCATATAAGGGGTAAAAGTTATTTCTTTTGGGAATTTCAGTTGGAGTTCCACAATGGGATTAGTCTTATCTGACCCTGCATGGATTTGTTATCTTAGAAAGCATCCAGAACTCGAAATTATTTTGGAAACAGTAAGATTCCAGCCGAGGAATGTTGGAAAACTGAAAATGCTAGTTCTTGTGTAACAAGAAAGGATAAGGTTTGAAAATATAAAACATATCTAGTCAAATATCTAACACATACAGGCTGGCAACACATTATCCTATTATTCAATTTATAGTGTACATTAGAGAATGCTCGCACCAGACAACTGACCATACAAAATAAATTAATAAAATATATACACTGTTAACACAGGAGAAAAGGGGCAAGCTTCCATTATAACTGGTAATTATACAGCATGCAGCGCTAGAATTACACTCCCACTACACAAAACTGACTCACTGACATAGATGGAAGGATCCTGCATAGACAGACGAGCTATGCCTATGCACCTACCTCCCCCAAACGCTGCACCCGACACATGCTGGCGTGGCCGCATGGACGTGCGACCGTCAGTGAGTGTGACGCGAGACTCGCGACAGGGCCGGCGGCAGTGAGGGGGCTGACAGCCAGAAACGCCGGAGAGAGAGGCGCGGCAAGCCGAGCCGCCATCGTAAATGAGATGCGTCGCAGCTGAGCTGCCCCCCTCCCCAAGAGACCCGAGAAATGACCGGCAAGTACGGAGACCCAATGTAAGGAGTGAGGAACAGGAAAGGAGAGGAAGGACGACCCGACATGCGAATCGTCAAAAACAAAAATGGGACTGAGGAAGGTGAGGAGGGGGTTTAAATAGGTTAACATGCCCCTCCCACAACTGCAGGCCAAGCCTTCACATTTGTTGTATGGGTATCTCTGTAGTCTACCCAGTTTTTTGCACTGTATAGGAATATTTGCACTCTATAGTGAGGAATAAAATGCTGGGGGAGGAGTCTGGTCCTCCACCATCTTAAAACTTAATCAGCTGCCACTGCAGGACATTTCATTTTAGGCCTGGTTTGGTTCTGATTGGTTGAGAGGAAGAACAAATATGAAGAATTATGGTTTTAGACTAATCACAAATAGATTAGTCTAGAACCATAATTCTACCACTGTTCAAAAGACCAAGTGTGCATATATGTGAACAAAATATGAAAGACCTCAGGTTCTATTAGTTCTCCTGTCTGGAGTCTGAGTTAGTCGTTGACCGTGGGAAATAAAATTAAAGTCCGGAGTCTGAGTTAGTACAGATATCCATAGAGACCTAAGCATTAGAGGTTAGCCATTTGGCAGTAGTGATTTTTAACTTGTTTCTGACCTTTCAGCTTGGGAGTATGGTTATACACTTAAACCGTTTTATTTATTATCATTCACTTGATGCAATATTATTTCCATTTATTTAGACTTCCAGTTGATCCTCATATTTGTGGATTTGTTATCCAGCAGTTTGAGTATCCTTTGCAGTTTGTTTGCTATATGTCATGTTACATTTCTATGCACTGCATACACCTCTGCACTAAGCGAGTTAATGCTAGTTGCTGCCTGGGAAACCAATTGGTAATCAGAGCAGAGTTAAAATGTGAAGCTTCAGTAAGCATTTATTTTTAACGGATGCCTGCAGCAGTGAATACCATAAAGTCATGTACTGCAGTTTTTTTAATTTTTAATTTAACATAACCTGTGATTTGTGGTTTCCTAAAATATCTATGCATTGTTTGAAAGTTACACTTCTCAGATAGTTTTAATTCATGTTCTTTGCTTTCATGTCTTCTATGCAAATTAATTATTATGACATGGTTTTATGTATACTAAAAAAAAAAAAAAAACGCCTTCAGCTTCTTGAACATTGTTCCTAAAAAAGTTAGTATTCTTTGGTAATTTTTTTAATGTTTATCACTTTAAAATGTCACGGTCACCTCTAACACATGTGCTTACAATTTGTATCAGTTATGGAGGTTTTGAAACTATTCTTTCACTACCTTGAATGTATTATCCTTTATCGTTGGTGAAACAAATGGCAGTACAAGTAAAAATAATTAATTGACTGAAACTCAGGAAACTGTACTATAAAATGTCAGTTAATTGTAACATGTTAATACATATTCTAGTAAAATTGCCTATAGATTCTTAGAATCTTTTCAGGAAATAAGTTTTGGAGAAAAACTATATGGCAAAAAGTGCGTTGACACCAAATCTTGACTAAATATGCCATGGAGAAAATGTGTTCAGTAAGGGGCCACTAGAATTCCCTCACACCAAACTTGTGAAACAGGTTATCAAGGACATTGCCTTGTGTAAAGGGGCACAGTCATGCTTGAATAGGAAATGGCCATTCCAAAACTGCTGCCACAAGTTGGAAGCATCCAGTTGTTTAAATGTCTTGTATCTGCAGCATTAAGATGATCCTACATTAGAACTAAGCCACAGAACTGAACCACAGGCCAGTATCCTTATCCACTAAACTTTACAGTAAATACTATTCACTCTAACAGGTAGTGTTCTCCTGACATCAGCCACTCCCAGAGTCTTCAAGATGTTTCCAAAGCTAGTGGCAGTGTACTTTACACCACTCTACCTAATGCCTTGAATTGCAATGTTGATTTGAGATACCTGAACAGTTGTCCAGCCATTGAAGCCAGGGGCGGGCTGGGCCGGGGGGCAGTGAGGCAATTGCCCCCCAGGCCACCCTAAATAATTTAAAAACCGTCCACGGCGGGCCGGTCCTAATGCTGCAGGCGCCTGAGCGCACTGTTAAGAGCCTCAGGCGGCTGCAACACCCCTTCCCTTACCTGTAGCGTGGCCGAGCTCCTCTCCGGTCTGCGGTGCCCGGCCGGAGTGATAGGAAAGTGCACACTCCGTGTGCACTTCCTGTCAGTCCGGCCCAGTTACAGGAAACAGAAACTCCTGTTCCGCGCAGAGTTTCTGTTTCCTGTAACCGGCCGGACTGACAGGAAGTGCACACATGCAAACACACACACTGCTTTTCTTACATACACACATGCATCTCTTATACACACTCAATGCAAACACATACAGACACACACCTTGCACCCCTTATGCATACAAACACAGAGTCACTCAATGCATCCCTTACACACAACCAGAAACACACAATACATCCCTTATGCATAAATACACACTGCTTCCACTACACACAAACACACTGCATCACCTTCACAAACTGGTATCCCCATACACTACATACCATAAGCACACATATTATATCCTCTACAATAACACATAACTCATCCCCTACACACTCCATTCCCTGTGAGAGAACTCATGGGTGGGTGGAACATATAAATGGACTTATGAGTGGACCTTATGGGCATACTCACCGTCAGGCCCTGGGGCTCAGACCTTAATCTCTGTAAGGGGCCCCCCAAAAATGGAGCTGCTTCCAATTCTCCCAGAACATTGAATTTTATGACCACAGTTGCAAACAGCCTCCAGAGATCCTGTTCTACACCAGACCAGTGGAGCCAAACTGCAGTCCATCATCATCCTCATCTGGTTGTAAGTAGGCAATCTAGTATTATATTAGTGACACTAATCTATAATTTACCTCATATTAAAGTGACACTATAGTCCCCAGAACCACTTCAGCTTAATGAAGTGGTTCTGGTGTCTATAGCCGGTCCCTGCAGGCTTTTTAATGTAAACACACACTGTGTGCAGCACTGGCATTAGTTCGTATGACAGATCATATGGGTGGGACATTGTGATGTCACATGGGGGGGCGTCAAATTTGTATTTTACCTAGGGCGGCAAAAATCCTTGCACCGGCTCTGATCCTGGGCAGGTGCACCAGTCTACTGGTGACCCACAGGAGGGGAGTGCACTGATTGCACTGCACTCTCCTCCTGCCCAGACCCCTCTTTACCGCAGTGCAAGTGCCCTCTGCCCCTAATTTACATATATACATATGTATATAATACATATACATATGTATTTAATATTATTAAATGTTTAGATTATTATATAATCTTATATATTATTATAGATGTACTGTATTAATGAAAAATGAGGAAACAGTTGAAATTTTTTTTTTTAAATAATAAGAAAACGTTAAAAAGAAAGATTTAAAAAAAATAAAGGAAAAAGTTAGTGGGCAATTTACAGTGGCTCACACTCACAGCAAGCAGTGCCTGGAGCACTTTGCAGAGACGGGAACAAAGAGGTTCTGCGGCAGCTGGCCGTCCTGCAAGCATTACATTAACCAGCTGTTCCCCATGCAGCCACAGGTGGCGCTGTGCTGGGACAATGTGATTACTCTTCACTTCCTCCCAGCCTACAGAGCAGCGCATGGGGGAGAGAGAAGAGGAGGCATGATTTAATCTTACAACAAATCCACTAAGCAAATCTTTATAAATTTGGGGGGGATCAGCTCTGTTTCCACAGTTTATTGGTGTTTACTCTGATATCTGTATTAATATTGAGGGATGTCTACGAAGTAACATCAGCGTGTGTCAGCAGGGCCAGCCATTGGGGTGCGCAAGCTGTGCGGTCACGCAGGGTGCCATGACAACAGAGGCGCCCGGCGGCCAACACAGCTCACAAGTTGGGGACACCAGCATATTCAATTTAAATGATTCGCTGGTGGTCCACTGGTGCGCACCAGCAGTAAGTGCAGTCAGATTATATCCTCTCCCTCGTGGTTCCGGCACTCAGTTAGTGAGTCAGAGCACAGGCTCAGAGATTCTCAGCCTGCGCTCTGACAACATTGAAAGTCAGAGCCGTGAAGGAGCGGGTATTAGCATAACATCAATATCCGTTCTAAAACCAGGAAAAGGTGGGCATGGATGGTGAACTGATTTGGTGGTGCAATGGGCCACTTGACTGGTTTTGCCCCCCAGGCCTAAGGCTGCCAGCCCTCCCCTGATTGAAGCCCATTTCATGAAGCTACTGATGCTCAGTTCATATCCTGATGTTCCCTCCAGAGGCCCTTTGGAACTTTATAGTGAGTGATGCAACAGATAATGAGTGATTTTTATTAGCTATGCACTTCATGTATGGGGAAAAAAAGATGATTGGTGGATAGGGGATCTATATTTATCTACTATATATTTGAATATGAATAGATAGTATATGATTATAGATGTTATAACTGCTTCTCCTGTTTTTACCCTTATCAGTTACTTTTTCTCACTTGATCTATGAACCAGATGGCAGGAAAATGCTACATGTATACGGGTGTTTGGGATTTTGGGATTTAGGGTTATAGTATACTGGAGGAGCAAGGAAAGTATTTATTGAGGCTAATGTAGGGGAAGCGACAGGCTTATGCCCATGGGATAATCTTTGATTATTTATAAATAAATTAAAATAATAAATGTATATATATTAATACACTTATGAAAAGATCCTTTGGAGTGCTCTTTCATTTACCTTGTATATTTTGGTGATTAGAGGCATCCGAGTATCTTTGGATGTGATTTGTTGTTGTTATGGTGAGTGCCAGAAATCGGACCTGTGTATATTGTGACAGAACCATCTGTCTGCTTATTTCAGGTGGATTCGTCTATTTCTGCCCCCTTTTGTGTAAGTGGCTGTTTCTATAGCCCAGCCATACGAATGACTGTTTTTCCCGAACAAACCTACCGAACAGACGGCCACCCAAGAGAGAAGTGTGTTGCTGGTTAACCTATTGATCCCAATTAGAACGTTGTGGTTAACCGCAGACACTTCTCAATTAAACCAAATTCAGGGTGCTCGTCGTTCGTATGTCGACCACGAGGCAGCGGCCATTTTAAACCACGCAAAAGCCCAGCGGTGTTTGGCTCTATTTCTATGGAACTAAAAACTGACACTTTTTCTGCTGAACACCGCTGAAACAACGGAACGCCTAGCTGCCTCCACGAAAGCATACGAATACCGGCCGTTCGGGAGGTTTGAAGCATACGAAAGGACTTAACCCAGATAGCCTTCCCATGGAGTCATTCGTATACCGAAAGACTGTAAGAACTTTGACTCCATGGCGAGTGTCTGGAATGTCCCCATATCTGTCTGTCATTTAAGTTTCCCATTTGGTCCCCTAGGGGAGTGTCCACCAAGTGGGAGACCTGCACAGTAAAGCCAGATCCTGTTTGACCCTCAATGCGGAGCTTCTGTCTCGTTATTGGGGGGATTTCTTCTTCACCTTTAGAGACTGCTGGATGGAAACGAAAGCCGCTTGGTGGATGTTATTGTTCGGCGGTTAGCAGCAGTTCGTGTATTGCCGTTCGGGAGTTTGGAGCAGTTCACGGATCCCGGTCGGGAGATTGACGCTTCCCCTGCATTTGGTTCGTGCACTACAGGTTAGGCGAACGGAGTTACTGATATTGCAGACGGGGAAGGTCTACTAAATGGCGGTTTTGCCTAAAGACACTGGAGGTTTCTTAACATATATATATATATATATATATCACTCTTAAATTCCTATATTTAATTCAATATATATATATATATATATATATATATATATATATATATGGAATTATATATATATATATATATATTTATATATATATATATGGAAATTTAAGAGTAATGCAAGGGAACAAAACTTGTGTTGACTGGATGACTATAAAATACCTAATGTAAAGCTAATTTTGCATTCACACCTGTCACGTATTCATCAGCACGTAAAAATGTGGTTAATGGCATTTACTGTCCTGAGAGGAAAAGTTGTGCCGAGCAGCAATCATGCACATGGAAACCTGGTAATTACTTTTGGGGTCAAAGGCCGGTCATGGCCAATCAAATCCACAGGAGGGTTTGTGCTGAGCAGCAATCATGCACATGGAAACCTGCTAATTGTCTTTGGGGTCAAAGGCTGGTTACAGCTAATCGGATCCACAGGAGGGGTATTTAAACCCAATTTTCCTCTTGCTCATTGCCCTGTCGTGGTTTCATGCCTATGGTTATCCGAGAGTGTGTTCCTGATCTTTATTTTCTGGTATTTAACTTAGGCTTTGTTTTGACTTACCTGATATCTGGTATCCTTGACTTTTGTCCTTCCCTCATCTTTGTGTCTGATTCTGTGTCCTTGACCTTGGCAAGTATTTTGACTATTCTTGGAGACGTTAAGTCCGGCCATTCTAAGGTCCGGTTAAACGTTATCCTTAGTCCTAGGTTTGACACGGTTCTGCGTGCTGAAACAACTTGTAATCCTGACAACACCAGACTGACATTTCAATTCTTTTGGCAGACCTGTCCACTTTCTGGAAAGGTCTTCCTCCTTGGGCAGTATCAATTATGTGATTTGTGTCACTGGCCAACCGTCTTTTATCCTACCCAGATGTCCCACTTCACATGATGTTAATGTTGGAGGATATGGATTTGTTTGAAAAATGAAAGCAAGAGATTAGCATAGGATATGTATAGCCTTATGAATGCATCCTTTGAGCTTTCCAGGGGCACCACCTCAACCAGATACATAATACTTGGTTGTTGCTCATGCACCTGAATGCAATAACAGAATCATTTCTGCATCTCAGCACAGGTAAAAGAGGAAAACCGTAGACTGAGTGCTAAGTATTTAGAAGGAAAGGGGATGAGAAAACACAGGAACATTTTTGACACTTTGGGCAGCTGCTCTGTTCCCCTGTAGAATTCATAGGCACTGACAGCTGTTTTTTTTTTGTTCAAAATTATTCTTGATATACACCTCACTAGCTATATTAGAAATCCTACTAAGAACAGGATGAGTTTTAAAGTTCAATATGCATATGTCAAGGTGAACACGTCTAGAAAAGCATGGAACATCCTAACATTATGACTTAAGCAGGGTTAAATCCCTGTTCCTGCTTCCTTTGCAATTGTATTATACATATGTATATAATATTATTAAATGTTTAGATTATTATATAATCTTATATATTATTATAGATGTACTGTATTAATGAAAAATGGGGAAACAGTTGAAATTTTTTTTTGTTTTTTTTAATTAATAAGAAAACGTTAAGAAGAAAGATTTAAAAAAAAATAAAGGAAAAAGTTAGTAGGCAATTGATCACACGCTCTAAAGTAAAAGGCAAGTTTAAAAATTAGACCTCTTTTTCAGCTGTGTAGTAAGGCTGAGGTATGAAGAGATGCTGTGTGAGTCATAGCCAAAGGAAGTGTGTGTAAGGTTGCATGAACAAAGCAATTTAACTCCTAAATTATATTTTGGATGCTGAAAGACTTCATTTAAGATCAAATGGCTCATTCACAATAAGCTTAGCTAAAACAAACAGAAGATGTACTAATAATAAAAATGGGCAAAAATTTGCAGAATTAATTAAAATGCCTTCATAAAGTGAAACGAAAGAAATTTGAAATTTCTCAGTGTTGTTTAGTTCAGATCAATAATTTATGTATTTCTAATATGACTGAATATTAATTCTTCATTCAGATAAAGTGTAGTGGAGTACACTTTATCTGAATGAATCACATGTTGTTTTGCCAGCATTTCATATGTAACTATATATATATTTAAATTGTGGTACCTTACATTGTTATAGCCCAAAAAATGCCAGAACAAGCACTACAAATCCAAGAATAGTTTAATCCACTTGGTGCAAAAACAGACAGGGAGAAAAGGTCAAGAAAAACAGACCTACATGTCTTTAAACATAGGAGATCATTGATCCTAGGGTTGCAGCCTAAATATGTATGGCAGAAGGACAGGAGATGCACATATTAAAAACATAAGAAAAAGTTCACATTAATATTTTAAGAAAGTACTTACATAAAATATCATCTGCTTTGTATTTATTTATTTTTTTTATCAGAATACTCTCAAACCTTAATAAATAATAAAGAAGAACCCACTAACCATGGTCAAATGTTATATGTTATCATTTGAAAAAGTTGAAATTCAGGCATATGAGGCACATGACAACTAAAATGGTGCCATCCAGAACACCCCTAACTATTTTTACTCACAGTATACTTCGCAAATTAAATCTATGGAGGACAGGACCTTTGACATATAAATTAATAAAAAGGCACACATCTTTTAATTTAGTTTTAGCTAAATTACATTAATATGCATAGTGAATTCAAGTGATAGAATAATCCTTCACCAGTAGCAATTTCTTATGCTGAACTACTGCATAAAATCTATATGTAATTTCAGTATAATGCTGGAACCAATATTTCCACTTCAATATCTTAACATGAGACACTTATCAAATTGCTTGCTGATGCATATTATATTAAAAATGTCAAATTGACAGTAATTATCTTGATTCACAAGCCTCAGGTACAAGTTCAAATCACCTTACTTCACAGCTTCCTATTTTGAAACGTATGCATCTTAGCTCCCATGCAAAAAACTAAACTCATGTTACTGTGAAAACGATCATGTAAGCTTCAAGAAATCATGGATTGGGGACTTCATTAATGTGAAAAGAAAATACTATATGTTGTATGAATATTTTCTTTTCTTATTGCCAGGTACAGACTGACAGCAGTCTGTCAGACATATTATGCCAGAAAATACACTCCAAGTCACAATTTAGAAAAATGGCAACACAGCTATTTTTGGAGCTATTTAAACAGCAGATTTTTTTTCTGACATTGATAAAAGTTGAGATAACAAGTTGCTCATTGATGCCTTGTTAGACAATGATCTAATTCAATTTACGACTTCTAAACAGTTGAACAAAGACAGTAAGCAAATTGATTTTGTTGATTCTGCCTAACTATAAAATCTAGAATGAGCTAACTCAAACAAAGAGGGACTTCTGTCTCATGGAGAATAAGAAGAAAAATCAAAGTCCAGAATACAATATCTCTTGTCAGAGAAATAAGAATGGGGGGTTAATATTGAATGGTCTGACGGAAATTAAGTTAGAAGGATATACATTTTAAAGCATATCTTAAATTATAAACGTATATGTCAAAGTATAATGATTACATTAATCTTGTTATAATCTTTATAGTAGACTTGTGCAATTTGTTTCGGTCCGAATTTAAATTTGGACGAATTTAAGCAATCCGGACATTTGGATGCTTCCGAATGGCCGAATTGCCAATGTGGTGAATTGCAGAAGTGCCGAATTTTGTAAGTGTTAATGGTTGGGGTAGGGTTAGGATTAGGTTCGGGTAGGATTAGAATTAGGGATAGGAGTAGGGTTAGACTTAGGGAATTGCCAAAGTCCCGACGTGCCAAAGTCCCAAAGTGTTGTATTTCCTAATTGCCGAATTTCGGAAGTGAAGAAACTAACCAAAGTGCCGAATTCCCAAATTGCTGAAGTCCCGAATTTCGGATTGCTGAACCGAAGTGCCGAGGTCCCGAATTTCGGAAGTGCTGAACTGAACCAAACTTTTTGCCCATGCACATCCCTACTTTATAGTATAGCATATTTAGATTTTTAGAGATATTTTTAAATGCTTAGTTTATATATATATAAATATATATATATATATATACATATACATATATATATATATATATAGAGAGAGAGAGAGAGAGAGAGAGAGAGAGAGAGAGAGAGAGAGATTTAATTGTCTACTATGCACATCATATTCTGACATGTTTGAAGCAATATTTTTTCTTACATGTTGCATAATCACTGATTATGTTACTATTGTATAGACTGTTGATGTTACAATAAATTATATTTATGAATAATATTGTTATTGAATGTTACATTGTATTGAATTATAAAATTAGGTTGAACTACAATACCTTAGGATCAGAGGTAAAATAGTAGGTATTTCTTTATATAAACATTGTGGGTGTGTTTCTATAATAATTCATATTGCCATATTAATATTCATATTAGTAAATGTTAATATGTTAATATTAATACGATTATTTGTTTTTCACATATTCCACAAAATATTGTTTGTAATATTTTGTCCCACAATTATCCCTACAAGTCCTACTGAAAAAGATTGAATGCATGAAAAGGTCAAAGAATCCCATTTAAAAAAATAAATAAATAACAAAGAGTGGGCGGGGCTTTAACCTCATGCAGTGGAAGTGGAAGCATAAGGCTACAGTTCTCCTAAGGCATCCAGATTTTATTTATAAGGTTAATACAACCCACCCCAATGACCAGTCTCAGTCACCCCATAATTCTAAACACACTGGTAACAACATTGACACTATTCAAGCAGTAGTACAAAGTGATCTGTGCGTATCCAAGGTGCTTAAAGTGCAATATAAATGTGCATTAATAAATAGCCGCTACAACACTTATGTGGATCTCTCAAATCCACCCAACATACAAAGTGCAGAAATAGGAGAATTAAAAAGGGGGTGGTAAAAAAACCAGTCCACTTAAAAAGACTCCCTAAAATGGAGTGCTAAAATGGTACTCACCCCTACACCCAGGGGTATTTAATATCTCAAACAGAGATGAATATGGAACAGAAAATAAGAGAAAATACAATGGTATAGTATATCAAGGAACGGTTCACAAATTCTTAAGTATGGGAGAATGGCAAACTCACAAGTGAAGGATTGGCTCAAATCTCAAGCGTATTGGTGTGCATGAGGAGACACCTTCCCCTTTAACTTGTTACCTTATCTTCAACACTCAGAGAGAAAAAGAAAACATATCCTTCTAGTGTAGTATATTATGACCACATAATAAGTGCAAAATAGTACTGAATTATAGAGTGCTCACCTTTTATGGAGCAAATTGTGTATACCTGACTCAAGTGGGAACCGCCTGTTACCCACTAAAGGGGGGTAAAACCTTCTTTGAAGCAATTAGCAGCAGGATGGAGACAGCAGCAACTGGACTAGTTAGGATCCAAAGATCAAATTTATTGAAAATAAAAACGTATTGAAAAACACATATAACTTCAGGAAGGCTGAACTTGATGGACGCAAGTCTCTTTTCAGCTATGTAACCATGTATGTAACTTACAAAGCAATAAAATAAATGTCCATATAAACGTTTAGCTGATCTGCAGAGACGCGTTTCCTCGGGCTCTCTCAATTGAAGTCTATCTCCTCAATATCACTTCCTGCTTTTTAAATCCTCAAAGTGCTATCCGATTGGTTAAGCCTCCTCCTCGTTATCCAATCGTAATTGTATTCTTTGCGGGTATTTCCAGCCGACACTCTTACCCTTCAAGTTGCAAACTGGAAGTGACGTTCCGCTTCACGTCACTTCCGGCACGGGTATCGCCATCTTGCATTCTGGCAAATCCCTCCGTACCCAGGTCCTCTTGTGGCAAGTCCGTACTACTAATGAGGCTCTAACATAACAGGGACAGAAAAATTGAGAATAATTAAACTCTTACATATAAACATGCATTTCATATGTTAATGTCTATAGAGGTAGCATGTGTAGAAGTGCCTCATAGTGAACAAAAAGGAACATTATTGAGCTTCCCCTGAGCAATATATTGAAAGTTATAAAATAAGGATGCAATTTATCTTTTTGGTATCCAATTGCAGTATTTTTTAACTTTTCTAGCATTGTTTGGATACCAAAAAGATAAATTGCATCCTTATTTTATAACTTTCAATATATTGCTCAGGGGAAGCTCAATAATGTTCCTTTTTGTTCACTGTGAGGCACTTCTTCACTTTAGGAAGTCTTTTTCAGTGGACTGTTTTTTTTACCACCCTCTTTTTAATTCTCCTATTTCTGCACTATTCAAGCAGCCCTATCCTACTTTTAAGCAGCCCTGTGCTCATAGTTGGCCTACTTGACTCTGTAAGGAAGAGGCAGCCACTCTCTTGTAGCTCACAAAGGCTATGCAAATTCAACCATATTTCTGTGACCTTTCCATGTCAGGTTTTGCACAGAACACAACTAGTGAAAATGTACAGAGTAGGACAGGGACATTGAGTGGCAGCTATAAGTCCTCTTACTCGACAGAGATCCCGGCCCAGTCCATCTTTTAATTGTGACTGACCAAATTAACCACCCTGGCGTTCTCCTGCTAAGGGCTGCAGTGGAGCAGCATCTAACTTGGTTGAGTGACCATACTCACTCCAGCTGTTCAGAACAGCATCTTTTTCCAGGAGTTGATCCATAGTTTCCCAGCCAAAATGCCTTCACTTGCCTTTGTTGGATGCGGGAGGTCCTGTGCTGGCCCCAAAGATTGGTATTCACTGATCCAATTTTCCTTTGTTTTGTTCAACATGTCTTGAATTT
Organism: Pelobates cultripes; assembly: GCA_933207985.1. Taxonomy (NCBI): domain Eukaryota; kingdom Metazoa; phylum Chordata; class Amphibia; order Anura; family Pelobatidae; genus Pelobates; species Pelobates cultripes. Next base: position 179,579,779 of record OW240913.1, on the reverse strand, counting down.
GCTTTACTTATATTTAAAAACCCTTTATGTCTCTACTGCATTTATATTTATCAGGCTTAAATATTTTGTAGTATTGCATTACAGCTCATTGCCTCTATGTATGATGTATGTTGAACTGGAGCAGGATATAAATAACACTTTAAAGAAAATAAACTATAAAAATAACAAAGTGCCAAAAAACATTAACAAAAATGTAGAGGGGATCATACTTTTGTCTTTAAGAAAACCATGACTTTCTGTCATAATTTATTAAAGTCCTGGAATTGTATTAAAAGGCATGGATGCTCATATTACACACATTTAAAGCCACTTCACAACAGACAAATATGTGTTCAATTGGTTTAAAATAAAAATCTTGTGACACCACAAGGAGAAAATTGACACCATACTTGCTGTAATATGGTAATAAATTAGATATAATTGGGGTCAGTGATTTTCTTGCATGTAATATGAAGGATGAATGATTGAACATGTTTTTAGTACAAACCTAAATTACAGTGCAATAAACACATATCAGATTCTATAATTTGATTTAGTGCAGAAGTTGCACAAATGTAACCAAATGACTCTATCAAATGTGCAAGTATCTCCTGCCATCGTCAGCCAGTCATAATGCAGCAATTTACAAACCAAAGGGGAATACAATCATTATTTAAGGTTGCTACCAATCTCTAGATTTTAAAATATGTTTAATAAAACTTAGTCTTGTCCAATTTTGACAACTCAATTATTCTCTAATATAGCCCAAAATTCATCCTTACCCAACATCTTCTCTAACTCTTTGTTCCTGTCCTCCTTCATCCTATTCAAACCTCAAACAATGCTGGATTCCAAGTTAGAATCCCTCCCTCAATAAAATGCAGCCCGACCAAATTTTTAAATTTGCAATCAAAGGGAAAAAGCCCAAATCATACACCACTTGGCAATAGCAATAAGCTTTTGATGAATCTCTTTTTGTTTGTTTGTTTGTTTTATTTTCATTTATATTAAGGAATTCAGTACAAATTGTTTTTAACAGAGATTTCCTTATCTGTAGCAAAATACTTAAGCACAAAAAACATCAACAGAAAGAAACAGATGGTTTGTAACATGAATTATTGCCTTTAATAATCATTTCTGAATTTAACACTGCTCTCTGTTTACATTGATAATAACTAAAAGGTTCACATAAAAGGCACCTTCTGGTTTGCAAATATGAATTTTATTTTGCATTGCCATATTTTATTGCACAACAAAATTAATCTGAAATTGAACCATGCATTTTAACACAGATTTAGGCATTCTGGTTTTCAGTATTAAGTAATTGTGATTCTGAGCTTAACCTACGCAGTGCACAGGCTAGATATCATTACAAAAGGCATCTTGCTTGTGCATCTTTGAACTTGAAACTTTTATGGCTGCTGACAAAGATGTTTTACTGCATTTTAGTTTTTCCTCCTGAATATACTATACAGTTCAACATTTTGACTTGAAGCAAAAATGTATCAATTTTATTAAACCAGCATATTCCAGCCTCCTGATATCTGTGTGTCAGTAAAATAGATGTTGTTTCATGGGTTCATTTTCCATCTGTGTGTTTCCCAATTGGAGTAATGGCTATTTAACTTTCTTTATAACTTTTTTTTTAACCTTTCATACCAGTAGAGATCTTAAAAGAGAAAATAAAAACAAGATGTTAAATACCTAAAATAAAATAAACAAGCAGTTGACAATACAAGAGTAATATGGGCAAATTTACATTACAATTCGAGCAATTATTAATAATTGTTAAGACAATTCTACATTGCCCTGCTGTACTAGTGGTTAAAGTAATATAATTGGCATAAACTCATATTTTATAAAGTTAAAGTTAATAAGAGCCCTGCTCCTGAGATCAAGCAATATAAGGGATTAAGGACAAAGATGGGTCAACTTGATAAGGGATTGAATTGTTTTTTTGCAGAACTGTCTCTGCTATAACAAAGGCTACACTAACGCCAACTTGAGAAAACATCTGGCACACTTTCAATAATTATTGCCAATATATGTTATTGTTCTACAGCAAATAACCTATACTCAGGAAAACTCTGATATTAATAATAATATTAAGCCTATTTCACCATCTCTTTAATGGAATGAGAATCAAGGGAGAGCATGTAGATTGGTTTCCTTAATCACTACCTATTGGTTGGGGAATGAGAAGAGTGTTTAAGTTTGATTCCTACTTTTCATAGTACACTATTTATTTCATTATTTACACTGTCTTTTCTGACGAGGTCGCCATTGGTTTGGCACATTTTGCAGGCACCTTGTCCCTAGACTTTTTAGGATGTGCAGCAGTGGCGCTTCGCAGAGTCTGCTTTACATCAGGCACGTTTTGAGGCAGAAGCAGACTTGGCAGGATCAGGCTCTGCAGCAAACACCTTAGATGACCTTAGTGCTGTCTCCACAGTTGCAGCCACTGCCACAATAATCATGGATCCACAGGGAAATTTGTTAATCTTCCATAATGCAGGGCACTAAAACAGTATTCTCAGTAGCTTGGGGCTCAAGGAGGCAATCAAATGTATGACAGCCAGACCACAATGATATATAGCAGACACAATGACACAGGCAACAAAAGGGGGTGAGGCCAAAATTGTATGATAGGTATCCAGTAACTACCTGAAAAAGTTTGACTGTGACAAACTGCAACAAATACAGCCAGAGTTCTGGAAAGTGACAGGAGAATAAACTAGGACTGGGAATAAATTGCTACAGCAGACTCCACTCAGCAGCAAGTAATGTGGTGCACAAATTAAGTCAGTAACAGAGGGAGCTCAACCCAAAGTAAACAGAAGCAGTGAGGCCCAAGTAACAGTAGAGTCACTGTGCCTGGCCCTAGAAATCCCATAGAGAGTTCATTTTGAAAATTAGCAGAGTTCCTGCAGCAGAAAATATGCAGCAAGGTGTTTTGTAAGCCCATATGCCTCCCAAAGAACCTGGAGAAAATAAGAAAACCCAGGAATAGAAGGGTAGAGGGACAGTAAGAAAACAAAATATACTTAAAGGATCACAAAGTAAACTTTTACACATGTAAAAGTAATAAAGTAATGAAGAGATACAAAACTCTGTCCTGTTTTGTGGTTGGATATAGGACGTGCTTAGGTTCTCTGTCTCTCATATACACCCTGCCTATTGATTGGTTCTTTGTTTCTATTTTGATCGGGAAAGGAATAGGAATAGAGTTGAGTGGACACCTGGATGTTCGGGTTCGCCAAGTTCGTCAAAAAGTTCGAGTTCGAACTTGACCCCAAACCTGAACCCCATTGAAGTCAATTGGGACCTGAACTTCTGGGCACTAAAATGCCTCTAAAAATGTCCTGGAAAGGGCTATTGGGCTTCAAAATGAAGTAAAATGGGGGTTAAGAGTAGGACAAGTGCCCTGCAAACAAATCACTTAAAATAACATAAAATAAGCAGCCACTTAGTAGATAACTCCCCAATTCACACAGTATTAGGGAGCTATCTACCAAAAGGCTGAAAATTGGTCTTTCAGCCACATTTACTAATACTAAGTAAAGATTACTTAATATTAGTAAATTCAGCGGTATAGCGAGTAGGGGCGTGTCTAGTAAACACTGGCTGCTCACTGTAAAAAAAAACAAAAACTATTGGCCCCCACCCCTGAATGGCGGGTAGGGGCCCTAAAGTAAAATAAGGGGGGGGGGACACAACTATTGTTATGAGGGGGGACACCTACGTCCTCCCCCCGGCCTCCACCTCTGCGTGGCAGTTGGGGGCCATACATAACATTGGGGGGGGACCAACTGTCCTCCCCCCGGCCCCCACCCCTGAGCGGTGGGTGGAGGCCCTAAATTTAGAATAAGGGGGGACACAACTATTGTTATGAGAGGGGGGACCTACTGTCCTCCCCCCGGCCTCCACCCCTGCGTGGCAGTTGGGGGCCCTACATAACATTGGGGGGGGACCAACTGTCCTCCCCCCGGCCCCCACCCCTGAGCAGTGGGTGGAGGCCCTAAATTTAGAATAAGGGGGGGGACCTAAATAAAAATGTAACCCCCCGTCACCCCCTTCCCCCAAAACATCTGTTTGAAAGTGAAACCTTTTTTTTTTTTTTCATGCAGGCTCTGTCAATCATAGCCAGGGGAGGTGTGGCTAGGGCTGCATAAACAGAAACAACGTGATTTAACTCCTAAATGACAGTGAATTGAGCCGTGAAATTGCAGGGGAATGATCTATACACTAAAACTGCTTTATTTAGCTAAAGTCATTTAGGTGACTATAGTGTTCCTTTCAGCCATCCAATCAGAGTGCTCTGACAGGTAAATGAAGAGACTGATAGGTCTCTACATTTACCTGTCACAGCACTCTGATTGGTTGGCTTGAAATCCACCAATCAGAGTGCTCTGTGTCATTTTACACAGCGTGGGAAAGTTCTTTGGAATTTTACCACGCTGTGTAATTTGACTCATAACAACATTCTGATTGGTGGATTGAAAGTAACCAATCAGAGAGTTATGAGTCAAATTACACAGCGTGGGAAAATTCCAAAGAACTTTCCCATGCTATGCAAAATGACACAGAGCACTCTGATTGGCTGAATTTCAAGCTAACCAATCAGAGTGCTTTATGTCATTTTACACAGCGTGGGAAAGTTCTTTGGAATTTTCCCACGCTGTGTAATTTGACTCATAACACTCTGATTGGTGGATTAATTAACCAATCAGAGTGTTATGAGTCAAATTACACACTGTTTAATAGACATGCCCCTACTATAGCAAGTAGGGGCATGTCTATTAAACAGTGTGTAATTTGACTCATTCTTAGTAACCAGCTTATATAGAGGCTGGGTCACATGCTGCACTGGCCGATCACAGCCATGTCATTAGTAGGCATGGCTGTGATGGCTTCTAAGGGCACACAAGTCAAACGCTTGTTGATTGGCTTCCCTGCAGCTTTTCAAAATTCATCATTAAATCGCCAAACACCGCACTCGAACCCGAACAAGAAAGTAGTAGGAAAAACAGCAGGTCCACTGGCACTGTGTATGATTCTAAACAGCAGTCCTCACCTACCATCAGCTGTACATCTTCTTCCACTACTAATACCAACAGGTGGTAAGGGAAGCGCTAGTATTCAACAGGTTGGAAGGGAACAGTCATATAGATATGATCATATGAAGGAAAAAGGAACAAAAAATTAAATAAAATGTTCTTCTTGCCAAGCTGTAACTACCAAGTCAATAACACTCACTTTCATTCATAGTTTCAGAATGCAGTGTGTTTCTGTGCCACTGCCTGTGCTGTGGAAGTTGCAAGCTTTTTCCCTCAGTAATATACATTAGATGTGGTTTTTGGTCAAATCTCCTTTTAGTATAACCAAGTTCGTGTTTGGTTTTAAAATTATTCTTAAATGTTTGTTTTTTTCCTAACATTCCCTGTGGCATAATAATTGATGTGCCTTTCATATTTTTCTCTTTTTTTTTTGATTAATGATAACTACCTCGATTTAGTCTATTCGTAATTTGTCCAGTTAGGGTTCCAAAATCCTCTGATCTAATAAATGGCTCTAGTTTGCTTTGGATTTCAGTGATCATTTTCTCAATATCTTCCAAGTTTTTTACTCTTTGTTATATGGTAATTTTCATCATTTTAATCGTATAGGACTCAAGAGCCCTTCCCATATTTTCATAAAGTGCATATCTTCACGATCAAATGCGGGATATTTTGCAAACCATAGGCCATGGGAGTAATTTCTTCCCTAAGATATTTCTCCATGTGAAGATTTCCCACCTAATTTTTAGTTCCTTAGTAAGTAATTTCTCTAATAAAGTGCACATTTCAAGTTAGCACTCATAACATTGTTCAGTGTGTTCAAAAACCTCATAGAAACATAGAATGTGACGGCAGATAAGAACCATTCGGCCCATCTAGTCTGCCAAATTTTCTAAATACTTTCATTAGTCCCTGGCCTTATCTTATAGTTAGGATAGCCTTATGCCTATCCCATGCATGCTTAAACTCCTTTACTGTGTTAACCTCTACCACTTCAGCTGGAAGTCTATTCCATGCATCCACTACCCTCTCAGTAAAGTAATACTTCCTGATATTATTTTTAAACCTTTGTCCCTCTAATTTAAGATTATGTCCTCTTGTTGTGGTAGTTTTTCTTCTTTTAAATATAGTCTCCTCCTTTACTGTGTTGATTCCCTTTATATATTTAAATGTTTCTATCATATCCCCCCTGTCTCGTCTTTCTTCCAAGCTATACATGTTAAGATCCTTTAACCTTTCCTGGTAAGTTTTATCCCGCAATCCATGAACCAGTTTAGTAGCCCTTCTCTGAACCCTCTCTAAGGTATCAATATCCTTCTAAAGATACGGTCTCCAGTACTGTGTACAATACTCCAAGTGAGGTCTCACCAGTGTTCTGTACAATGGCATGAGCACTTCCCTCTTTCTACTGCTAATACCTCTCCCTATACAACCAAGCATTCTGCTAGCATTTCCTGCTGCTCTATTACATTGTCTGCCTACCTTTAAGTCATCAGAAATAATCACCCCTAAATCCCTTTCCTCATATGTTGAGGTTAAGACTATCAAATATTCTGTACTCTGCCCTTGGGTTTTTACGTCCAAGATGCATTATCTTGCACTTATCCACATTAAATGTCAGTTGCCACAATTCACTCATCATCAAATTTCATATTAAAAACAACTTTGTAATTTTGATCTATTTTCAAAAATAGCCATTTTTCAAAGTGCAGGTACACAGCAGCCCACACCCTTGAGTGATTAAGAAAGTACAAACAGCAAAGTTAAAAACAATTGGATATGGGTTGATTGACGCTATTGAATTGTGAGCGATGCAGCAACCCTAGTATCTAGAATTACTCAGAAGACACTACATAAAGTGCAAAAACAAGTACAAAGTACAGGGTGCACAATTAAAACCACCAACCCACAATGTGAGGTACTTATATCAATGAGGACCTTACAATTTGTCTCTGGTTATCTATAAAATATAAAACTGCACATAGTGTAATACTGTATATATATGTCATGTGATATCCCCTCCTGGGTTTGGCATTCCCGCTATTCGGAGCCGGCCCCGCCCCCTTCTGACGTGGCTCTCTGACACTACTTAGAGAGACCGCACCAGAGAGAAAGCGCTTGGTGATTGTGGGGCCTACTTCTGGGTATAGACGCCGGCTCCACAAGCTTCTCTCACAAGCCTTCCTAAACCTTTGAAGATAAAAGGATTATGCTTCATCCGCTAGAGGATTACTGGAGAACGGACACTTTACCAGTTAACAAGTGGACTCTAATACTGATCTCTTGGAGGACAACTCACATTAATCTTAAGTATAACTTCCAATTTATTATCTGGAATCTCAGTTATTAATGAACTGTTTCTTGCTTGCTCAAATCCTCTCTGCTCCATACACACTAATTATATTGAGGATAACTCCCATCAAGCTTAACCACTATGAACTGTTTCTTGCTTTGCAAATATTCTCTGCTACCTACATACTATTTCTATTAAAGATTATTCCTATCAACCTAAAGAATATTATTCAATACATCTCTGAGGAAATACTTATTGATGAACTTAGTATTGTTTGCTATAACCAGCAATTTCTTCTTATTAAATTATTACCTATATACTTTTAACTTAAGTTTATCACAATCATTAAAACTTGTTTGATTCTCTAATTGCCAGCAATCCTCTCTTTGCTTAAAGCTACAGTATTGATAATTTAAAGATTCTCTGTTTCTTCACTATTGTAATTAAGGAGTTCTACAAGCTGCAGTTGAGTTCCAATTCTAAAAACCCTAGTAGCATAACAATATACACAGATATTTAAGTACTCAGAGATAATGGGTCACTCACTCTTCCAAGAGCCACGTATAGCAGGCTCTGGCTATGATGGTTTATCAGCAGATAAAGTTGCTGGAATTAATCCTGGAACTCTTTTTTAGTAGCCACATAGTCACAGATCCTTCATATTTGATTTTTGCATATTTCACAAGAAAAAAAATAAAATAATATTTTACCAATTATATTATCAGCATTATATGTTTACTCTAAAACACTCTTATTTGTGCTCAATAATGTTTTGTGAATATAACAGTAATCCCCATATCCAGGTTTTATGGTGCTTTGGAAAGTTACAGGGTTCAATAAAAGGTTTGTGAAAAAAAATTGAAAACTGAGGCATTATTTTAAATGGATTTTCATTTGTAAACAGAAAATTTTGTTAACTGAGGAGAGCGATATATATAGTATATATATATATATATAATATATATATATTATATATATATCTCTCTCCTCGGTTAACAAAATATATATATATATATATATATATATATATATATATAATTGTGTTAACCGAGGAGAGAGATATATATATAATATATATATATATATATATATATATATATATATACTATATATATATCTCTATCCTCAGTTAACAAAATTTTCTGTTTACAAATGAAAATCCATTTAAAATAATACCTCGGTTTTCAATTTTTTTTCACAATACAAAGCAAGTTTCCCCAGGATGCATTGCACCTGGGAGGTTTATAGCACCATCCCCTGCATGCTGGAGCCTGTGGGTAGCTTGTGCGTCAAGTGTGGAGGTGTTGGAGCAGCTTTTGCATCGAGTTTTGGAGCCATTCTGGAAATTGTTTGCAGTTGTTTTGGGACTTTTTGGTGCATTTCTCAACCTGTGGAAAGGTAGGGAGCTGAGCTTTGTCATTTGCATGTCTTTTATTGTGTGTTCTGCATTGTGGGATGGTTTCCATGTCAGCTCTTTTTGACTTTTTTCTCACCTCCAGAACGGATTAGTTGATTTTCAATGCATTCCTATAGGAAGCTGCGTTTCGGTTTACAAACTTTTCGCAATAAGAAACGTCCAGAGAACGCATTAAATTCGTAAACCGAGGTACCACTGTATATGTACACATGCAAATGGTATGCCATCATGGGGGTCATTCTCCTTCCTGGGCTTACTGTCTCAAAGGCAACTTAACCACTCTGACAAATGTCAATGTGTAAAAACTGAAATGGGCAAACCTTTTTATTTGACCCTGTAACTTTCCAAAACACCATAAAACCTGGACATGGGGATTACTGTTATATTCACAAAACATTACCTGGAAGATTGAAATTGCATCTGCCAGGAAAATGAATACATAATAAATAACTTGTCATATATATATATATATATATATATATATATATATATATATAAAAGGATTCCTTGCACTCATGCTTTTCTGTTAGATGCCGGGTGCAAAAGCCAGCTGGCTGATTCACATAGAGTATTCACAATGATGGCTGCACTCCTCAGTCTTCATTAAAATCTAAATAACTTTTATTGAATATACATAAAAAAATAGATCAACGTTTCAGCCCCACTCTGGGCTTTCTTCAGGATCAAAAAAACGAACATGTAATGTAAACTACCACACCACCTTATATACCATGAGGAAATAGATGATTAAAAGACTCACCCCAGCTGATGTGAATGTCTGGCCGGTGTCCTGCTAGTTGCTGTATGCATGTGCACCGGTATCCAATCCGTGCTGTACAGCGTCATGACACAGCACGTGTTTCCATGGCAACATTGTAACATTGCCACAGATCCATGGCAACGAGCGGACACCGTTCAGGCAGAATAACAACAAGCTGATCCAGAAATCGTGTCCGCTCGTTGCCATGGATTCGCGGCAATGTTACAATGTTGCCATGGAAACGCGTGCTGCACTCTGTACAGCACGGATTGAATACCGGTGCACATGCGTACAGCAACTAGCAGGACGCCGGCCAGGCATTCACATCAGCTGGGGTGAGTCTTTTAATCCAAATATACTGCCTAGTTATGCATGACTAAAAGTATGATAAGAAAACACACCAGTACTTACCTGCAAGGAAAGGGGCAGAGGAATGAGACCACTGCTAGCAGGAAAGCACTACAAATAAATAGATAAAAGGCAAAGGAATGGGTGTGACAAAAAACAAAACAAAAAAAAACTTTTAAAGGAATCTAGGAGACTGGGAATTCCAGGAACGGAATAAAGGAATGAACCTAGGAACCCTAGCATTAAGAAAACCAGACATAGAATAGAGAACCAGAAAAATTAAACAAGAATTGTACTCACTTTTGTGGCCAATGGCTTAGACATTAATGGCTGTGAGTTATTTTGAGGGAACAGCAAATTTACACTGTTATACAGGCTGTACACTTACTAATTTACATTATAGCAGAGTGTCATTTCTTCAGTGTTGTCATATGAAAAGATAAAATATTTACAAAAATGTTAGGGGTGTACACACTTTTGTGAGATACTGCATATATATATATATATATATATATATATATATATTTGAGCATATTAAATATATATTTGAGCATATTAAATTATTTTTTTTCATTTATATTTCAGAGTTTGGGGGACTGCTTGACTGCTTGACAACCTAGACAGTCCCCCTGCAGGCAGTGCTTCGGACTGCTATACCGGCCATGTGATCGTGATGTGATCATGATCACATGTCCTGGAAGGGCTGAATTTGCTGTGGGGGGACTGCCTGGGTTGTCAGACAGTTTCTCTGATCGGGATCTACAGGGCAGGTTAGTATTTTGGCTGCTTAGGGCTGCAAACCATTATGCTGCCACAAAGGCATCTAAGCCCATTTAATGCGGGACAGCAAAGAATGCAATAATGGTGTTAAGGTGGTTAAAGCTCTACTTGTTTTCTAATGACAAGTTATTTATTTATGTATTCATTTTCCTGGCAGATGCAATTTCAATCTTCCAGGTAAAATCTTGCTCTCATTTTTTTGGCAAATTGTAAATAAAAGAAATTCAGTTTGTGTGTTAACTATAATTATGTTTCTGGGACTGGTGCCAACATCTAGATGTATAGGGTTATGTACAAGGAGATGATTATCAAGCATAATCAATATAACTTAAGAACCTGTTCAGTACAGTAAACATCCCAAGAAGTCTGGACTTAATATTTAAATAAAAAATAGACAGGTCTTTATTATTCATATATTGTCATACATTTTAAAATGTATTTTAGGAAGGTTCTTATCTTCTAATTTAAAAATAACATGCTACTTACTACTAATAATAAAACTCTAAGATTAAACGTGCATTTTTCTAGAATAATTATATAGACTGCCACAAATTTATTAACATGACTTACTTCTTTTAAAACTTTGCTAAAGAGAACTTTATTTTAACAATTGACTTTTATTAAGTTCTATAAGTCTTTGGGAGAGATGGGTACAGAAAAAAATAAAAGGAAGAGGAAGAAGAGGGTAGATCAGAAGATAAGCCGATTTATACCATTAGACAGGCTGAATTAGAAACTGATATTCAAAAGAAAATCATAGTACCAGGATATGCCTTAGAGAAGCGTTGATTGGGTAGAGGTGAATACGGGATAAGGGCAGAAGTACATTTGTGTTTGTACATGCTATTTGTGTCAACAGATTGTATTACAGTATGAATAGGTGGGCGTAATAAGGATTTCAAAGTTCTCAGGACAGAGTATTCAGCCATTAGTATTATGTTTAAAAAAAAAAAATTAATGATTTTTTTTATGAGACAAAGAAAGGTCCTCATCAAAGGAAAGCAATAAATAATTAGGTAGCATCTGTTTCAGACACTTTCTGTACAACATAATGCACAGATGACCAGAAAATGAGGATCAGTGTGCAAGACCACCAAGTATGATACATAGTGCCCATATCCTGTAGGCTGTGCCAGCAGTCATCGGATGCAGTAAGAAACATTTAATGTAATAAAGTAGATACCATATATCATCTGTATAAAATGCGTAGGAATGTGTAATGCTTTTATGAACCTTCAACATGGATTACCATTATGTTGGAGAGATCGTAATTCCCAAAACTATTTTCCAGCTATGTGGGGCAAAGAAATAGGCAAAGGATGGGAATAAGGGTTTTAACACATCGCGATCGACTAACAACCTTTTTTTTGTGACAAAGAAATAGAAAGTTGTTCCTAAAAAGTACAATTGGGTAACAGGATATGAAATAAATAGTCTTAAATTAAAAGAATTTAAGACTATTTATTAAAATTAAAAGAATAAAGTTGACTATAAGAATAATGTGACTGACTTGGGAAGTTATGTTTATCTTTCAAAATAGAAAACACCTAAACATTCCCTTGCTCCAAAGCCTAATATACATGAGATCCAGGATGACCACACATTAAGCTTCAGTTTTAGAAAAGCTTAAGGAATAATAAGATTTTTTTTATTAAGAACTTATTATTCCTAAATGTATTTACAATTTAAGCCATATCTTAAACTCCATACCATCTCTTATGGAAAAAAATGCTCTTTTCCATAAGAGATGGTAATAAATGTGAGAGGATGACCCATGGATACCATTTGCAAAAGTAATCAACATAGCTTGATTGTCCCACATTGACTCCCCAAATATTTAGATATAATTTATTCTCAACTGACTCCTATAGCTTGCAGTAATACTGTAGGGCAACCACATACAGTAGCAAAGACACAGGACAAACAGAGTTCTGTTTGTAATATTAAATAAGTACAACAAAAAATCTGACTAAAAAGAAAATATTGACCTAAAAACAGAAGAGTTAATACAGATTTTCAAAGTTATTATTTTAACATTATTCACCCCCCGATGTCCTTGAACAAATATAGTTTGGTCATTTTGAACTAAAACAGGAAAAAAAGAATTATATTGGCATGAAAGTTTACATCTGCATTGAGAAGTACTATTGGACAGAAATATTAACAGATATCAGGTGATTTAGCTGGTTTGGGTAATGTGAATATAGTTGCTAAATGTATACAATTACTCAGAACTCCAGAAAGATAAGTAAATTTGAAGAGTTTATGAAGATGTGGTGCCAGCATATGCCCCATTTTTTTGTAATAGCTATTAAGAAACTCTCAGGACCAGGCAACTTGCCTGATGGTAGACCTTTAATTACACAGAGCACTTCCTATAAGCTAAATGGACTCAGTAGAGTCTCATTTTATTGTGATGACAAACAAGGGAAATTTAAAGAAGAAAATGCAGATTTTTTTTTTTATTTTGGGCATATAACTTGTCTAACTGTTTATAACACTGGGAAATTTCCAAGCCTAAATCAGGAGATGGAAACTGTTTGTGTTTTGTAAGTATTGAGATTGTATGGCAGCAATACAATAACCCTAATTGAGATTTATTTAAAAAAAAAAAGTAGGATTAAAAATAGATATGTGGTTGCCGTGCACAAAATGCACAAAAATTGTCAGCATAAACATATAATAGGCTGTACACTAGTAGGTCACTATGTACAATCTCATAAACCTAAAAAGAAAATAAATAAATATAATAGGTAAAACCCATGAGAATAACTAAATCATAGGGCTACCTACGAAATGAGAGCCCTAGATACTGGGCTATAACCTGTGAACTGAGCACTAAGAGAAAAACTAATAATAATACATAGAAATATCATGCCATCAGGTAGTTTCTCTAAATAAGGAAGATATGACACTACATCTAATGATAAGAATAAAGAGGACCTGTTCAAAAGTTTTCAGTGTCCTCTGATAGGTCTTAAAATTACTCCAATAATTATGATGTAAATTTTAGATTCTAGTAAAAATAGAAAGGTGTTGGCACCAGGGCCGGCCTTATGCCTTTATGCTCCCTGTTTGAAAATCTTCACAGATCCACCCGCCATCATCCCCATTCAAGCATGTATATTGTATTACATAAATAATGACTTTAAAACAAAAAAAAACAATTAATTAAACAATATTAATTCCCCCTTCCTTGTTGTTACCTTGTTGGGAGAGGGGCATGCTGATCTCTCGTGTTCCAGTGCACTGGGGAATCTGGTCTGCCCCTCAACCGGGTGCAGACCATGGGTAACTTAAAGTGTCAAAGCTTTCCTTTGGTAACCTGTGGCAATGCTCTAATTGGCCAGAGATCAAATAAAACAAAAAGTAATGTGCATTTTGTATGCCAGAGTGCCACTGTAAGGAATCTCACTATAATATGATGTAATGTGTGTGTTGTCTGTATGTGATACCATACATTTCACACACAGCCATCATGCCTTTGCGTTGGCTATGTGTTAAATATTTGTAATGGGTGTATTAATGGTTTGTGATAAATGTGTGTATTGCTATGTGTGATATTTGTGCTGGGTTTATCGACTGTGTTGGCTATTTAATTCAGATAAAAATGTGCATGTAGGCCCATGTGTGAATGCAGGCGTATATTTTTGCAGTCACATGCACACAGTCCCACAGTCAGATGCACTCAGTTATAAATATACACTGTCAAATACAGCCACATGTACACAGTCCCAGGCACATAACACACAGTTATTTGTATATAGTCAAACACAGTCACACACATATACAGTTACAGGCAGACAGTAGCACACACACAGTTACAGGCAGTCACACACACAAACACAATTACAGGCAGAGAAAAAAGGGTTTTGTTGTAGGCGCTCACTAAAATATAATGAAAAATAATAATTTAATATGCTCAAATATATATTTAATATGCTCAAATATAACTATAATATAATGGCAGCACAGTGAATGATAAGGGAATTCCCCAAATCCTGTAATCGTACAGAACTACAGTCTCTACTAGGCTCCCTCAACTCTGCCATGAAAATTATCCCACAAGGCAGGGCTTTCATATCTAGACTACTCAGTCTGTTCCCCCGCTTTCAGTCAGATATTTCCCACATTACACTAGATGTGCCTGCTATAGCGGATTTACGCATGTGGCATGAATTTCTTAGAAGATGGAATGGGAAAAGCATGTTTATCCCTTTACTTACCTTTGACTCCCTCACTATTTTCACAGATGCAGCCACCACCTCAGGCTTTGCAGCTATTTTTGGTGATAACTGGCTTTGGGGGGATTGGCCTACAGAAGTGTACAATGTACCAGGTTGTTTAACCATGTCTGCCCTGTTCGGGATCTATCCTATTATAGCTGCTGCAGTAGCATGGGGAACAGCTTGGTCGGGCCAAGCAGTGAGATGTTGTTCGGATAATTTAGCAACCTGCCAGATAATTAACAAAGGTCGTTCTAAATCTCTGATCATCATGAGCTTTGAGGAAATTGACTTGGCTGACAGCCAACTATAATTTCTTCCTGGTATGTGAGCATATTCTTGGCATTCAGAACGTAGCAGCTGATCATTTATCTTGCTCTCAATTTCAGTTATTCCACAATGCTTTACCAACGAAAGCCCTGGTGGCTACCCCGGCTCCTTCATGGCAGGACATGATATTGGATTCGGAGATCTGTTAACGCATGGCAGACTTCTTTCACAATTAGCTCTATCTGACAATACTAGAAAGTCATACGAGAGGGCTTTCCATGTTTATAACAAATTCTTGTTGCACTTTCAGGTTGTAAATAAACATTCAATGGAAACTATTGTAGCCTTCACTTCTTTTTGCCATCTTAAATTAAAATTATCATACAACACCATCAAATTATATCTGACAGGGATACAACACCATATACTTACACTTTGGCCAAACAACCACTGTTTTTTATCTTGTTACCAAAATCAAAATCATACTTAGGCATTAAAAACTCAAAACCCATGTCATCATCTTCTAGATCACTTTATAGTCAACTCTTCAAATCATTATCAGATCTCATGGATACAAACCCTTTCGAATTACACACCAATCATGTCATTAAAACCGCTATCTACTTAGCTTCCTATGGGTTCCCCAGACCAGTTGAGTTTACCACCACAGACATCACTTCCCAAGATGACATTAATAGATCCCAAATTGTAAAAATACAGGACCACTACATATTGTCCCTCAAACACACAAAAACCACACCAAGGGACCAGCTGGTAAAGATCCCTTATTACCCTACCAGCAACAAATGGTACCCAGTACAAGTACTAGATAACTTCCTAGCCACTATTCCAGGGTCTCCAAACCAACTTCTGTTCACATTAAATGGTAAAGCTCTCACTACCAGTAAATTCATTCTCTATATTACAGTATTACTGACTTAGGTCTTAATCCATCCCACTACTCAGGACACTCCTTCCGCATGGGAGCAGCCACCACTGCTTCTGTCATGGAGTAACACTTCCGGGTTCAGCACTCAGCTGTGAGGAGCCGGACCCCGCCCCCCTCTGACACAGCTCTGACGTTATTTAGGGAGACTGGGCCAGAGAGAGGGTGCTTGGTGATTGTGTGTGAGCTGCCTCCGCGAGCTCCACATGCTCAGCTACTGGGAGCTACTTCCACCAGACTTACCTCTCCACAAGCTCAGACAAGCCGTTCCAGCCTTTGAGTCAATGCAAGGATTGCTGCATGCCATAAAGGATTACTGGAGAACGGATACTTTGCTACTTTACAAGTGGACCATATCTCTGAACTATTGGAGGACTACACATATTAACATTAAGTATATCTTTCAGCTATTTGTCTACAATATCATTTAATAATGAACTAATGCTTGTTACTCAAATCTTCACTGCTTCAAGCTACTAATTATATGGAGGACAACTCCCATCATGTTTATTCACTATGAACTGTTTCTTGCTTTGCAAAGACACTCAATGCTACAAACTACTAATTATATGGAGGACAACTCCCATCATGTTTATTCACTATGAACTGTTTCTTGCTTTGAAAAGACACTCAATGCTACAAACTACTAATTATATGGAGGACAACTCCCATCATGCTTATTTACTATGAACTGTTCCTGCTTTGCAAATATTCTCAGCTAGTTGCTTAAAGTTACTATTGAAGATTTTTCTCATGAACTTAAAGAATGTTTCTTAATGTATCTCTGAAGAAATACTTAATAATGAACTTTGTGTTGTTGAATGCTTGCACTTCTTGTTGGATTATTGCCTAAATGCAATTCATTTACGTTTAACACTTATTAAAACTTCGGTTGAATCAAGTTACCAATGCTTTCTCCTTTCTTAAAGCTACAGTATTGATAGTTTAAAGATTCTCCATTTCTTCACTATTGTAATTAGGGAGTTTTACAAGCTGCAGTTGAGTTCCAATCCAAATCACCCAAGTAGCGTAACAGCTTCCAGCAGAAACATACCGGTATCAAGTCATTGGGACGGTGGAATTCATCAGCATATACCAGAAAGATACCCCATCCAATACAGGAAATAAGTGAAGCATTATGTAACCTGAATATGTGATATATGCTATATGACTGTCCTTGTAGGCTGAATAAATCTTGCATGGTATTCACTTTTTAACCCTCTTTATTACAGGCCTACCGCATCGTCGGTTTCGGCACACCATAACCGACTGTTCATATTTTCTATGTTATCATAAGGTGTAAGTTATATAAGTTATATACTGTCATTACGGCTTTCTATGCCCTGAACACAAATATAAATATACACTGTGGAGGGAAGAAAAAAAAATTACATAAGAAATGGACAATCGTCTATTAGTGGAGGGGGGGAAAAAATTCTTATGTATCTATGAATGCATTTATTTATTTTTCTCAATTTTTCCCCTTTTCTTATGCATCCATCTCTAAATATGTATCCATCTCTTTCTCTATACTGCATGCACTTTTGTATTATTGTTTTAAACATGCTTTTTTTTTTTTTGTTGTTCTTACCATGTAGTCTAACATTTGTATACTGGTAACGGTCTCATACTAGGATCATTGACAAATGCCTGCTAATCTACTATTTTCCATTTAATTCTGTTTCAAGTTCACCTGGCAGTAGCTACTTACTAGATATAAAAGAAAGCTACACCTACTCTTATACTCATGATCAATAATACAATAATCACCCACTCCAACACAGGCACAGCAAGTGTAAAACACACAATATCATTGATGGACTGTCTCCCTCAGGAGACAATTCAAAGTGTCTAGAAGAATCCTGAATATTAGTATAGTTGTTTCACTGTACCTCCTTTCCTCCTCATTTAATCTGTGAATAAAATAAACATTTAGGTGCTGTCCCTTAACCAATAATCATTTTTGTTTAACTATCTCTTTATTTGACAAGATTGGGAAAATCTCTTGTCCATCATGAGAAACTAGGTTACTACAAGGAGAGTGCTTTGGAACAAAAAAACATATGGAACATGTTCCCCTGGATATTTCATCTTGGAAATTGAAATTTAGTCTGATCACTCGTTCGTACTAAATTCGAACAAATTGAAGTTTAGTCCAAAACAAATCTTTAAGCCTACCTGCTAGTACCTTTTATGTCTAAGTAAGATGCACTACAAATCAAGTGGATGACAAGTCCAGATTGTGGTAAGTATAAAACAATTGCTGTGCTTGCAAAACATATTGTAAGTATATAGAATAAAATGCATACTTACCTGAAGTTTGCATTTTGGTGATATATGCATATGTGAGATGTTACAAGGTAATTATGTGAGATTGAGTGTAGATGTCTCAGTGCAGTACAACAGTGGAAAATAGTAGCAATGGAAGACATGGGTGTTCAAAGATATATTTATCCTTCATTTTAATAACAGGCAAATAGGATTATTATTATTATTATTATTATTATTATTTCTGCAGTGCTTTACAACATAAGGAGAATTTACCAAATAAGACAATAACAAAATGTAACAGGAACAAAAGGTAGTTGAGGACCCTGCTCAAACCAGCTTACAGTCTAGAGGAAGTGGGGTATAAAAACACAGTAGGAAGGGTATTGAGAGAAACAGCAACTAGACATGATGGGGAAATAGCAGAACTGGAGGTGAGAGTGGAGTGTGGCCCTATAGGAGAGAGTGAGAGGAAGGTTTGTTAGATAGAAGTTACTCATGGATTCCATATGCATTCCTGAAAAGATGGGTTTTAAGGGACTTATTAAATGATTTAACACTAGGGGAGAGTCTGACTGGGGTAAGCAGGCTGTTCCAAAGGAAAGGAGCCACCTCTGACAAGTCTTGCAGGCATGAATTTGCAGTAAGGGTGCGAGCAGCAGACAGGAGAAGGTCACCAGTAAAGCGGAGAGGGGGCATAGCTATGAATCAGTGAAGAAATGTAAGAGGGTCTAGAGTTGGTTAGAGCTTTATAGGTAAGGGTTAGTATTTTAAATTGACATCTGTATGGGGACAGGAAGCCAGTGTAAGAATCGACAGAGGGGTGAGGTGTGAGAGAAGCGACAGGAGAGAAAGATCAGCCTAGCAGCAGCATTCACCACAGATTGTAGGGGGGCAGTACGGCCTCTGGGGAGACCAATTAGGAGAGAATTACAGTAATTGATACAAGAGGTTACTAGAGCATTAACAAGTTCCTTGGCAGCATCTTGTGTAAGAAAGGGGCGTATGCGGGCAATGTTTTTAAGTTGGAATCGACAGGTTTTAGCAACAGACTGGAATTTACACCAAGACAGCGAGCCTAAAAGGATGGGGTGAGGAAGGAACCGTCAACCTGCAGGGAGAGTGAAGGTAAGAGGATCAGTGTTATAAGGAGGAAAAATAAGAAACTCAGTTTTAGAGATATTGAGCTTCAGAAAGCGGGAGGACATCCAATCAGAGATAGAAGATCTCCACTTAAGAATGGTAAACCCCTTGAGGTAAAAATGTGCCTGGGGGCATCCTGGCACCAAAACAACTTCATTTAGATGAAGTTATGTTGCTTAAAAGTGCCTAAATTGTGCTTTCAAGTGAGGTTAAAGGTTGAAACAACTGGTCAATCACCTTAACTCATTCACTAAGGATTCTGGTATAACCCCTACTTCATAAAAGTCGGTATTATTCTTTTCAGCCATTGTGATATGAGAGTCTAATTTGAATTTCTAGATCTACTAGCTATATATTTCCATTCACACAGGAGGAAATGTGCATCACTAGTTGTAACTGTGAATTGTCTTATAGGTAGCATAAAAGATGTTTATTTATGTCACAAAGGACAAAACAGCATACAATGTTTCAGCCAATGGGCCTTGATCATATATAAAGCAGACAAAGCACACAAAATACTTTTAGATCTGTGTTGATAACAAGATCCACACCAAATAAAGTTAATAATGATCTAATTAGCAGGCTTCTTGTTTGGGAGGCTGCACAAACTCCAAAGAAAGTGTGGTCATGAACAGGTTTTCATGGCAACCATAGATGCAATACAACGACTGTTCCCAATGCATGCTGTCAGCAATCAGATCGAATCAACAAAGATCAAACAGCTTGTGTAGTTTAAAAAATATTATCTAGTTAGCACTCCGCACATATGAGAAACGGGCTAAAACATCAGACGAAGCATTGTGGTAAACAGGTTGCCATAGGAACCATTGACTAAAAAATTAGAGTGTGCAACATGTTCCCAGTGCATGCTGTCAGCACTCAGCTAAAAATAACAAAAGAAGACTGTGTGACTAATTAAGAAACATAAAATACAATAACAAAATAGATGTATCCGCAATACAGCATATTGGGTAAAAAAGATCACATAAATCAAAAGTACAATCATACATACTAATAACTCCTAGTACAAAATAACAAAGAGGCAAGAGACCAGATAAGCAAAATAGTAGGATATTAGATTAACTGACGGTATAACTCACCCAGCAAAATATACTGCAAGCCCATGTAAGAGAGCATGATATAATCTTTAATATTAGTAAAGTAATTCAGAAATTAGTTATGGGGAGAAAATAGTGCTCTTAGTGAGGCACAGTCCCACTCATTTCGGTCACATGCAATGAACTTGCAAGTGGTTCAGAGTCCCCTAGCAACACTAAAGTACTTATCTTTCCACAGGAGATATAGAACAAAGATTTTACCAGAACAAAAAGTTATTTAGTATGTGACATAAAAAATTATCTTTAAGATTAGATAAACAGAATACTAATAACAATAAAGGAAAATAAACATAGTAGCATATAATAGAATGCAATAATAATATAAGTAATGCAAGTAGTACAAATGAGTCACAGTGCACTGCTTGGATAGTGTAGTGTTTCTTAAAGGGAATCTCCAGATGCCTTATGACTTTAGGTTGTTGAACTGCTTGTGTGAATAGTGAGTTCACTTTTTCATTTCAGAAAAAGTGGCAACTTCAATAGAAGTTGGCACTTCTATACATTATCCTTGTTACACCCCTGTGACTGTCAGTAAGACGGACAGTCCTGTTGCTTCCTGGTAGTTTAACTCAGTATAGCTAAACTCAAGAGGTGGGTAGTTGCCCAGAGCAGTACCTTTGCGCTACATAGGGAAGTCTGTGAATGGGCAGTTGCAAAAAGTATGGGATGGGGAAGAATGTGAGTGCTTGCCACGGCTTCAGAAAATAAATCTGCAGCTTTTGCAAGCTGTTAAATATATCCCCAATAAAAAAAAAAAAAGCATAATATAGCTGTTTTTAATTGTTCCACTCCCAATGAAAATTGCATAATTAAATGCATGACTATTTTTGTTGGGGGTATATCTACAAACAGGAACATTTTATCAACTTTTTTTTTATCCTGTTACCTCTAAAAGACATCAAAAAGGTACTTTTGGATGGAATGAACATGTAGCTCAATCACACAGCACACCTTCCTCGGCCTTTGTAGATTCCTTGTTACATTTTTCAATTTTGTGATGATTATAATAAGCCATACGAGGCAGGAATCCTATCTGTATGCCTCTCTGTCTATCTCTTGGTCTGTTCATCTATCTGTCTATGGCCCAATATAGCACATAAACAGATAAATACCTGTTAATGTATAAGGAACTATTGGCAAACAGTGGGAAAGAGACAATTTTTAAAAATGAAAGAAGAATCAAGGCTGAAAGGACAGGTTGGTGTTGATAGAGAAAAAGAACAGTGTCTTCAATTACCTTCTTAAAGAATGCTCCTAGTTTATTCTGATCTCTATAAGTAAGCATTTGAAAAGCCAGCAGCTCTATGAGTAGATATTTGAAAAGTCATACATCCATGGGGATACACATCTTTTTTTAAATCGCTTAAGCCAGATATGTCTTGATGGTAAGAACTCTGAATGCATTTACATCCTGTAGAGATTTTGATTATGTATGAAGTACCAACATATTATGCAGTGCTTAACAATTATAGTAGGAGGAAGAGGTGGAAAAAGAGGTGGAAAAAGCCCTGCTCAAACAAGCTCATCAGGCAGGCAGATATACAACAGTGAGTTTCGCAATGATTTGGCCAGCATTTGAATCTGGGTTTCGCAGTTATAATCTGGTGGCATTACCACTACTCTAACCGGCATACACATGGATACTAGGAACAGAGGTCATGTCTTGTAAAGTTTGATAACAATACTGTAAAAAGATACATGATTATTGTAGTTGTTGGGTTTGTAAGGTAAAATAAATGTATTCTTGATTTAAAGGTGGAATGTAATTCTCATGGAACTTGCACATTTAGATAAAACAATATTACCTAAAACTTGTGTTAACCTAAAAGATGCTTGCTTTAACCCCTTAAGGATGGAGTCAATTGTACACATTCTGATCAAAACAAAACCTGGAATTTGAGCTATATATCTATTCAACCGTAATTCACCACTTTCATATTACGTGCACCCACACTTATAATATTTCATTTTGTCAGGAAAAACAGGGCTTTTATTTCACATCAACTATTCATATCTATAACAATTTATTATGAATAAAATCTAAAAAAAGGGTGAGAAAATTAAGATAGATGTTTTTACATTTTTTTTGTTTTGTGTGGCATTTTAATTGTGAATGTCATAATACTGTTAGATTTTACTGCAATTAAATACACATATTTGTATTCAGCAATGTCTCAGGAGTACAACTGTAACCCCCATGTACAAGTTTTATGGTGTTTTTGGAAAGTTATAGGTCAAATATAGCATGTTCCATTTTTCAGTTTATACACATTGAAATTTGCCAGATTAGTAATGTTGCCTTTGAGACCGTATCAAACATCAGGTATGCAGTGGTTAATACATGCCAAAACTGATGCAAGTAAGGACAATCACTTAATCGGTGTCGGAGTCACTGGAGCCCAAGGCTCATTGATGCACAAGGGGAGTGAAAGCTAGATCTTCTGATAACACAGAAGAGCTACGATACCTCAAATTGCTGAAAAACCTAATGCTGGCCATGACAGAAAGCACAATAGAAAGGTGTCAGAACACACAGTCCATCAACGTTTGCTGTGTATGGGGCTGCATAGCCACAGACCAATCAGAGTGCACATGATGACCTCTGTCCACAGCCGAAAGTGCCTTCAATGGGGTAGTGAGCGTCAAAACTAGAAGACTGAGCAATGGAAGTAGTTTGCCTGGTTGGATGAATCACATTTTCTTTTAGATCAGGTGAGTGGCAGTGTGTGTTATTTAGCTATGGAAGAGATGGCAGCAGGATGCAACATGGGCAGAAGGCAGGCCAGCGGTGGCAGTGTTATGCTCTGGACAATGTTATCCTGGTAAACCTTGGGTATTTATGTAGATGATACTTTGACACATACCACCGACCTAGAGACTGTTGCAGACCACATACACCCCTTCATAGTAATTGCGTTCTTTGCATGCAGTGGCCTCTTCAGGAGGATAATGTGGAAAATAGGTATACAAATTCTCAAGATCTTAATACAACTGAGCATCCGTAGGATGTGCTAGAACAACAAATCCAACCCATGAAGGCCCTACCTCAACATTTGCAGTACTTAAATGATCGGTCTTGGTCCCATATACCATAGGACATGATCTGAGGTCTTGTGAAGTCCATGGCTCCACACATTAGAGCTATTCTGGCAGCACAAGTGGGACCTACATGTTATTTGGCAGGTGGTTTTAATGTTGTGTTTGATCAGTGAATAGGAAAAGTGAACATAATATTTTAATACCTGGGAAGTAACAGAAGGATGGAGTTAGAACAATTATTGACAGGGAGCTAAGTGTAATAAAGGCGTGTATGTTTCTACATTAAATTTTATTTTTCACACCGTAGATATACATCTTTATTAAATATACTGATCAGCCACAACATTAAAACTACAGACAGGTGATGTAAAAAAACATTGATTACATTGTTATAATAGCACCTGCCCACCCCTTAAGGACACAACTTCTGGAATAAAAGGTAATCATGACGGAATAAATCACAAGGACCTCACAATCACATGGCCGGGGGGGGCTGCAGGAGGGAAGATCTGCCGAGGGGGGGCTCCCTGGGACCGCCTGGGATCGCTGGCGACCGGGTAATTAAAGAAAAACCGGAGAGCGTACTATTACGCCCGGCGGCGTTTAGTGCAGCCTAAAATAGGGCGTAACTTTACGCCCTCCGGTCTGAAGGGGTTAAAGGGCTAGAGGTGTGTGTGTGTGTGTGCGTGCACACACACACATATTTATATATATATATATATATATATAGATATATCAGGAAATCTGAACTATTCAATCGGAGATACGATGAGTAAAGGATTATACTAGAATCATCCCACAATCACAGAAAGCACTCTTTCATTCATTCAGGCCTTCATAATCTGTGAAAAACCTGTAATATGAAAATTCAAAGGGCTTATTATATTTAGCATGCATTTTATCAAGTATTTTCCAGATGCTACTGTTATTGTTTAATTTAAACATATTTTGCTTTAGTGACAGTTTTATTGTATTAATTATTTCTAATAATGCTATATATCTAATATTACATATATAAACACATAAGATAAAAACAAAATCTTAATAAATGTAAAACATCTTATTTGAAGAAATAGTATAAAGGAGTTAACAAGATATACCCCTTTTCTATAGTTTTATTCAAATTATGGCAGCAGTATCATCGTGGTAAATCTTTCTGCAGTAGCCAATTTAATTAGTCTGTTTCCGCTCTGCGGGAAATAAATGATTCTGTCAATACCAAGGAACAATGGAAAAAAATAATTCATGTTTCTCTGATATAATTTTAAGTGTTAAGATAAGTGAAATACAATTAGAAATATAATATATTTGACTTCCTTGGCAGATGTATGCCATTTACAATGCACTGCCTGCATCTACATATAGTGCAGTGAGCCTTAATAACACTCTTTGTTCAACTCATCAAATACACTATATCTTTGAACTGAATGTACATTTGATTCTGACTTCAACATTTAGAATAATTGAAAAATACCACATAGAGTTTTCTGGCAGGGTGTGACATAAATGAAAAATGTTTTACACTTGACATCACTTGAAGTTTCAAATCTGTAGATTTGTGTAAAAATGAATATTTTTACAATACATTCAAGTGTGAAACAGTAGCTGAAGCGTGGCAAGCATTTTCTCATTTATATAAAGTAAAATCATTTTTTTTTCCTTTATGAAATTCAAATTATTTTATTCAAATAGAGAAAGTCAAAGAAAACAGATGCAAATTATGACTATGCAGAAAAAATGCTCTTTTTGTGACTAATGAATGCTAAACCTTAGTGGCCATTATACAAGATATTAAATGCAGAATGAGAAAATTATAAATTTAAGATAATCTCTGTCCTTTATTATATTGATAAATGCCCAACTATAGTCATGGAAGTCTTACAAATAAGTGTCCCTGGGCAAGAAGCCCAATGCTATATACCCTGCCCACCTCAATAATATGAGAGCAACACAAACCAAGAGAGTCATGCGACTCTGACGTCGCAAGGATTAACAAGGTCCGCGTCAGATGCTAGGGAACCATGGCAATCTGATAACAAGTGGGTTACTAGAACAAATCATTCCTGGACACGGAGAGAGAACCTAGACCTGCTTGAATGCTACTACAACAGCAGACCCAATGAGAGAGGCTACATGAAATGTATGTGGGAGCTATGGATGAATAAGAGACCATCATCTACCCTAACACCAAAATAGCTAGTTACACAACATTTGAACATCAAGAGAAATCTAGTGTCACAACTGGAAATAAATGGACTACAGAAGAAATCACCCATACACCATGAGGAGGAAGAAATTTCTATACCCACATTCTTACCTGCAAAGCATTGTCAACCTGAATCCATACTCAAAGTTGGCATTACAACAGATATAAGGGAAATGATCCTAGAAAAACTAGCAGTCGTTAACCTGCGGACAAGACTACTGAAGATCACTGGGAAGCAACCACCAGACAACATACTAGCTGCAGTTAATGAAGCATTGTCCACAATCCCATCCTGCACCATGGCTGCTGCACAAGAACAAGGATATGCCCATAGCGGAGGCGCTGGAAACAGCTAAGCAAAGACTGACAGCACTGGCAACCAGACTGAGCAGATACACCAGAGAAGCAGAGGCTAAGAGAATCAATGCCCTCTTTACCAAAGAACCATTCAAGGTGTATGCACAGCTACAGGGTAACCACCTCATTGCAAGACCCACCCAGAGCTGAGACTGAACAGTACTGGAAGAATATCTGGGAGCAAGAGGTATCTCATAACACAGAGGCCCAGTGGCTACTAGACCTGAAAGCAGACCACCTCATGCTACCAGAACAGGAACCAGTCATCATCACAGTCAAAGATATCCAACAGAGAGCAGCACACATGAAGAGCTGGTCAGCCACAGAACCTAACATGATCCACACTACTGGAGAAAAATGTTAATAGCACTGCATGAATGCCTAGCAGCACAAATGAACCAGCTACTAGCAACAGACTACCACCCTGGCTAACACAAGGCAGAACAATACTGGTCATGAAAGACCCTCACAAGGGAACAGCACCATCCAACTACCGACCAAAAACCTGCCTCCCCACAACATGGAAACTCCTGTCAGGCATCATAGCCTCTAAGATCCAAGGACATATGAGTCAATATATGAGGAATACCCAGAAGGGGATTGATAAAAAAAACACACCAGAGGATCAAAACAACAACTACTGGTAAACCAAGCAGTCACAAGGAATTCTAAGACCAGACAGACCAATCTGTGTATGGCCTGGATTGACTACAAGAAAGCCTATGACACAATGCCACACACATGGACACTGAAATGCTTGGCTCTCTACAAGGTCAGCAAGACAATAAGAGCCTTCATCAAGAACTCTATGGGCAAGTGGAAAACAACTCTAGAAGCCAATTCCAGGACAATAACGCAAATGAACAGTAAATGTGGCAAATGTCAATATACCAATGCTATTCTGCATAGGCCTCAACCCCTCTAGCCAGATCATAAAGAAGAGTGGATACGGATAAGGTTCAAGAGTGGAGCTACCATCAGCCACCTACTCTACAGGGACGATGTGATGGACTGCTGGGCACCACGACCGGGTACCTCCGTCAGTCGCCGCTTCCTAGTACTTGTGAGTACCATAAGCACTGCAGTGGAACACCATAACGACCGTAAACCCCACAAACCGCCACTGCTAGGTTGGGGTCTCGCCGTTCTCCACCCACCCTGGACCCAAGAACAAGATCCAGCTTCCAGTGGGTAGACCTCTCCTAGTCCAGAGGGCTTAGCAGGAACAGCTTTTATAAGAGCTAGTGATTATACTCAGGGGAATATTGTGATATAGCAATCCCCAGAGTGAATATAGTTCTCCAATCTCCCAAACATGAGCAAAGACTTCATGAAGGGGTAAACAAATCTCAATTTAATGAGAGCCACACTGGCCTTTTATACAAGTACACCGGATGCCCACATGGACCTTGTTGGGGACAGGGACACAAACGTAACACCCAATAACCGCAAGGTTACAAAGTGTGACACTCCCAATACAAACATACAATCCCTTTTCTCTGCCTGGGAGATAATGGAGTCAGATACTGCATTAATCCCATTATCTCCAGGCAGAAAAAAAAAACACATTTTACAAAACCCCAAAAGTACCCCAAAATACATAAATCCCCACAATTATTACATCCCCTGATAGCCCTGATCTGGGTGACCAACGTGTCCAAAAATTACCCAGATCAGTTCAGAAATTCAGGAATTCTATGGAAGTCCCAATTTGACCGACCGCACGCATGGTTTCATGCCCAAAACAGTTCCAGAGAATCAGGCTGTGCAGCTGGTCTACTTCGATGATATGAAATAACGTTTGAATTACCGAACAAAGCCGTTTGTGGATATAGTCTGTATATGTCTCTTGTTCTGGGGTATTTTCTTACCGAACGCCTTTGACTCACGTTCGAATAGCTGAACATCCATGGAAGGTAAAGTTTTAGCGGTGTTAGTGGCGTCGAGTGTCCAATTTGAGTTCCATGCATTCGATAACCAAACAATGCTGGATGCGTTCGATTATACAAGATGGCACTTTGAATGGCTTTGGGAGTTCGAAGTGCCACTTCGAAAGTTCGAATGATTCCTGTTACCAACAGGCACAAATAGGGTTTCACATAGGGGCTATATTCACAGGGCAGAAGCCTGGCAAACATGCCCCTCCAAAAGCCAGTGGCAAAGTTCCGTTCGTCACAGACGACATCAAGCTGTATGCCAAGAATGAGCAAGACATTGACTAACTAATCCACCTAACTAGGATATACAGTAAGGACATCGGAAGAGGAGGTTCTTTGGCAAGACAAACCTCTCCATGGGGTGTATCACCAGAAGATAGTGGATGTGGCTACATAACAAAATCCTACCAGAGGTTGGAAAAGGCAGGACTAAAAGACAGCACTGAGACACTAATCTTGGCAGCACCGGAGCAGGCACTCAGCACCAGATCAATAGAAGCTGGAGTCTACCACACCAGGCAAGACCCAAGGTGCAGACTTTGCAAAGAGGCCTCTGAGACAGTCCAGGACCTAGTAGCCGGATGCAAGATGTTAGCAGGAACAGTATACACGGAGAGAGACAACCAAGTTGCTGGGATTGTGTACCGAAACATCTGCACAGAATATGGATTGGACCTGCCTAAGTCCAGATGGGAGATACCACCAAGGGTAGTGGAGAATGACAGGGCTAAGATCCTGTGGGACTTCAAGATCCAGACAGACAAGCAAGTGCTGGACAACCAACCAGACATTGTGGTGGTAGACAAGGAACAAAAGACTGCAGTCATGGTGGATGTGGCAATACCCAGTGACCATATCATCAGGAAGAAGGAACATGAGAAGATAGACAAATACCAAGGACTGAAAGAAGCACTAGAAAGGATGTGGAAAGTGAAGGCAGTAGTGCAAAAGTAGTGGAATGGAAGCTTAGGAAATGCACTCGTACAGGGGTTAACCCATAATAGACTACAAAAGTAGGAAAAGGAGAAAGCTGAGTGCCCTAATAGTATTAAAATATAACCTTTAATAGTATAGTTAAAATAAATAAGTAGGTACCCACTGATGAGTTGGTACTCAAAAAATATTACCAAAGGCTGGAAAAATAATAATAATGTGAACACTATATACACATACCAAAGCCTAATACATGAATATACCTAGTAGGTAAAAGTACTGAGTAGTATGCTAATACCTATGGACATGATACAAAATGTGGAGCTAATTGTAACAAGTATCAATGTGGAGAAAGTTGATACAAAAGTAACGAAAACTAGCACTTAAATTGTTGCTACGGCATAGATCTACAAGAGCAACTGGCTAGTATAAACCTCAAATCGTGTGGCAATAATAAAGTACAGATAATAGCTCAAAGGGTTAAACCTATCCTGCTGTATAATAATGCCTCAGGGTTAGTGAGATGTAACTCAGCATAGTGGTAGTAAATAAGGAGGTCCTGTTCAAAAGTTTTTAGTGTCCTCCACTAAATGCTATCTGCAAAAAACTATTTTGCAGTGATACAAAATAGCCATAACATATCGTGTGAATTAATACCTGGACTATTATTTCCATACAAAAAGCAATACACTAGTGGTCAGTCCCACATCTAAAGTGCTTGTTGATAATGAAACAAGCATACATGATGTGTATAGAATGTGCAGGAAAGATATGGCTGCACAGTCAGTTGTCTACACATCCGATGTGGCAAATGCTTGGGGTATTACCAAAGCACCTGTATTGGCTGATAATAAAATATACACCTGCTGCATACACTGGGAAGTGGTCATGAAGGGGTCTCAACTGCGGTTGAAATGAAGGTAAGATCGCCACTTAATGGTATAGTAACGTGTCTAACTTTACAAATGAAAGAAAAAACAACCAAGCAGCCTCCGCTCTCCCAGATGGTAGCAGGTTAATAACTCTGGATCCAGAGGGTAGTGTGATATCGACTGGTCTAACACACCAAAAAGCTATTGAAAAGGATCACCGAGGGCCCTTTATGTGCGCATTTCACCCACAACTCATCAGGCAGTAGAGTTGTGATAGGAGCACTCGGGGCTGTGACTCCCAAGTTGGTGGAGTGGCTACAACAGATTCCAGGTGGGACATCAAAGATCGCTGTCCAGAAGATACTGCGCAGAACCTTCAAACTCCCATGCCTCTGGTAGAGGACCCGAGAATGAGGAATAAATATACCACCCAGGACGGGTGAGAATTTTTTTTTTTAATATACATGTTAAAGGAACACTACAGTCACCTAATTTACTGGAAGGCTGTGCAAGTCACATGCAGGGAGGTGTGACTAGGGTTCATAAACAAAGGGATTTAACTCCTAAATGGCAGAGGATTGAGCTGTGAGGCTGCAGGGGCATGTTCTATACACCAAAACTGCTTCATTAAACTAAAGTTGTTCAGGTGACTATAGTGTCCCTTTAATGTGTATGTATATCAGGGAGGAGTTTGCACCAAGGAAACTGGCCTTGGGGAAGCAAAGAGGGTAAATCTGGCTGAACCTGGCTCTGGGAGCACTGCCACCACAAATGATATAAGATCCCATGGGCATGCTGACAATGCCAGCATGCCAATGCAATTATTTTAAGTAACCGGGAGGATGGCATATACCAGTGCAACAACAACTTATAGTGCATTTAAGTATTGATACATTTTATGATTTTATTGAGTGAGGATATGACTTTCTATCATTGTGTTAAAGGGAATTGGTGCCTCAGTGAGGAAAATGCATGATGCTCCAGTGCATTGGGACTGAACGGAGGCAGGATGTGGTTTGTATGAATCCCTGCTATTTGGAGCTATAGAAAGATATCCTGAGAAGGGATATTATAATAGGATATGATGCCAGGCAAGTAATGCAACTTCTGTCAACTAAGGTTGGTAGTGAACTCCCAACTGAACATTTCAACAAGAACTGGTCCCATGCATTTGTTTGGGAGAAAAACAATGTTTCCATCTAGCTTTGGCTTGCCCCCTCAGCGTCTGCACCACTGCAACACAGGCCACATCCTTAAGATGAAGTGGTAAGAGTTACTGTGATGGACCCTCTGCCAATCGATGCTCCTGGTGCTTACCAAGGACCATCAGCACCGCACCATACACCATAAGCACCGCAGATCACACAAACCGCTGCAGCTTGGTTGGGGTCTCGCTGTCCTCCACCCACCCTGGACCCAAAACCAGGATCCAGCTCCCAGTGGGTAGGCCTCTCCTAATCAAGAGAGCGTAGCAGGAACAAGCTCTTAAAAGAGCTTAGTGATTATAGTCCAGGGGAGTATACAGAGTATAGCAATCCCCCAGTGTAGATGCAGCCTTTCCCCCCACACATAAGACGAGGCTCTATGTTGAGGGTAAAACAGGAACTGAGGGTCTGAGGGTTTGTCTTTTATGCAGTTTTCCCCACAAGGTTACCACCCAGGTGGACCTTGTGGAGCACAAGACACAAAGTCACAAAGCCAATCAGAACAGTATTGTACAGTTAGACATTCCCAGATAATGTACACAAACCCTCCCCTCTGCCTTTGATACAATTAACAAAGACAATTGACCAACTCAATTAACTCTAAGCAGAAAAAAACATACATTTTTACTAATCCCAAAATACAACATACCCCCACAAAAGTCACATCCCGTGATA
Source organism: Pelobates cultripes (assembly GCA_933207985.1). Taxonomy (NCBI): domain Eukaryota; kingdom Metazoa; phylum Chordata; class Amphibia; order Anura; family Pelobatidae; genus Pelobates; species Pelobates cultripes. The sequence goes on along the minus strand of OW240913.1, from coordinate 179,547,950 downwards.
GCCCTGATCTGGGTAAACAACAACACCAAAAATCACCCAGATCATTTCAGGGGTTCAGGAATTTCCTGGAAGTCTTATTTTTGGCCCACCATGCACATGGTCCCATGCCCAAAACAGTTCCATACACTCAACGACAAAACACTGCTGGACAATTTAATATGGCCACCACCACATGTTTGAATCTGTTCCAGTTACAAGTCCAAGGGGCAGAAACAGTACTTTTGAACATGGGTTATCACAGGGCCCTTAGTCTCAGGGTAGGAGGCTGGCAAACAGGCCCCTCCAAAAACCAGTGGTGCGGTTACTTTCGCCACAGTTACTTTGTGGCCATTTAATGTATTGTCTACAAAACCCCTTAATGGCATTATTTTCCAGTTAAACTATTTACTTAACTGTGCTTTTTTATTTTCTCCCTCTTCTATAAATATATTTGTTTTACCTTATCTAGACATTTATTGGGATTTTGAATTGTGCAAAGTATAGATAAAATTATATTCTCTATAAAATCATTCCATGTCATTTTTGCACAACGGCATAACATATACTTTAATTTTATTTAAGATGATATTGCTGTTTACCGTCAGCTAGGAGAAAGTCATTTGCATGTGTTTCAAAACAGTCTGTGTGAGAGGCTGCTGTAAGTGATAACAAGAAGCAAACAGTGCAAAATCAATTGTATCTCTCTCTAAAAGAATAAATAAATACAAAGTAAAGAGAGCAACGCTTCAAGACTGCTGATTTTTTTTTTTAACCCCTTAAGAATTACTACTGTAAATATAGTAATTTGTGCAATTGTCTAACCATCATCTTGATTTAATATTTTGGATATGCTTCCCAAATGATTTATGCTTTTTAGATAAATTTTTTAAACATGAAAAAATATATCAATACATCTCAAATTATCAAAATATGACAATTTGTTTTTTCCATAATATTAAATTATATATTAAATCATGTTGAAAGTTTATCCAAAAATATTAAACCAAAATAAAATTCAAACCTTTCAAAGACTTAAGAAAATTATAGTTTTGTTTTCTTTAAATGTCTTGTATGAGTGCAAAGGGGAAAGATAACCATAAGGTATGTGGTGTTGACCTTTGTCCTAAGATAATACATAAGTCTAAGTTTAGAAGGAAGTAGCTACTTCCTTGAAATGCAATGCTTTGGTATACATCGTAACAATTTTTAAATAATGAAGTTTTTAGGTGCATGATTTTCTATATCTTTTTGTTTTAATTATAATTAGATACATGGATTTCAGGCATTAACAATACATAGTTATACTTACTATACTGTTAATTTGCTAATGGCATGTGAACGTTTTTACTGGGTTTGCATGCTTAATTATCTTTAATTTTGAATATCTAATAGATATCAGTTTCTTGTTCATTTATTAATTTTCCTAATTATCAGTATGTGTCAGGACTTAAGAAAATATATTACAGTGGAACCAGTGATATTTTTCTTCATGACTGGGATATTTCTCCAAACTCCAGCATATCAACAGCTTATACTGAGCAAGGTAAGCTTATTTATCATGTCTTACAATATGATAAAACTGTTGTGTCTAGAATACAGTTAATAATGATGATATCAGCATGCATTATTTCCCTTATGACTGGATTAGAAAAATATGAAAATATATCCATTTTTATATTAAAAAAAATAAATTAAAAAAGTGTGTGTGTGTGTGTGTGTGTGTATATATATATATATATATATATATATATATATACACTGATTTAACTTTTTTGAATCAGCAGAAGAAATGATCTCAATGTTTCAGAGGGTTAATAAAAATGCTACACTGACTATGATAACCTCAAATAAATGTCTTTATAGGTTCAGACTCTGTTACCTTTTTAAGACATTTTCAGTTCCATAGCTTGAAACTCATAAAGCAATAACCTCCTTATTAATCTAATTTTCGTTTCACAGTTATTAGTAAGCTGTTTAAAAGTTCTGTTATAAAAAATGGTGCTTTGACATCACAGCTACTACTTCCCTATTAATAAATGGCTTGCATGTATGTTTGCCAAAAATAAATGTTTGATAAGCATTGCTAGTACAAAACAGCTAGTAGATCAATGCGGCTTCAAAATTCCATCAGGTTTTCATTTTCCTTTTACGCCTTCATGCTATTTATATCTGCTTTCAATGACTCTCTCCACAGATTCATCATTACAATTTTGCAAAACTGAACATAATATTTTGGGTAGAAAGAGAGAATAAAATAAAGAAAGAATAAAATAAAGAAAGAATAAAATAAAGAAAATAAAAGTATTAGGACTTCTGTAAGTAGACATTCTATAGAAGAACATGGTAGAGAATTGTCTGTGTTTCATTTTCAGGTAATTGATAAAGCTGTGATCCCCTCTAGTTAAATATTCTGGATCTTCAATTTGAAGGCAATGACTCCCCTTGGCCTGAATGTGTAGTGGGGCATTTCCCTTCTATATTGATTATCGATGAGTTTTATAGTCACCTGGATATTTGTAGATGCTTTATTTGTTTTTATTTCAATTGTTATATTTGGTGGCACTTTGGTATGTATGCTTTTAATTGTATCAATGTCTATAATAATATTACCATGTAATATGTCTATAATAATATTAAAGTAAACATTGCCTTTTCTGTGAAAAGGCGGTGTTTAAATTACAAAGCCTGCATGGACACCAGAACAACTATTAATCTTTAGTAAATTATTGATTCCAAGTTGGTGTTAAGTGGCAGTGGCTAGCAGTAGTATACAGCACTGACAGTAACCATCAGTCTGACACTAGGATGAACGCACTTAAAGTTTGTGTTAGTACAACTGTGGCAGTAGCTAGGCAAGAGGATTTCTTTTCTGCTATTTACTAAATATCACACTCCCCCCCAAAAAAAATCAGATATATTTTCTTGTGTGCCCTTAGAAGCCATCACAGCCATGCCTTCTAATGGCATGGCTGTGATTGGCCAGTGCAGCATGTGACCCAGCCTCTATAGAAGCTGGTCACTTAGTATTATTAAATTATGCCCCTACTCGCTATGCCGTGAGTAGGGGCATGTCTATTAAACAGTGAGCTGCTCACTGTTAAAAAAACCCAAAGAAATTCCCCCCTCCAGAGTCCCCACTCGCGCATCGAGGACCTATTGTCCCCGCTGAGCTGCAGGTGGGGGCCCTAAATAACAATAGGGGGGACCTACTGTCCTCTCCCCGGCCCCCACCACTGTGCAGTGGGTGGTGGCCCTAAATAACAATAAGGGGGGGGACCTACTGTCCTCCCCCCGGCCCCCACCACTGTGCGGTGGGTGGGGGCCCTAAATAACAATAAGGGGGGGACCTATTGTCCTCCCCCCTGGCCCCAACCCCTAAGCGGTGGGTGGGGGCCATAAATAAAAATTGGGGGGGACCCAATGTCCTCTCCCGGCCCCCACATCTGCGTGGTGGATGGGGGCCCTAAATAAAAATAAGGGGGGGACCTAATATCCTCCCCGTGGCCCCCACCCATGAGCAGTGGGTGGGGGTCATAAATAAAAATTGGGGTGGACCTAATGTCCCCCCCCCCGGCCCCCACCCCTACGCGGCAAGTGGGGCCCCTAAGTAACATTTGGGGGGACCTAATGTCCTCCCCCTCGGCACCCACCCCTGAGCGGTGGGTGGGGGCCATAAATAAACCCCCCCAGGTGACTAGGGGTCCCCAAACCCCTAGTCACACTCCCTCCCCCCAAAAAAATTACCCCTACCTACCCCCCTCATCCTAAAAATAAGGAGAACTTTCCCACGTTTTCATTTTACACAGAGCACTCTGATTGGTGGATTTCAAGCCAACCAATCAGAGTGCTGTGACAGATAAATGTAGAGACTTACTTGTCAGTCTCTTTATTTACCTGTCAGAGCACTCTGATTGGATGGCTTAAACCCACCAATCAGAGTGCTTTGAGCCTAATTGCAGGGCGGGGCAAGGCTTTATAAGCCTTCTCCCGTCCTGTAGAGCTCAGTCTGTGTGGAGCCCTCCATGGGTGAAGAAGGATTTTTTTTATTTTTTGCGCTTGTTTTTTATTTTATTTTATTTTTTAAGTGCGTTGGTTATTTTTGATTTTTATTTGGCCTTTTTTGGGGCGGAAAAAAGAAGATTTTAGAAGAAAGAAGACATCAAATGGTAAGATTATTTTATTTTTTTGCAGGTATTTAGACAAGGGTCCTCCCTCATTATTTTTAGGATTAGGGGGGTAGGTAGGGGTATTTGTTTTGGGGGAGGGGTGTGAATAGCGGTTTGGGGACCCCTAGTCACCTGGGGGGATTTTTATTTATGGCCCCCACCCACCGCGCAGGGGTCCCCCCCTTATTGTTATTTAGGGTCCCCACCCGCCGCGCAGGGGTGGGGGCTGGGGGGACAGTAGGTCCCCCCTTATTGTTATTTAGGGCCCCCACCCACCACTCAGGGGTGGGGGCTCGGGGGGAGGACAGTAGGGCCCCTTAATGTTATTTAGGGCCACCACCCGCTGCGCAGGGGTGGGGGCCGGGGGGAGGACATTAGGTCCCCCTTATTGTTATTTAGGGGCCCCACTGCCGCGCACGCGTGGGGGCTGGGGGGGAGGACATTAGGTCCCCCCTATTTTTATTTATGGCCCCCACCCACCACGCAGGGGTGGGGGCTCGGGGGGGGGACAGTAGGTCCCCCTTATTGTTATTTAGGGCCACCACCCGCCGCGCAGGGGTGGGGGCCGGGGGGAGGACATTAGGTCCCCCCCTTATTGTTATTTAGGGGCCCCACTGCCGCGCACGGGTGGGGTATGGGGGGGAGGACATTAGGTCCGCCCCATTTTTATTTATGGCCCCCACCCACCACGCAGGGGTGGGAGCCGGGGGGGTGGACATTAGGTGTCCCCCCCTTATTGTTATTTAGGGCCCCCACCTGCCGTGCAGGGGTGGGGGCTGGGGGGGGAGGACATTAGGTCTCCCCCCTCTACATTCTTATTTAGGGCCCCCATCCATCGCACAGGGTTGGGGACAATAGGTTTATTTATTTTTTACAGCCCCTGGCTGCTCACTGTTTACTAGACACACTCCTACTTGCGGTATAGCGAGTAGGGGCTGAATTTACTAATACTAAGTAATCTTTACTTAGTATTAGTAAATGTGGCTGAAAGACCAATTTAGGTCTTTCAGCCTTTTGTTAGATAGCTCCCTAATACCGTGTGAATTAGGGAGTTATCTACTAAGCGGCTGCTTATTTTAGGTTATTTTTAAATTATTTCCCTATCCACATTTGTTTGAATGTCACTTGTCCTACTCTTACCCCCATTTTACTTCCTTAATCCAGCCCTCTAGCCCTTTCCAGGAGTTTTTTAGAGCCATTTTTGTGGCCAAAAGTTCGGGTTCCCATTGACTTCAATGGGGTTCGGGGTCAAGTTCGAGCCCGAACACGGACTTGTTTTCAAAGTTCAGCCGAACCCGCCAGACCCGAACATCCAGATTTCGGCTGAACTCTACTAGTCTTCTTATTTGCTCCTGCCAAAGAAAAACAGCATCACTAGCATGTTCATGCATTACACAAGTAATTTGTTCTGAGATATCACTGTGTGGTGGTTCGGAAATTGGAGTTTTGGCCAAAATGCAGAAAAATTGCAGATTGGAATGAAATTAATCTCAACATATACTTTGTTTTGCTTCCTGCTTATGTTTATGTTCTTTGTTGACCTCTGCCCATAAGAGAGGACTTCTTTACGATGTGGCAGATTGACAGAAACCAGAAACACATTTTGCTAGATGTAAAGTCCTCTACTTTAAGCATCCAATGTACCCTCATATTTATCATTCATTCAGGGGTGACATCAGTAATTCTTAACAAATCCCTGCAGTGTACCATTCCTCTTTTAAAAACGACACCAAGAGATGCTTTCATATTTTAATGAGCACTCTTAATGGTCAGGAAGTATCCATGGTGAATTCCTTCTTGCCTGCTGACTACTCTATTCCCACCATCTTACATGTGCAATCATTCTCTCCATCCAAGAATTTTGTTACATAGATATCATCTGAATTATATATGGCTAGTTTTTGACCAGACAGCGAGGGAATATTCTTTTTTATTATCAAGAATACCGGTATATCAGGATTTTTGTTTGTTAATTATTCGTTCACACGTTGAGCATTTGTACTATTGTGCAATTACCTGGGCACATCAGACCTCTACTACTTAGCTTAAAGGGACATTATAGTCACCAAAACAACATTAGCTTAATAGTTTTAGCTATAGATAATGCCCCTGCAGTCTTACTGCTCAACTCTCTGCCATGCAGGAGTTAAATTGCTTTGTTTATACAGCCCTAGTCACACATCCTTGCAAGAGTTGCCTAATGTTTACACTTTCTTTATTGCAAATTCTGTTTCATTTGGGCGGCGGCGCTTGACTTCCAGTGCGAATGGAGGCTTGTTGTTAGAGCTCCGTACCGACAAACACCCCAAAAGCGCACAATAGCTACTCTTCTCCACATTCTCACCCCTAAACAGGTTGACTTGAACCACAAGAACGGCACACAGCCAGTCCGATATGGGCGGGTGGAAGAAAATCCAAGCAGGGCTCAGCTGTGGCGCCGTTATTCCGGAGTGGCAAGGAGGGTGAGCCACCACTGAACAACAGCGTGACTACGACCCAGACTCTGCCGCAAGTGACACAAGCCACTCGGCTACCACGGCACCCTTAACTAGGGACAACCTCAGACACCTATTGAAGGAAATTAAAATAAATATGGCAACGGAATTCACCAAGCACCTGACGCCCATCAAAGAAGGCCTCAACAACCTCGTGCAACAAGCTACCGACATGGAAGAGCAGATGGACCAGGCAACCTTACGGTCCACTGCACACGAGTACGTGATAGAGGAACTAAGAAACCAGCTGAGCTACTCCTGGACAAAGCCCACTGGGCCTTCCCCTGCCTCCCCTTCTCCCCTCTAACAACGGGGCGGGGGATGGGGGGCGCCCAGGATGAGGGCCAACGATAAGACGAAGATGACCGACCCCACCTCTCTGAGAATAGTGAAACAAATGCCATGGACAAATGCCATGGACTCTGACGGGACCGCCACCACTAACTGATACGACCCAAACACACTCCGACCAGACAACCCAAAGAGCGGTCAGGCGTTCTACCCCACAACCCACTGGCCCTCGGATAAGTCCAGTAACCTGATTCACCTTACCTTCACCCTCACTTCCCTTGCTGGCCCTCGCTCCGACCCACTACCCCACTCTCACCACACCCTCCCTCCCACCACCTGACCGTCTACGCTCGCCTAGGCACGTGGCCCCCGCCCACCCACATACAAAACTCAAGGGGCACCAAACCCGCCACAATCCCCAATACAAACATGCCCACCATCTTATGCTGCATCTCGATCAATGCAAAAGGGTTGAAGGCACCCATTTAGAGGCATGGTATACTATGATGGACCCACAGACAATATTATAGACATCCTCCTTATACAAGAAACCCACTTCACGAACAGCCACTCATTTCCCCTCACTAACCGATACCACAAACAAAGCTACATAGCCCCCTCCCCAGACACCAAGACGAAAGGGGTAGCGATCATTCTAAAAACCACCTGCACGTGCACTAAAGACCCACAAGGCCGATACATCAGTATAAACGGGAAAATAGGGACTATGGAATACTAATTCTGTTCTAAAGAAAACAGGAAGAAAAAAATCAGCGCTAGATTGCCACACAAGAAAATAATAATAAGAAGGCTGCACTCCTCAAAGGGGAGTCCCCTATAATCCCCTGGTGATAAGAAGAAATAAAAAAACAGAACATTAAAATAAGGTTGCGCCTAAAATATATAATAAAACATATAAAATATGTAAAATTTTATATAAAATATTAATATAAAATAAGTAGTTAGCAGTAGTCCAAAACACTTATCATAAGTCCGTAATGATAGGTGCCACGTATGGAAACAGGGATTCTTGAGATGTAAAATGAAGTTAAGTCTTCACGATTATATGCTTGGGATCCAGTAGAGCATATGTAGAAAAGACAGAAACAGGACTCCAATGGCACAGTATATAGATGAATAAAATAATATCATAAAATAAAAAATAGTCTTACTCAAACTTTTCAGAGCTAAAACCTAGCTCTGATATTGCGCACGTGAAGTGGAATAATCCCCACCCAAGGATATGCAGAGTGATATTTGATTGGCGAATATCTGGCTCAAATTCGGCGTCCGAATTGGTATTATTCGACCCAGAAAAAAAGAATAAAATATAGTGCTCTCTGTATAGTAATTAAAAGTTGTAAAAGAGTATAAAATATACTACTCACATTATTTAGAGCAGGCTTGTACTGCTCGATGTAAGCGCTTCGGTGGTATAATCCCCACCTATGGATTCTTTAGGCTTCTTGTAGAATATGTGTATAGTCAGGTGAAAAAGAAAGAAAATGGCAATAAAGTATTTTATGCCAAAATAATTTCTTTATTATAAAGTAGTAAAAATAGTATCTAAACGCGTTTCGCCTCAGGGGCTTCTTCAAGTAGATAATAGTAAAATGGGAACACACCTGACAATCAAAGGTTTATATATGATACAATAATGCTATGGAATTTTGAAATTCCCGCCAAAATGACATCATAGGAACCATAATATTATAGTGCAAATCAAAACAATGATTAAAACATAGATTTTTGTAGATACAAATAACATGAGGTAGGTACATTTATTAGAAGTATAAAACGAGGGTTATAAAAGTTTAAGAATCATTAGAAAGGCAATCACGTGACGCGCGGCTAAAAACACTTCCGCGTCACGTAATGCTCATTGGAACACATGCGTTCTGTCTGTATGCAACACATGCGTCATCTAGAGGTGGGAGGGCTGTCTCACCAGATCGGTTTAGGGAGGGGGAAGTACAGGAGGCAGGGATCAGGCTGTCTGTCTGCACGAGCAGGCAGACAGCAATAGGAACAGCACAAGTACATAAATCATGCTGTCTGCCTGCATAAGCAAGCAGACAGCTGCCTCAGCAGTACACAAGTTCAAAGCTCAAAGTGGGTACCCATCATAACAATAACAGAGTAAAATTCCAGCCAAAGTATCATCCTGTTTTAATATATGCCAATGTTTTTTTATAATCTTCTTCATAACATTACTTTTGTTATTGAAGTCGAAAATGATTGGCAATATTGGAGCGGTTTTAGGATCTTTTTTAGTCTTATATTCTAATAATTCAGATCTATTAATTTCACTGATAATTCTGTTCTGTCTATGCCCCAACAACACCAGACCACTCATTATGGCAACAACTCACGACACATCTTGGAACTTACTCTAACATGCGCCTAATAGTAGGGGGTGACTGCAATGCAGGACACACACCCACCTTGACAGGGCACCACATAATCTCACTGTAACAGAGTGCCTGGCACCCCGACTGGGTACCTCTGCCAATTGATGCTTCCTAGCTGGCACTGAGCACCATAAGCATCGCACTGGACACCATAAGCACCGTAGTCCCCACGAACCGCAGCAGCTTGGTTGGGGTCTCGTCATCCCTTCCCATCCTGGACCAAACTCCTGGATCCAGAGATTCAGTGGGAAGGCCTCTCCTCCAGAGAGTATAGCTGTGAAGCTCTAACAAGAGCTAGTGATATAGCTGTGAAGCAGGTTCCCTACAATCACAAGACGAGGCTATGTGTTGTGGGTTAAGCAGGAACTGTTTTAATGGTAGCCACACTGGCCTTTTATGCAAGTCCCCAAGCAAGGGTGACACCCACATGGACCTTGTTGGGGACAGGGACACAAATGTATACACCAATCACAATAGAATTACAATCTGAGGCACTCCCACACATAATACAGTAAGCCTTCCCCTTTACTTAGGAGATAATTGAGTCAAGCACTATACTAAACTCAATTATCTCCAAACACAACACACATTTTTACAAAAAAACCAAAATACCTTAAAACACATAAAATCCCCACAAATGGTACATCCCCTGATAGCCCTGATCTGGGTGACCAATAGATCCAAAAAGTCACCCAGATCAGTTCAGGGGTTCGGAAATTTTATGGAAGTCATGTATTTGACCATCCGCAGGCATGGTCCCATGCCCAAACACAGTTCCAGAGAATCAGGGCTTGCGGTCGGTCTAGTTCGGTAGTTTGAAAACGAACAAACTACCGACCAGAGTCAATAGTCTTACCATGGAGCTTGTTCCCTTCATCCAGACGAATGATCTCACTGAATAGTACCCTTCTAAGCTGAATAGAAACGAACACAGGTGAGGATGGAAGTCCAGCATTTTTTGGGGAGTTTCTGTATCTGATTTTAGTTCCAGGAGATTCATGCCCAAACACCTCTGCTGCGTTCATTCGAACAAGATGGCCACCGCCTCGTGGTTGTCTATAGGAATTGCGGCCACCCAGATGAACAATTAGAACACTGCGATGAGAAACGTTCCAAGTTGTTAATAGGTGTTAACAAGCTCCAGGGTGGTCTCTGGTGCATGCGGTTGTTTGGTAATTCGAAGTGCCTCTTTGAATTGGTTCAGGAATTCAAAGTGCTGCTTCATAAGTCCAAAAAGGCACAAACAGTGATTTATCACAGGGGCCATAGTCAGAGGGTAAGAGGCTGGAAAGTATGCCCCTCCAAGAACCCGTGACTAGGTACAGTTCGTCACACTCGCCCGAAACCGACCTGCCAAAAATGACATCCTATTCACCCAATTCCTAGCTTCCAAAAAACTGATTGACATCTGGTGAGCTCAACACCCATCAACAAAAGATTACACCTTATACTCACACCCCCATGGATCATACTCACGCATAGACTATTTTTTAATCTCCCCAAACCGGACATAGGAACGATCTCTTGATCACGACCACACAGAGATATCCATTAACCTGATCTAACCCACCATACAACAGCAATGGTCCTGGCGACTGAACCCACTCCTCTTATACGACAAACAAGTGAAAGACACCAAAGTGATAGACTAATTAGAACTACAACCTGTTCCAAATTATTATGCAAATGATATTTTTCTAATTTGCCTAAATAATTGATGTAAATAACATTCAGCATAATTCTCATGTTATCAACTATTAGGAGTACAATTAAAATTTTATTGAACAAACCTCCTAATGATAACAGTATTTTTTTAAACATAAACTTACAATGCACTGTTCCAAATTATTACGCACAGTAAGTTTCAAAACACTTCATAGGTTGTAAAGAACTAAAAATTGTCATTTATTGTGTTTGCAGCATTTCAATCAAACTTATAACAACATTTTAACTTTTTAAACATTTTAACAGGTCACGTTATATTTTAACATAGGACCCCTTATTTGATAGCAGCTTCACAAGTCTTGCATCCATTGAACTTGTGAGTTTTTGGACAGTTTCTGCTTGAATTTGTTTGCAAGATGTCAGAATAGCCTCCCAGAGCGCTGTTTGGATGTAAACTGCCTCCCACCCTCATAGATCTTTTGCTTGAGGATGCTCCAAAGGTTCTCAATAGGATTGAGGTCAGGGGAGGATTGAGGCCACACCATGACTTTCTATACCCATATAAGTTTTATGCATAGTTGCAAGACTCTGGATGTCAGTGGGACTTCAAAGGCTCCAGCAGCTTCAAATATCTGTTTGCTGCTATGTATGCAATGTGCCTTTATCTGCACGAATCCGTCTCTGCTCTGAATCAGCCACAAATCTCTTAATAGTGTAATGATCACGCTTAAGTTTTTGTGAAATATCTAATGTTTTCATACCTCGTCCAAGGCATTAAACTATTTCACTCTTTTCGGCTGCAGAGAGATCCTTTTTCTTCCCCATATTGTATGAAAATGGTGCTCTTAATAATGTGGAACACCCTCCTTTAGTAGTTTTTCCTTAAATTGGGCTCACCTGGCAATCTAATTATCACAAGTGTCCAAGATTGTTTTCAGTGATCAAAAGAGCCTTGAGACACAATGCCATCCATGAGTTAAACTGAAAAATAAAATATGTAATCTTTGTGACACTTAAATAGAATTTGCATAATAATTTGGAACAGGGTGTAAAAGCACCCATGGCAGCCACGCCAATGTCTCTATGGGCCGCTCACAAGACGGTCATACGGGGCACCCTAAAAAGCCTTGCCACACACAAAAACAAACACACACAAAAGCAAATAACAGACGCAATGGCGGAACTGCGTAGACTGGAAACACAACATAAAAGAAACCCTCACCCGACCACATTGGCCGAACTAAATGTTACTAGGAACCTCCTTAACCCCTTAAGGACACATGACATGTGTGATATGTCATGATTCCCTTTTATTCCAGAAGTTTGGTCCTTAAGGGGTTAAAAGACTCACCCATTCCAAAAAACCAAAGCACTAATGTGGTTAAAGCAAAAATGCTATGAAAAGGGGAACAAAGCGGACACCATGCAAGCCCAGAGACTAAAAACATGAATAGAATCCAAAAGGATTTCCTCAATCCGCACCAGAGATGGAACCCTTAGCAACAATCCTGACCACATTGGGAAAACCTTCTAAGTCTACTACACGGCACTATATAACCATGCCCAACAGACACACACTAACTCAGACATACACCGAACCCTAATAGACAAGTTCCTACAAAATGTCGCGCTCCCAACCATTTTCCCAGTCGCCAAAAGTGCAATAGGAATGGAGGCCACAGTGGAAGAAGTCGCAGAAGCCCTATAGTCCTTTAAACCCAATAAAAGCCCAGGTCCTGACGGCTACACAGCCGTATATTACAATGAATTCAGCCCTCTCCTCCTGAAACACCTCTGCGCGATATTCAATGCATCACTCAGAGGCGAAATGCTACCAATAGATATGACCAGAGCAAATGTATTCCCACCCCTTAAACCCGATAAAGACCACACAGAACCCGCACCCTATAGGCCAATATCATTGCTGAATGTAGATCTTAAAACTATGACCAAGATAATGGCCAACATACTGAACCCATACCTAGGCTCCCTCATACACCCAGACCATGCTATATTAGAGAAACTATGCCCAACCTGATATCTCAGTTGGTTAACACTGTGTCCATATTCTTAAAAATGTTGTGGTACAGGTGCCTCACTTTTTCCACTCTGTAGTGATGATTGCATACCCTTTTATGTTCAGCTATGCTTCCTTGACAGGTCTTTCTCACATACACCAGGCCACATGGGCACTTAAAAATGTACACCACATGGTTCGAGTTACAGGTATAGTAATCTCGAACCTTATTTTTTTTTTTACCAGTTTACCATTTTTTTTTTTACCAGTATAGGGGTGTAAAAAGTCTTCCCCTTTAATTACACTATGGTTAGTACCCCATGTAGGCCCAGGAAAATATATCCTTTGTTTTTATTCCTCCTAATATCATACTTTACTAAAATGTCTCTCAAATTTTTACCCTTTGAACGGAAAATAGGGACAGGTTCTTGAATTCAGGTGGCACGTTTGGATCCCCTTCAAAGATACTCCAGTGTTTTAAAATACTCTTTTTAACATCTTGACTCACAGAGTTGTAGAGTGAGATGAACATTATCCTTTCCCCTATGTTTCTCCTTATTGGGTCTTGTAGTGTCTGTTCCTTTACTACATATATATATATATATATATATATATATATATATATATATATATTGCAAATTAGAGGAGTGTGTCTGTGTGGGGGGGCCACATTAAAACATTAAATATTCCAGGAATTTGCCAAGCATATCTTGTATGCAGGAATTGTTTATTAGCACTCTCATAAACTGAGACACAGGTGGGTGACATCTAGTGAGAAACAATAGGAAATTGCAATCGGTAGATTTGGTGTATAAGCTGTAGGAGAATGTGTCACCTTCAACACCTATCACCAGATCAAGAAACTCAATCCTATGCATGCTGCACTTTTATGTAAACAGTACCGGAGATGGCAATGAATTCAGTTCCTCAAGAAGTTGTGTCAATTCCCTTTCACTTCCAGACCATATCATAAGCACATCATAGATGAATCTCATGTAAGCTGTAATCTTTACTCCAAATTTTTCAAAATTGTTCCTTGTCTCATATACATACAGGAAGGCATTGGCGTACTTGGGTGCCATTAACAAACGGTAAGTTGACTATTATTTTGATCTCTGAAGCGAAAGTAATTTGAGGCCAAGGTCAACAATAGTAATTGCAAAACAAAATTGGATATTTTATTGGACTAGATGAGTCCATAAGCACCTTCCTCATTGCTGCCTTACCATATCTACTTGAAATTATGGTGTATAGTCTATAGTCTATAGTTGCTGGCACTGGGGTGTTTTTTAATATCCTAATTACTGCTCCTAAATTGTTCACACAGGTAGGCAATGCAGTCAATGGCCCTTTAAACACAGAGTCAAGCCATACTGAAACTGACTCCAGCAAACCCCCTTTCGTTGATACAATTGGTCTTCCTGGTGGTCGAGATGCATTCTTGTAGATCTACGACAAGGTGTATATGATAGGACATTGAGGGTGAGATAGTCAAGCAATTCATAAATTATTACATTCTGATTTAGTGGCTCCTGCAGAATATTATAAATCTCTTTATCCCCATATTCAACACCAGGGTTAACAGCAAATTTGAGATAGGCTTGAGTGTCAGAAAGTTGTTCCATTATATCTATTCTGTAATCAGTATAATTCATTACCACAATCCTGCCTCTTTTATCCATGGGGCAAAGCATAATCATAGAGTCTTCAGTCAATCTCCTAATTGCATATCTCTTTTCTGGTAATGTTGGAGCCTTGCTCCTTAAACCTAAAATGATCTTCTTGTAATCAATCTGAAAATTCTTTGAAAAAACTTTAATGGTGGCATTGTTGGTTGGTTGATTGATTGAATTTGATGCTTAGTTTTAAAGGTGCCTGAACATCTAATTTCTGTTCATCCTTACAAAATCTCTTAAATCTGAACTTCTCAATTTCACATACAAAGGCATTTTTTTTCACTCGATGGGACAAATGATAAGCCCTTAGATAAAATTGAGATCTCATTATTATTGTGTATCCTGGAGGAGAGATTCAAGATTGGGACGGTCACTTGCTTCTAGGTGTTCTCCCTCTTTGTAGAGTGAGGGTGCCCTTGTTAAACTTGATATTCATCCAGTACTTGAACTCCCATGTTCTCTAACCAGACCAAGGCTGCCCGAGAACCAATCTCCCGGTTTTTCTCCTGAGGTTGACGTAAGGTAGTCAGCTGACGTGCCTCCAAGGAAACCCAGAAGCAATCCAGGATTTCCTCTAGCCGCCTCAGTGATTTTTCAGCTGGCTTTGGATGTGTCAGCCCGGTTCTCAAAGCAAGTCCCTGTGGCAGGTTGATAGACAGAAAATCAGCTTCAAATAGAGATTAAGTCTCAATTAGAGCACATGCCACCATGAGGCTCAGGCCCCGCCCCGCCCCGCATCTATTTTTCCAGTGAGTTTTTTACATGACTTTCTTCAATTTGGAAAGTCTGAATAGGAAAGTCACCACTTAAGGAAAAACATTTAATCTTATTATACTCTTATTTTTCAGCATTTTTTTTCTACTCTGATCCATTCTTTGCTTAGTCTCTTAGGCATTCTTCTTGGATTTTCAAAAATCATCCAGTGGGATCTCCCAAATTTGTAAAACCGTTTGAGTCTCTTATGTGGTATTCATAATTGTGGTCCTTATGACAATAAGTTTAACTGGAAAACTTCACTAATGCATTTTGTTGGCTTTTCTCAGTGAGAGGGTTACTCTTTTGAATAATTTTTTTCTTTTGTAATGTAAGAGGGTACATATCTGTATAAATCTGTACAGTATCAAACAGTGATGGTAGTTTTTCATCTGTCTGCTCGCTCTAATTATAAATTCCTTTACGTTAAAAAAGTTTACTCTAGTAATTAGATCTCGGAGAGATTCTTTATCCACCATCTTATTCTACGTGCTCTAATAGCAAATGTGCTTTCTTCCTGTCTGGTAATAAATGGCCAAAAAGTTCAAATTTAAGTTCACAGATTGTATTTCTTCTGGTATTCCCCCTATCCTAATTTTATTCCAATAGGATTGTCCTCTAGGTCCTTTATTTTTTCCTCTTAGGTACACTTCCTTCATTAGTTTCTTTTGAGCATCTAGCAGTATATTTTAAGATCCCACCACTTCATCTATTTTAGTTTCTGATCTTACTGTCCGTTCTCCGAATTCTTGAATTTATTTTTTAAATCTTTAGTAATGACTATATATTTTCTTTAATCCATATTCTTAGAGTTTCAAACAGAACTTTCAGCTCTGCTAAAGGTGGGACTTGTTGTTTTGTTGTATACAGGGTTACATCATATTCACAAGAAAATATTTTTTTCCTCGATCCACTTATGTGGTATCTTGCATTGTATTTTCCAAGTTGTCATCTATGTCTTTGTTTTGGAGTCATATATACCATAATTATACCTTGCTTTTGTTTTGCTCTGTATGTAAACATTCTAAAATACAAGCAGATCCTTGCTCTCATTTGCCACTGCTCCAGTTGTTTTCAAATACTGTCTTGCCGTCTGTTATTACTGACATTAACAAGACAGCATTTGAAAACTTACATTTGTTTATAGGAGTTTCTAAATTTTGTCTAATTGAATCTTTCCATATTGTCTTATCTATTTCTGTAATTTCCCAGTATCTTCTCATTTCCTATTCCTGGTTCCATATGCAGTGTTACTAATTACTGTTTTTCTGGTGTTAACTTTCAAAACTTAGTATTAAATATTATATACACTCGAGAGACTCTTGTAGATTATATGTTCTTTCTTTCTTCCACTTTCATTCAGAGGGAATTAACTCACACAAATTGGATATGCAATAATCATAACACCAAACGTTATGCTCACATCTTGTCTTTAGGCTCACTTCTTGTATATTTAGTTATGGGCTTCTTTCAAGAAACCCTAAAAGCCTGATCTATTGAGCTGCTCCTGCTTTCGCTGCATATATATTATTCAAAAGAGGAAAGAAAGGAAAACATTTTTTTTTTCATCTGTGGCCCTTTAATTGGGGCAGGGTATTCAGTTTTTAAATGCATGTTTATTTTTTCATTGCACCCATCACCATGAGGCACACTCACTCCTTAATGTCACCTCTAGCTTTTATAGTTGTGGATCTCTTTAAGAGGTACAGGAACCTCCACCAACTAGAATACATCTGGTTTTACCACATTTATATTCTTAGGAATCATCAATATGCATACTATATTAGCCACTATATATATTATTAGTTCCACTGAATAGGCATGGCACTCCACCAATAATAACCAAAAATGCCTTGGTGCTACAAACCACGTTGTGTGTATGTGTGTGTGTATATATATAAATATATATATAGATATAGAATAGGAAAAGCACTCCAGGGACTTCATTTAAAGGGTGAAAAAATAAACTGAACTTTTATTCAGCAACTGCCACGAGTGATCAACGTTTCAGTCCTATGTCAGGACTTTCATCAGGATACCAGTGCAATACAATTGAAACAGAATAAATAACAAAATCAATCAATTACAGTACATTGTATCCAGCTGAGACTTACCCATGATTCAGTGTAGATCACCTCCCTGGACGCCAAAAACCGCGGGTAAAATTGACCCTGCTTCATGTGTTCAGCAGCTGTAGTGTTTGCTGCTGTGTGACCCCTGCGTTCCAGCGGGTTGCCAAGGAGATCGGCTGGAACACAAGGGGGCGTGTGTTTACATGTAGTAAATCTGTACAGTATCAAACCACTATAGCACTTACCTGCAAGAAAGGGCAGAGACTTGAAACACTGCTGCAGGTCCAGACTGAAACAAAAGTAAAATGGAAAACAAACAGGTGTGGCAACATAAAACAAACATTTAAAGGAACCCTGGACACTGGGAATTCCAGGGACGGATTACAGGAATGAACCCAGAAAAACCAAGCATAAAGAAAACCAGACATAGAATAGAAAACCAAAAAAACAAGAAAAACTAAACAATAATTGTTAAAAGAGTACTGGATATCAGAAGCCATCACCAGACTGATCCGCAGAACAAGGCATGATGTGACAGTATCCTGGCTGCGCTCTCGGGACATGTTTGTCCCTTCAAAGGCCCTGGTTAAGTGAAAAACATGTGGGTGTATAAATCGTGTTTGGGGCTACTTAGATCTATTTGGCATGCCCCCAGGTGTAACAATGTGAGGATGCTGTCACGTCCCCCTCGCCTCCATACAGCAAGGACACATCCGATCGCTTCAGTCACGCTGTTAAAAAATGTAATTACCTACCTAAAGCAAGTCAGACCAGTGTGGCGTTATATTGAACACCGGCCCTTGCGCTCCTACAAAGTATTATAGTCCCGCCTCCTGTCTTAAACGGCCATAATGCCGAAAATGATTTAGTTTTCGGCATTATGGCCATTCAAGACACTATGCTATGTAGGTTTTGAAGCCACATTATATCTGCAGAAGATCTATTTTTAATGTAGATCCTATTATTTTTTTCTCCCACAGACTATTAAGAGACTTGAAGTATGAATCAGCGTTTGAAATGCAACGTACGCCATTTTGACGTTACGTGCGTTCCAACTATGCACCCCATTAGCCCACTCAGATCACTATGAACTAGGCTATGCCACGTCACTCTTCTTGTGGCGCGTGCGTTCCAAAGTGGAACACAGGAACTCGTTGGTCTACATGCATACAAGCCCGCTGCGTCATTTCCGGTATAATGCTGTGCGTACCCCGAAACCGTAAATTGGATCCACCAGGTAGCAATCATCAATCAGGTTCACCATATATAGAGAGAACACAGAGAGGACTACCCCACACTTTTGAAAAAGCCTTTGAACAGGCGAAACGCGTCAAGTGGGACATCTTTACCTAATTTTAGAATATTTTATTGTTTTTATTTCTTTGTAAAATAAATAGTTACTTTTTTATATAACTATTTGTTTTTGTTTGTTACCTGGTACCTAACATATCCTTAGGTGGGAATTATACCACCCATGCTGTTTTAACTAGAGCAAGTCTTGCTCTGCAAAATGTAACTAAATTTCTTCTTTTTATATTTTATCTATTAGTACTTGCTACACCATTGGAGGTTTTTTTACTTTTTTGTTTTCATATATATCCATATATATCACGCAAACCTGCATTTTCACCTGGAGCACGAGCACCACCTATACCACCATATATCCTTAGACGGGTATTATACCGTCCACGCGTAATACAGCAGAGCTCTTAGATAGCTCAATCAAATGTGAGTGGTTTTCTTACTGCTGCTATTTGTATAATCTGCACTTTACCATATTGTACTGTACCATTATTGTCTTTTTTATTATTCTGAGGTTCAAAGCATTGTACCCTTTGAAGATCTATGTACGTATAAATCTTGGGCGCAGTATACGCCATATACTTTTTTAAATAAATTAAACACAATCTACATGCAAACAAACTGGCCAAATCTGTAAAGAAATTAATTTGATGAGTATGAATGTGCATCACAAAATAATGGAACACTTAACTTCTAGCCTACTCTCAAGCTGATTGCAAAATCTGAATTATTCTAACAGAAGCTCTCCATCAAACATATGACTTATTTTTAATGTTTGGTCACCTTGTGTCACGTATTCATCCGCTTATAGAAATGTGGTTAATGACATTTACTGTCCACACAGGAAAAGTTGTGCCGAGCAGCAACCTAAACCACAGAAGGGTTAATGCTGAGCAGCAATTATGCAAATGAAACCTGGTAACTGACTTTGGGGTCGGTTACAGCCTATCAGAAAGAAAGGAGGGGTATTTAGGCCCAGTTCTCAGCCTGCTCAGTGTCCTGTTGTGGTTTCCCTTGTGGTTGTCCGAGAGCGCGTTCCTGTTTATAGTTTTCAACCTGGTTTTTGACTTTGGCTTTGTTTATTGACTTCTCTATATTCTGGTATCCTGACTCCTGGCTTTCCTCATCGCTGTGTCCCTTTCTGTGTTCCCTGACCTCGGCTAGTATTTTTGACTATTCTTTGTACGTTAAATCCGGCCATTCTAAGGACCGGTAATACGTTACTTATTTGTCATCCGTGCTGTACAGTTCTACGTGCTGGATCAAACAGTAATCCTGACACCTTGGCTGAAACACTTTGCAGAAAATGCTTAATTTAGGATGTCCTAAAAGTGGTGAAGATGTATTTCAGGTTAACCAGGGTACTATAATGACACCACTCAACCATACCCTCCTTATTTATATTTTGTTTCCATCACCCAGTATCAAAGGGTGTACACAAAGATCAAAACTGGGTAGGGAATGACTAGAAAAAGGGGTGCCAATGATTAATATTAATGGTTGCAGGGGAGAGCTGGCAGAATTATTCCTGGCGTGTGACACCATATATTTCTTGCAAAATAAATCAATTTGTAAAACATAATGGACATCCGCACATGCCTGATAAATACTGAATTCAATGCCAAATTCCACTTCCAAAGAATGAATTGCTACCAATAAAAACCTGCACTATCATGAGCACTGTGTTATC
This sequence comes from Pelobates cultripes, assembly GCA_933207985.1. Taxonomy (NCBI): domain Eukaryota; kingdom Metazoa; phylum Chordata; class Amphibia; order Anura; family Pelobatidae; genus Pelobates; species Pelobates cultripes. Next base: position 179,527,433 of record OW240913.1, on the reverse strand, counting down.
TCACCTTATGTTTCTTTGCAAACACCTCAAGGGAGTGGCAGTCTAACAGCCTCATCAGCCCCAGATATTGTAATCCAACAGGAAATTTTTCAATGAGCCAGTCCAGAGAGCCAATGTCATCAATTTAATGAAGGTAAAACCTGTTAATATATACATATATTAATACTAAAACATTTTAGATGACACTACATGAAAAGAAATAGCTTATTTAAAATACAGAAGAGTAGCTATACAACGTGCATGTTAATTTCTGCATTTACTAAATAGATTTCAGCTTTGCAATTTATTTCATGCTTTCTAAGAATGCAGGAGAGCATGTGCAGTTTTAATATGAGTAACTGTGTTTATTTGGCTACTCAAGCACATAGATGGATTTGTCACCTAGTCATCAATTAGGTGACTCCAGTAATAGTTGAAGTAGTGCATTTATGGTATATCTTAAAGTAGAAAAGTGGAAGTCAAGGGGAAGTCAAAAGTGAAGCCTAGAAATCTAAGCAGTGAGTGTTTTAGGAGTCTATTACCAGGTATAGTTACTCAAATTATGAATTTGCTTTTATTCTTTTTAGCCATTGATCCCATATGTCATATTTTTTCTTGTGTTTAGAAGGTTAACACTAACATATCTTTCCATTTAGATTTGGTTTAGCAGTTGAGTACATGCTTTCTGCCATATCGGCCTACTGGTGGATTTCCAATTTTGTGTTATTATCAATTTTATCACTTATAACATATGGATAGGCATCTTTTTTTGCTAAAGGCGTAGTTGGCCAATTCGTATGTAATAAAACTTCTATTGGAGACCAATTTATTTTGACCTTAGATGGTTTTATAAACCATGGTTTTATAAACCATTGAAGAGATTTGTTCCAGATATCTTTAACCACTGCACACTCTCACCGTGTAGGTTGGTACCCTTTTCCTTATTACATCTCCAGCATATATAATCAGTTTGAGAGGGAGTGATTTTTGCAGATTTTGTGAGGACCCAGAACCATCTATTTCTAATCTTATATTGCATCTCCAAAAGATTTAAACATTGAACTGATGATAAAGAGCTAGTCAGTGTTCTATGCCAATTCTCTGCATTAATATTTATTCGCAAATCTTTTTCCCTATTGGATATAGCAAGAAATCTTTGTATATTATCTAGATTTGCTATCAATTGTCTTGTTTTTGACAAGATTTTTTAGATTTTTGAATAATTAAATATTTTTGATAGATTTAAAGTTAGAAAAGTAGCCTGGTATATAAGCTATTTGTTGAGACTATTCTTTATTTTAAGATAATTAAAAATCTGAGAATTAGAAAGATTAAATTCATCCATCAGGTAAGGAAAGTATTTTAGAGACGCATTCTTTGTTAAATGTGATAAGCTGATATTATTTCTTTGTTTCCAGGGATTCAGGTTTAGGTCCTCTGTATTTACTTCTAAAACGTCTATTTTATATGTTGGAATTAATTTTGAGAATATTGCTAGTGTCTTTTTGATAATTATCTGAGATTCTAGTATTCTAGTACTGTACTTTGTTGTTTTTTTAAAAATAAATGAATTGTTTTTCTTTTAAATTTCATATGATCGAAGAGAAATCATTATGGCCTAGCATAATCCATTCTATATCTTGCCATTCTTCAAATTCTGGAGAAGGGGTTTGTAGGCTGTATATATGGGTCATTATACTAGCCTGATAAATATTTTATTATATTTGGGAATCCTAAACCTCCTTTTTTTCTATTTATCAGTAAAATCTTTTGACTAATCCTAGGAGGCTTTGCTTTCCATATGAAATTTGATAGGCTAGATTGTAACATTATATGCCATGGATTAGGAATTGAGAAGGGGATCATTTGGAAGATGTATGACCATCTAGGAAAAATATGGCTGTTAACAAGGTTGATACGGCCCCGCCATGATAGTTCCACCTTCCTCCATTCTTTAATGGAACGATTTGTTGATTTTAACATCACTAAAACATTAAATTACATTAATCTATTTAGATTTTTGGTGATTTTACCACCGAAGTATGAGAAACTGTGTTTGACACAACTGAATTGATAAAGAATTTTAAGTAGATTTTGGAGATGTTTTTTTTTTTTAAATGTTGTTTAATAAAGGTTTAATAAAGCTTGGTTCCCACAGATCAGGTCTGTCCTAGAATATGACATATGTACCATGAAGAGATTAATAAAAATGTTTTCACCTGGATGAAACATTATTCAGGTGTCATATAGAAGGAATCTGTTTAGAGTGTTAGTCAACATCAAGGCTTGTTTTTTTTTTAGTTTATTGTTGTTAATTGGGGTAGACTTTAAAAATGTCTTGCCTAATTCTAAATCTAAGACACGATTAAAATCTCCTGCTACTATAAGCAGGCCTTTCTTAATCTTATTAACCAAATCCAATACTTTCTTAAGGAGGCCAACTGGAGAGACATTGGGAAGATATACATTTATCAATGTATATATTTCATTTAATTTTCACACTATTATCCTGTATCGTCCCATGGGGGCTAAGATCTGATGGATTCGTAGTTTATTGATTTTGTCACTACAATAGCTACCCTCTTTGTTTCTTTTTCCTTATTTGAAGCATGTATTATAGTGGGGAAGTCTTTGCCTTTAAGTATATTTTTCTCTTCTAATCTCCAGTGGGTCTCCTGTAGAAAAGCTACATCCACATGCTGTTTCTTTAAAAATCCATAAACAATTGATCTCTTATATTGGGAATTAAGACCTTTGGGCATTCACCAAAATAATTTTAACTATATTTAGCTTCAAATTTTCCCCTTGCCTCGGTAGCCTTCTAGATATCATCTATTGTGTTTCTACATTGAGTGACATACAGTGAATGAACAATGGTAAAGACATAAGTATAATTAAACATGTCAAAACCTTCTCTTCTAAGAAGGAATATTTGTACATTCGGTCTTCGGAAAAGGAAGAAAAATTCATATTTATTCTAGAGCAAAAATATACACCTTTTATATAGGCAGATTCTGTGTGTATTGCAGTGTATGGAATGGAGATGTGATTGTATGTAAGTCGGTGATGTGATTTGGCTTATCTGTTAGTGTATAGTGTTAGGATCTGTAAAAACAGTGTAATGTTGTAGTTCTTGTGGATGTAAATATTATTAGCGGGTTAGATGGGAGAAAAAGTGAGTGATTGTATAAATATGTGGTGTTTGTTGGTTAATTAACTTGTAGCTTTAGTTGGAATCTATAAATCTAGTGTAGTGTAGTGGTTTGATAAGTGATAGTATAAGTGGCAGGTAAATTTTGATGTGTATATCTCCCTTGATGGGAGAAAAAGGGAAAAAACATACTTCCTTTTCTTTTAGTTAACACTACTTCGTCATTCCCCCCTTCTCTCCTTAATCTAGGTACTTTGGTTTATTTAAACAATGAAATCTTTCTATAATGATATATTGATCTTAAATTGTGGCTTCAAGTGATTTAAACATATTGATCAGATAGAATTTCAAATTATCCTAAGAAATAGTTTCTGGAATGTTTCTTATTTTCAAATTTCCTCTTCTATATGTATCTTCCATATTGCTTATCCTATTTTTCAGTTCATCTGATTTCATGGATAAATATTTTATATTTTCTTTTATAGATTCTTGTTCAGTGTTAAGCTTTTCTATTGTTGTTTCATTTATATTACTTTTTTCTTTTATTATTTGAATCTCTATTTGTAATTTGTTTGAATTCTTTTAGATTTTAACTTTTATCAATTGTAACTGATTGTCTAGGCATTTTGGCAGAAGGTTAACAGTGAAGTGGCACTCTCTTTCACCTTTAGGGTTTACTATCATGTTTATGTTTCTTCTAATGAAGAATTAGTATCTACATTCATTTGTTTACTTTGCTGATCTTTAGATGGCTGTGGGGAGAAAGAAACAGGCAACTTTTTTTTCTGAATTTTTTTTTAGGTTCTTTAGGCTTTTCTTTTTTAGTTGCATTCTTTTTTGTTGCTATAGTTTAATCAAGATTAAAGTGACAAAAAAACCAAAAAACTGCTTTTTGTTGCTTTTTTGTGGGGGGTAGTATTATTGGGGCACGTAGGGAATAGAAATTGCTTTAATATGTATTAGTTGATCAGAATCTTTTTCTTATTTAAATACTACTTTTACCCAGGGGAAGGGGGGAGATTTGGAGTTAATCAGGTCCTTTAGGGTTGATCAGGCATATGGTTAGCCAGAAAAAAACTTTTACTGAGCTGTTTATCTCTACAGGATTGTTTTGTCCTTTTTTTTCCCTTTCCTTTTCTCTTCCTTTTATTTTTGCTTTGCTTCCCTTTTTCATTACTTTTCATTTATCTTATTTATTATTTTGTCTATATGTTTCTTTCACTTTGGTTATTTTGCTTTTGTTACTTGTGCATTTGTCTTTTGTATTATATAAGGTATGAGGTAGGTGTACAGCTTATAGAAACTATTCGGCTCTTTAAATGCAGTTGTCCTATCCAGTTCTGATGTTTCTTCAACTTCAGCAGCTCGCATGTTTAATGCCGCTTGTAACTCTCCGGCATTTGTTGCTCCGACCGCCACTCTCACTACCTCAAGGACAGCGCTCTAGTGGGCAGCATATTAGTTAAATAGAGGTCGTAGTGGTGTTATGTACTGATCAATATATTGCTTGTTGAGCTTTCCACTGGTATTTCCTGGGGTCTGCTTATGTCGCTACGTGCCTCCGTCGATACCACTCCTCATCCCGCTAGACTGGCTCCATCAGTTCCTCCTCTTGAAGTGTGCTAGCTTGCATATTCACTTCATCCCATCATCCCATCATCAACTTTAGTTTTTTTATTGACCTCTTTCTTGCATTGTTTAAAAAAAAAAGAAAAAGTTACTGTATTCTGAATTCTGTATTCTGAATAAATTGGGAAAAAATATGCGGCAAGCAGCAGTAATTATTAGTTTATATTTACATTTGCTAACATTAACATATTATTACATTGAAGTCTAAAGTACCTTATTTAAATGGAAACTATAGTGCCAAATAAAACAAAGTTGTTTTCCTGGCACTATAGCTCCCTATAGTGCCTCCCCCCTTGGTGCAGAAGGGATTCTAAAACCCTTTCTTTCACTTACCTGGGTCCAGCACTGATGTCCCTCATCGATGTTTTGGGTATAACACAGCTCCTCTCCCGCCAACGTAAATCAGCCGGGGGGACGACTTAATGAGCATATGCGCCAATGGCTGTGCTCTCATTAGGATTTCCCCACAGCAAAGTATTATACAATGCTTTCCTATGGGGATTTCAGTGATGCTAAATATCCTCATGCATAGCGTGAGGACGTCCAGCATCAGTTAGGCAACCAAAAGTCACCTAACAGCCTGAAAGTCCCTCTAGTGTCTGATTGGTATACAGTCACTAGAGATGGAGTTACCCAACAAAGCTAATTATTGCAGTTAATTAAAAAGTTGCAATAGTTAGCTTTGCAGGTTAAGGATACTGGGACAGTACTCCCAGACCACTTCAATGAGCTGACAGGAACACTTCAAGTACTAGTCTGCTGTAGTGGTTTTGGTACCAGGAGACCCCCACAGACTAATATACCAAACCTTTTAAATACTGTTTGACAATTTACCTGTGTTCCCCAGGTGCCTCACTGCAGGAGAACAGCCTGTGCACGTTCATTGTCTGAGAGCTCAGCTGATGCTATCAGACAATCAAAGCAGCCCTGCACAGCCCTGCACAGCCCTGCTTAGCTCCTTGCAGGATAATCTGGGATCAGGCATTGCAAAGGAACCCAGGTAAGCTGCTAAACCATTCTTATACGGTTGGACAAATTACTCTGGAAGGGCGGCAGGACGCTCCTTTCATCATAAACTCCACAGCAGGTGGTGAATTGTTTGAACGTCATCATATTAATGTTAGGTCTACAAATGTCAGGTGTGACTTTGATTACAGTATCATTATATTTCAACAAATCTAGCATGTCCGTGATTCAGAATAAAACCGCTTTAGATTGGTATTTTTATTTATTTTTTCAAATACAAGATACAGTGTAAAGTGGTAGATGTCAATAATTCTGTCGATAAAAAGAGCAGAATAAGAAATCTGTTAATGTTGTAGAAAAAACCATCAACCAATGCGTATGCAAGAACAGCATGGGAGCATTTATTTTTGTCAAGATCAATGATCTAAGAGCATCAACTATTAAGACAGTATCCATAACTGTCATGGATCAAACTGCAAACTATTATTCACTAATCATGCACAGAGAAGAAAATGTTTGCTCTCAAAGTAGATGGAAATGGAACTGAAATGACATCAAATTTGATAGAAATACTTATATTAGGAAGATAAGTGCATAGGTTTTACTAGTTTAAGGTCCTTTGTACTGGTTTAGATATTATAGCATATTGTATGCACTATTTGCAATTACTCTTTTCTAAGCAATCTGGATTTTTATGTGGTACTTTGAAGAAAGATTAACTTGAAAATTGCATGTTCAGTTTGTGTAAGAAGTTCTTTGTAAAAGCAATTATCTTATGGTATTTTATAGGTCATTTACCCTTATCAGTAAATGGTGCATTATATAAACTAGTACATAAAATGGTTTAGAATTGCTTACAACAGCTCTGTATATTTTAATATTTAATACAATTTTTCATAACAAAAAATATGTGGTCCATGGGTGTATTAGTGAAACGTAACAAATTCTACTGTTTCATGTGACTATGACTACAATTTATAACAAAGACTGTATTACTGTATTGTTGAAATAGCAGTGAAATAAGTAATATTAGCACATTTAAAGGGACACTCTGTTAGGGTGGGTGAAGGACGGCGAGTTCCCAGCCAAGCTGTAATGCTGGACGTGGGGACTGCGGTGTTCATGGTGTCTGGTGGAGTGCTTTGGGGCCTCATTGAGCACTAGGAGCATCTGTCAGTGGAGGTACCTAACCAGGGTACAGGAAGCTCCGTTACAGCAAGGCATGAAATAATAAGCTAATGGGTGATGGAAAAATTAATAGCCGAGAGTCCCACCATGCAGCCTCTCTCAGCCTACACCCTCTGTGGGTGTAAAGTACAAAGTCCAGTGGTAAGGAAAAGTGCTTCAGGTCATAGAGAGTAGTTACTTGCTTGCAGCACAGGAGCAACGTTGCTGTCACTGTTCCCGTGGTCTTCCGTTGGTTACTTGGTTTGGACCATAGCAGAGGTTAGTTGACTGGCCTGGGAACCATTCTTCCGTGCCGGAGCCAGCCAGGTTCTGATTCGGCAGTGTGTAGTGGCATGTTGGAGGAAGATGGCGTCTTCTCCGTCAATGTTTTTGTGCCCTCTGTACTTTAAGAGCCAAAGGCCTACGCTGGAAACGCTGAGGCGACACTACCGGTAAGCAGCCTCCTGGATTCCTCACTGCAGCCTGTTGCTCTCCGAGTGCCAATTGTCTCCAGAATTTCTTCAGGGCAGGCCGGGCTAGTGCTCGTAGGCATTGCAGCAGCTCATTCGCTAATGAGTGACCTGCAGACGTTGCTGCCCCTTTTGGAGATTCTGAGGTGGGCCTTGGTAGCCTCTTGTTAGGCCTTCGTGTCGCCTGGTGCTTGGACAAGGAATGCCGCCTGTTCTGCCGCCTGTTCTGCTGACTCTCTCTATGTGTGGAGCTGCACGGTTGTGTGGGGGGCCCTGATGTAATGGAGCTGTTGGCTGTGGCAGAGCACGTTGAGATATCCATCGTTCGAGCCGCTACCAAAAGTGTTTGAACAGCTGATCCAGACGAGTGAGTATATCTACTGGGTTGGTGTCAGCAGCAGGGAGCAGTGTGGCAACCGCCATCTTGAGTAGGCCTGCACGTAGACAGGGCCTTATCTGCCAGAGTTGGGCAGCCTCCCATGGGAGAATAGGGGGTAGGGGGGTTATGGAGTGCTTGCATAGAATAATTCTAAGTGTATTATAATATTAATATACATATATATAATTATATATATATACGGTATATATTAATATTAAAATACACTTTTATTAATTATGTATGTGTATATTAAAGTACTTAGATCATATATATATATATATATATGTGTATATATATATAAATATATATATACATACAAAAAATGAAACATCTCTTGCCCTCACGCTTAAATGTCCCTTGGTTGCCGGGTGCTAAATAGCCAGGGCTTTAGTATCCATATATCCAAAGAGGTAGCAGCACTCACGGGGTTAAAAGGCCCAATCTTTATTTTAAATCTTTAAAATCATGATCAACGTTTCAGTCCTACATTCAGGACTTTCGTTAGGATCAATACATACATATATCTTAAAAACCGATACTTATATAGACTAAAAACTAAATTGACTTAATCCAAGGTGAGCCCCAGATCAGCGTCCTAGCCCGGCCAGTGCAATGCAGTGTGTGTTTGTGTAGTGAATGCAGAGTGTGTGTTTGTGTAGTGAATGTAGTGTGTGTATAGTGTCTCCTTTTCTAATGATACCTCCCCCCTCTTTCTGTCTCGGTTGGAGTCCCCCAAGGCTCTGTTCTTGGTCCCCTTCTATTTTCTCTTTATACTGCCTCTCTTGGCAAAAGTATTACCTCATTTGGATTCCACTACCACCTGTACGCTGATGACACCCAGATATATCTCTCCCCCCTGGGCCTCTCCTCTGCCGTCCTGCAACGTGTCACTGCTTGCCTTTCTCTGACTGGATGTCCTCCCACTTTCTGACACTCAATCTCTCTAAAACTGAGCACCTTGTCTTTCTTCCTCCTAATACTGATCCTCCTCTTTTGCTCTCCCTTCAAGTTAGTGGTATCCACATAAGTCCATCCTTGCAAGTGCACTGTCTTGGCATCATACTTGATCCTGGCCTCACCTTTGAACTTCAAATCCAGTATGTTGCCAAATCCTGTAGATTCCATCTTAAATAATATCCTGCATGGGTTATTATAACCCTCCTAATTGGTCTTCCCAAAAGTCATATTGCCTCACTAAAGTCTGTAATGAATGCTGCTCTCTAGTTGGTCCTCTCACACCTCACCCGTCTGTCAGTCCTTACATTGGCTTCCTGTATCCTATAGGAGTCAATTCAAAGTGCTAACCCATACCTATAAAGCACTGAACAATTCTAGCCCATCTTATTGTCACGGGTGGTGGTAGGGAAACCGGGCCCCTTGAGTGCCTCATGAGAAGTTGGGAGTCCTCAGCATGGAAGTGGATAATCAGGGCCTGGTGCAGGGTAACCACACGCCCTCTGGTGTTGAGCACAAGCGTTTGTGCGGCCACATACCAGAACCCTGATGCAGATCCCAGGAACTTGAAGCTAGGAAGTAGGCAGACCTCCCAGGAGCTGAATAGGAAGGCTCTGCAGCAAGAATGTATCCAGTACAGAAACAAGGCAAGGCTAGGATAGTCACCAAACATGAAAACAAGACAGAACTAGTAGAACCCTGAACCAGAGAAGGATAGGAAGCTAAACCTAGAACATGTACACAATACATAAGGGAACCATTGACAAAACATGGGCATGACAGGACAGGACTGTACATAGAAACATAGAATGTGACAGCAGATAAGAACCATTTGGCCCATCTAGTCTGCCCAATTTTCTAAATACTTTCATTAGTACCTAGCCTTATCTTATAGTTAGGATAGCCTTATGCCTTTCCCACGCATGCTTAAACTCCTTTACTGTGTTAAACTCTACCACTTCAGCTGGAAGGCTATTCCATGCATCCACTACCCTCTCAGTAAAGTAATACTTCCTGATATTATTTTTAAACCTTTGTCCCTCTAATTTAAGATGTCCTCTTGTTGTGGTAGTTTTTCTTCTTTTAAATATAGTCTCCTCCTTTACTGTGTTGATTCCCTTTATATATTTAAATGTTTCTATCATATCCCCCCTGTCTCGTCTTTCCTCCAATCTATACATGTTAAGATCCTTTACCCTTTCCTGGTAAGTTTTATCCCGCAATCCATGATCCAGTTTAGTAGCCCTTCTCTGAACCCTCTCTAAGGTATCAATATCCTTCTGAAGATACGGTCTCCAGCACTGTGTACAATACTCCAAATGAGGTCTCACCAGTGTTCTGTACAATGGCATGAGAACTTCCCTCTTTCTACTGCTTATACCTCTCCCTATACAACCAAGCATTCTGCTAGCATTTCCTGCTGCTCTATTACACTGTCTGTCTACCTTTAAGTCATCAGAAATAATCACCCCTAAATCCCTTTCCTCATATGTTGAGGTTAGGACTCTATCAAGTATACTGTACTCTGCCCTTGGGTTTTTACGTCCAAGATGCATTATCTTGCACTTATCCACGTTAAATGTCAGTTGCCACAATTCTGACCATAAGACATACCTTACCATCAAGACCTTCTGCAATATCACTAATAAAAATATTAAAGAGAATGGGTCCAAGTACAGAACCCTGAGGTACCCCACTGGTGACAAGTCCAAGCTTCGGATATATTCCATTAACTACAACACTCTGTTGCCTGTCACTCAGCCACTGCCTTACCCATTCAACAATATTGAAATCCAAACTTAAAGATTGCAGTTTATTGATAAGCCTTCTATGTGCAACAGTGTCAAAAGCCTTACTGAAATCTAGATAAGCAATGTCTACTGCACCACCCTGATCTATAATTTTAGTTACCCAATCAAAAAAAATCAATAAGATTAGTTTGGCATGATCTCCCTGAAATAAACCCATGTTGTCTCTGATCTTGAAATCCATGTGTTTTTAGATGTTCAACAATCCTATCCTTTAACATGGTTTCCATCACTTTCCCCACTACTGAAGTAAGGCTTACTGGCCTATAGTTGCCCGACTCCCTATTACCTTTCTTGTTAATGGGCACAACATTCGCTAACTTCCAATCTTCTGAGACTACTCCTGTTAACAATGATTGGTTAAATAAATCTGTTAATGGTTTTGCTAGTACACCACTAAGCTCTTTTAATAGCTTTGGGTGTATTCCATCAGGTCCCATTGACTTATTTGTCTTTACTTTTGACAGTTGAAATAGAACCTCTTCCTCTGTAAACTCACGTGTAATAAATGACTCATTTATCCTTTTTCTCAACTGAGGTCCCTTTCCTTCATTTTCATCTGTAAATACAGAACAAAAATATTCATTGAGGCAGTCAGCTAGACCTTTATCCTCTTCTACATACCTTCCTTCTTTTGTTTTTAATCTAACTAATCCTTGTTTTACTTTTCTTTTCTCATTTATGTATCTAAAAATGTTTTATCCCCCTTTTTTACTGACTGTGCTATTTTCTCTTCTGTGTGTGATTTGGAAGCTCTTATAACTTGCTTAGCCTCTTTCTGCCTAATCTTATAGATCATTTTGTCTCCCTCACTCTGGGTTTTTTTATAATTTCTAAATGCTAACTTTTTGTTTTTAACTATTTTGGCCACATCTGCGGAGTACCACAGTGGTTTCTTGAATTTTTTGCTTTTACTGACAAGCCTAATGCAATTTTCTGTTGCCTTCAATAGTGCAACTTTTAAATAATCCCATTTCTCTTGGACCCCATTTAAATTACTCCAGTCTGATAATGACTCCTCTACACATATTCTAATTTTAGAAAAGTCTGTTTTTCTAAAGTCTAAAACTTTTTTTTGTGTGGTGTGACTCACTGTTCTTATATTAAACCACACTGACTGATGGATCACTGGATCCAAAACTTTCACCTACAGTAATATCTGATACCAAATCTCCATTTGTTAACACTAAATCTAGTATGGCCTCTTTACGAGTTGGCTCCTCAACAACTTGTTTTAGAGACAATCCCGGTAGGGAGTTTAGAATATGTGTGCGCCTGGCACAAGTAGCTAATTTTGTTTTCCAATTTACATCAGGAAGATTAAAGTCACCCATGATGATAACTTCCCCCTTCATTGTCATTTTAGCTATTTCCTCAACTAGTAGATTATCTAACTCTTCAATTTTTCCTCGGGGCCTATAAATCACACCTACACGAGTTACTGTGTGATTACCAAATTCTAACGTAACCCAAACGGACTCTATGTTTCCCTCACTAACTTTTATTAGGCTAGATATTATGCTATTCTTCACATACAGGGCCACCCCTCCCCCTTTCTTGCCTTCCCTATATGGACTGGGAATACAAACTAAAACAAGACAAGATATGATAGGCAAAACAAGAGGAGAAATAACTAAGTACTATATATGAAAATAATGGGGATTTAGTTATATTATATGATCATACATTGCATAAGCCTGCCAACAACACCAATGTACCCAATATCTGGCAGGTCCTACTCTGCCTAATGTATGCTAAAAGAACCATAAGAAACACATATAGCACTTACCTGCAAGAAAGGACAGAAGTAGTGATGTCCCTCCCACCTCCTGGACAGCTCCCTAAGAATGCAGCTTCAAAATGGATGCTGTCCAGGAGGTGGGAGGGTCTTGGAGGGAGGGTCTGCTGCTGATTGGCTGGAATGTGTCTGCTGACTGGAGTCCACGGCGAACCATTCGTGGCGAACCGTGGCGAACCGTTTGCGAACCGTTCAGCGAACCGTTCGGGACATCACTAGACAGAAGGCATGAGCAACTGCCTGCAGGCTCCAACTGAAACAAAATGAATCATGGAAAAGGAACAGGTGTGGTAACATCAAACAAACATTTAAAGGAACCCTGGAGACTGGGAATTCCCGGGACGGAATACAGGAATGAACCCAGAAAAACCCAGCATAAAGAAAACCAGACATGGAATAGAAAACCAGAAAAACTAAACAAGAATTATAAAAAGAGTACTGGATACCAGAAGCCAAGGCCAGACATCTCTGCAGAACATGGCATGATGTGACACTTATATCTCTTCACAGATCCATAGGTATGCTCCTATTCGGTCTCCTTGTGCTGCCCCGTGACCTTCTCCTGTTCTCTGCTTGCACCCATACGGCCAACTCACGCTTGCAGGACTTCTCGCGGGTGGTTTCCTTCCTATGGAATAGCCTGCCTACCACCAACAGTCTCTCCCCTAGTCTTTAATCATTTAAGAAGTGCCTTAAAACCCATCTCTTTAAGAAAGCGTATAGCCTCTCAGAGAAACCTCACATACCTGTGTCTACCTCACATACCTGTTTCCTAAAAGGTAGCACTTTACTCTCTCCTCCAGCAGTGCTTCACTCCCACCTTATTTGATTGTTATTTCTTGTCCTAATGTGTTTAATACCTCACCTCCTATAGAGTGTTGGCTCCATTTAGCAGGGTCCTCTTCAACCTATCAATCCTGTAAGTTTTCTTGTAATTGTACTATTTATTGTTAAATCTCCTCTCTCATAATATTGTAAAGTGCTAAGGAATCTGTTGGCGCTATACAAAAGGCAAAAATAATAGTGAAGGTAGAGTGTGTGTTTTTGAGTGGATGTATATATTAGATGCAGTGTTTATACTGAATGTGATGTTTGTGTAGTGGATGTAGAGTGTGTATATAATGAATGTAGTGTTTGTATAGTGAAGGCATTGTGGGTTTGTATAGTGGATGTGGTGTGTATATAATGAATGAAGTGTGTGTTTGTGTAGACATGTAATGTGTGTGTAAAATAAGGGGGGGAGCATTTTTATTTTTTAACATTTCTTTTAAACAGTTTATGTTTTAACATTTTGTTTAGTCCCCCCTCCCTGCTTCTTACCTGACCAGGGAATGGAGAGAGACCGCATTCCCTGGTGGTTCGGGGGGCTTAGTGCTTGGAGCCAGCCACTGGACTCTGCAGAGGGGGCCCAGCACACTCTGACTCCACTTCTCAGCAGTCTTAGGGACCTGTTTAGGTTACATTTTCCCTATATACCTTTTTAAGAGTAGTGGGATTATTCCCCACCCATAGGCATCTATAAGTAGTACAGGAAGTAGCTAATACATCATATAAAGAGAAGTGGTATTATTTTACACCAAGGGGTACATTTAGGTTACTACAGTTTTCTTTGGCATTACTTGTTAATATACAGCTATACATGTTTGTATGTGCACTCTTCTTTAGGGATGTAGCTATCCCCTGGTATACCCTTAAGAGTAGTGAGATTATTTTCTACCCATTGGTATCTGTAGGTGAATTTAGCCTACCTTAGTATTAGCTGTAAATTTATAACCCCCATCATTTTTCCTCTTCTTTAGTTCAGTGAATGGCTAGGAGGGTGAACCAACTGGGGCTTTAGTCTTGTTGTGTAATATTTTAGTCCCTAAGACTTCCGCTATAAGGTTTTGCCTCCTTTCATTTAGACCACAGCTACCTCTTTTTACCTCTCATGTTTGATAGTTAACACTTTATTCACCTTTTCTTGTATATATGCAGATAAGCCTATATGTCTATTTGTTTTATGTTTAGTTCAAGTTTAAGTTATTTTCAATTTTTTTTTTATATTTATTCTGCAGCCCATTTAGCTGTAAGGATGTTCCTCACTTACCGACCAAGTTCCATTCTTACGACCCGGTGGTAAAACAAATTGGTCTGGAAAGTGAGGCGAATGCACACCAGAAATTTCCCTGAACATAGACAAGCGCAGCAGAGCAGGGAATCCCTCAAATCTATATTCGCAAAAAATTCCCTGACCATAGACCACATCTCTAACATGGAGAATCCCTTGAATCCCCACGCTAGACAGCTGGTCATAAGTGCAAGCCGTCGCAAAACAGGTAGGTCGCAAAGTGAGGACCACCTGTATATGTTTATTCACCTTAATAGCTTCACTTATACAATTAGGTTTAGGGTTCAGTGGCCCTTTAGTTTTCACCCGGCAATCTAAAACATTGCAATTTTGTGCAAGGTTTCCATGACAAGGTTAAACAAATCTGTGCTGGTCAGCTTCCTAACATCCACTAGAGGTACCTCCATTTAAGAACCTAGACAAACACAGTTCTCCATCAAATTCTGCTCTAATAGCAGTATGTGATTGATGCACCTAGGCGATTTGCCTCATATGCATGCTAATCTCCCAATGCTTCCCTTTCACTCTTGTTGGTGTGACTAGTAATACTCCTCTTCCAAACCTTCACAGGAGGCGGGGTATCTACATTTATAAAGGAACATTATAGCATTACAAATACATATATGTATTTATAATGCTATAGTGTTCCTTTAATGTAAGTTATAGCTGATTAAATTAGATATTGCAATTTTTTCATATTAGCCATTCATAACCAAATGCTGACTAAGACTATTCTAGTTTGTTAGGTATATCAATGGTAACTATATATAGATTTTTATTCTTAAAAGGTGTGCGGTAAATTGACAGTTTTCTGTCCATTTCCTCAATCTATCCAGCAAGTTCACTCCAACAAGGTAGATTCCTTTTAAAACACATTATTTTATATAAAATTTCAGATTATGTGCCATATTCCATTCATATAGTTGAAACTAACAGCATTGATATCCCTAAAAGAATTTCATGCTTTGCTGAAACAGAATGGAAAGATGTAAAATGAAGAAATGAATCATCCCATCAAAGATCTTAAGAAAGAAGCTGACAAAGTAATTGAAGCACATGATGACATTACCATAAAGCATGTCATTTTGTCATTATTAACTGGATTTCAAATTTTTTTTTTTGTGCAGTGAAAATGTAATTTGTTTCAAGATGCTATACACTAGTATATCCATTTGTCTTGAAGAGCTGTCAATGAATCATCTTAATAAATAACATATTACAGGTCCAGGAAGAAATAGATCTCAATAGATTTCCAGAAAATTAAATATATTATTCCTTTCATAAATATATTTTTAGATTATTTTTTTTTATATATTTCCCAATAGTATTTTGTAATTTATCTAAACTTTAGGTGGAATAGGACAGTTAAGTGGAAGAGAACAGTAATTGAGAAGAATGAAAAGTTTAATCTATATACACACTGATCAGCCACAACAGTAACCCCTTAACCCCTTACGGACCACGGACTAGGTACGTCCGCGGCAAATATGAGCGCTGAAAGCGATGTCGAGGCATCCTGCAATACCTCTCCTGACTGCCGGGCCTCTGAGTGATCACTTCCGGGTTGCCCCACGTGTAGCAGAGCATCACAAGCCACCAGGCAAGCTTCCAATGCTCTGCCTGTGTGCTGAGTGCCTCGTGGGGTTGAGGCACTCAGTGAAGACTTAAAGATGTACTTTCAAATGGAAGTTCAACAAAACCTATTAATTCAAGCATATGTTCTTTCTCCCTCAAAAAAAGAAAAAGAAAAGAAAAACAGACAAAGAGAAATTAAACATTTTTTTACTTTTTGTTTTATAAGTTCCGGGGGAATGCTACCTTATAAAAATCTTAATGATCAACAACAGTTTAAAACATTGGTAAGTCCAAATATCACCATGTGATCAGAAATGTTACTACTCAATACTGGCTTGTGTGATTGTTGATAATCAAGCCTGGTTTATTTACACTGAACAAAATTATAAACGCAACACTTTTGTTTTTGCCCCCATTTTTCATGAGCTGAACTCAAAGATCTAAAATGTTTCTTAATACACAAAAGGCCCATTTCTCTGAAATATTGTTCACAAATCTGTCTAGATCTGTGTTAGTGAGCACTTATTTTAATCCATCCACCTCACAGGTGTGGCATATCAAGAGGCTGATTAGACAGCATGATTATTGCAAAGGTGTGCTTTAGGCTGGCCACGATAAAAAGCCACTTCAAAATGTGCAGTTTTACTGTATTGGGAGATTTCGGGGGGTTCCGAAAACCAGGCAGAATCTGGTGTGACCATCATTTGCCTCACGTAGTGCAACACATCCCCTCCGCATAGAGTTGATCAGATTGTTTATTGTGGCCTGTGGAATGTTAGTCCACTCCTCTTCAATGGCTGTGCATAACTCTCTCACAGCCCCCTAACCCACTCACAGCTTCCCTACCCACCTCACAGCCCCCTTACACACCTCACAGCCTACCCACTCACAGCCCCCTAACCCTCTCACAGCCTCCCTACCCACCTCACACCCCCGTAACCCAGCTCACAGTCCCTTATCTACTCACAACACCCTTTCCCTCTCACAGCCCCCCTACCCACCTAACAGCCCCCTAACCCTCTCACAGCCCCTCCTCACAGCCCCCAACCCTCTCACAGCCCCCTACCTACTCACAACATCCTATCCCTCTCACAGCCCCCTACCTACTCACAACACATTATCCCTCTCACAGCCCCACTACCCACCTAACAGCCCCCTTACCAGCTTAAAGCCCCCCTATTCACTTCACAGCTCCCCAACCCACCCTACCTACTCACAACACCCTATCACTCTCACAGCCCCCTACCCACATAACATCCCCTACCTTGTCACAGTCCCCCTACCCACTCATAGCCCCCCCTACCCCCTCTCACTTACCCACCTCACAGCCCCCCTACCCATCACACAGCCCCCCATACCCACTCACAGCCCCTAACCCTCCACAGCCCCCCTACCTTCTTACAGCCCCTAGTCTTTCACAGCCCTCCTACCTTCTCACAGTCCCCCTAGCCTCTCACACCAGCCCTGCTCATCTCCCTGCCCCTCTACCTTCTTACAGCCCCCTACTCACCTCAAACCTCCCTTCCCTCTCACAGCACCTCCACCCACTTACAACCCCCCTACCCTCTCACAGCACCCCACCCACTTACACCCACCCTACCCTCTCACAGCCCATCACCCTCTCAAAGTGCCTACCATGTCACAGCCCCCTACCTTCTCACAGCCCTCTACATTCCCACAGCCCCCATTCCTCCTGTCACCGCCCCCCCACACCCTCACAGTCACTCCTCTAATACCCTACCTTCTCACAGCTCCCACCACACATAAACAATGTCACAGCCCGCCATACCCTGTGCCCACACACACCCTCACAGTCACCCCCAAACACCCTCACAGCACCTCTACCCTGTCACAGTCCCCTACCCTCTCACAGGCCATCACCATTTCAAAGCCCATCACCATCTCACAGCCCTCCACCCCACATACACCCTGTCACAGCCCCCCACACCCTGTCCCCACACACACCCTCACAGTTACCCCACTAACACCCTGTCACAGCCCCCTACACTCTTACAGCCCCTCTACCTTCTCACAGCCCCCTACCTTCTTATAGCTCCCAATCTCTCATAGTCCCCCTACCCACTCACAGCCCACTTACCCTCTCTCAGCCCCCTCAGCCTCTCACAGCCCTACACACTCACAGCCACCCACCCTGTCGCAGCCACCCCCACCCTGTCACAACACACACACCTTGTCACAGTCATCCCAACCCTGTGTCCCCACACACCATCACAGCCACTCCCACACACTCTGTCAAAACCCCCCACGCAAACCCTGTCACAGCCCCCACACACACACCCTGTCACCTATCCACACACACACCCTGTCACCTCTCCACACACAAACCCTGTCTCTCCCCACACACACACCCTGTCACCACCACACACACTGTCACCTCCACACACCCTATCTTCACTATACACACACTGACAACCCCTCCATGCACTATCACCATCCCCTATCACTTTCGGCCCCCACACACTGACCTCTTCACCCAGCTCCACTCTCATTAACCCCTTTTAATCCTGTCACTCTCACCCCCTCAAAGCATACAAAACTCACCCATCCTCACTTTGCCACACTTACCCTATCATTTTAATCCCTCCAATCCTGCTAGACTCACCTTCTCTTGCACTGTCACACTCACCCCATTCACCCTGCCACACTCACCCTACCAAATGAACGCCTCCAATTCTGTCCTCCAACTGTGCCACACTCACCCCAAACCCTGTCACACTCTCCTCCACAACCTTGCCACACTCACCCTGTCACATTACCCCCTTAATCTTGTCACACTCACCCTGTCACATTAGCCCACCTTAATCTTGTCACACACTCTCCTCCAGACATAGCACATTCACCCCAAACCTGTGATACATCCCCCCAAATATGCCACACTCACACTGTCACATTAACCTCCCTCCAATCCTGTCACACTCCCTCCTCCAGCCATGTCACAACCCCCTTATCATTCTCACCCTCCCTTATTCTGTCACACTCACCTTCCCAACTGTCTCATTTACCCCCCTCACCCTGTCACACTCACCAACTGAAGACATTTATCATTCGCACACACACAGACATGAAACGTAGCTGTGCTATAACACAATGCACAAATGCCACAGGCAGCCCCCATAAACACAACACACTGCATGCAGCTACCCCACACTCATAGGTCCCAGACTCATGCTCACATAGACATACATTCACACACAAGGATACTCTGTGAGAAACACACTTTCAGGCACATACACAGGTAGACAATGACAGACACACTCAGAAATACACACATCTGCACTTATGTATACACGACTGCCAGGCTATGTAACCATACCCCCAATCGTGTAAAAATGATTAGCATAATTGCTAATTACATTTGTTTATTACAAATTAATTTAGTTAGCAAATTATGCCATAACTTCAGTCAGAGAGCTCACAACACAGGGATCTGCAACACTGCAAGCCTCTGAACAATGAATACAGAGACTGTAGTTCGAATAGGTAAAATATGTTGGTTCTTCTGAAACACTTCAGAAAAAAAATACATTTTGGGTCAGCAGAATTTAGCTGTTTTTTTTTGGCTATACAATACTGCCTAGCCTAATGGCTATGCAATATCAGCCATTTTTGCAATGCCAATTGTTAGTTTCCCACATTTGATTATTACATATCTGGATTAAAAAAAAATAGGAAATTAAAGAACTTAACGTTAGAATGTTTGTAATCATTGACTTTTAAAATAGAAAGGAAAAAGGCATTGGGCAACTGACCACCCACTCACCCATTATTATTATTATTATTATTATTTTATTATTTATATAGCGCCAACAAATTCCGTAGCGCTGATTCAAACATGATGAGAAAAAGCTTTCCCTCGCAACCAGTCTGTAGCATCATTGTCCATCCATCAATTTAAAAACAATCAAATTAAAAATAAAACTGTGCCCTAGATGCAGCAGTGGTCATTTAATAGGAAAAAAGTGGATTTTTTTTTTTTAAATCTCCTGTTTTTAAATTAAGTTTTTTCCTGCTTCAGCTTCTTCCCTTTTTTCAACTGCATTTCATTGTAGTGGTTTTGCCCTACCTGGCCGAGTCTTATGGTATCTGGTTCCTTTGCAGATGAAGTTGACAAAAGCTGATGATATGACACTATGTGGCACTGCTTGTGTAGTGTGGTCTGACACCCCGACTGGGTACCTCCGCCAATTGCTGCTTCCTAATATCAATGAGTACTATAAGCACCGCACCGGACACCATAAGCATCATAGTCCCCTTAGCCACCGCTGCTTGGCTAGGGTCTCAGCGTCCCTTACCACCCTGGCTCAACTCCTGGATCCAGCATCCAGTGAGAAGACCTCTCCACCAAGAGAGTATAGCTATACAGCAAGAGATTACAGCAAGTATAGCTTTCCCCCACAGACATTAGTCAAGACTGAATGCTGGGGATGAACTGGTTTATTTGAGGCCATACATGGCCTTTTATGCAATAGCCCCTGCAAGGGGTTTCCAATACAAGAATACAGGGAATCCCTTCCATGATCCTTTGTGCCTGAGAGATAATTATCTGAGAAGCAAACATTAAATTAAATTATCTCTCAGGTACAAAAAACATACAATTTATAAACATCCCAAAAGTATCCCCCAAAATCCATAGAAACCCCCAAAAAGTTACATTCTCAGATATCCCCGATCTGGGTGACCAACATATCCAAAAATCACCTAGATCGGTTCAGTGGTTCGGTTTTTCCATGGCCTCTTTCGGGAGTGCATATAATACAGAACTGAATCCATAGTTAACATGTGTAGCTTGTTTACCTTGTTTGTGGGAACGATTTCACTGAACAGTGCCCTTCTAAGTTGTATAGAACCGAATGCAGGCGATGATGGAAGTCCAGCGGTGTTCTGGAGTTTCAGTGTCCGATTTCAGTTTCATGAACTCGACGCCCAAACACCGCTGCCTGCGTTCATGCAAACAAGATGGACACCACCTTGTGGTCATTTATACAAATTGCGGCCAATTGCTGAAAACTCACTCTGCAGGAAAGAATATTAATTAAATTACTTTTCAATTAAATTGAATACTTTTCTAGCAACCTACTTTTCTACCCTTACCCTGCCCCTTCGAGTCACTATACCCCACCCTCTATAGCATGTAAGCTCATTGAGCAGGGCCCTCAACCCCTCTGTTCCTGTGTGTCCAACTTGTCTGGTTACAAATACGTGTCTGTTAGTCCACCCATTGTACAGCGCTACAAACTTTATTGGAGCTTTATAAAAAATAATATAATAAAATTATAATAATGATGTTTTGTTTAAATTAGTGCAACTACATCAGTATGTTTGATTCTGTTAAAGGCATAAAGAAATTATAAATGGTGGATTCATGTACAGCAGCTGCTGTATTTTGTATATTTTGGTGATTAAACACTTAAATATTCACCTTCATGATTAAATTCCTTATATTGTTATATAGAACACAAGAAAGCAAAAAAGCTAAAAGTTATTGGATATGCTTGAAGGAGAAAAAGTCCCCTTCAAAAAAAAAAAAAAAAGACATCCATGATTTGGTTGGATTTATATCTGATAAAGTAAAGACCACATTAGATCAGAAGGAAAACCCTTCATGTATAGCCCATACCTTCGTTATCCCCATTTTTTGTTTTGAAATAATTCAATCTTGAGATGTAGCAATAACTTTCTAATTTATTAGATTCCATTTTTTTTGTGGCGTGACATGAAATACTATGCCTTTCTTATTTTTTCTATCAGAGTTATCTCTTACCTATGGAAAACAAATACAACGTGGACAAGCACTAAATAATTAGACAATAGATTAAATACGTCAGCAAACACTGCAAGGGGAGACTCCCTCAGTACCCCCAAGGATGAACACAAGGAAACCAATACAAAAGTTTACTCCTAGTGTCATAGATAGATAGATAGATAGATAGATAGATAGATAGAGTGGAAAATTATGAAAAGGTCCAGGGGAAACTGTTCAAAATGTTTACTTTTCACCAAACATTAAATTAAATTATCTCTCAGGTACAAAAAACATACAATTTATAAACATCCCAAAAGTATCCCCCAAAATCCATAGAAACCCCCAAAAAGTTACATTCTCAGATATCCCCGATCTGGATGACCAACATATCCAAAAATCACCTAGATCGGTTCAGTGGTTCGGTTTTTCCATGGCCTCTTTCGGGAGTGCATATAATACAGAACTGAATCCATAGTTAACATGTGTAGCTTGTTTACCTTGTTTGTGGGAACGATTTCACTGAACAGTGCCCTTCTAAGTTGTATAGAACCGAATGCAGGCGATGATGGAAGTCCAGCGGTGTTCTGGAGTTTCAGTGTCCGATTTCAGTTTCATGAACTCGACGACCAAACACCGCTGCCTGCGTTCATGCAAACAAGATGGACACCACCTCGTGGTCATTTATACAAATTGCGGCCAATTGCTGAAAACCCACTCTGCAGGAAAGAATATTAATTAAATTACTTTTCAATTAAATTGAATACTTTTCTAGCAACCTACTTTTCTTATATGATTTGAATTTTTTTGCATGGTACATGTAAAAGAGAGAAAAGACTCCACAATTGTACAGAATTTTTCATTAAGTGGAGAACACACAACAGAAAAATGTGTGAATCCCCACTCATGTGTCTTGAACCAGACTAAAGGGTTGCAGGGATAAAATACCCACTTATGGATACATGTATCTAATGTGTAAAAAAAAGGGGGGAACTTACATCTCAAGCTTAATGATTAAGGCATAGTGTAGTATAATCTCCAACCTAGGGATGTAAATTTGTCACAGCCTCTTCTACAATGCAAGTACAAATTTGATAAAAGAAAAAAACACAAAATAGTGTTCTCTGATATAGTGAGTAAACAAAGATTATTAGATCCATCCATACATACATTTATCAGAGCATCCAAACCTCTCAGTGTGGTAATGTTGGATCACCTGTGGGACATGCTGGAACAACAAATCCAATTCATGGAGGCCTCAACTCACAACTTGCATGACTTGTTGCTAAACAGGACAAACAGGACATGCTCAGAGGTCTTGTGAAGTATATGCAGAAGAAGAACATGATATTAGTCAGGTAGTTTTAATGTTGTGACTGATCAGTATATGTATCCCAGTGTTGCCCTAAGATTAAAGAAACTCTAACTCTATCTCTCTCTGCCTCTTGTTCTCTTTGGATTAAATATTTGTTTCAAATATGAGTTTCTCTCACAAAAAAAAAGTAAACAAGTTGCCTTTAGAGAAATATCATGACTTTTATAATGGTTATTGTGATGGTATTGTGATATTTAATTTTAATCATGATCTTTATATGTTAATTTTAATCTAAATATTAAATTCCATATTTTTTTTTATGAGTATGTAATAACAAATAAAATATGTGATGGTTCTGAACTTGACATATGAAACAAAAACATTTTTGACCATTATAATACAGCTTTTTGTTTACTAAACTATCCTGTAAAGGAAGAATTAAAAAATTAGTTTAATAAAAATGATCCGCCGACTCATAACAGTTTATTTTTTTTTAATTATTTTAATAACACTTAAATACACAATATTTGACAAGTTTTTTAAATGTATGACATTTCATTTCAGCCATGCATAAGTGCTCTAAATTAAATGCAAATTATTCAATTTATGTACTCGCACAATGAATGGTGTACAATGAATCGTGTTGTTTTACACTTTTTACTGTACACTAATCAAGCTTGTAGCATACACCTCAAACTATTTCTAGTAGCATAGTTCATTTTTCTCCAAGAAAGTTTTCAATTCATATTTAATGATATCACTTCAGTCTGAGCTAACGTTAATGCATTTTTCTTTAATTAAAAGTAATCAGCCAATCTCTAACATCCTCGTTTATCCATTAAGCTACAATAGCTACTTTTGGAGACACACGTTTCTGAACTACATTGCAAATGTCCCTTCATTAGAACTAAAGTACCATGTCCAAACCATGAGATACTGTTGCAGGTCATTATTCCTCATTCACCATTCTTTACATAATGCACAAAGTTAGATGCAGAGGATGATCAACAATATCATTATATGTTGCAGCATTGAGATGTTCATCCACTGGAACTAAGGAACTGTGTCTAAGGTAGCATATACAAGAAGCATAAAAAGATGGCATAGCAGGGAGCATCAGTAATTTCTAATACTACTAGTCATTCGGCCAGTATAATGATTACATTGAAAAATATCCAATAATCAGCACCTTATAAAAAAAATAAATCACTATGTTTAGTCCCTGCAAAAGGTTTCTAAATTACAACAAAATAAACCTCATGTAAATCCATTATCAATTTCTTTCCCTTTTATATCAAACAACTACAAAGCTGCATGGAATATTAAATAAACAAAATGAGCAAAGATTGATAATATCTTACATTTCAAAACTAGTCTTGCTATAAAGAACTTAAAGTAACTCTATACTTACAGTACTATATATGTGTATTCCTAATGCTATAGAGCCCTGGTGGCCATGTAGTTGACTGGCCCCTGCCTGCAGAAAGAAAAAAAGTATTTTTACTTATCTTTCCTCCCTTTTAGAACCAGTCTCCATGGCTGGTCGTGTCTTCTTGGCTGAGATCATGGACATGGATGATCTCAGCCAAGCCAATGCTTTCCCATATTAAAGCTGCATTGCGCCAACCAGATGTCGCTATTTCCTTGGAAGCATCTCTAGTGGCTGTTTAAGTGACAGCCACAAGAGGAACATAAAAATAAAACCCGCAGTGAAACCATTATTCTGCAGAATGGAAATATTTTAGGCTGCAAAGTTAAAACAGAAAATACATTGAAATGGAGTGATCTGGGTGCTTATCAGGTGTGGACCGGCCATTAGGCAAACCGTGCAAATTCCCAGTGTGCTGCCATCGCATCCATTGATCAGGATCACCCCTGCCTGCCCATACAGAGCCAGCTATTGAAGCTCTGGCTTTGTATTGTGCCTACAAGGGATGGTGGGGAGATTAATGATCTTCCTTACTGACCCACTGACACTTCACTACAGGAGAGCGAGGGGAGAGGAGGATTCGAGAGGATCTACTCCTCTCTTAAACTCAGCAGTTTAATGTGTTGTTCTGGTTACAACAATAGAAGTAAATTCTTCCTGCAGCTGGAAGAGCTGCAGGCTAGGTTTACCACCACCACTGTACCACCAAGGCTTGCAATGTTCCCCCTCCCAGGCCAAACACAAAACAAAGGTAGAGGGATATATATTTTTTTTTCTGAAAATCTATATATTTGCTCCCAGTCCAATCTCACCCCCCCACACAAATAAGTATACCAACCAACACAGTCCCAAACTGCACCCCTCACATGCTGCACCACTCACATACTGCACCCCTCACATTCTGCATCTCTCACACATACTGCACAATACATTTTCCTGGCCTATCTGACATCTGGTATCCTACTTATGGAGACACCAGAAACAAGTCACAAGCAAATGCAGTGCAAGCGTGTGTCATTAAATATGTTTGTGTGTATATATATATATATATATATATATATATATATATAAAATGATTGGAAATATCCGCTCTGCAAGGACTTGATGATAGTAAAAATAAAATATAACTTTTATTCTATATCATTAAAAAATATCGATGTTTCAGCCCCAATACATGGGCTTTCATCAGGATGGCCATGTATTGCCATGTATGAGGCTGAAACGTCGATATTTTTAAATGATATAGAATAAAAGTTACATTTTATTTTTACTATCATCAAGTCCTTGGAGTGTGGTTATTTCCAATCATTTTTTTGCATCTTGTGCCTGACCAGCACCGGGCAATTACTCTCTAATCCAGGAGTGCAAGCATCTTGGTTTTCTTATATATATATATATATATATATATATGTGTAATAACGTTTATTCCTTCTATTCCTAGCTTGGACAGGAAAGGGAAAAAGTTAGCAGATGCAGATCATGTAAAGTTTATCCAAGTCCAGCACAGGGTGTAAAATTAGAGCACTTCCTTGGTAACTTATGGTAACACTCTGATTCACTCCTGGGAGAATTACACATGGTCTGCACCTTCATGACAACAAGGTCCTTGGTTCTCCCATAGAGTGGGATCATGTTGTCAACACAACATGAATTGCTATACTTGTTTTCGGGCACAATTTCCACTTGAGATTCCCACTTTCATGGTCAGCCCATTTCACCCTCTCTTTTTAGATCTCATCTTTTCATCACAGCTCTCTACCTGTTATTTCCAGACTAACAGCATGTCCTTCTCAGATCACACTTTTATTTGTACCCTTCCTGTCCATTCTAGAGTCTGATTTTTAATCCATCAGTTCAGACACTAACTGTTATTTACCACATGTAAAGCCTTTACATCCACTAAGGATGATGTCACACATTTATCAGGAGAAAGCAGAAGGAGGAGACACATAAAAAAGAAAACCAGGAGGTTCACAAAGCAGTATGAAACAAATTAGCTCAATAAGGGGGAAGAACTCAATACTTCACTCAAAAGTTTCTTAGTCTCCTGAACTGGTACATAACCGCATGCTTTTTGAAATGACAAAGAGAGTTCTGGGTTTTCAACACAGACATATTGTTGGTTGCCACCCTCTCTTCAGCTGTGTTGTTGGTTAACAGTATTACACAATTATGTATTTTGTCTTTTTTAACTAATTTCAATATACTCATTTTCAAGGTTTACCACCACATACTCACAGTTTTCAGTTATTATGCTAACAATATATTTTATAAACTTAGATATAAACCTCTTATGTATTGGTAGTCATCAAAGGCATAAGGGGATTAATATGTAGTTTTTCTCCTAATTATAATTATTTAATTTATAGGATTTGCTCGATTGGATTGGCTTTTCAGTTTCTTACTCCACTCCAAGGAAAGCTATGTTAATGCAAATCAAGACAATGGTTGTAAGAAACCAAGAATATCCACAAATGTACAGAATAACACAAATAATTTGATAACCCACAGCTGCATTCAATATTTAATTTGCAAATAGTTTTAAATCATTCACAAACATAAACTAACTACAGTGATT
The DNA here is from genome assembly GCA_933207985.1 of Pelobates cultripes. Classification (NCBI taxonomy): domain Eukaryota; kingdom Metazoa; phylum Chordata; class Amphibia; order Anura; family Pelobatidae; genus Pelobates; species Pelobates cultripes. Next base: position 179,500,364 of record OW240913.1, on the reverse strand, counting down.
TTTATTTTTAGGATATACATTTATAAAAGTGCATTACATAATCAGCAAAATTACTAATATTTTGTCAAGTTATGATGACAAAATACCATTGGTTAAAATAATTTAAATAGATTTGGAATACACATCTAGACCACTTTACCCTAGTATACTTTATCGCTAGAACACCTATACCCTTCAGTTCCATTAAGCTGCTTATTCTTTTCTAGACTTGATATGTCATCAACTGCTTGAATGTTGTATCTGTCTATTGTAGTCTACAGTGCTTCAGAATACTTATGGTCAGGGCTGGCCTTAGGTGTTCAGGCGCCCTGTGCGAGCTAATCTTGTGGCGCCCCCCCCTTCACCTAAACATACACAAAGAGGAAAACAGTCTTTGTAACAAACTGTTTTTTAATTATAGATAATTTAAGTGCAAGTGCAAACAAGTACAATAATAAGTAACTGGATTGACTGGTAACAATAATGTATATTAATTAGACCCAGTGTCACCCATGGCCAGTCCCAGTCCCCTGCCCCCCTTAATTAGACCCAGTGTCACCCATAGCCAGTCCCAGTCCCCTGCCCCCCTTAATTAGACCCAGTGTCACCCATAGCCAGTCCCAGTCCCCTGCCCCCCTTAATTAGACCCAGTGTCACCCATAGCCAGTCCCCTGCCCCCCTTAATTAGACCCAGTGTCACCCATATCTAGTCCCCTGCCCCCCTTAATTAGACCCAGTGTCACCCTTATCTAGTCCCCTGCC
>OW240913.1:179399240-179494648 GCA_933207985.1 Pelobates cultripes | reverse complement strand
ACCATTCTTTTTCCTCACTACCACAATAGGTGAGGCATAGGGGCTCCGGGACTCTGTGATGATGCCTGCTCCTTCCATCTGCTGGAGTATGTCCCGGACATCTTCCACATCTCGAGGGGGTATTCTTCTTGACCTTTCTCTGAAAGGAGTAGGATCAGCAATTCTTATAGCATGGGTGGCACTCTTAGAACACCCCACGTCCATCTCTGCTCTGGAGAACACTCCCTCTCGGGTGGCCAGTTTTGAACGAAGGCTGTCTTTCCACTGCTGTGGTAGGGGAGAATCTTCTAGATCAAAATCTAAAGGTGCTTTCACATGATCCTTCTGTTCTGCACTCGCAGACATGATGGACGAAACTTGATCTAAAAGGTGTATTACACCAATCTTCTGATAACGATCAATCCGGATTTCCGTGGGGGTTAAATTCTGTACCATCACAGGAAAACTCCGACACCACCTTTTTCGCCAATCTTTTATCTCAGGTATGAGAGTCCACCCCTTCTTCTGATCCTCTTCAGGCAGAGACTCAATAAGGTATTGTCCAGTTCCCCCCAACATTTCATGGTGCATTGAGGCTATGGCTCGTAAGGTTTTAGTCTCACCAGGCTTCACAAATGCAGGTTCTGTTCCTGAATAGTGGCACAACCCTGGTTTTGTTGCAAGGGCTAGTCGTCGACACTCTTTTCCTAGGACAGGGCTGACCTCCATCAGTCGGTCTAAGGCATCTCCCACTTCTGTCAGATAGGCCCTGAATACATCCTGTACCATCTTTGCATTAGTACCCAATATTATTGGGGCACACACTTTCTTGGCTGCAGGGCATATCAAAGCTTCCAGCTCCATAGGACATATCATCCCGGTATTTAACTGGGAAATAGTTATGGTCACTTTTATGCATCCCTCCACAGGTTGAGCTTGAGACCCAACGCCCCATAGCTGAAACTCTCCTGCAGGTTCCATAGGAATGTGTTTCAAATGACGTTCATAGAAGTCTCTGTAGATAATGGTGACTTGAGAACCTGTATCTAGCAATGCTGAAGCATGAATTCCTTCCACTTGCACGTGTATCAAAGATTTAGGCCCAATCTTGGCCCCTACAGATAGACTATATGTAGGCCAGGTCTTCCTTCGCTTGTAAGACCTGGTCATTTGAGTCTCCCCGAGCTCGGTTGCCAGCACCCCCACATCCACCTCCATGGAATCCGCAGGGCACTCCCGCTGAAAATGCCCTGACTTTCCACATTTAAAGCAGTTCCCTCGGCGGGGTGAATCCTCAGGAAACAGCTTTTTCTGAGTCTTCCTGTGTTGCCCCCCACTTCCAGGGGGAAGATCTGCTCTCTCTGGTGGTGATTTGCATAAAAGCTCCAATTCAGCCACCTTCTTCCTAAGAGCTGACAGTTCTGTATTCTCTTTCTCCTTCTGTAGGGGTGGACACATCTGGTCTTCCAATCTCCTGCCTGTATTTATTAATGTGGAATAAGGCAGAACTTTATCATCCAACTTGGCTCTCAGCAGAATCATAACTGGATTACTGGTCAAACCACCTCTCTGAATTTGCTTAGATAGCCGAGCATCCAACTCAGAGGCAGTGACTGCTCCTTTATGGAATAACTTTCCAAGCGATAGCTGTAACCGGTTGATATAGTCAGTGGCTTTTTCGTGCTCCTTCTGCTTAGTGGCTAGAAACTTAACCAACAGATCATCCAAATCTTCTGATTTCCCATAAGCATCCTGTAAAACTTGTAGATAGTCGTGCGCAGTAGCTTGCCCATTTACTCCCTTGTACAGTCTTATCATGTCTGTAGCGGGAAAACGAAGACTCTCCACCAACCGCTGTTTCTTTATGGTATCCGTACAAGACCATTCCTCCAACAACTGCATAGCATTATCCTTCCAGACCTCAAAAGGCTCTTCTCCTGCAGGAACAGGCTGATTCCCAGAAAACACCTTTAGTTTGCGGTAACTATGGGTGTGGTTTGCCGTCACTATGGCTTCTGAGAGTTTCTGTAGTATGTCCGATACATCACTACCTCCTGTAGGCAGGGTGTGTACTTCAGGGTTGTCTGGTTTCAGTAATGCTGTAGATGGATGAGATTCTGCTTTAGGAGTAATCATCCCCTGTCCTCTAGGAGGATGGGCAGCTTGTTTAGGAATGGCTCCGGCCTTTCCGGAGATGGGGGTCAGGAGCTTAGAATAATTTTCTGTGACATAATCTTTCCGTTCTAATTTAAAGGGTTGTTGCAGTGAGACCCTTTCTTTCTTATCAAGGAGAGCGTACACTAAGGAGCATCCTCCATCCGGGGCTCCATGTAAATGAATGTTGGTAGGCATCTCATGGTCTCCCAAGCCCGTATGACAATATATTAACATGTAAGTTTGGCCTTCAGAATCCTGCAGGATATCTCTGATGGTCGCCATTTCTATTCCCAGTCGTATTTCTATACACAAGATGACGTGATTCATCTCACAGCAGGATGGGACTTTGCATAACATCACAGCTTGCTGTAATGGTACATTTCTCTGCTGGGCCCACTGTTTCACAAAGGAGGGAGTGGCCTGAGGACTTAACCTATTCTCACTGGTTGTACCCCAATACATCTCAGCAGTGCCTCCATCTGTAACAGGGTTTGGGGGTGCCCCCTAGTGTCTTTGGGGTCCCCAAACCTAGTTAACTCACTATGCCTGACAGGCGGATCCTGAGCCTCCGCTATCTGGGAGCTGGGGTACATGTCTGCGGCAGTGCCTCCACCCAGTGGAGCATCCGGGGTAGGGATGTGGGGTCCCACTGGGAACATACTTGGTGCAATGAGACTGACACAGTCTAACTGGAACTAACTTTATATGGTAAAGTGTTATATGGTAAGTAGCAATTGAACAAACATACATAGGAAAATACAATACAGTAACACAGATAACAATGCAAATGTGGATTTTCCTCACTCACCCACCAGCACACCTGCGCCCCACCCCCTTATCTTCGCCCTAGCGGCCGTTGGTGCACATAGGAGAGTTGGGGCCCTTATAAGTCCTGCTTCACAGGGTCACTGAAGCAGCCTCAGATGTGTAATGTCCGTCACGGGACCTCAGAGTCTTTACTGTGAGTGAGGAGACAGGTGCCCTGTGGTGATACAGGGAGAGGCTTGGCTTACCCTCACAACACGATTAACCAGGTCAGTCAGCAGCAGTCTCCTCTCACTGGATTCGCCAGACGTCTGGACTCAGTGCTTGTCTTCTTTCTTTTCTGCAGGTCCCTCTCTCAGCTGGTGGGTTCTTGGGTGAAACAAGTTCTCTCAGCCAGGTCCTATCTCTGTGCTACAGTCTCTCACATGTCCTTTCTCTGGCTCAGCATGTGGTCACTCCTAGAATCCTCCTCCCTCAGAGCTGTGCAGGAAGTCCTGACAGGCCCTGCGATGATGCCACACTCATCTCCTGATTTCAGCAAGTCATGTGATCAGAGCTCAATGTTTTATTAACAGCATACTGAGTCCATGTGCCATCTACTGGGCATTTCAGATAATGCAGCCTGTGTAACTTCACGGGCTACATGCTCCCCCTTGAAAATACTTGCCTTCCACTGGCAAGTCCTAGCCAGGGAGCTTAACAAAAATTCAACAGAAAAAAAAAAGGTTTAGCATACCTACAGTACAGTTAGCACAGTAACATCCTAGCTAGCTAGTTATTTAGGGTAAACAGTCACTAACATTTACCACTTCAGCTAGTGCATGTAGGAAAGTGGCCATTTTAAATGCTGCTTGTGTCAGCGGGGCATAACTGGGCTCTCCTATATTATCATAAACTAGGGCCCTAGGGGGTTGCCGCACTCTGGTGCTGTGTCTCAGTTCTCGCTGGGGGAGAGGATCTTGGGACATCAACTGTGGAACTTCAACTCCTGCCCTCGAAGTAGAGTCTCTAAGGGTAGTTCCAGGCACAAAACAGGGACTTTCTGGATTCAACCTTGGAGAACTTTGTGACCCAGGAGAGGTTCCGGGACTTTGTGAAACCACAGGAGTTAAAGGAGGCAATTGTTGTGTTTCTTCAGCGGGTGATGACCACCACTGATCCTCTGCACTAGGAGTTCCCGGGGTCTCCTCTGCCCCATTTCCAGGACTCTCTGCTGGGGTTTCCTCCAGTTCTTCACTACTCTCTTCCTCTTCATCAGTATACACAACTGGAAGCAGATGGTTTCTATGCCAAGCCTTTATTCGGCCCTCCGGGCCCCGAATGTTGTACACTGGCAGTCCTTCCAGTTTGGACACAACCTCAAACAGGGTATCTTTCCATCTGTCAGCCAGTTTGTGTTTTCCAGGTACACCTAGATTCCGGAGAAGAACTTTATCCCCTGCTTGAATCTCCCGATATCTCACCTTAGCATCATATCTTCTTTTGTTCCGTTCTTCCATTTTTGCTGCAGCTTGGGTGGCCAACTCGTAGGCCCGACGAAGGTTTTGTTTGAGGTTCCTCACATATTGAAAGTGTGAAGTTGAATCTGTTCCATCAGGAGACACTCCCAACCGGACATCTATCGGCAATTGAGCTTCTCTTCCGAACATTAAGAAATAGGGTGAGAACCCTGTAGATTCATGCCTTGTACAGTTGTATGCGTGGACCATGGTTTCCACATGTTTACTCCAAGACCGCTTCTCGATTTGCTTGAGAGTCCCTAGCATATCTAGGAGGGTCCTATTGAAACGTTCTGGCTGTGCATCACCCTCCGGATGATAAGGTGTGGTTCTGGACTTCTGCAACATGCCTAATAGCTCCTTGATCAACTTACTCTCAAAGTCTCTACCTTGATCAGAGTGTAGCCGATTGGGTAGTCCATAGTGAATAAAATACTTCTGCCAAAGGACTTTGGCTACAGTCACAGCCTTTTGGTCTTTATTGGGGAAGGCTTGAGCATATCTGGTGAAGTGGTCCGTTACCACCAGCACATTTCCAATTCCCGCTGTATCGTCCTCAATGCAGAGATAGTCCATGCACACAAGATCCATGGGTCCCGTACTTTTCAGATGACCCATAGGGGCAGCTCTCACAGGCAGGGTCTTCCTCTGGATACACCTCCTGCATGTCTTTACATGTTGCTCGACATGTTCCCTCATGCGAGGCCAATATAACCGATCTTGTACTAGGCCATAGGTCTTGTCCACCCTGAGATGCCCATGTTGATCGTGGAGAGCTCTCAGGACCATGCCACGGTATCGGTGCGGTAGTACCAATTGTTTTCTGTCAGGGTGATCATGATACTTCACGACCCTATAGAGTACTCCATCTTCGAGATGTAGTCGGCTCCATTCTCTTCGGTATAATTCTCTTTGATTCACAGGTAGAGAAGTCAGCAATTTAGGATTCTTAGTCTTTATTGCTCTGATAACTATCCCAATATACCAGTCCTGCGCTTGAGCCTTCCTCTTGTCTTCTGTGGTTATACTGGACCACTGTTGAAGCATGACGGGAGCATGGAACACCTCAGGCACAGCTTTGGGAGAGTGGCTAATGGAGTCTATCCCTCTTAGCCCGGCAAATTCTTCTTGACTCTCGGCCACCACATACATCTGACAAAAGGCTCCTACCCCCGGCCCAGGGATCTCTTCCCACGCCTCTTCTTCTTGGTGAGGGGGGAGTCTAGGTCTGCGGGACAGGGCATCTGCGCTGACATTCTTGGGCCCAGGCTTGTACTTCAGGCTGAAACTGTAGTTTGACAAGGCAGCCAACCACCTATGTCCTGTGGCATCCAGCTTAGCTGTAGTCTGGATGTAGGTAAGTGGATTGTTGTCAGTCCTTACTTCGAATGTTGCCCCATACAAATAGTCATGCAGCTTATCCACGATGGCCCACTTGAGTGCCAGAAATTCCAATTTATGGACTAGATAGTTCTTCTCTGCACCTGTAAGACTCCTACTTATGTAAGCCACCGGCCTCAATCCTGCTGGATAACTTTGGTGCAGTACACCCCCTAGGCCTTCCATACTGGCATCCACATGGAGGATATATGGTTTCTCAGGGTCTGCATAGGCTAAGACAGGAGCTTCTGTAAGTCTCTTCTTCAGTGACAGAAAGGCATCTTCACATCCTGAAGTCCATTTCTCTCCAAAGGGGTCTTTAGGATATGGTGCCTTAACACCCTTTACGTCAGAGATAATCTTCAGCAGGTCATGTAACTCTCGAGCAATCTTTGAGTAGTCTTTCACGAACCTCCGGTAGTAACCACAGAATCCGAGAAAGGACCGCAACTCACCGATGTTATTTGGTCTTGGCCAATTCAACACTGCTTCAATTTTAGCAGGATCTGTGGCTACTCCTTCAGCGGAGACTATGTGCCCCACATAAGTGACAGAGTTCTGGGCAAATCGGCATTTGTCCACTGATGGCTTCAGGCCTTCAGCTTGAAGTCGATCCAACACCTTTAGCAATCTTTGTTCATGCTCCTCTGGTGTCTTCCCGAAAACAATTAGGTCATCTAGATACACTAGACACTCTTTGGGATTCATATCCCCCACAGTTTTCTCCATCAGCCTCTGAAAAGTAGCAGGAGCTCCTGTGACTCCCTGTGGCATTCTGGTAAACTGGAAGAACCCCAAAGGGCAGATGAAAGCTGTCTTTTCCTGATCTTCCTTCTTCATGGGTACCTGATAATATCCAGACCTCAAGTCAAGCACACTGAACCACTGGCTGCCAGATAGGGCGTTCAGAAGATCTTCTATACGGGGCAAAGTGTACTGGTCTGGCACAGTCCTCTTGTTCAGAGTACGGTAGTCCACACATAGCCGAACTGAACCATTCTTTTTCCTCACTACCACAATAGGTGAGGCATAGGGGCTCCGGGACTCTGTGATGATGCCTGCTCCTTCCATCTGCTGGAGTATGTCCCGGACATCTTCCACATCTCGAGGCGGTATTCTTCTTGACCTTTCTCTGAAAGGAGTAGGATCAGCAAGTCTTATAGCATGGGTGGCACTCTTAGAACACCCCACGTCCATCTCTGCTCTGGAGAACACTCCCTCTCGGGTGGCCAGTTTTGAACAAAGGCTGTCTTTCCACTGCTGTGGTAGGGGAGAATCTTCTAGATCAAAATCTAAAGGTGCTTTCACATGATCCGTCTGTTCTGCACTCACAGACATGATGGACGAAACTTGATCTAAAAGGTGTATTACACCAATCTTCTGATGACGATCAATCCGGATTTCCGTGGGGGTTAAATTCTGTACCATCACAGGAAAACTCCGACACCACCTTTTTTCGCCAATCTTTTATCTCAGGTATGAGAGTCCACCCCTTCTTCTGATCCTCTTCAGGCAGAGACTCAATAAGGTATTGTCCAGTTCCCCCCAACATTTCATGGTGCATTGAGGCTATGGCTCGTAAGGTTTTGGTCTCACCAGGCTTCACAAATGCTGTTCCTGAATAGTGGCACAACCCTGGTTTTGTTGCAAGGGCTAGTCGTCGACACTCTTTTCCTAGGACAGGGCTGACCTCCATCAGTCGGTCTAAGGAGACATCTCCCACTTCTGTCAGATAGGCCCTGAATACATCCTGTACCATCTTTGCATTAGTACCCAATATTATTGGGGCATACACTTTCTTGGCTGCAGGGCATATCAAAGCTTCCAGCTCCATAGGACATATCATCCCGGTATTTAACTGGGGAATAGTTATGGTCACTTTTATGCATCCCTCCACAGGTTGAGCTTGAGACCCAACGCCCCATAGCTGAAACTCTCCTGCAGATTCCATAGGAATGTGTTTCAAATGACGTTCATAGAAGTCTCTGTAGATAATGGTGACTTGAGAACCTGTATCTAGCAATGCTGAAGCATGAATTCCTTCCACTTGCACGTGTATCAAAGATTTAGGCCCAATCTTGGCCCCTACAGATAGACTATATGTAGGCCGGGTCTTCCTTCGCTTGTAAGACCTGGTCATTTGAGTCTCCCCGAGCTCGGTTGCCAGCACCCCCACATCCACCTCCATGGAATCCGCAGGGCACTCCCGCTGAAAATGCCCTGACTTTCCACATTTAAAGCAGTTCCCTCGGCGGGATGAATCCTCAGGAAACAGCTTTTTCTGAGTCTTCCTGTGTTGCCCCCCACTTCCAGGGGGAAGATCTGCTCTCTCTGGTGGTGATTTGCATAAAAGCTCCAATTCAGCCACCTTCTTCCTAAGAGCTGACAGTTCTGTATCCTCTTTCTCCTTCTGTAGGGGTGGACACATCTGGTCTTCCAATCTCCTGGCTGTATTTATTAATGTGGAATAAGGCAGAACTTTATCATCCAACTTGGCTCTCAGCAGAATCATAACTGGATTATTGGTCAAACCACCTCTCTGAATTTGCTTAGATAGCCGAGCATCCAACTCAGGGGCAGTGACTGCTCCTTTATGGAATAACTTTCCAAGCGATAGCTGTAACCGGTTGATATAGTCAGTGGCTTTTTCGTGCTCCTTCTGCTTAGTGGCTAGGAACTTAACCAACAGATCATCCAAATCTTCTGATTTCCCATAAGCATCCTGTAAAACTTGTAGATAGTCGTGCCCAGTAGCTTGCCCATTTACTCCCTTGTACAGTCTTATCATGTCTGTAGCGGGAAAACGAAGACTCTCCACCAACCGCTGTTTCTTTATGGTATCCGTACAAGACCATTCCTCCAACAACTGCATAGCATTATCCTTCCAGACCTCAAAAGGCTCTTCTCCTGCAGGAACAGGCTGATTCCCAGAAAACACCTTTAGTTTGCGGTAACTATGGGTGTGGTTTGCCGTCACTATGGCTTCTGAGAGTTTCTGTAGTATGTCCGATACATCACTACCTCCTGTAGGCAGGGTGCGTACTTCAGGGTTGTCTGGTTTCAGTAATGCTGTAGATGGATGAGATTCTGCTTTAGGAGTAATCATCCCCTGTCCTCTAGGAGGATGGGCAGCTTGTTTAGGAATGGCTCCGGCCTTTCCGGAGATGGGGGTCAGGAGCTTAGAATAATTTTCTGTGACATAATCTTTCCGTTCTAATTTAAAGGGTTGTTGCAGTGAGACCCTTTCTTTCTTATCAAGGAGAGCGTACACTAAGGAGCATCCTTCATCCGGGGCTCCATGTAAATGAATGTTGGTAGGCATCTCATGGTCTCCCAAGCCCGTATGACAATATATTAACATGTAAGTTTGGCCTTCAGAATCCTGCAGGATATCTCTGATGGTCGCCATTTCTATTCCCAGTCGTATTTCTATACACAAGATGACGTGATTCATCTCACAGCAGGATGGGACTTTGCATAACATCACAGCTTGCTGTAATGGTACATTTCTCTGCTGGGCCCACTGTTTCACAAAGGAGGGAGTGGCCTGAGGACTTAACCTATTCTCACTGGTTGTACCCCAATACATCTCAGCAGTGCCTCCATCTGTAACAGGGTTTGGGGGTGCCCCCTAGTGTCTTTGGGGTCCCCAAACCTAGTTAACTCACTATGCCTGACAGGCGGATCCTGAGCCTCCGCTATCTGGGAGCTGGGGTACATGTCTGTGGCAGTGCCTCCACCCAGTGGAGCATCCGGGGTAGGGATGTGGGGTCCCACTGGGAACATACTTGGTGCAATGAGACTGACACAGTCTAACTGGAACTAACTTTATATGGTAAAGTGTTATATGGTAAGTAGCAATTGAACAAACATACATAGGAAAATACAATACAGTAACACAGATAACAATGCAAATGTGGATTTTCCTCACTCACCCACCAGCACACCTGCGCCCCACCCCCTTCTCTTCGCCCTAGCGGCCGTTGGTGCACATAGGAGAGTTGGGGCCCTTATAAGTCCTGCTTCACAGGGTCACTGAAGCAGCCTCAGATGTGTAATGTCCGTCACGGGACCTCAGAGTCTTTACTGTGAGTGAGGAGACAGGTGCCCTGTGGTGATACAGGGAGAGGCTTGGCTTACCCTCACAACACGATTAACCAGGTCAGTCAGCAGCAGTCTCCTCTCACTGGATTCGCCAGACGTCTGGACTCAGTGCTTGTCTTCTTTCTTTTCTGCAGGTCCCTCTCTCAGCTGGTGGGATCTTGGGTGAAACAAGTTCTCTCAGCCAGGTCCTATCTCTGTGCTACAGTCTCTCACATGTCCTTTCTCTGGCTCAGCATGTGGTCACTCCTAGAATCCTCCTCCCTCAGAGCTGTGCAGGAAGTCCTGACAGCCCCTGCGATGATGCCACACTCATCTCCTGATTTCAGCAAGTCATGTGATCAGAGCTCAATGTTTTATTAACAGCATACTGAGTCCATGTGCCATCTACTGGGCATTTCAGATAATGCAGCCTGTGTAACTTCACGGGCTAAATAAGATCGAATAAAAAAAAAAAGTATTTCGATTACATTGTCAGAATATTAGTTTTCTATCATTAAAGGAACACTATAGTCACCTAAATTACTAGTTTTAGTGTATAGATCATTCCCCTGCAATTTCACTGCTCAATTCACTGTCATTTAGGAGTTAAATCACTTTGTTTTTGTTTATGCAGCCCTAGCCACACCTCCCCTGGCTATGATTGACAGAGCCTGCATGAAAAAAAAACTGGTTTCATTTTCAAACAGATGTAATTTACCTTAAATAATTGTATCTCAATCTCTAAATTGAACTTTAATCACATACAGGAGGCTCTTGCAGGGTCTAGCAAGCTATTAACATAGCAGGGGATAAGAAAATCTTAATTAAACAGAACTTGCAATAAAGAAAGCCTAAATAGGGCTCTCTTTACAGGAAGTGTTTATGGAAGGCTGTGCAAGTCACATGCAGGGAGGTGTGACTAGGGTTCATAAACAAAGGGATTTAACTCCTAAATGGCAGGGGATTGAGCAGTGAGGCTGCAGGGGCATGTTCTATACACCAAAACTGCTTCATTAAGCTAAAGTTGTTCAGGTGACTATAGTGTCCCTTTAAATATTGTGCTTGTAGGTGTGGTCTGGACAGGAAGCGAGATGCATCCAATACAGAGCAAAATGCAGCTTCCACAGTGGTTATTTGAGCGAAAATTATCTCTCTCTATCTCAATAAAGTCCACATGCGGAGAACCTGGACTTAATATCTAATGCTGATTTAGAAAAGGTGTGTTAGGAATATTGTTATTACCAGACATGAAGATAGGAAAATGTATTCTGGACAGAAAACATAGGCTGGGAAATGTCGCCCCTAGACTGGAGCCCAAGGATGTTATAGCATGAGTAGAGTTTTTTTTTTAGCATTCTTTATTTTGAAGTCCCCCAGACCATGAGGCTCCTCCACTCCCCAATTCCAGGTCAATATATGATCTGGTGCCTGGTAACCACCATTCGCTCCAGCTCTAGCGTAAAGGCTGCAGGCCGAATTCTGGGCCACAGGTTATGAAGTGTAGGGCCGTCTTTAATGCAGGCAAAACAGGGGAAGCAGCCCTGGGCCCAGTCACTCCCGGGGGGTCCCAGGGCAGCTTCACCTGGGATCTGCTGGCCTCAACCATTTCTCCCCCTTCCTCGCAGGCTGGTAACCCACACACTAAGGAGGCCCTAAGGGCCACCCGGTGGGCTTCTGTCAACCCACGGGGTGGCCCTTGCTTTTCAGCAGCCAGCTGGGAGGAAGAGAGGAGCGCGCGCCGGAGAGAAGAGTAGACAGAGTGGAGGGGGGCTTGCAGAGAAAGCCAAACCCCAACTCCCAACACCTTCAGCCAGCAGCAGGAAAGCCTGCCTCCAAGGTAGGAAACTGGAGGGTGGGTTTAAAAGTGTAAATGGTCTGTGTGTATGTCTCTCAGTGTGTGTGTCTGTCAGTATATCTGTGTGTGTATCAGTATGTCTGTCTGTGTGTGTCAGTATGTCTGTCAGTGTGTGTTAATATATCTGTATGTGTTAGTATGTCTGTCAGTGTGTGTGTCAGTATGTCTGTCAGTGTGTGTTAATGTCTGTGTGTGTCAGTATGTGTGTGTGTGTCAGTATGTCTGTGTGTTTGTCAGTTTGTCTGTGTGTCAGTTTGTCTGTGTCAGTAGGTCTGTGACGAGACCAATCTCGCCACTGTGCATTGGAGGAGCCTGGTTGCCTGCCTCCTGCCTTTTGATTATGGACCGGCATTTAAATACTTTATTTTCCTATGCAGAAAGGTCTATTCATGTATTTCTGCCTGGACGTTCGGTAGATTCTATCTACCGAACAAACAGCCGTCTATTGGCCTCCCAGGAGCCGCGGTTAGCAGGCAGGCGCCGTTAATTGGCCGTCCAGAAGCGGGGCGAGCACCGCCAATTGACTGCCCAGTAGCTGCGGTTAACTGCAGCTTAATTGACTATACCGGGTGGCCGCGGCTACGCATACTGAACACTGGATGGCAACAGTATGCAGTTCACACGCAGCCATTTCATTCACGGATTTACTGAATGAACTCATTTAACCCAGATAGCTATGCCATGGAGCCTATTGGTGTAATAAAAGACTTTGGCTCCATGGCAATTGAATTGTATGTGTGTGGTCTGAGTGCCTTTCAGTAATAATGTGCACTCAGACTTAAGCTATCTGGGGATATGCTGCATGTCTGTATTTTATGTAATAAATGTAACCTTGTGTATTTTATTGTATTTTACTGTCTTTTTACTGCCATGTGCTTAATGGAGTTTTGCCTCTGTCCTTGGAGATAATTGGATTACTTCACAATTATATCCAGGATAGAGAGGATAGATTGTGATGTCATGGTGAGAGTGTTTCTGTGTTTGATGTTTTGATTGGATGTTCCACAAAACCCTGTAAAATGTGTATATAAGGCCAATAAAGACACAGCTCAGTCTGTTCCTGCTTGACCCTCAAAACGGAACCTTGACTTGTTCTTGGGGGGGATTTATTGTATGCTGTTCCAGTTCAATTGCTAGGAGTGTAAACCTATTCATATGGTTTTTCCTATTCGGCTGTTTACAGCATTCGTATGTTTGAGAGCATTCGTATGCTTCTCCGGGTCGGTGGATTGGTGTCTACAGTAGCTGCCTGTATATCTGGAAGAGAATATCTCCTAAACGGCTGTTAACCCCTTTAATGCCTAGGGGTGCCGTTACAAGGTCTGTCAGTGTGTGTGTGTGTGTCAGTATATCTGTCTCTATATGTGCCAGTATATTTGTTAGTGTTATTGTGTATACATGTGTGTGTATATCTGTATGAAGTCTGTGTATATCTGTATGTTGTCTTTGTGTGTGTCAGTGTGTATATGTGTCTGTATATCTACATGTGTGCCAGTGTGTATATATGTGTGTCTGCGTGTGTTTCAGTGTGTATGTATCTCTGTGTGTGTGTATATGTGCATACATCTCAACATTCACACACTAACACTACACACAAATTCACCCCTGCATTAAAACTTCAACACTACGTACAAACATACGTTTTTGTTACACACCAAAATTATATGTAAATACACCCCTGCATTCAAAAACCCACACTACACTTAAATACATGCAATACTTGCAGTCACGCCAATACCACATCCAAACATATTCCATACAAAAACCTGTTTACATTCAAACACACAAGAACTGCTTAGTGCTAAATCCAAACCTGCAAACATGGGTAAATGGTTGAGCCCCAGCTGTCTTTGCATTTCTGGAGTTGCACGACAGATGGGGATCTACCTTTTAATCACCAGTGCGATAGGGAGGCCCAAAATAAATTCCTGTAACTCTCTACTTTAGGTCTGCCACTGCGTTGGGGTGGAGGATGTGATTGCACACCTGGGGAGTGGGACAGGGTCCAAGGGGCCCAAACAAATGTCCAGTCAATATTAAAGATGGCCCTGATGAAGTGAGGATTTAAACTTGCTCCACGGTGGACAGGAGTATATGATTATTCGTTAAATGAAACTCAGAGTATAGTCCCATCACATAATTGATGGTTAAAAGCCAAATGCGAGGAGCCCACATAATAGATGCTCATCATGACCCTCTCCCCGAATAGACTTTTTTATACACAAGATGACAGACAACACCTCCGGGTGATAACGACATTGTGGGCTCGGAAAGGTCCACTACAGACTTTCCAGCCCTCCCTAAAAGCCACAGTAAAGATATCATGCCGCCAACCTCCAAGTTGGAGAGAAAAATGCCTGCTTGAGTTACTGCAGTGCCTAGCAGTGCCAGAACCACGTCCACCAATTCTACCCACTGAAAGGGAAGATGGTTACATTACTGCCACTTAGGGCGGAAGTCTCCCATCTTCTCCCGGATCTCCAGGATGACTAGTGAGCAGACGAATCAGTGTTAGGGGGTGATAATGACTGGCTAGATTTGCCGGGCCCCGTATCTCAATATGTCAAAAAATCAGTTGGTGGCAATGCCTTTGGTCAAGAGGTTGAAGGCCACCCAGGACAAATGACTTGACCGTTTTTATTCTTTCCAGCTTTGACTCTCTTTCAAGGTTCCCAACTGGATACTTATGCTATGCATGAATGGGCTCAGCGCAGTATCTGCCTACTTGGTAATACAAATGCCACCCTGGTGCAGGGCTGCACTTCTATAGATCAATGCCATATTAATGAATGTGGCCAGCAAGGAACTCGAACCATCGGTCAACAGCCTCCTAGATGTTGACTCATTTATTTATGATTTAAAGAAACACGTCACTCACACTCTCACCACTGTAGCGTAGCTCCCTATACCCTGGCTGGGTACCTCCGACAAGGATCACTTACTAGCTGGAATTGGTAAAAACCTCAGCGCTTCTTCCCCAGTCTGACTGGGATCCACCTGGAGCCTCTCGGTCCTGGAACAGAATAGTAGACTAGCTCTATTCCATCCCAGGAACTGGGAGCTATAGCCTAATAAGGACTTTCCCTGCCGAATCTTACACAAGCTGGAACAAAGTGCTAAGCAGTGATTAGCCCTTTCCTATCCCAGTAACTAGATGACAGATAGTTCTGGGAGTAAAACTGATTTTAATGAGTCAAACTCTGCCTTTTATGCACAGACCCCAGCATGGGGTCTTCATTTTATTCAACACAAGCCCCTCCCAGGAATCTCTGGGCCTGGGAGATAATTGAGTTAAAGGCCTTAAAGCTAATTTTCCCCCAGGAACAGAGAACCCAACACAAAACTATAAAATATAAAAGTACCCCAAAATATCATAAAAACATACAATAACACCACATATTATACATCCCCATATAGCCCTGATCTGAGCACCCAAGTTGTCCAAATAGCGCTCAGATCCATGCAGTATAGTTGAAACACCACCGTGTTAAATTTCTGACCGTCCGCACACATGGTCCTATGCCGAAATAGCTCCAGGACGTTTGGTGCTTTTGCCGGTCATCTTTAGGGAGCTCCTGCATTCGAAATACAGGGTTCTGGCTCTCAGGTAGCATTTATTCCCCTTAGTCTCAGGCATCTTCCCTCCAAAAAGCACTCTCCTGGCAAGTGGTTCAAAACCCTTGACCAAGCAGTCCGGGAACCGCACAGTCACCTCATGACGAAAACTGTTCCATAACATTTGCGGCTAAGTATGCTGAGGTGACCGGGGACCCACAAGTCCTCATGCCAATATTAGTTCCATAGAGGTCATGGCTAAGTACAGCTGAGGCCCATTCATGGGTTTGGTTCATGCGAACAGCTGCTAGGGAGCTAGCATTTGGTTCCATTCGAAGGAAGGGAGAGTGCTGAACCAGGGGCACCCAGGGAAAGCTGCTAATGGTGGCTGGGCAGGATAACAGTGTCTCAGAACTGGAAACACGTTTCATTTGGGAAGGAGCGTTTGTCACAACCACCTTGAGTAAATCCCAAAACATCTATGAGACAGGTATTTCACACTACACCATTCAGAGGTGTTTTCAGGAGGGATGGTTGGCAGAGAGGCCAAGCCACCAGTCGATTCTGGGCCTCTGGCTCAGGCCTGATCTACATGCACCTTTTTCCTGACTTCCACATACCTGAATACATCCTCCTACCGGGAAGGGGACAAGCCAAAAGGATCCCATGGCAGGGGCCATGGATGCTTTCCCTTAGATGGGTTACTATCCAAGTTACCATTGTGATATTTTCACTAAAGGCAGACTGTCCCTTTTCTTGCAGGGACTTTTACAAAGGGTGCAAAGTTATATAATCGAGTAGACTTCAACTCCATGCCAACAACACCCACCACCGCCACTGCAAGTGTCCAAGGACCACAAAGCCCCTATCAATGAGGAAATTGCTGCTTTCGAAAGGCACTGTTCAATACACTCTGGACAATGGAGGCTTCTTCAACAACATCTTTCTGGTTCAGGAGAAGATGGGAGACTTCCGCCCGGTCTTTAACTTTTGACAACTCAATGCATTTGTGGTGTACAGCCATTTCAAGGATGGAAGGTATTTATCTGTTATGTGATCTACTCTTTAATGACCATTGATTCACACGACTCGGCTTAAAGGACGCATGGTCGGTTGCTCCCCCCTGTGGCGAATTCCTATGCTTCTTCTGGAAGAGCCCCCCAAACCAATTTGCCTGCCTTCCCTTAAGACTCAGTTCGGCCCTGTGTGTTTCATGAAACTCCTGAAGACAGTTATGGCTCATCTATGATCTATGGGCATGCAGTGCTTAATATACCTGGACGATTTACTTCTTTTCTGCAACTCGGCTTCCGTTTTACCTCTCAGATGAACCTTGCAGTATAATTTCTCAAATCCCTGGGATTTGTGGTGAAACTAGAGAAGTAAGCCTTAATTACATCACTGGTCTTTCAGTTTCTGGGATTTGAGTTAGACTCAGTCTCCTGCATCATATGCCTGCCTCTTACAAAGATTGCAGCATTTCAGAAGGGGATTCTGATGGACCATGTCCCGCTTCAGCTACTCGTCCGAGTGGTAGGCCTTCTATCCACATCAATCCCCTTGAATTTCCCTGGTCCTCTACACTATAGAGCCATGCAATGACTCAAAGTCCACTATCTCTGTGCAGGATTCTCATAAACCAACTGATACCTGTCAATCCCGAAGTGGGAATAGAGCTCCGATGGTGGTTCTTGCAAGTCAAGCGTGGAATGGGAAGACCATATTGGGTTTGTCACTGGATTTAGTGGTTGCGTCAGATGCCATCCACAGGTGGTCCATGGTTAGATGAGGAAACAGAACTTTATATCAACTGCCTGGAACTTACTGCAGAATCATTCACCATTCGCAGTCTGGTGAAACGCATGTCCAACTGTTGCATATTGCTCTGCATGGACAACATTTTGGATGTCCAGTATATCAACCGACTGGGTGGAGCCCACTCACAAGCACTATCAGACCCCACAAAGTATATCTACACTTTTTCAGGGGCCATTAGAAGGGATAATCTCCTAAGCGCGCAGCCCCGAATTCTCCAGCCTGCATCCTGCTGTCACTAGGAGGAATCCACATCTTTGCACACATTCATCTCCAGTCTCTCTGTTCTCCATTGGGAGTTTCTAAAGATAACAATTGGGACACATTACAGAAGAGTATATCCATCTTGATTTGGGACTCTTAAAGTAAACAGGAGACCTCTCAGCCAAACACATGGGTGAGATCAGTCCATGACCTTTTTTTCCAACATTGAGTTTTGTTCTGGGATCCCTATTTTTTAACTTTGATGTACATTATCAGGATTTTTTCTCACACAACTCAATAACCTTATGTACAGTCTGTTGTTTTCCTGGGCCATGTGGTTTATTCTGTGCAGGGGATTTTGAAACATTTTATAAATGTTCATTTAGGAACCATGGTGATGTGATATTTTGCACTTTAGCACTTTTTTGCACTTTATAGTATAGTGGATAAGATATTTTTCATGTATAAACATATGGTGTACTCTTGTCTTTAGATATGATAGCTTACATTTGTCCTTAGTGCATTTTCCTAATACATTTATATTCAGTTATATCTATTCTATTGAGTGCGGTATCATTTGGTATATTTTTTTGAATAATATAATTGAGGGTCTTTGGAGGTGACCCTGATACCTGCACCTATTGTGATTGTGTGCAAGTACTACTTGTGGTTTTTTTGCATCTACACTTTTTGTCTGTACCAAAATATAACCTTATGGGCAGAATACTTGCCAGGCACATCCAAACTAACGGCGGATAGTTACTCCCATTACTGGCGAGACAGGAGCAACTGGAACCTTTATTATGATGTCTTCCAGACACTATTCAAATGCAGGGGACCCCTGCTGATTGATCTATTCACATCACGCATCAACCATCAACTTCTGAGGTTCTCCAGCTGACTTTCAGACCCGGAATGCAAAGTGGTGCACACTTTTATGGCTACCCCTGGGGGCGTATGCTTTCCACCTTTCTCCATGATAGCAATGGTATTGTATCTAGTGCTTGTTCAGGGGATTTCTCTGTTTCTGACTGCCCCATTGTGGTCCAGCCAAGTATGGTTCCTGGATCTGTTGAAATTATCCTATGACCACCCGTTGCTTTTTCCGATGTTTCCCTTCCTACTATCCGAGCCCAGAGTGGAAACACATACTGTAGGACTTACTGGAACTCATCACCTAGACGTTTCAGGTGTTATTAGAATGTTGACGACTTACTGCAAGCCACTAAAGACCTGTTATGGTTTCCTCCCACTAGAAGGAGTTACCTTGATACCTGGAACAATAGGACTAGCTCGTGTGCAGAGAATGACTCTGATCCCTTTAATGCACCTCTTCCAATCATATTGAACTTCCTATCACTACTATATGCTTTGGGCCATTCATATGGTTCCATTAAAGTTATATGTTTTGCTATTTCAGCTGCGCAGGTTCTGATTCAGGACTTACCTGTGGGTCAGGACCTGCTCTTTTTTCGACTGCTTTTGGGTAGTTATTTATACTGTACGGAACTTTTACTTTTGTCCTACTTCTCACAATTCTTTTCCTTTGCTTCCTTAGCATAAAAAATGCTAAATATAAAGCCTCCCGTCATGTGGTAAAATTGTAGATTATGCTAATGAAGTGTACCTATAATCTTAATTTTAGTAATGACAGGAGGCAAAAATATTCCCTTCTGATTTCCCACCCTCTTTAACTAAGTCGCTTCATGGCTTATCTTTTTTCATATGTTATTCATTTTATAACGGTTGTGCTATTTATGGATTATGCTGTTTCAGTTCCTTTGCTACTAGATTATTTTAATATTCCTTATGATGTTGCCAGATAAATGCTTGCATTTATGTTGACAAGACTCCATTACTCTTGCCTATTACTTATTTCTGTTCTCTTTAGTGTGAAAACATTTGGCATATGGTCCGGTTTGACTGTTACTTCTGACTCAACCTTGATCTATAGGGAGGGTCAAATGACTTGGTTCTAAATTTTGGATTTCTGAGTTTTTGTTTCTAGTTGTTGAATTGTTATCTCGCACATAGGAGAGGAACAATCAAGGCTACAAGGCTTTATATGATGTTATGTTCTTTTATTCTAATTGATTTGAACTTTGACCTTTGTTGCTGGAGTTTACAATAAAGAAAGTTTATGCAAAATATTTGGCTCCTGTTATCACTAAAATTTCGATTATACATACACTACATTAGCATAATCTATAATTTGATGCACCTGTAGTCCATAAAAGATTTATTTAATTAAAAAACAATGAAATATCTTGGACGCAACAATGTGATATGATAAAATATATGTTCCTGCTCATTTCTATTATTTACCATTTTTGATACAGCAGCTACAGACCATACAACAATCATTACAGTAACCCTATAGTCGCAAAACAAATTTAGCTTAATAAAGCAGTTTTAATGTATAGATCATGCCTCTGAAGTCTCACTGTTCAATGCTCTGCCATTAAGGAGTTAAATCACTTTAGTTTCTGTTTATGCAGCCCTAACCACATCTTCCTTGGCTGTGAATGGCACAGCCTGCATGAAAAAAAAAGGGTTTCAGTTTCAATCAGGTGTCACTTATGTTAAAATTTGTAATCTCCTGCTCTGTAAAGGGAACTTTATTCACATACAGGAGGCTTGTAGCAGACTCCATTTCCCTATGTTTGGTTGTTCGTATCCCCTTATTCATCTCCTGAATGACTGGTGTGTGGTCCCTTGTTATGCCCCAGTGAACACCAACCTTCCCTGGCTGTTAACCACAAATTAACAACTTGACCCTTTTGATTGAGCCATTTTGTCTCCCGAATGCAGGCAGCAGTACTTGGTCGTCTAACGCCTAGAACTGTTTTCGGCCTCGCGTCTACAACTTCCTGACCATCTAGATGAACGATGTTCGGAAGATATGATCCACCGAACAGGGGGAGAACTTTCTCCATAACAGCCAGGGGGAGCATTCAGCTGTGTTTGCACAGGAACCCCTAAAAACTGTCCGGCTATCCGGTTGGTCAAAACTTTATTCGAACATAATTTTTTATTCTACCAAACTGACCTGAGTGCTTTGTGGACATGTTGTGCACTCATATCGGGGCTATTTGGGTATATGATGGGGGGGGGTTCCTGGATTACTGTCATGTATTTTTGGGGTATGTTAAAAATGTATGAAAGTTTCTGTATTTGAGAGATAATTGACTTAAATTGAGCTCAAACACAAAGGCTCTTGGGAAAGAAACCCTTGCGTTTTTGATCTGGAAACTCCATGCTAGAAGCAATGCATGAAAGTAGTGTGTGGCAGAATAAAGTCAGTTGTACTCCCAGCACTGTGTATCGTCCATTTGCTGGGGAGGAGGTGGGCTATTTATTTGGCGTTTTTTATTCCTGATTCTACTCTTGGTGATCCATTGGAGGGAAGTTCCTGCCAGGACTAGGGCTCTGCTACATTGGTTGACAGCATTGGGATCCATAGCTTACGGAGGAACAAGAGCCACAGTGGATGGTTAGCAGTACCAGATGGAGATTGACTACACCATCCTGAAACGGTCCACACTAAAGGATTTCCTGGGGGCAAGAGGGATAGCGGCAAGTAATAAGAAGGCCATTCTCATTTACGAACTGCTGGCGGAATACTGAACGGACAGCGCTCCAGATCAGCGCGAACAGGAAACTATTACATTTCAAAGAGAACTACAATTTTGTTTATCTTTTTATAGTGAAAATCTGTCGATGGAGATTATTGCCTGAACCATGTCAGAAATCCAGGAGTTTGTGCTAAAAAGGAATGAAAGACAAACTCCTGAAATGACCTATGCGGTAAGCATAGTGCAAGAGGGTAAACCAAAAATACCCTTTTAAAAACGTTGTGGAGGCTGAGGAGGATATTGATGCCTTCCTCCTAGACTTTGAAAGACATTGTGCATTGCATAGGTTCAGTCCTGAAGACCGGATTCCGCTTTTTTGCAAGCAGACTGTCAAGGAGGGCAGCCGAAGCCTACCGAATCGTCCCCGACCAGGATATTCGGGACGATGTTTGGGTAAAGACAGTGATACTAGCCAGGTATGCCATCACTCCAGAGGCATACCGTAGGCAGTTCTGAGAAAGACTCTCATGCCGAGAGGGCATGCCGGCTACATAGAGCAGCCCTGGGATGGGTACAAGCCCACCAAGTAAGCACCATGGAGAAACTTTAGCAACTGGTGCTATTGGAACAGTTTTTGAATGGTCTGGCTCCAAAGAGTGGGTATGGGGACACTTTCTGAGGGACTGTCCCCCTCCGACAACCAGACCAGCCACCCACTATTACCACGCCAAGGCCCCCACATGTTATTCTGCTCCAGGACCACCCGAGGAGAACTGGGAAGTCCTACATGAAGCAGACCTGATTCAAGCAGCGGTGAGCAACAGACAGCACCACCAACAGGGCAAGATGGTCCAAGGGCCCAGAGACATGGAAGCCACTGTGGCAGAACTAGCCACTTAAGACTGTATTTCCAGTAATGTGATGTTGTAACTTTAAGGCTATCTGAACTGAATATATTCACTGGTCTGTAATTTATGCAAACGAGAGTATTCGAATGCCAGTCAGGCTGGGTTAGATGGAGAGAGTGTGGGACCACGGTCTTCTCTACCTCCCGGATAGGATAGGCAAGTCACATTTAACCTCAGTAGTCTACTCAAAAACTTGGACTACTGTGGAGGCCCAGGGGCTGTTGGAGGACTTAATAAATTCCAGTTGGAGCATTTCCTGGGTCTCTTTCCGTATACTCTCCTGTTCCTATTCAGGGATTCAGTATTGGGGTGTCACGGTTCTCAACATGCCATCCAGATGAACCTGGGTTCTTTGTATATAAATAATATATAAATAATGTTTTTTTGTGTAAAATGGAAGCAAATTGAACTGTGCTTCAGTTTTTCTGTGTCACTGCACAGCTGAATTTTAGTGCTGGTCTCAGATGTCATCTATAGTAAGAAAAAAATGTTGGTAATAGCAAAGTGCTCAACTGTAGCAAAATTGATTTCAAGTCGTTCTCATTATATAAAATAGATGCTTGAATATTTCTTAATTTCTGGGACTAGCAAGTTACTTACTACTGAAAAAGCCACGTTTCATTTAGACTAATATAGTTAAATTATCCATGCAATTATTTTCAGCTGGCTTGTCTTCTGAATGAACATTTTGAGACTGAAACAAACAATTTTTTTTATAAAAGATATAACAGTGTTCCGAAGATAAAAAATGATAACTACTGAATGTTTATCAAATATAATAGCTCAACAGAGGCTTCGTATAAAACAGAAGATATTTGTTTGAACCGAAGAATAACAACATTATTACATTCTCCAAAGGCTTGAATCACTACTCAAAAAAGGTTTGCTCTAGGTTTTAGATACATGGTATTCATTGGGACAAGTATCAAGAAGAAAATATAGCAGTTCACATTTCTGATTACAACATAATTATCTATATTTTTGCAGTAATTTAAGTAGTATCATCTGATCAGTATATGTGTCTAATTATACAATTAATTGAAAAATACCAAATAGTTCAAGTCTTTCAAAAGAATATAATTTACAAAGGCTCAGTTGGAGGCAAAACCTTGCCACCTTATAATGCTGGAGGAAGAGCCATGATTGCACGCAAAAAGACCACTAATCCATAATATGATACACAACTACTACATATTCTCACTACAAATTTTGAGAGAAGTAAGACATGCCTGTCAGAGAGCTCTGATTTATTGAACTACAAGGTATTGGGGTAGGGACATTAGGTCTCCCTGGTTACATTATAGTAGTTCGCCCTCAATGCCAATGAGTGTATTGGGGAATACTAGGCCTCCTGTTTAATAAGTAGCCCTCAGTCTCTAATTATAGGTGTGGCAGGGAAGACATTGGGATGTTCTTAACATTTTTTTAATTAAAAGCCCCTCCCTGGTGGGGGCAGGGAGGTGGACAGTGATACGTGATCTAGATTAAGGAACAGCGCACACATAAAAATACAGTTTTCAATTTTTTTCAGCAAATTAATATGGGGATTCAGTTCCACCATATGCCCATTTTGTGTTAAGCCAACCACTACTTCACAGTATCCCAATATCGGTGGATCCTACACTAGTTCCATTATGGGAGACAAATTAAATAGAGCCAGTGCTAAATGAGCTAGATTTTTTTTTAATTAATCTGTTGTTAGAGCATTGTGAATATCTAAATATCTAATGCAAAATGAATGTGGTAAAATACACAGTTTTAAAAACTGCTGTGCAAAGACTAAACAGAGTCTGAAAATTATAATTAAAGTGACATTATTATCCAAAACCTTCCCTGCCTCAAGTTCCAGATGCCCCTTTGGAAGTGATTACAAGAAAGTATCAATTTGAAGAGGTTGTGGATAGTAATGTCACTATAATCATAAATTTAAGAATTTAAATACATTTTCTCTTGTGCAAAAGTCTTTCCTGATCCAAATCTTTGTACATACTGAATGTTTGTGCGAATGAAAATTTTAAATTGTTTCTTGAAAATTAACACTACATTACAGTATTACTACATGACAATGTAGTATTAGTAGTTGCACAACAGTATTATTATAATACAAATCAAAAATACCTACATTGGTAGAGAGCCTTATATATTCTTGAAACTATCAAAATGGTCCTGACTAAAAACCCAGAATCACATAAAAATAGAAAATAGAAAGCATATAATAGTGAAGTACTACAGAAACAAAAATCTAATTCTTATCAATGTATACATTTGCATATATGAACCCAGTTATATATAAAAGATAATGCAGATTATAGCTAAAAATTGATAAGATATAACATAAAAAATGTATTAATGTACAGAATTTAAAATTGTCAGCTGAATTAACTTTTTAAAATAAGTAGGTAATTAAAATATACACATACAGCTTTAATTTATGAAAAACTATAAAACACACGTTTGGAGATGGAAATTTTGAACTTTGAGGGCTTTCTGTCAATTTGAAAATTGAAGGACTCTGGTGATGTACCTGCTTTATTACGTCACTCCGTCTATGCATTTGCCTGCTGACTTCCCCAGGACGATAACTCTGCCATTTTTGTTCTGGGTATTTAAGGGCTAGTATGTCCGCCCTTCTCAAGTTCTGATTGGTTGGACTATCAAAATGAATTTTCAACTGCATAGTTGAAATCCAGTCAACAAAAGTCTTTTAAAAATCATTATTCTAGCTTGGTAATATTAAATAGAAATCTACTTAACGGCTTAATTAGATTTATTTTGTGTCTTACTTCCTGTTCAAACACCATCTTTTCACCCAACATACACCACTTGGGAAAAAAAGGAAGATATTTCTTCCAAATCATATGGAACAGTTATAGAACCTATATCTTCTTCATTATGATTCAGGATGGCTCTCTCTTCTTTGAAAAAAATGCTTTTTCAGATATAATTTCCCATTAACTTTCTGGAGATCTACAAAAAATGTGAACTTGTTAAAACTTTGTCGGTGCAAATTATTCAATAATTTTATGTGGTCTATAGTCAAAACTTCTCTTATAAATACTAAATACCCATTGACTATACATCTTGGCACCCTTCCCCCCTCCTCTGTATTCCTCCTGCTTCCTCTATCTCTTTTCTCCTGCTTTTTTTGGTTTGGAGAGGGGAAAATTCTCTTGAGTGCTCTCTTTCTCTAAAAAAGGGGTTTGTACATTATTAAGTTAAAATAAAGGTTCAAATCAATTTCTCAAACTGATTTCCTATGTGGGTTAGTGTTCCTAATTTATATTGTTTATAGAATTTTTGTAGAGCTTGCCAGTCTGGTGTATCTTTCCCATTTATTTCTTTATGGTGAAATCTGTTATAGTTGCAATTAAAATTCCCACTTCTTAGCTTTTCTGTATTATTTTGAATTGTCCCCTTATGTCTCTGATTTACCTGGCCATTATTGTAACTCTGTCTACATGGCTAACCAGAATTGTTCCTCACATATGCATTTTTATTAACATAGTCATGTAAATGTCTATGATATTTCTTTTGCTTCACTAAAACCACTTCTTGTTCTAACTTTTCCAACCTTGTTCCTATTTGATTGGAATTCTCCATGAATCTTCTTTCAATTTTAAATTCATCTCATTCATTTTGAATTGGGTGATCTGTTTGTCCAATTCCCATAGAGTTACATTGTCTCCATTTGATAATAAAGACCGTCATCTGAGTTGAGAGGCTGTCCATCAGGGCATACCACTCATCCATAAACAACTGGTCCTCCCTATCAAAAGTTGGCAATTTATTGAACCTTAGACCTCTTGGTACGATCTTATCGTTAATGTATTTTTCAAAGGTTGCTACTTCCCACTTAAATTTGTAATTATTTTGCTAAAAGCAATTTATTTTTAATTTGAAATTTTATCTACCGGAGTAGGAGTTCTTATTGGTTGAGTTGTTTCAACATTAAACTGCTTTATATATCTAAACAAAGATTAATTATTATATTAAAAGCTTCAATTTTTTATATTATGTGACTGCTCTTATAGTCATATGACTAAAGACAAGTAAAATTATTGAATGTATGCACCAACAAAAGGTTTTAGGAAGCACACATTTTTTATAGAACTCCAGAAATTTAATAGGAAACTATATCTAAAAAACATTTTTAAAAGAAGAGAGCCATTCTGCATCATAATGAAGAGAATATAGGCTCTACAACTGTTCATACTGATTTGAAAGAAAAAACTTTTTTTTACAAGTGGCATATGCCATGGGAAATGATGTTTGAAGTAGGACACACAATTAATCTAATTAAGCAATTAAGTAGATTTCAATTGAATCTTACCAAGCTAGAATAATGATTTTCTAAATATTTTTGTTGACTGTATTTTGGACTATCCAAATTCAGTTTGATAGTCCAACCAATCAGAACTTGAGAAGGGCGCATACACTAGCCCTTAAATACCCAGAACACTGATGTCCTGAGGAAGTCAATGGGCAAAATCAGGGATGGTGCAAGGACTTCTGTCTACACAGGTGAAGACACATTTTGCTGCCCCCAAAATTTGTCTTAACCTGTCTGTCTAATATTCCCCCTTTTGCCTCTCTTACTAATTCTTTTGCCCCTTTTGTGCATCTTGCCACCTTTTTCTTTCTTGTTTTCTCTTTTTTGTATATTGTATCCCTTGTTTGACATTCTTTTCATGTTTTTGTGTCTTCATCCTAATTTTGTGGTCTCTTAACCTCTCTATCATGCACTGCCTCTTACACACACACACACACTGCTTATACACACACACTCACTGCTTATACACAAACACACACACCCACACTGACTCTTACACACACACACACAATGACTCTTGCTTATACACACACACACAGGCTCTAACACACACACTGCTTATACACACATTGGTTCTAACACACACACACACAAACTCGTCCACACACACTGCTTATATAAACACACACCGACTCTTACATGCACGCGCACACACACACACACACACTTCAGGCTCTAACACGTACACACACACAAACACACACTAACTCTTACATACAAACACTGCTTATACACACACACACACACTGGCTCTTACACACATGGGCTCATAAACACTCAGACTAGATGTTACTAATAATTCGTAAACAAAGGTCCCCCAGTTGTTGCTGCACTCTAGTAGCTTCCCTCCACTCTCCACAGCAGTTGGTTACCGGGATATGATGTAATGTATCCCAACAGCCTTTAGCTCATGAAGAGATGGTCCGAGGTCACTCCTCATTTCCAGCCAGATTGTTAAATTACTACCATGGGCAATGGAGTTCTCTGTGCTCCCGCCGGTCACTCAGACATCTTTGCACCTCTTGGGTCGGTGTGCCCTAAGGTAGCCTATTGTGCCACCTTATGGTAGCGCCTGCCCCTTGGCAAAATGTGTAAACGGAGTGACTTAATAAGGCGTGCGGAAACATCCTTAGAGTCCTTCAAGATTCAAATTGACAGAAAACCCTCAAATTTTTTTATTTTTGATCTTGGAACATCTAATTTGAAGTTTGGAGCACTGTATTACAAAATCATGGGGTACGAAAATAGTTTGCCTGCGGAGGAGTTGCAGACTTTGGCCCCAGACAGCGTCGGGAACAAAGTTCTATTGGGACACAATACGTGTGTGAATAGCAGCTCTTTCTACTATCCTGTAAGTGGCCATACTTATCATAAATGTAAGCTGAATGTGTATATTTTATTTGCATATTTCTTTTTTTTTAATCATAAAACTGACTATTTTATATTCTGTACATTA
Source organism: Pelobates cultripes (assembly GCA_933207985.1). Lineage (NCBI taxonomy): Eukaryota > Metazoa > Chordata > Amphibia > Anura > Pelobatidae > Pelobates > Pelobates cultripes. The sequence continues at coordinate 179,467,087 of OW240913.1, read as the reverse complement.
ACACATTCTTGATGTTATATCTTATGGATTTTTAGCTGTAATTTGCCATTACCTCATATATACAAATTTCTACATTGGTCTCCATCAGAATCAGTTTTCAAGTGATAAGAATTTAATTCTTGTTTCTACATTACTTCACCAATATATTCTTTCTATTTTCTATTTCTATGTGATTCTGAGATATTGGTCAGGACCATTTTCTGACAAATTTAAGAATATATAAGGTTTATATATATTATATCTGTTTGAGAATTTTACAGATATTTTATATAGGTGGTTTGGAATTATTTGCACATTTTTTTATTCCTCCAGATTTCTTTTTTAGTGCTTTTATATATCACCATTATTGCCAGTATTACTGTAATGTTGGAAAGCAAGTGTCAGGTTTTGCATCAGGTCCGGCAAGAAACTTATGCCAGGGTTAACTGTATGTTCTTTATTTTGAACTTTAGACATGATTTGACAAGAAAATAATAAGAATAGCAGAACTTAAGGAAAAAGGAAACAATACAGACAAAAATAGATAACAGAACCTATAAATGAAGTTATAAGTAAATAAGGAAGGATAACAGAAATCTTGGTTTAGGCAAACTGCCCTAAGCTGGTTATCAGGATATAGGTTGTAAGAGAAACAGAACCTATAAATGAAATTATAGGTAAGTAAGAAGGCAAGCAGGTTATGAGGAGTCAGGTTATAGGAGAGTAATAGAAGCAGAACCTATAAATGAAATTATAGGCGAGTTAGAAGGAGAACCCATAAATGAAATTATAAGTGAGTATGAAGAAGAACCTATAAACAAAATTAAAGGTTACAGGAATGAGTTAGATAATATGCCCCAGACAGGTAATAAGATAACAGAATAGCTTAGATGAGATATTATAGGAAAATAAAGAGAGGGAAAACCTATAAGAGAAATTATAAGTGATCAACAGGAGAATTATATACAGCTAGTCTGAACTAAACAACAAAATAAGGAATTAAGTAATATAGATAAGTTTGACGTTTAGTGGATCAGTCTCTATAGCTTGGAGGTTATACAGTTGGGTTTTATATAGAAGAAACATGGTCCTTCAGGATGGTTGAAATAATGAGTATTTGTAATATACAGGTTAGTTCAGTAGTATAGAAATAAATTAATAATAAATCACAGTTTAATATTAGAATAAAGCTGGTAGGAACAGAAGATCAGGATATCCAGGTTGGTTACATAGTTACCGGTAAATTGTAGGAACAGGCAATAATAAAACAAAGTCCAGTATGGATGAAAAGCTGTTAGAAATAGAAGATAAAGTTTTCTTCAAGCGTATTAAAATAATAAATAGTATCCAAGTTGGTAAAAGTAGTTTTCATTAAGTGAGGCAAGTTAAAAGAATGAATTGGGATGGTTCAGAATATAGCAGGATCTCAGAGTAGGAGCCACGATCAGAAGCCTTGTTCCCTTTAAGGCACAAACTTCAATCAATGTAAATGCCCCCTTTGAAGTTGGCAGTGTCCTTTTATAGCATGTTTGGATGATCATGTTATTCAGGTATTAGTGTTTTTGGTTATACTAGTGGATAGCGAGGCCATTAGTGTTGGAAAACAGGAATTGCTGCTGGAACTAATGGACTGAAGGATAAAAGTTTTAAATTTAAGATTTTTGAATATGACAGCAAGGATGTTAATTTAGTTTCATTGTGAAGGGCCCACAAGACCTCATAGAAAATGAAGCTTAGTGTTGTGGGGACTTGTCCATAGTTCAAAACCAGTGATGCCAGACTTAATAAGAAACTGGCAATGCCCGAGTTTGTTCCAGCTTTTGGTCTATATCCGGATATAATTTGTTCCACTTCCGCCCATCGTAGACAAGTACTAGATCTTTATTTACACAAATTGATAGACTTAGGGCACAAGTGTGGTGGCAATACATTTTATGACTATCATAAATCCTTCTCAGCCAAGGCAGTTGAGGTGTTAGTGCAATTCAATATCTGCTCCGACTGGAGCCAATTAAATATGGAATTTTTATGCTGTCATTTCACTGTTCTCAAACCCCCATCTTTTGCTATTTGCACCTGAAACACCTATTCTACCAATTAGTGTCCTAATACAACACCACAAGCCAAGCCACTCTTGGTCCCAGCAGACCAGAACACAAAGGAGTTAACAATAAATCGGGCAGACCTACAGTGTTCTTGGGTAAGGTGCAGATATGTAACAACTTAATTGCTGGCAGCTGCAGTTTCTGCACTTGCAGGTTGTTGCATATCTGCTCCTCTGCTTTAGAGCGCACACCAAATCCATTTGCCCAAATCACCTATTCCCAAAGCATAACTGACCAAAGTCAAGATTGACAATCTGTCCTTCTACCGTAAAGGACCACTATAGTGCCAGGAAAACATACTCGTTTTCCTGGCACTATAGTGCCCTGAGGGTCCCCCCACCCTCAGGGACCCCCTCCCGCCCGGCTCTGGAAGGGGGAAAGGGGTTAAAACTTACCTTTTTCCAGCGCTGGGCGGAGAGCTCTCCTCCTTCTCTCCTCCTCCGTTCCGCCTCGTCGGCTGAATGCGCACGCGCGGCAAGAGCTGCGCGGGCATTCAGCCGGTCGCATAGGAAAGCATTTACAATGCTTTCCTATGGACGCTGGCGTGCTCTCACTGTGGAAATCACAGTGAGAAGCACGCAAGCGCCTCTAGTGGCTCTCAATGAGACAGCCACTAGAGGCTTTGGGGGAAGGCTTAACCCATTAATAAACATAGCCGTTTCTCTGAAACGGCTATGTTTATAAAAAAAATGGGTTAACCCTAGAAGGACCTGGCACCCAGACCACTTCATTAAGCTGAAGTGGTCTGGGTGCCTAGAGTTGTCCTTTAACACACACCGCTCTACTCACTTAGTATATTTTTCTCAACACATGTTTAAACGAGTTTCATTTCACTACACACAGGTACCCTTTAGTGTAATAAACTGCAGTCTGCCTTACAAGAGCCAATCACAGTTAATACACTTATACAAACAGAGCTAAGGAATAGTTTGATTGTGGGGCCTTAAAGGCATCCCCCATTAGTGTTGGTGCACTAACCCCATTGGCATAGCCCCTGGAAAATATAACAAAAAAATAATTATTATTATCGATCTCTCATTTCCTCATTTCAAAGGTATATCTAGCCTGAATTCCCTAATTCCCTTGATTGTTGAATTTTTCCTACATTATGCCACAGCAGACAATACTATACAAGCAATCTTGAAGGTTGAGAAAGCAGCCTGGATAAGGAAAATCAAAATTTTCAACGCCTTCATGTTGCTCCCCATACATCCATCACTGTGACATTTATACCGTCTTACATTTGGGATTAAGAGCAGTCCTAAACTGTTCAATATATTTGCTGAAACCCTCTGTTGGCTCCTCTTAAATGTTTGTACAGTTGTGCTCAAATGTTTGCATACCCTGGCAGAAATTGTGAAATGTTGGCATTGATTTGGAAAAAATGAAAAATTTATTTTATTGAAGGATAGTGATAATATGAAGCCATTTATTATCACATAGTTGTTTGGTTCCTTTTCAAATCATAATGAAAACAGAAATCACCCAAATGGCCCTGATCAAAAGTTTACATACCCATGAATGTTTGGCCTTGTTATAGACACAGAAGGTGACACACACAAGTTAAAATAGAAATTAAAGGTTAATTTCCCACACCTGTGGCTTTTTAAATTGCAATTAGTGCCTGTGTATAATAATCAATTAGTTTGTTAGCTCTCATGTGGATGCACTGAGCAGGCTAGATACTGAGCCATGGGGAGCAGAAAAGAACTGTCAAAAGACCTGTGTAACATGGTAAATGAACTTCACAAAGATGGAAAAGGATATAAAAAGATATCCAAATTCTTGAAAATACCAGTCAGTACTGTTCAATCACTTATTTAGAAGTGAAAAACGTGGGGATCTCTTGATACCAAGCCAAGGTCATGTAGACCAAGAAAGATTTCAGCCACAACTGCTAGAAGAATTGTTTGGGATACAAAGAAAAATCCACAGGTAACCTCAGGAGAAATACAGACTGTTCTGGAAAAAGACAGTGTGGTTGTTTCGAAGAGCACAATATGACTAGTGATGTCCCAAACGGTTCGCTGGCGAATAGTTCCCGGCGAACATAGCGTGTTCGCGTTCGCCACGGACGGCGAACATATGCGATGTTCGGTCCGCCCCATATTAATTTACAAATACTAAGTAAAAATTAATTAGTATTAGTAAATTGTGCCCCTACTCGCAATACCACGAGTAGGGGCATGTCTATTAAACAGTGAGCAGCCTGTGGCTGCTCACTGTTTAAAAAAAAAAAAGGGTCCCCCCCCCGGTGGGGGCCCTAAATACTAATAGGGGGGGGACCTGAGCGGTGGGTGGGGGCCCTAAAAATACCAATAAGGGGGGGACCTATTGTCCCCCCCCCGGCCCCCACCCCTGAGCGGTGGGTGGGGGCCCTAAAATGACCAATAAGGGGGGGACCTATTGTCCCCCCCCCGGCCCCCTCCCCTGAGCGGTGGGTGGGGGCCCTAAAATGAACAATAAGGGGGGGACCTATTGTCCCCGCCCGCCCCCACCCCTGCGCGGCGGGTGGGGGCCATATTGATAATGGGGGGGACCTACTGCCCCCCCGGCCCCCACCCCTGCACGGCGGGTAGGGCCATATTGATAATGGGGGGGACCTAATGCCCTACCGCACCCACACCCCTGCACGGCGGGTGGGGGACATATTGATAATGGGGGGGGACCTAATGCCCCCCCCCGGCCCCCACCCCTGCGTGGCGGGTGGGGGCCAAATTGATAATGAGGGGGGGACCTACTGTCCACCCCCCTCTGGCCCCCACCCCTGGGCGGCGGGTTGGGGCCATAAAGATAATGAGGGGGGGGACCTACTGTCCTCCCCACCCGGCCCCCACCCCTGGGCTGCGGTGGGGGCCCTAAGTAAATTCCCCCCCCAAGGTGACTAGGGGTCCCCAAGCCCCTAGTCACCCACCCCCCCCAAATAAAAAGTCCCTACCTACCCCCCTCACCCTAAAAAATAGTGAGGGGGGAATAAAATAACTAACCTGTGAAATAAAATGAAACTTACCATTCGACGTCTTCTTTTTTCTCAAATCTTCATTTTTCAGCCCCAAAAAAGGCCAAATAAAAAACCATCATAACCGTCGAACTAAAAAAAATAAATAAATCCCGAGCGCAAAAAAAAAAACCTGACGAAAAAGAAAAAAGCCGAGCGCAAAAAAAGAATCCATCTTCACCCATGGAGGGCTCCGCGCAGACTGAGCTCTGCAGGGCGGGGGAAGGCTTATAAAGCCTTGCCACGCCCTGCAATTAGGCTAAGAACACTCTGATTGGTGGGTTTAAGCCAATCAGAGTGCTCTTTGTCATTTTACACAGCGTGGGAAAATTGAACTTTCCCACGCTGTGTAAAATGACACAGAGCACTGTGATTGGATGGCTTGAAATCCATCCAATCACAGGGGTGGGGGCCGGGGGGGACAATAGGTCCCCCCCTTATTGTTCATTTTAGGGCCCCCACCCACCGCTCAGGGGTGGGGGCCGGGGGGGACAATAGGTCCCCCCTTATTGTTATTAGGGCCACGGGGGGTGGGACAATAGGACCCCCCTTATTGTTATTAGGGCCCCCACCCACCGCTCAGGGGTGGGGGCCGGGGGGGAGGAGAGTAGGTCCCCCCCTTCAACCAGTAAGAGTCCCTGTGGGTTTTAAAATCCGCCTGCCCATTGAAGTCTATGGCGGTTCGCCGTGTTCGCCCGGTTCGCGAACATTTGCGGAAGTTCGCGTTCGCCGTTCGCAAACGGAAAATTTCATGTTCGCGACATCACTAAATATGACGATACCGGAACAAAAATGAACTGCGTGGCCAGAAAGAAGCCTTTACTGCGCCCATGCCACAAAAAAGCCTGGTTACAATTTGGAGTGAGAAAACAAAAGAGAGCTTTAAGGTCACAACAATAAGTGCTGTGTTTGGAGAGGGGTTAACAAGGCCTATAGTGAAAAGAATACCATCCCCACTGTTAAGCATGGTGCTGGCTCACTGATGTTTTGGGGGTATGTGAGCTCTAAAGGCACGTGTATTCTTGTGAAAATTGATGGCAAGATGCAGCATGTTATCAGAATATACTGGCAGACAATTTGCATTCTACTGCACTAAGGCTGCGCATGTGACGCTCTTGGACTTTCCAACATGACAATTATCCTAAGTACAAAGCCAACTCATTCTGAGTTGACCCTCCAGTGGTTACAGCAGAAAAAGGTGAAGTTTCTGGAGTTGCCATCACAGTCTTAATATCAGAGTGCCACTTTGGGGAGATCACAAACATGTGGTTCATGCAAGACGACCAAAGACTTTGCATGACCTAGAGGCATTTTGCCAAGACGAACTGGCAGCTATACCCCCTGCAAGATTTAGAGGCTTCATAGACAACTATTACATTGATGCTAAAGGGAGCAATATACAGTATTAAGAACTAAGGGTATGCAGACTTTTAAACAAGGGTTATTAATTTTTTTTTCCCTTTGTTGCCTTTATTTTCATGATTGTGCTATTCTCTTGTAACCTACAGTTGAATATGAATCCCATAAGAAATAAAAGAAATGTGTTTTGCCTGCTCACTCATCTTTTCTTTAAAACTGGTACATATATTACCAATTCTCCAAGGGTAAGCAAACTTTTGAGCACAACTGTAATTGCCCAGTGGTGATACAGTATCTAAATGATTTTTTTTTAAGAGTTGAGTAAACATGCCCGTGAGAATCAATAAAATTGTGACCATTTTATATGCTAGGTGTGCCACTTTGACAGGACAAAACCACAGGCCCCTCCAACAGGTTAATATTCCTTAACTCTATATCAATGCAGTCCAGTCTCCCCGCAGACAAGATTTTAGCATATCAAGGTAGATGTAGAATCCCTCCTTACTAAAAAATGTTGTTCATGTATAAATCTCCAGTCACTCCTTGGTTCACTGAACTTTGCAATGAGCATTTTCTCATAGTCTCTGCTTTATATCAAGGCTACTCTGCCTTTTACCAGGATTATCAATGATGACAGCACATTTATACTTACCATACATGCTAGAGCAGACCTGAGTATGTGGTGAGACTCCATTATAGAGGAATAGGAAGGCCATGTTCATCCCCCCACTATCCTATGATTCTCCTGTTATCTGGAATGATGTTGCAGCCCACACTGGATTTGCAGCAATATATGAGGACAGATGGCCAGAGACCATTGGCCCACAGAGATTTTAGGATTACCCTCTGTGGCGAAACCAGCCTCTCCACTGTTCACTGGAGGAGCCTGGTTGCTCGCCTGCTCCCTTTAGACTATGGCCCGGCAGTTAAAACCTTTTATTTTCCCTACAGAAAAGCGTGTTCGTGCCTTTCTGCAAACTGTTAAAGCCATGCAACCCCAGATAGCTATGCCATGGAGCCCATCCGTATACTGAAAGACTATATGAAAGACTTTGGCTCCATGGCGATTGAACTGTATGTACGTGATCTGAGCGCCATCTGGTAATAATGTGCGCTCAGATCTAAGCTATCTGGGGATAGGTAGAATGTGTATATTCTATGTGATAAATGTAACAGTATGTAATTTTATGTCTTTTATTGTCCTTTGTCTGCCATGTGGCTAATGGAGTTTTGCCTCTGTCCTTGGAGATAATTGGATTACTTCCCAATTAACTCCAGGACAGAGATGAGGGATTGTGATGCATTGTGGGAGTGTTTAAAGGTGTATGTCTGTGATTGGTCAATGTCCAATATGTTTCCCAGTCTTCCATCTGGTCCCCTAGGGGAGTGTCCACCAGGTGGGAGACCTGCATAAAAGTCGGGCAGGTAGCCCCAGTAAATCAGTTCCTGCTTGACCCTCAAAATGAAGTGTCGTCTCGTTATTGGGGGAATTGGATTGTATGCTGATTGCCAGGAGTGTAAGCTGATTGTATGCTTTTCCTGTTTGGCTGTTTCCAGTATTTGTGTGTTTCCTGTTCGGGAGTTTGTGAATTCGTGTAGTTTGTGGTTAGGGAGATCGGGGCATACAGTAGCTGTCGGTGCATCTGGAAAGGGGAATATCGCCTAAACAGTTTTTAACCTCTTTTGTGTAAAACGGTCCGTTACACCCTCTTTTAACAAAACCTCTGCCTTTTTCAAATGTACTCTAATGTGGCCGCTGCACATGTTTGGTGGTCTTTATGATGAGGGAAATCTATCAGATGCTATTCTGACAACATAGATGCATGTGAAATCATTAACAAAGGAAGGTCCTCTACATTAACTATAATGAGACTGATAAGGAAATTGACTTGACTAGTGGAAAGACAGTACTTTTAGCTGGTCTCTGTGCACGTCCCAGGCTGCCATACAGTGGCGTACACACAATCCATTGGGCCCCGATGCAAAACTGATCTGTGGGCCTCCCCCCTTCCCTCTACCCTGACTCTCGCCCCCCTGACCGTGGGCCCCCCTGACACAAACAAACAGACACAAACACACACCCCGACAGACACATGCAGACACACACATGCAGACACATACATACAGAGACACACACATACAGACACATCCATGCATACAGAGACACAGACACACACACATACAGAGACACACACAGACATACAGACACACAAAACAGACACACACAGACATACAGAGACAAACACGCACACACACATACAGATACACAGACACACACATACAAATACACAGACACACACATACATACAGATACACACACACACACATACAGAGACACACATACATACACACATACAGAGACACACACACAAGCATACAGATACACACAAACACACACATACATACAGATACACACACATACACAACATGTTTCCTACCTTTTGTGAATTTCCCTTGGGTCCAGTGGTGGCTCAGCCTGATGGGAGTCAGAGATCCCACTCTGACTCCCTCCTTCCTGCTTCCTCCCGCGCGGGCTCTCTCTATGCTGGGAGGAATGACCGGGGAGTCACTTCCCATCACAGGGGGCCCAGTCGCACTGTTAAAGCTCCCAGCATTGACCGGGCCCCCTGACAATCCATATCCATAGGGTGGCCCTGACAGCATGGGCCACCCGATGGACCTCTTAACATGCGGCCCCGGCGGTTTGCCGTGCGGGCCGGGGCCACAAAACGTGGCAGCTAGAACCCGGTCGCAGGGGTCTGCAGGGCGTCCGGGCCCCCTGGGCCTGGTTGCAGCTGCGACCCCTGCGACCTCGCTATGTACGCCACTGCTGCCTTAATACAGCAGCTGATACCCTATGTTGTACTAACTTGACTCATGGCCCATGGAAGCTAATAAGTGCAAGCTACCCTATCAGCAAATAAAAGACGTTCAAACAAATGAACACTTACTATTTTCAATAACTTAATTACTGAATTTCAGATCAGCAACCTGTTCACCATCGATACAATGGTGGCATTCACTTCCTTTTGCAACCTCTAACCTAAAATTATCTCACAGCACCATAAAACTATACCTCACAGGCATACTCCATTATTTACCTAATGTTTTTCCCAGCCACAAAACCTTTATGTCTTTTTATCCCATTAAAAATATCCAATATCTGCTTAGATTGTCCTAACTCAACAAAAGCATCAACCTATCGAGGGGCCAAAATTTAGGGCACTGACAAATCTATTGGACACTAATGTATTTTAAACACAGACTAACTTAATAAATAAAACGGCTTTATTCATAGCATTCTATGGTTTCTATCAACCAAATTTACCATAGAAGTCTACTAGTGCATCCCAATGTCTCAAATTTGAGGATCCTAAAAGTTAGAGGATCATTATACACTTAGACTGCGACATTCAAGAACAAATTAAATGGGACCACCTATAGAAATACACCTATATCCTTTGGGCAATCAATAATGCCTAGTTTAAATACTCAATCGATTTTGCCGTTCACTTACAGGTCATCTTGGGAATACACATATTTTAATGTTACATGGTAACCCTCTCACAACATCTAAATTCATCTAGTACATGAGGACACTATTTCTAAGACTTGGATGTGACCCTTCATCATTTTAAGGTAATTGTAGATTATGCTAGCTTTAGTGTACCTATAATCTTAATTTTATTAATGACAGGAGGCGAGTATTTGCTTAGGACTTTCTTTACTTAAGCTTCACAGCAACACTTTTTTACTTAGTAACAAGGTAACCAATCAGAAAAAAGGGATAACAAGGTATATAAGTCCCTCCCAGTGATGTCATTTCCTCTTTCTGGCTGCGAACAAAAAGGAACCAGAACTGAAGCAGCCAGATAAGGGAGTCAGGATGTCTCCCTAGATAAGGGAGTCAGGATGTCAGACGAGGAGGATGATGCTTGAGAGGTAAACAGGAACGTAGTTTGAGTTCTTGAAGAGCAGAGATGAAGCTTGCGGTGGAACAGCAACTAGGCTTGACTTCTTAAAAGAGTTTTACGCTGAAACGAAAAGAGCAGAGTCGAAACCAAGAATTAATCCGTGAATTGGACTTTGAAAATATGATAACCAGTTGACATGAATCATATATTACAGCGTGTTAGAAAAACGTTAATGTATGTCTCTAAGCATGCAATCCCTAACCCACATGGTAGTAAGGCATAGAGTATTCTTTCTTGGCTTAGAAACTTACCTATAGAGGCGACCCTAGGGTGGGAAAAAAGAAGGTAAAAGTGGTGGGAAATACTCGCCTCCTGTCATTAATAAAATTAAGATTATAGGTACACTAAAGCTAGCATAATCTACAATTTTATAACATGACAGGAGGCTTCATATTTGCTGTTTTAACGCTCCCCGAGAAGGGCCAAGGAAGCGTGCGCAGTCGGACGAAAACAGAAGTTGCGGAACGTCTGTTCTCGGGACCAGTCTGCGGAGTGAAGTATGTCTCCAGCGCTGAATGCCCCCGATGCTGCCGCTCCTCTGATGGAGTGGGCTCCGAAGGAGGTTTCAATCCCGGCTAGGGAGAGCAACCACCTAACCCATCGGGCAAGGGTTGTGGTTGACACTGGATTATGAGGCCGGACGTATGAGACCAATAGTTGGCTGGAGGAAGTTGGACGGATAGAGGAGGTGAGTAATAAATAACGAGAAAGAAGAGATACCACACACAATTTCGGGTGGTTAGGGAAGTAAGGGTAAAATATCGAAGAGGAGTTTGATTTCGTCCGCCTGGTCACGGAAAAGATGACACCCTCTGGGGAAAAGTTGATAGCGTCATGGTCAAAAGCTCGAACATCCGGTACTCGTCGGAAGGACACTAAGCAAAGTAACAGGGTGAATTTGGCTGAGAGTTGGCGGAGGGATAGATCCTCGTTGTTTGGCCAAGTCTCGAGGAAACGAATTATGACCTTAACGTCCCACAGATGGGAGTATTTCGGTTTAGGGGGGCGAGCCAGTTTGATGCCCCGCAATAGTCTACAAACCAGCTGGTCCTGGCCCACTGGAACCCGGTCTAGAGGGACATGGGCTGCCGAGATGGCTGAACGGGAAACGTTGATGGATCTGTAGGAAAGGCCTAGATCGAAAAGATGAGAGAGGAAATTCAATATGAACTGTCTAGGGGCCATAAGGGGATCGGTTCCAGGAGGAAAGATAGCATCTTCTAGTTCCAGGAGCCCACGAATCCCAGAGGAGTTCCTTAGATCTCTGCAATAGTCCTCCGAAGTGCCAGGTTCCCCCTGAAAGAGTCCAAGATGGAGGTGGTCTTGCGTTATCATTGGATGAGGATTTCCTTGAGGGTCCTCCAGGAGGTTGGGCCATGGAGGCAGAAGGAGAGGGTCTTGGCAGGAGAGGTCCAGAAGATCCGGAAACCATGCTTGGCCCCGCCAGAGCGGGGTAATTAGTACAAGTGCGATCTGTTGTCTGCGAATCTGCAGGAGGACTCTGGGAATCATCGCAAACGGAGGAAAAGCATAGGCTCCCGTCGTTGGCCAACTCTGAAGAAAGGCGTCCACAGCCGAGCATTCTGGGTCTGGAAGCCAGCTGAAAAACCGTGGGACTTGAAAGTTTGTCCGGGAGGCGAAAAGGTCTAGGGTAAATGGGCTCCTGAGTTTGGAGATGTGGAGAAAGATTGTTCTGTGTAGGCGCCAGTCGCTGCCATCTCTCCAATGTCGGGAGAACCAATCCGCGGTAATGTTCGTCTCCCCTGGGAGATATTCTGCCCGAAGAGTGATGTTGCATTGGAAGCAAAACTCGTAGATGTCTTTTGTCACTTCGGAGAGGATGCGAGATCTGGCCCCGCCCAATTTGTTGATGTATTGGACAGCTGAGATATTGTCCATCCGAAGGAGAATACAGCAGTTTGAGAGATGATTGGTCAAACTGCGAATTGCGAACGAGCCTGCGATTAACTCCAGACAATTGATGTGGAGAAAGTGTTCTGAGGTGGTCCATGGTCCTCCGGTGGAGGTTGTATGACAGGTTGCGCCCCAACCCTGGAGGCTCGCATCTGATTCCACCACGAAGTCTGGGGTGGGACCGAAAATTGCCTTGCCATTCCAGGCCGACATGTGGCGGAGCCACCAACGGAGTTCCTCTTTCACCTCCGAAGTGATCGGGACCCTCTGGTCGTATGATGGATGGGTCCGGAGGAATTGAGTTTTCAAGCGTTGCATGGCCCGGTAGTGAAGGGGGCCTGGGTAGATTGCCTTAATGGAGGCAGAGAGTAGGCCTACGACCCGAGCTAATCCTCGAAGAGGTAAATCCTGTTGACAAAGCGTTTTGCGTAGTTCCTTTCTGATCGCGGATAACTTGGACTGAGGTAGGCAAAGAACACAGGTTGAAGAGTCGATTTCGAAGCCGAGAAATTGAATGACTCTGGTTGGGGACAGTAACGATTTCTCTTGGTTTATGACAAACCCCAAGGATTCGATCAATACAGAAGTATAGTTCGTCTGTGAACGCAGTTTGGATACGTCTTCGCAGAGAAGCAAGAGGTCGTCGAGGTAGATTAAACAACGGATGCCCCTTTCTCGCAGATGTGTGGTGACTGGCTTGAGGAGTTTGGTGAAGCACCACGGGGCGGAACTCAGGCCAAATGGAAGACAGGTGAATTGGAAAATTCGGTGGTGCCAATGAAAGCGGAGAAAACGCCGACTTGATGGGTGTACTGGCACCGAAAGGTAAGCGTCCTTGAGGTCGAGACGGGTGAACCAGTCGCCTGGTCGGAGGATGTCTCTGAGGAGGTGAATCCCCTCCATTTTGAAATGTCGGTAGATAACGAAAGAGTTCAGTTGACGAAGGTTGATGACTGGGCGAAATTCCCCTGACTTCTTCTTGACTAAGAAGATGGAGCTGAGGAAACCTTCGTCGAGTGGAGCGAGTTGGATCGCTCCTTTTGTTAAAAGAGAACGTAGTTCTGAATCTAGATGAAGTCTCTGAGCCTTTGAAATTTTTGGATAGTGAGGATAACCTGTTTGAGAAGGGAGAGAATGAAACTCTATGTAGTAACCCTGAACTGTGTTTAGAACCCAGGTATCTGAAGACAGTGTCTTCCACATGTCTACACAGTGTGACAACCTGCCCGCATGATAAACAGTAGAAAGGTGAAAGGAAGGGAATCTCACCTGTTGGGTATCTGCTGCGTCCGCGGGTTCTGTATCCTCTTCCCCTATCCGCCCTTTGGGAGTAAGAGCCTCTTGGTTGATAGTTGGGGAAGAAAGATGAAGTTGGGGTTCTCTGGCGTTGGTTTGTGGTCCAGAAACGGCTGACTGTGCGACCCCTTGTATGGCCAGCCCTGCCAAAAACCCGTGAGGGTTGATAATGAAATACTCTTTTCATGGATGATTGCGCCTCGTTTAGTGTGGTGTATAAGTTTACATGTTTATGTAACTCTTTAATGTAGGGTTCTCCAAACAATAGACCCTGTGCTTTGGGGCCCAATTCCTTGGTTCCCAAGTCAGCTAACTTAGCATCCATACGCAGCAGCACTGCTTTTCTACGCTCAGTAGGGATGTATTAGCATTGCCCAGCAGGCAAATAGAGCGTAGAGCCCATTCTCTGATCACAGATGGGTCTAGAGGGCCTTCATTAGATAAGGCTTCATCAGCCAGTAGAAGAATTTTTGCCAGCGGTCCTAGGATATCCAGAATTTTGTCTTGGGTTAGGCGTAGGCTGCGTTCAATGCCTTTTTTTGGGTCACGGCCCGATCTAGCCAGATATGTGTAAAGCAGCGTATCAAATTCCAGGGTCACCGCGACCTTATCCGGTAGAGTGGGTCTAGGACATTCAGCTCGTAGCCGTTTGCGGACCTCCCGATCTAGGGGTCTTCTGATCCAAAAATGAATATACTGGGAAAGATGGTCTGGTAGTGACCATTCGGATGAACGAGGATATCTAATTTGTCTTGGGTCAAAAAGAGGTTGACCAAGCGTATCCAGAAAGGGTTCAGTGTCCCCAGATGGAAGTGATCCGGGTAACATAACTTCAGTTGGGAGGTCTCCCATAGTCGATTGAGGGAGAGGTGCCCCTTTTAAGGATGTCTCGGGCCAGTCCTCCTCATCTTCTGAGGAGTGGTCAGCTTGCCATTCATCTAGGATGGCTAAGGGGTGTAAGTCGAAAGAGTCTTCCTCTTCTTCCGACAGGGTAGGTTGGATGGAGTGTTTCTCTCTAGCATCCACCTGTTTGGGGCGTTTCGCCGGTTCTTTCCCCTTACGCTTGAGAGGTTCAGGCCCATTCCCTTTCCAATACGGTTTATATGGTTTGGAAGGGTTTCTTTTTGTGGAATCGGAATCCTCCGCATCTTCGTCAGAAAGCGGGGTTTTGGAAATTTTAGGGTCTTTTTGCTCAATGGGCAGCACCCGAGCCAGGGCCTTTTCAAGTGAAGCAGCTACAGCTGCATTTATAATAGCTTGCAAGTTTTGATCTTGATTTGAAGCCTCCATAGCAACAGTGTTGGTACCTATGGGGCAGAATAGGCCAGTGTTAGAGTGTATTAATAAGGCCATCTCGAAATATCACAGTATGTTATCATTTCACATTGCAAGCTGTAAGTGGGGGTCACCCAGTATAAATCACCTCAGGGAATACTTTTTCAAACCCGTATAGAGGTATAGTGGCACAGACAAAGC
This sequence comes from Pelobates cultripes, assembly GCA_933207985.1. NCBI lineage: Eukaryota > Metazoa > Chordata > Amphibia > Anura > Pelobatidae > Pelobates > Pelobates cultripes. The sequence continues at coordinate 179,451,986 of OW240913.1, read as the reverse complement.
GGGCCAATCATGGGCTGTATATGATAACAGCAATCATAATTTAGTTTTATGTGTTTACCTTATACACATGCATAGTGTAGATATGAGTTGTAATCATAAAGTTTATATGGGAAAATTTTGAGTAATAAACTTTGAGGTATGTGGTTCCAGTTGCAGTTGAAATAAATATATTGAGAGATGAGGCTAATTTATATATGTAGTAACTATAATCTTCCACCAGAGGGAAGTAGAGTGATACAGGGATGACACTGCATTTGGAGTTAAACTCCTTCCTTGTTCGAAGGAGTAAACAGAAAGATAACACTCTGGTATAACTAAGTAAATGCACCTGGATTAATAATAGTAAAGAATTACAGTGGATATAAGGTATTAAATGGCTATATAATAGTTATTTAACTATTATGAAGAACGGTAAAAAATGGCCGCCGCACGGCTGGAGTGAATGGAGATCGCGGCTCCAAGAAAATGGCCGCCGCGATCTCGCGCATGCGCACTAGTGAAAGGAAGAAGCCGTTTGGATCTCGCGGGGGGGCGCGAGATCCAAGATGGCCGCCGTGCGCACTGGGGACCGTTGGAGGCATACTCCAAGGACCAAAAAGCTCGTAGAAACCGGGCTAAAGAGGTAAAAAACAATAATAAAATAATAATAAAACGGACAGTAACCAAAAAATAAAAGCGGAAAGAAGAGAAAGTAGTGAAGAAATACCAAATGGAAGATAGAGATGGGAAAAAATAAATTAATCAGTTATAGAATAAAGGGTAAAAATATACATATGTATAATATACTATAAAGAAATATGAATAAAACAGAGAGACAGTGGCACTCTGACCTGTACTGGTGTGAAGCAGCAAAGAAAGAGGAAATGACATCACTGGGAGGGACTTATATACCTTGTTATCCCTTTTTTCTGATTGGTTACCTTGTTACTAAGTAAAAAAGTGCTGCTGTGAAGCTTAAGTAAAGAAAGTCTTAAGCAAATACGAAGCCTCCTGTCATGTTATAAAATTGATTTAGAACGTGGGCAGTCTCAGCAGCATCTAGTAAGAACATCCCAGTATACTTAATTGAACGACTAAGATGATGGAAATCTGCCGCATCTTACAGATACATCCCTCAACAAACAGACAAAAACACACACACCCCGACAGACACATACACACATGCAGACACATACATAAGGCACGCATTTAAGTATCTGGTTATGTAATGTTACACATATTAAAGTGTTGCATTGTTAAAACCTTTTTGCCCTCTTTATTTACAGGCCTACCCGAACATTGGTTTCAACACACCACAACCAACTTTCATCACAACTGACTCTTTCTCTGCCTTTTTCCATGACCACAAACATATACAAATATATATATATATATATATATATATATATGTGTGTGTGTGTGTGTGTGTGTGTGTGTATGTAGTATGTGTATCTTCACATTGCCTACTTACATAAATATAAAATTAAACTGTTAATACTTTAAGGGAAATCCCACTACTCAAATATGTAAAATAAAACAATTATAACATCACTATTTAGTAGATATTTCACCAACAAAGAAAACATTAACTATGCCTTTTTACAGTGGGGTATGTCTAAAACAGCTTTCAGAAGCTGCATATCTCCTGTCTGCATCTTTGCAAGCCCTCCCCTTCTTCCCAGTCCAGACTTGGCTGTCCAATCACAGACTTCCCTATGCAGCTCAATGATAAGTCTTTGCAAGCAGATGCTCTGTGCAATTTTCTGCCCCTTGAATTTTGATCTACTGAGCTAAACTGTCAGGAAACAATAGGACTGGTTGTCTGATTGATAGAGGGGGTGTAATAAGATTCATTTTATTACACCTCCTCTATCCCCCTCTGTGAAATAAAAAAAAACAAAATATGGACACACTCTTCACACATAAAGTGCTTTGTTTGTTTGTTTAGTTAGGGGTAAGAGACAATATTATTACCTTGGAGAAAGTGGTCCATAGATAAGTAACGGTATTTCAACTGAAATATACAGCATATAACTCAAAATGTGAAATTAGAGAGATCGATCTAAGTTTATAGCTTTCAAATATTAGACCTGCCTGATAATATGTTATCATTAAAACATACCAAAATGGTGCAACACAATCCAGAAAAGCCAAAATGTTGTAGCATAACATCCTGGGGCACATAAAACAAAACACAATTAAGTATGCAAGTTTAGATTTACAGTATACACTTTTAATCCCTTAAGGACTGAGCCAAATGTACACGTTGTGAACAAAACTAAATGTAAACAAAACCTGGCATTTGCGCTACATGTCTGTCCAATTCATCTCTTTCATAGTAAATGCACCCACCCTTATTATATATCATTTTATTCAGGGGAAAACGGGCTTTCATTTAATATCAAATATTTAGCTATGAAACATAATTTAATATGAAAAAATGGGAGAAAATTAGAATTTTTTTTTTTTTATTTCTACATGAAATTTTAACTGTCAACGTCATAATACTGTTTGCTTTTACTGCAGCAAAAATACACATATTTGTATTCAGCAAAGTCTCACGTGTAAAACAGTACCCACTATGTACAGGTTTTATGGCATTTTGGGAAGTTACAGGGTCAAATATAGCAAGTTACATTTGAAATTGAAATTCGCCAGATAGGTTATGTTGCCTTTGAGACTGTATAGTAGCCCAGGAATGAATTTTACACCCATAATGGCATACCATTTGCAATAGTAGACAACCCAAGGTATTGCAAATGTGGTATGTTCAGTCTTTTTTAGTAGCCATTTGGTCACAAACACTGGCCAAAGTTAGCGTTAGTATTTGTTTGTGTGTGAAAAATGCAAAAAACGCCAATGTTGGCCAGTGTTTGTGACTAAGTGGCTACTAAAAAAGACTGGACATACCCCGTTTGCAATACCTTGGGTTGTCTACTATTGCAAATGGTATGCCATCATAGGGGTAATTTTCATTCTTGGGCTACCATAGGGTCTCAAAGGCAACGTAACCAATCTGGCGAATTTTAATGTGAAAAAAATGAAACGCAAGCCTTATATTTGACGCTGTAACTTTTGAAAACACCATAAAACCTGTACATGAGGGGTACTGTTGTACTCGGGAGACTTCGCTGAACACAAATATTTGTGTTTCAAAACAGTAAAAAGTATCGCAGCAATAATATTGTCCGTGTAAGTGCTGTTTGTGCGTGAAAAATGCAAAAAACTTCACTTTTACTGGTGATATCATCGTTGTAATACATTTTACTGTTTTGAAACACTAATATTTGTGTTCAGCGAAGTCTCCCGAGTAGAACAGTACAGGTTTTATGGTGTCTTGGAAAGTTATAGGGTTAAATATATAAAAATATTACATAAATATATATGTAGAATTAATATATGTATATATATATATATATATATATATATATATATAAACATATGTGTATATATATGTGTGTGTGTATATATATATATATATATATATATATATATAGCATCCAAGTAGAGAGCACTCTGGAGTCTTCGTTTTATATCAAAATAAATACTGCTTTATTGTGCAGAATACAAAAATGTCGACGTTTCAGTCACATTAGACTTTTCTCAAGGTCTTGAGAAAAGTCTATTGTGACTGAAACGTCGACATTTTTGTATTCTGCACAATAAAGCAGTATTTATTTTGATATAAAACGAAGACTCCAGAGTGCTCTCTACTTGGATGCTATATATTGGTCAGAGATTACTTGCACCGGAGCATGGAAAAGACCGGGAACATTGAGTGCTGGGACCTGGGAAAATATATATATATACATATATATATATATATATATATAATTTTTTTTAAATATTTTTATTTATACAAAGGTATATATATATATATATATATATATATATAGTTATATATACATATATATTTATGTATATAGATAGTATTTCGTTCTGATGTCCTGATGAAAGTTTGCAGCAGCAGACTGAAACGTTGATCTTTTAATTTGGAGCAATAAAAGCTATTTTTTTACTTACAAGAAAGACCGAGGAGTGCTATCTACTTTACCTTTCTATGTTTTTGCTGATTAGCACCAGGCCAGCAGTGGAATACGCAGTGAGTGCAACAAAATTTGTATTTTTGTATTATTTCGTTCTATGAGTATTTTGATATAAATATATATATATATATATATATATATATATATATATATTTAGTAATATCACAATACAGTTATAACGAAATAACACACATCTCTATATTTTTTAATTATTTATTTTTAATTATTTTTAAAATTTTATTTTTTAACCTATTTACATTTTTTTAATATTATATATAAATATATATATATATATATAATAATAATTATATATATATTTAATCAGTTTCAGTCTATGTGTAATTTGATATTTATATATATATACATATATATAAATATATATATATATATAACTATATATATATATATATATTTATAGTAAAATACACCTAGACAGTGTATGTGTGTGTATGTATATGTGCATATATGTATTTAGATCATATATATAATATATATATATATATATATATGATCTAAGTATATAATTATTATTTTTTACACTTATTAACTTTTAATTTGATTTGAATTCAGCCAGCAGGGGGACTAACTGTCATTACAGGCAGTCCCCCTGCTGGCAATGCAGCAGCCAGCTAACCCGGCCATGTGATTGTGAGGTCCTCACAAGGACCTCACTCTCACATGGCCGGGAGGGGCTGCAGGAGGTCGATTGTGCCGCGGGGGGCTCCCTGGGAGTCCCCCCAACCGCGATCACCGGTGTGGGATCGCCGGCGACCGGGTAAGTAAAAAAAAAAGGAGGGCGTACTATTACGCCCGGCGGTGTTTAGAGCCGACTAAAATAGGGTGTAATAGTAAAACCTCCGGTCTTAAGGGGTTAAATGTATTTCCTTAAGGCATTGCACAGACAATACTCAGATTTAAAGTAGCTCTGTCACCTTATGGGGTCTTTGCATACTTTGACCCTTAATGATGACATCACCACTTGGTATGAGCTGACTTTAAGGTACAGTAGAAGTTAGGTTTTACTGTAAGCTGTCCCTCATAACTGCTGACATCTTCAGGTCCTGGTGCTACATTTGCCATGAGCCCTCATTAGTTCTGTACTCTCATGCATGTGCAAGAGTACTATAGTAATGTCTATAGAAGAACCCAAGAGGTTGCATGAACCTCCAGAGACAATACATTTTTCCTCCAATCTGTCAATAGTGACCGCTAGGAAAAGTTGCAAAACTTAACAGCGGTACCTCTGACATTTATACAGCACCAACATAGTTCACATCGCTGTACAATAAATAAAGACAAACAATTAATTCTATCAAAATGTTTGACATATGAGAACCGTAGAATAACAGGGCCCTGTCCGACCAAGCTTACAATCTAAATGTTTTGTCAAGCTAAATGTTTTGTCTTAGTATTAAGACTGCGTTGTAATTCAGTGCAATTCTAACACAGTCAATGTGACTATTTCATAAAGATTTTTGAAGAAACCTTATTTGTTTTTATTAGGATTATGGCAATGGTAGAAAACCTTTTTGTGTTCTGATCCATATGACTAGTTGAGCGAAATTGACTTATATTTTCATAAATACTTAATGTGTACATGCTATCGTATATTGCCTACTGGATCAATGTTTAAAATAAATAGTTTATTTAACTTACAAAGTACAAGCCCCGTAGAAGGTTATGGAAAATAATGAGCTGGGGAGAATGCTTCTAACTTTACCTACCCTTGAGGAAAAAGAGATATTGGGATACATCAATTATCTTCTCATGACTGCATTCAATACAAGAAACAAAATCTAGAAAATAGAATAGTTTTTAGTAATACATGCAAAGCCACTAAGTTTAAATTGTAAATAAATGTCGGATTCAGTAGTATTTCCTTCTATGGTTGTTTCATATTTTAGAAAATGAATTTAATATTTCAGAATATCATTGTATAAAAAAAGTATAATTCAAGTACATTGAAACATAATTAGTAGGAAGTAGCCCCCTTCAGGTTCTTGAGAACTCTACCTCATATGATTCAAAGTCAGGGTACACATTAGTTACAGCTAATTACCAGGAGTTCCTTTTCCATTCATTTGTACTTTTTATGTCACAATAAGCCCTTAAGGACTGAGGCACTTGTACAAGTTGTGATCAAAACAAAACGTAAACAAAACTTTGAATTTGCGCTATATGTCTGTTCAGGTGTAATTCACCTCTTTCATATTATGTGCACCCACACTTATCATATATCATGTTTCATTTTACATCAAATATTTGTATATTAAACATAATTTAATATGAACAAAATATAAAAAAAAAATGAGAAATTAAGACATTGTTTTTTTTTTTAGTTCTGCATGGCATTTTAACTGTGAATGCCATAATACTGTTAGCTGTTACTGCAATAAAGCACACATATTTGTATTCTGCAATGTCTCACAAGTAAAACAATACCCCAATGTACAGGTTTTTTGGTGTTTTGGAAAGTTACAGGGTCAAACATAGCACATTAAATTTTTCAGTTTATATACACTGAAGTTGCCAGACTGGTTATGTTGCCTTTGAGAGCGTATGGTAGCCCAGGAATGAAAATTATCCCCATGATGGCATATTATTTGCAATAGTAGACAACCCAAGGTATTACAAATGGGGGATGTCCAGTCTTTTTTAGTAGCCACTTAGTCATAAACACTGGCCAAAGTTAGCATTCATATTTGTTGTGTATGAAAAATGCAAAAAACTAAATTGAACGCTAATTTTGGCCAGTGTTTGTGACTAAGTGGCTACAAAAAAGACTGGACATACCCCATTTGCAATATCTTGGGTTGTCTTCTTTTGCAAATCATATGCCATCATGGAGGTAATTCTCATTCCTTGGCTACCATACGGTCTCAAAGGCAACATAACCAATCTGGCAAATTTCAATGTGGAAAAAAAGGAAATTTAAGTCTTGTATTTGACTCTAACTTTTGAAAACACCATAAAATCTGTATGTGGGGGGTACAATTCTACTCAGGAGACTTCGCTGAACAAAAATATTAGTGTTTAAAAATAGTAAAACATATTGCAACAATTATATCGTCAGTGAAAGTACAGGTGGCAAGTAATGTCCCTCAGAGTTCTGTTCTAGGACCCCATCTATTTAACATGTTTATAAATGATCTTGAAAAAAGCATTGAAAGCCATGTTTCAGTGTTTGCAGATGACACAAAACTCTGTAAAGTAATACAAAGTGAGCAAGATATTACTTTGCTGCAGAGGGATTTAGATAGACTGGGGGCTGGGCACTCAAATGGAAGATGAAATTTAATGTTGAAAAATGCAAAGTTATGCACTTCGGCGTAAAGAATTCACAAGCAACGTATACCCTTAATGGAAGTGAATTAGGGATACCAACACACAAAAGGGAAACTTGGGAAATGTTATAGACAACAAACTATACAACAAAAAAGTGCAGAGGTGGGCTATAGAGTTGAGCGGACACCTGGATGTTCGGGTCCAGCGGGTTTGGCGGAACTATGAAAAAAAGTCCAGGTTCGGGCTCGAACTTGACCCCGAACCCGAACCCCATTGAAGTCAATGGGGACCCAAACTTTTGGGCACAAAAATGCCTCTAAAAAAGTCCTGGAAAGGGCTAGAGGGCTGCAAAAGGAAGTAAAATGGGGGTAAGTGTAGGACCAGTGCCCTGCAAACAAATGTGGATAGGGAAATCACTTAAAATAACATAAAATACATAAAATAAGCAGCCACTTAGTAGATAACTCCCTAATTCCCACGGTATTAGGGAGCTATCTACCAAAAAGCTGAAAGACCTAAATTGGTCTTTCAGACAAATTTACTAACACTAAGTAAAGATTACTTAGTATTAGTAAATTCAGCCCCTACTCGCTATACCGCGAGTAGGGGCATGCCTAGTAAACAGTGAGCAGCCAGTGGCTGCTCACTGTAGAAAAAAAAAAAAAAACTATTGCACCCACCCCTGTGCGATGGGTGGGGGCCCTAAATAAGAATGTGGAATGGGGGACCTACTGTCCTCCCCCCCAGCCCCCACTCCTGAGCGGCGGGTGGGGGCCCTAAATAACAATAAGGAGGGGGACCTACTGTCCTCCCCTCCGGCCCCCACCCCTGAGCGGTGAGTGGTGGCCATAAATAAGAATGTGGAGGGGGACCTACTGTCCTCTCCCCGGCCCCACCCCTGCGCGGCGGTTGGGGGCTCTAAATAACAATAAGGGCCTACCTACTGTCCTTCCCCCCGGCCCCCACCCCTGCACGGATGGGTGGGGGCCCTAAATAACAGTAAGGGGAGGGACCTACAGTCCTCCCCACTGGCCCCCACCCCTGAGTGGTGGGTGGGGGCTCCTAAATAAAAATGTAAACCCTCACAGGTGACTAGGGGTCAAAAAAAGCCAAACAAAAATCCATAATAACCAACGCACTTAAAAAATAAAATAAAATAAAAAATCAATTTTCACCAATGGAGGGCTCTGCGCAGACTAAGCTCTGCAGGGTGTGGGAAGGCTTATAAAGCCTTGCCCCGCCCTGCAATTAGGCTCAGAGCACTCTGCTTGGTGTGTTTAAGCCATCCAATCAGAGTGCTCTGACAGGTAAATGAAGAGACTGACAGGTAAGTCTCTACATTTACCTGTCACAGCACTCTGATTGGTTGGCTTGAAATCCACCAATCAGAGTGCTCTGTGTCATTTTACACAGCGTGGGAAAGTTCTTTGGAATTTTCCCACGCTGTGTAATTTGACTCATAACACTCTGATTGGTTACTTAATGCCCCAATCAAAGTGCTCTGTGTCATTTTGCACAGCGTGGGGTGGGGGCAGCTGGGGGGGGGGGGCAATAGATTTTTAATTTTTTTTACAGTGAGCAACCACAGGCTGCTTACTGTTTAATAGACATGCCCCTACTCGCGGTATAGCGAGTAGGGGCATAATTTAATAATACTAAGTAACCAGCTTATATAGGCTGAGTCACATGCTGCACTGGCCAATCACAGCCATGCCATTAGTAGGCATGGCTGTGATGGCTTCTTAGGGCAAATGAGTCAAACGCTTGTTGATTGGCTGCCCGGCAGACTTTCAAAATGCGTCATTAAATCGCCAAACACCAAATTTCAACCTGAACATGCAGTGATATGTCCGTGTTCGGGTTCGGGGTCCAAAAAACTTAATTTTCGGTACAAACCTAAACTTTACAGAAGAAAGTTTAACAAATTTAAACCTCTTTAGTCGCCTGAGAGGGGATATGATAACATTATACAAATATATTATGGGCCAATACAAACCATTGTGTGGAAATCTATTCACAAACCGGACTTTACATAGACACAAGGTCATGCGTTTAGACTGGAATAAAGAAGATTTCGTCTAAGGCAAAGAAAAGTTTTTTTTTACTGTAAGAACAATAAGGATGTGGAATTCTCTGCCTGAAGAAGTGGTTTTATGAGAGTCCATACAGATGTTCAAACAGCAACTGGATGCATACTTGCAAAAACAGAATATTCATGGTTGTAATTTTTCAATGTAGGGTAATAGCTTCTTGATTCAAGGATAAATCTGACTGCCATTCTAGGGTCAAGAAGGATTTTTTTTCCTAGTTTGCAAAATTGGAAGTGCTTCAAACTGTTTTTTTTTTTTTTTACTTCTTTTGGATCAACAGCAAAAAGCAAATATGAGGAAGGCTGAACTTGATGGATGCAAGTCTCTTTTCAGATATGTAACTATGTAACTATGTAAGTTTGTGTGTGAAAAATGCAAAAAACTGCATTTTTACTGATGATATCATTGTGATATGTTTTACTTTTTTAAAACACTAATATTTGTGTCTCCCGAGTAAAACAGTACCCCCATGTACAGGTTTTATGGTGTCCTGGAATGTTACATGGTTAACCCCTTAAGGACGGTTGACGGACGAGGTCCGTCACAGAAGGGAAACCCTTAATGACGAGTGACGGACCTTGTCCGTCACGCGGTAAAATTAACGCGGGGTTAATGGTGCTCCGGTATGCCTCTGAATTAGAGGCATACCGGGAGCACCCGGTCAGTCTGCCCAGCACATGTGCTCGCTCTGACCGCAAGTCAGAGTGAGCACATGTGCTCTGTATACTTACCTTCCGGCTCCCTGCACTTCCTGGTTCTTTGTGAAGTGCAGGGAGCCGGAACAGTGCTGATCCTGCCCCCTGCTGTTAAAAAAATAAAGTTATTTTAAAGTCCCCCCCCTTAATAAAAAATGAACCCCTTCCCTGACAATTGATCACTGACTACAGTGATCAATTGGCAGGGATTACATATTACTATGATCTGATTTTTTTTTTAACCCCTGAGGGTTAATTCTTTTTTTTGTAACCCTCAGGGGTTAAATTTATTTAATTAATTAATTAAAATATTTTAAAATTATATATTTAGCTAGCTGGGGTGGGTGGAAGTTAGTGGGGAATTGGGGGATTTGGCATTAGGCTTACTAGGGGTTAACGTTAAAAAAAGGTTTAAAATCAACTTTAAAAAGTTAAAAATTAAGCTTAAAAAATGTTTTAATAACATTTAAGTAAAACAAAAAAAAAACCCTTTACCTAGTCCAAATAAAAATTAACCCCTTCCCTGCCAGTCGATCACTGCCTACAGCGATCAAATAGAGATCACAGTATTATACTTTTTATTTATTTTTTAACCCTCAGGGGTTCAATTTATTTAATTAATTAATTTAAATATTTTATAACTATATATTTTGCTAGCTGGGGTGGGTGGGAGTTATGGGAAAATGGGGAATTTACTGTTAGTGCTGCGTACTGCTAGTTAGGGGTTAACGGTAAAAAAAAAAAAGCTTAGAAAAATGTTAAATCTGTAAAAAAGTTTTAAGAAAGTTTAGGAAAGTTTAAAAAAAATTAATAAGCAAAACAAAAGTTTAAAAACTAGTTTTTAAAAGTAAAAAGTTATAAAAAGTAAAAAAATACATTTTAAAAACGCTCATTACCACTACACCTGGAACAAACTAGAGAAAAAATTATCCCACGCCAAGGTTCAAAATATGCCTTTTGAATTACCCCAGGGTGTATTCTTTAATAAAAAGTATGTGTTTGTGGGGAAGTTTCAATAACCAACCCTTGAGTGCCGGTATTTTTCTTGTTGTTTATATATATATATATATTCTAAGTACTTTTTAGTTAATTTAAAAACTGTTTCATAACTTTCTTTAACTTTTTAAAACTTTTTTGCAGGCATTAGGGGGGCTGCCTGAGAGCGCAGACGGGCCCTCTGCAGGCACAGCATAAGCCGGCTATTTTGGCCATGTGATCGCGAGGACCACGTGATCACATGGCGAGAGGGGGGGTGGATCAGGCAGAGGTAGTCTGCCTGAGCTTCCAGGCAGACCCCAGGATCGCGACCGCCGCCAGGGGAACGGCAGGGACTCGATAAGTAGTAAGGACGGTGGGGGCGTTTTATGCTGCCCGCCAGCATTTAGGACCGCCCCGAAAAGGATGGCATAGAACGCCCTCTGTCCTTAAGGGGTTAAGCAAGTTTCCTTCCTTTCATTCTTCAGCTCCTCTCACTCTCTTTTGAGTATTTTCTTTTTATTAAGCTCTGACCTCATGATGGGACATATATGGGTGTAGCACATGTTTATGCATTTAAAAAAAAAAATAGGTTAAGAAAGACCTAACCCATGATGATGTATGCCCTGGCCCTTTATCCACTCTTTCAAGTTTTTTTAGCATGCACAATTCCTCGGTAATGTAATCCTCTAAGGTATGCTCAAAAACAATCTGTATCTTTATTTTTACAAATAATACTACTACATCTATAAGGGCTGTTTTTACCGTAAGACAGCACAAGTTGCCATCTTAGGGAACACTGGCCCTGGGAGGCACAATGTCATGATGACTATCAGGAGGGTGCACACAGTGCCCCGCCACACATCCTTGTTGTGTGGGCTTGTGGATCACAGTACAGGTTCTTATTTATTTTTCTACCTGGGTAGACATAAAGCAGCTTGTTGGGAGCAGCAAGCAGCTTCCTGTCAGACAAAGTAGAGGATAAAGAAGACCTCTACCACATACGAGTATATGGCTAGGTGATGGTGAAAGACCAGAAAGACACAGGGTGGCAGATGAAGAGAGACTAAGGGCTGGGGAGATACATAAAGGGGACTGGGAAGAGAAGGGGACACAAAAGAGGCTTGAGGAGACACACATAGATGCTGGGGAGAGAGAAAGAGACACACAAAGGTGCTGGGGAGAGAGAAAGAGACCCACACAGATGTTAGAGAAAGAAAGAGAAACACAAGGGGCTGGGGGAGAAAGAGACACTCAAGGGGGCTGGGGGAAGTATAAGACACACACAAAGGGACTAGGGGGATGTAAGAGACACACTAAGGGCTGGGGAGAATGAGATACACAAAGGGTCTGGGGAGAAATAGACACACAAGAGGTTGAGGCTAGAAAGACACATAGAGGGACTCAGGGGTGAGAGGCACACAGAAGGACTAAACGGGAGAAAAAGGGACACAGAAAGGGGTCTGTGAAGAGAAAGAGACACAATAAATGGCTTTGGGGGAGAAAGAGGCACACACAAAGGGTCTGGGGGAAGTAAGTGACACCCACAAAGGGGCTAGGGTAAGAGACACACTAAGGGACTGTAGAGAATGAGATACACAAAGGGTTGGGGGTGAAAGGCACACAAAGGGGCTGGGAAGAAATAGACACACAAAGGGTTGAGACTAGAAAGACACACGGAGGTGTTTGAGGGTGAGAGACACACAGACGGACTGAGAGGGAAAAAGAGACACAGAAAGTGGTTTAAGGGAGATGCTGGGGGGAAACACATAAAGGGGCTGGAAGAGTACCCACAAAGGTACTTGGAAAATAAAGAAAAAAACACAAAAGGGCTGGAGAGGGGGAAGAGACATAAAAAGAGGCTGGGGAAGTAAGAGACACACAAAGAGGCTCTAGGGGAAATTAAGAGACATGCACAATGGATTTGAAATTTTTTGTTGTCAAGATCTGATCTTGAAAAAGACCGTGTATTGGTCGAAACGTCGATCCACTGAACTTAAAATAATTTTTGCACAAATACAATCAAGTATTTTTCAAATCCAGGAGTGCACCTTACTATTTTTATGTATGTATATATATATATATATATATATATATATATATATTACATATATATATATATAAATCCACGTGTCCCGCACTCACAGTTCCCGGTCTTGTTGTTGCCTAGGTGCAATCCCCGGCTTAAATATGTACGATATCTTGATGGAGAGCACTCAAAGGACTCAAAATGTATTTCAAATAGTGCTTTTTATTTAAGCATCAAATCTTTGGATACAGAGTGTCGACGTTTCAGTCCCACTGGACTTTTATCAAGATATATATAATACAATATATATATAAAAATACACTTAATAATATATATCCATATACATATTAACATAAATAATTTCATAAATATACACATAAACTTCAAATACTAAATAAATTCATAACTGCTGAACTCTGTTGGAGAAAGTCTCACTGTGCATCTGACTTTCTCCACTATAGATTTATGCTGAGCTCATACAGCTTGGCTCTTTCCTCTGCAAAAGTTTATTACTTCAATACCCTCATAACCACACTCTCCCGCGAACCCAAATGACTATTTCACACATTTAACTCTCTTCTTCACACTGCTGTTCCTCCTCCACCTATTAACTTGACCGCCTCAGACTTTGCAACTCACTTCACTGACAAGATCTCTACAATCAGAGAAGAGATATCTCATCTTTCTTCTTCCCCTTACAATACTTCCCCTAAATTCACTCCCTCTTCTGTTCTATGTTCATTCGCACCCACTATATTGGAAGAGGTTTCTGCTCTGCTCCAGTCCTCCCGCGCCACCACCTGCTCCCTAGATCCAATTCCCTCGCATCTCATCCGTACTCTGTCTTCTTCTCTTTCTCCACCTCTCACTAAAATTCTCAATCTCTCTCTCTCCTCTGGTATATTTCCATTGCCCTTTAAACATGCAACTGTAACCCCAATTCTAAAGAAGCCCAATCTTGACTCTAACTACCCATCGAACTATCGTCCTATCTCGCTACTGCCTTTTGCATCCAAGATCCTTGAAAAACTTGTGTATGCGAGATTGACAGACTTCCTCGAGTCCAACTCTCTGCTAGACCCGCTTCAGTCTGCTTTCCACGCTAAGCACTCTGTGGAAACGGCACTGACCAAAGTATGCAATGATCGACTCGCTGCAAAATCTTGTGGTCACTACTCTATTCTAATTCTCCTTGACCTGTCTGCGGCTTTTGACACTTTTGTCATCATCAACAGCTTCTTCTCATTCACCGCACTATCGGTCTACAAGATACTGCTCTTTCCTGGTGCTCCTCCTACCTCTCCCAGCGCTCTTTCAGTGTTTCTTTCTCTGGCTCTGCTTCTTCTCCCCAACTCCTCTCTGTTGGTGTCCCCCAAGGTTCAGTCCTTGGTCCCCTACTGTTCTCCATCTATACTGCCTCCCTTGGTAAACTCATTAGCTCCTTTGGCTTCCAATATCATTTCTATGCAGATGACACGCAAATCTACCTGTCCTCTCCTGATCTCTCCCTGTCCCTCTTGACTAGTGTCTCTGACTGCCTCTTTGCTGTTTCTAACTGGATGGCTGCCCACTTCCTTAAACTAAACTTGACCAAAACTGAAATTCTGGTCTTTCCTCCCTCAAGTGTTGTTACTCCTGTGACTGTCTCCCTCCAAGTCAACGGTGCTACCATCAGCTCCACCACGCAGGCTCACTGCCTATGTGTTCTCTTTGACTTCGACCTCTCCTTCAAGCCTCATGTTCAATCTATCGCCAAATCCTGTCATTTCCATCTCAAAAACATTGCGCGCATCCGCCCCTACTTAACGCCAGATGCGACTAAGGTGTTGGTCCATTCCACTGTTCTTTCTCGCCTTGACTACTGTAATCTGCTTTTAAGTGGTCTTACGTGCTCCCATCTAGCGCCGTTACAGTCCATAATGAATGCGGCGGCAAGGCTCATCTTCCTGTCTGCCCGCACCTCCCATGCCTCACCCTTCTGTCAGTCCCTACATTGGCTTCCTATAAAATATAGAGCTCAATTTAAAATTCTGGTTCTTGCTTTCAAATCTCTACATAATGCTGCTCCCACCTATCTATCCTCCCTTATACACAAGTATGTCCAGTCTAGGCCCTTACGATCTGCTGAAGACTTACGTCTATCTTCTGTCCGTACTCCCACCTCTGATGCTCGCCTTCAAGATTTCTCGAGGGCTGCACCGTTCCTGTGGAACTCGCTTCCCTCCTCCGTTAGATGCTCACCCAGTCTCCACTCTTTCAAAAAATTGTTAAAAACACACTTCTTCATAAAAGCGTATCAATTAAACTGTTAATAGCTCCTGACTGATTCCTCTTCTGCAACTGTCATTAGTCTAATACTATTCTTACCTTTTTGTATCATTTTAGCCCACTCCCTCTAGCATGTAAGCTCATTGAGCAGGGCCCTCAACTCCTCTGTTCCTGTGTGTCCAACTTGTCTGGTTACAACTACATGTCTGTTTGTCCACCCATTGTAAAGCGCTGCGGAATTTGACGGCGCTCTATAAATATCATAATAATAATAATAAATATATAACCTATATCCACCAGGATTGAATATATTGGATATCTAACTAGGTGAGAGCTCCACTTAGGGTGTGTCAGGTGGAGGTGTCTCATCTGATGTTATTATACCATTCCAGTTTCCAGTTTGTTCTAGGTTATCCCCCAGGGTGTAACCTTTTTAGTGTTGGAGTATCAAGAATTCCAATGCAATTTGCAAGAACTTTGAACATATAAGAAAGTATATTTATACTGGGATATTGTTTTGATTTAATAAGTTCCAAACATATATTTTTTATTCTATTCTATTTTTATTTTATTTTCTACATCTGTGTTCTCTCTAATTGGAGAGCTATTACTATTATGTGCGCTAACTCATTGTTGTAAGATTTGACTTGGAGCTTTGTGTACTTTGGGGAGAAGTGGAGGATAGCAGAACAAAGTATATATTAATTAAAGGGATAAAATCAACCATATTTATTTCTTAAAGGGAAAGCACCTCAGATTAATACTTTATGGTATGGGATTTAAAAACAAAAAACTAAATATGGTGAAATACGTATGAATAGGACAATGACTCCCGGGGGTATAGAACTTACAAGGTGCAAGAAAATATGTGCCTGTGTCCCCTCAGGGGTGTCTGGAGATGGTAGGAATCTTCCCAGTGGAGCAAAACCTCAAAAGAAAAAAAAGTACAGATGGTGCAATATTGTATAAAAATATAAATGTAATTCAAGGTTGCACTTACATATGAACAAGAACAGCAAACTTGTCTCCAGTAACAAGGGAACTCAATAGGACATTTCTGATCCTAGGAGATGGAGTAGTATACTGGGCAGTAATACAAATGAAATGGACATAAAAACAAATGTATAAAAGTCTGAATATCAGCTTATCCAATGTGTATACTTTCATCAATGATAAGTCTTGCCTTGATGAGACTCATGTTTTGTTTGCCATGCCCTAACTGCTTTATCACTTCATGTGATTTGCATTCTATTCAGAAATACTTTTGATAAATGAAGGAACTCTTGAAAGGCTAAATAATAGCCCAAAAATGTATATATTGCAAGATGTCACAATACGTTTTTTATTTCACATTAGCATCGCATAGCTAATACTAATAATAAAATCTTAGTGCTTCATATACATATTCTTTATTTTGAACATGAATTATGGCTATTAAAATGGAACTAGCATTTCTTTTACTGATCTATCATGTTGACATCAACTGCAAAAGCACATTATTAAAATTTTATTTCCATTTTCCTCCCAGACATTTCCATTCATTTTCATTTGAGTGGTGAATGAATGGGTGAAAAAATTGAAACAAATTGGTAGATTAAATTTTGATGACATGGAAGTGAGTGTATTGTGTGACTTGTTGGCAGCATATATTTAATCACTTGTCTTGATAATGTAATGGTATTTGCTTTATATCCCATTATGGACCTAAATGTAATCTCATGTCACTAAGAAACACTCAGTTATATTACCAGTAGCTAGTGAAATGGGTTTTAATTTGTTATGTTATACAAATAGATCACAGGGCACTCTAGGGAGATCTGATTACTAAAGGCAAATTTGCACTAGAAAATCCAATCAAAACAATTCAGGACAATTTCAGGCAATGCAAATGTCTAACTTTCGATGAAAGTTTACTACAATTAAAATTGCATGTATTGATCCAAAATGTTTTTATATAATTTAGTCCTTAATTGACCAAGATGATTTCTGGACAGTGGTCATCTTGCTCAGAAATTTTTGAGGTGTAAATTCCAAAAATATTACACATACAAATTTACTTTATTTTTCCATAGCCCAATTTTGGTGAGCTATGAATAATTTATAAAGTGTACCTAAGGAACTGGTGCAATTGCAACCAGATAACTTCATCTCATAGACGTGGCCTGGGTGCAGTGCACTCTGGCGACATCCAGTGTCAGTGAAATCCCTATCGGAAAGCATTGAATCAATGCTTTCCTATGGAGAGGGCCTTTTCCTATGGAGAGGGCCTAATGTGCTCGCAGTACATGTGCATTAGGCCCCTTCTTTATTTGCTGGATGGGTAGGCCGCAGGGGAGAGGGGGACCAGAGGGCACTATAGTGTTAGGAATACAGAGTTGTCTTCCTAACACTATAGTATCCCTTTAAACATATTATTAACCAGAAGCTGGAGCTCAAGAAATCAATGCCCACAGTGTAGCTTGTAGTTAAAGGGATGCTATAAGCACCAAAACAACGTTAGCTTAATGAAGCAGTTAATGTATTGATGCCCCTGAAGTCTCACTGTTCAACTCTCTGCCATGTAGGAGTTAAAGGGACACTGTAGGAACCAAAACAACATTCTAGCTTATCCTCTACACATGCATGAATGAACCTTGGGCACCCAAGAACCTGATGCCAGTTCACCACTTGTCCTTCCTTGCACCACTATTCTTGTGGTACTAACCACTGCATACCAGAAAACAGGCTGGACTGGGGAAAAAATTTGTCCTGGTCATTTTTAATCACAGTGACCCAGTGGCAAGGAGGCAGAGCCACAGTGGGGTGTGTATCGTTAGTGAAGACAAGCAAACCATGCCCTCAAAGTGAACATGTTAGTGAACATGATGAAAGGATCTCCCCTGTCAGCCCAAGCCCATGGCCATCACGGCTCACCAGGCATTTTGCCTAATGGCCAGTCTGGGCCTGCCAAGAACACCCCAAAAGACCTATTATTTTGGAGATGCTCTGATCCAGTCATTCAGCCATCACTATTTGGCCCTTGTCAAAGTCACTCATATCTTTTTGCTTGTACATTTTTCCTGCTTCCAACACATGAAATTCAAGAACTGTTTGTTCACTTGTAGTCTGATAGGTGCCAGTGCACCCATTGACAGGTGTCATTGTAACAATATAATACATGTCATTCACTTCACCTGTCAGTGGTTTAATGTCGTGGCTGATCAGTATATATAGCATATATACATTGATTAAATAGTTTCATACAATGTCATTTGCTTGATATAATCATTGCAACACTGGTCAGCACAAATCAATTCTATACAACTTTTTTTTTTAATACATTTTCATAATTTTCTCTTCTTTTCACAATGTATAATTTTGCATGTTCAAGGTGTGTAAATGAAATGATAAAATTAATCTTAAATACAGTTGCAACATAAACAAATAGAAATATCTAACAAGGGTGAGAGCTTCTTTATATTTAAAATACTTAACAGAGATAGATAGATAGATAGATAGATAGATAGATAGATAGATAGATAGAGAGATAGATAGATAAAGAGCTATATCCAGAATTCCAGAAACATTTCTGTTTAAACTGATTGGAAATATTTATTTTTCTTCAGGAGAACAATCCATTATGCTGATGTACTTGAGCTATCCTCCAAGGCTTTTTAGCAATCAGATGTATGGTTGGTTTACATCATCCAAAATGTTAATTTCGGTATGTATACTTTATGTTTCATTTTAGTGTATTGGATATACAGCTATGTATGTCATGTTTTACCAATGCAGTAATAATATCCTAATGCATTCCAAAATTTCCAGTCCTATCATAATTTGTAAATTAATAACTTTTTCAATACACAGTATTACTACAGTTTAAAACATATTATATATATTTTGGATGAATATACGAGGTCTGTCCGGAAAGCATCCAGCCATATTATATGAACAATTTAAGCATTGATTGAGGAAGGTGCAAGAAACATTGTACGTAGGAGAATGACACCTCATCCCCATTCAAAGTAGGCACCTTGGGACCTCACACACTTCTCCCAGCGTCTCTTTCACTTTTAAAAAAACTCTGCAAAATCCTTTGTTGGAATTCCTTATCAATGGTGATTTTTAGTTTTGGGAAAAGCCAGAAGTCGCAGGGTGTCAAATCTTTCAACAGATTCTCAACCATCTTTGAAGCGTTTGTGTCACACTTTTGTTTGTGCAGCACTCTTTGCATCATCCCCGAAAGTCTTCTGAATCATCAAAATAGTTTCCATTGAGGAATTTTTAAACTTAACATAACATTTGATGAAGATTTATTGCTCTACTCACTCAGCCATTTTGAATGCAATGATCAGACAGTACACATGCTCACTAAACAGCGTCTAGCGCCCTTCACGAATAGTACATTGAAAATGTCATTGTTCACGCATGCGCATTCCAGTCTACACTCCTTTAGGTGACATCAATGTTGCACAAACCATTCTCATTATATTAACAATGGCTGGTCTTTTTCCAGGCAGACCTCATGTGTATAAATGTATATATATGAACTTGGCACTCACCCCTTTTGTCCCGTAAACTTGCTTACCTGCCTCCGTATATAATCCAATAAAGAAAGAGGTGCACTCAAATGTCTTTCTAATGTGCTTTTATTGTTAACAAATACTGTCTGTCCTGATGAACGTTTCAACCCTTTAAGGGTCTTTTTAAAGATCAATTTTAACAGTGAACTCAATGCAGTTAAATAGATAAAGTGAAAAATGTACTTACCAATTTTTTGCATTTTACACACAAAAACCGTACTTTCACTTATAAGATAATTGTCATTATATATTTTACTACTCTAAAACACTCATATGTGTCCAGTGATGTCTCACAAGTACAACAGTACCCCCAGTGGTGTATCCTGGTTTTGTGCTGCCCTAGGCAGGACAAAACTCAGGCACCCCCCTCCCCCCACGCCATCCCCACCCAACCCTTCCCCCCGCCCCACCTTCTAAATACACACACACACACACAGTCAGACACATACACACACAGTCAGACACATACACACACACACAGTCAGACACACACACACTCACACAGTCAGACACAAACACACACACACTCACACAGTCAGACACACACACACTCACACAGTCAGACAAACACACACAGTCAGACACACACACACAGTCAGACACACACACACACAGTCAGACACAAACACACACACAGTCACACACACACAGTCAGACACACAGTCACACACACACAGACACAAACAGTCACACACACACAGTCACACACACACACACACACACACAGTCAGACACACACACACACACACACAGTTACACACACACACACACACACACACACACACACACACAGTCAGACACACACACAGTCAGACACACACACACACACACACACACACACACACACACACACAGTCAGACACACACACAGTCAGACACACACACACAGTCAGACACAAACACACACACAGTCATACACACACACACAGTCAGACACAAACACACACAAACACATACACAAACACAGTCAGACACACACACAGATTAACTTTTTTTTAAAATTTAAATCTCCCCCCCAACCTCCTTACCTTTGGGAGTGCTGGGGGGGGAGGTCTCTCTCTCCCTGGTGGTCCAGTGGCTGGCTGGCAGGCGGGCGGGCGAGGGAGCACTTCCTATGAGCTGTCTGCTCAGCTCCCTCGCGCGCTGGCTGCAGAGTGAGACGGAGCCGGAAGATGACGTCATCTTCCGGCTCCCAGCCTCACACTGCGGCGCGCGAGGGAGCTGAGCAGACAGCTCATAGGAAGTGCTCCCTCGCCCGCCCGTCCGCCTGGGATGTCAGTTAGCCGCAAGGCTAACTAGGCATTTGCCCTGGGCATTTGGGGGGCGGCGTTTTTTGCCGCCCCCTGAAAAATGCCGCCCAAGGCAAATGCCTTGTTTGCCTCGCGGCTAATACGTCCCTGAGTACCCCCATGTACAGGTTTTATAGGGTTTTGGAATGCTACTGTCACAATTCAGTTTATTCTCAGTCTAGTGCAGTACCTCACAGTGCCACTACCTGTCCGTGGTGCTATTCCAGGTTGCTGCACACAAACTGAGATCTCTTTCTGTTTACAGATGGCCATGCATTCCAATTAACGTATCCCTATTTAGTTGAGCATCATCCTTTCATGATTGCCAGTTCATTAATGTTTGTTGATGGTCTGGTCATTTTATCATGTGTTCCTGAGCTGGCTGCCCCCCTGTGTTCCTGCACTACCTGTCCTGTCTCCAGAAGGCTTGCCCTGTTTGTCCTGTGTCCAGGAGGCCTTCCCTGCCTGTCCTATCTCCAGGAGGCCTGTCCTGTCTGTCCTGTGTCCAGGAGGCCTTCACTGCTTGTCCTACCTCCAGGAGGCCTGTCCTGTCTCCAGGAGACCTGCCATGCCTGCCCTGTCTCCAAGAGGCCTGCCCTGCCTGTCCTGTCTTCAGGAGCCCTGCCCTGCCCCTCCTGTCCTGTCTCCAGGAGGCCTGCCATGCCTGCCTTGTCTCCAAGAGGCCTGCCCTGCCTGTCCTGTCTTCAGGAGACCTGCCCTGCCTGTCCTGTCTCCAGAGAGGCCTGCCCTGCACTTCCTGTCCTGTCTCCAGGGAGGCCTGGCCTGCCTGTCCTGTTTCCAGAGGCCCTCCTGCTACACTCAGTTATCTGTTGTGTTTGTATTTTCTTTAATTGCCTTACTTAACTATCAATACACTTATTTTTTGCCTTGATTTGTGTGTATATTGGTTTCTTTGCATTCTGGGTTCCATCCAATAGAGGTTGCTGCACTGGTCAGCACCCCTTCCCAACCAAACCCCGGACAGCTACAGGGTCAAATATAGGATGTGCTAATTAAAATTATCTGGGGTTTCTACCCCAATATAAATAATATATAAAAACACTTTGAACCAGATATTCTGTATATATATATAAATACACTATGATCACATGACTTGAATCATCTGGATTGGCTGCAGTGGGACTGCCTGAGTTATCAGGCAGGTCCCCGATCACTATTGACACAGGGGTAAGGGGTAATTGCTAGATTATTGTCTCCCTAACCCAAGGTTCGTCTATATGACTGAGGATTTAATTATATACTAAAGGTAATTAATCATCAGTTGTCAATTAAGATCAAAATTGCTAGACTGGAAAATTTCTTTAGCTATGCTTTCATACCAACTACTCTGACCTCAAAATGTAAATTCTATTTGAATCTTAACTTTTATAAAAAAATAACACTGTTGGAGATTTTCATGAAGACTTTAATGCCACATTTCAATAAATAGGGGTGTGGTTTGGATCTCGCTGGAAGCAATCACATGCATGGGTGTCCACAGTAATATTTCCAGGGGGCGGCATAATTATAATGACATCCATGTTCGATCCCTTTTTGACAGTGTCATGAAGGGGAGGGTCATAGTCATTGTAGGCTGCCCCCAATGCCTCACTTGCCTGATCTGTAGGCTGCCCCCCCACCCAAGCCTCACCTTCCTGATCTGTAGGCTGCTCCCCATGCCTCACTTCCCTGATCTGTAGGCTGTCTCCCCATCCCTCACTTCCCTGATCTATAGGCTGTCTACCCATCCCTCACTTCCCTGATCTGTAGGCTGTCTCCCCATCCCTCACTTCCCTGATCTATAGGCTGTCTCCCCATCCCTCACTTACCTGATCTGTAGGCTGACCCCATGCCTTACTTACCTGATCTGTAAGCTGCCCCCTGTTACGGTATAACCCGGTGTAGTGAGGGTTAATACCGATTAAGGGATTCACCTTTACAAGGGAACAGCAGCTCACGAACACGCGAACCCACCGAACGGGAAACATACAAAATCCTTCTTTCCTGGAACAGGCAAAAGAATATTCCACAGTAGCAATCCCCCCAATCATGAGACCAAGCTCCGTATTGAGGGTAGAACAGGATTCTGATGTATTGAGGGCTACCTGCCTAGTATTTATGTAGGTCTCCCACCTGGTGGACACTCCCCTAGGGGACCAGCTGGGAGACTGTGACAAGGGACAGACACGTATCAATGACAGACATACAAGGGGTAAAACAGCCCCAGGATACACTGCATTCCTGCCTCTCTGTCCTGGGGATAATTGGGAAGTAATTCAATTATCTGCCAGGACAGAGGCAAATTGCCATTACCCACGAGGTGACAATAGGAGGGGGAAATGCAATAAAATACACAATGTCACGAATGATACATAAAACATATACATGCAACGCATCCCCAGATAGCTTAGGTCTGAGCGGAAAATTATTACTGAATGGCGCTCAGACCACACACACATACAGTTCAATTGCCATGGAGATAAAGTCTTTTATTACACGAATAGGCTCCAGGGCATAGCTATCTGGGTACAACATTCACTAAATACAAAGTCCCGATTGCTCCGGCGTTCGGCAATACGACTGGAGCTAGAAGCAGGGAAGGCTGGCGGCTCAGCGGTGTTCGCGAGTAAAAGTGTCCGCTTTTAGTTCACTGAGGCTGGGCTGAACAACGCTGACTGTCCGGGAGCTGTAGAATGCTGCCACTGTGCGGCTGCCATGTGTAACCACGACTACCCGGTAACAGTCAATTAAGCTGCGGTTAACTGGAGCTACTAAGTGATCAATTGACGGCACATGCTAGCTACGGGGAAGTCAATTGGCAACACTCGCCAGCTTCCCAGTGGTCGTGCCTTCATGCGTCTTTCAGGAAATAACAAGGGAATACACGGGGACTGTACGGGCAAGGAAATAACAAAAAAAAACAGATGAACAGATGGATAATAAACACAATCCACAGACAGACAGTTCTGTCACACGGCTTCCTCCTTGTGGGACACTCCGGCAGTCCTGGCTTGACCCTTGTGGGTCAACTTGGGGATGACCGGACTAGGAGGCCGGAGTGGTGTCTGTTTGCCGGGACAACCCTTTGGCATTGCCATTGTGCTTACCGGTAGCTGATGATAAAGTTATATGGCTGCAGGGCTAGGCTTCAACGTAGCAACCTGCCATTGTCCCCGGATACCCGGTTAAGCCAGACCAATGGGTTGTGGTCAGTCACAAGGGAAAATTTCTGCCCGTACAAATAAGGACTCAATTTCTTCAGTGCCCAGACCAGGGCCAAGCACTCCTTATCCACTGCCACATAACTCACTTCTTGAGGTAATAATTTTCTGCTTAAGTATGCGACAGGGTGCTCTCTTCCACCCTCCCCAACTTGGCTCAGCACAGCCCCCAGTCCATACATGGAAGCATCTATATGGACGAGAAAATGTTTGTTAGGGACTGGGCAGCCAAGACAGAGGCATTCACAAGAGCCTGCTTTAGTGCCTGAAATGTGGCTTCACAAGCTGGAGACCACAGCACCTGCTTAGGTAGGTTCTTCTTAGTCAGGTCCATCAGGGGCTTGGCGATAGTACTGTAGTCAGGGACAAAATGTCGGTAGTACCCTGGCGTCCCCAAGAAGTCTAGTATTTGGGTCTTAGTGATAGGTGTGGGCCAGTTAGTCACTGCCTCTACCATGGCTGGCTCCGGTCTCTGGCTCCCACACCCCACTCTGTGACCCAGGTACTGCACTTCAGCCTTGCCTAGATGGCACTTGTCTGGCTTCAAGGTCAGGCCAGTGGCCCGAATCTTGTCCAGAACTACCCCTACATGAACCAGGTGTTCCTCCCCAGACTCACTGTAGACCGCAATGTCATCTAGGTAGGCACAAGCAAATTCTTGGAAGCCATCGAGGAGTCTATCCACCATACGCTGGAAGGTAGCCAGGGCATTTTTCATCCTGAATGGCATGACTCTAAATTGGTACAGGCCAAATGGGGTGACAAATTCCGACTTGGGGATAGCATCCTCAGCCAGGAGAATCTGGACTGCTTCAGGGATACGGTAGGGGGGCTGTCACATAGAGTTCGGTCCTGGGGTCTCTACCTTATGTTCAGCTAGGGTAGTGTAACCGGGCTCTTGGGAGAACATCGCCTGCTTCTCCCACAGAAATTGCCTTGCCTGTACCTTCTCTGTGGGGCTTAACCGGTCCCCTAGCTGTACAAGACTAGTAAGGTCAGTCTGGGGGTCCCTCTCTAATAAATCAGGAAGTTCTCAGGGTCGTCTGCAGCAGGGGAACACACTACAGTGACATCATCCGGTCTCTCCTGATACTCCTTCAGCATGTTCACATGAAAGGATCGCTGGATCCTTTCATCTTCACAGCTGGCTATAATATAGGTAGTATCACATACCTGAGCTAACACTTTATATGGGCCCTGCCAAGATGCTTGCATCTTATCTGTCTTCACAGGTTTGAGCACTAAGACCTTCTGCCCAACCTAGAAAACCCGCTGCCGGGCACCCCGATCGTACCATCTTTCCTGTCTCCCCTGGGCCACCTGGAGATTTTCTCTTACCATCAGAGACGGTTTCTCCATGCGGTCCCGGAGTTCCAGAACATATGACACTATGGGGGTACCCTTCTGCTCTGTCTCTCCCTCCCAGTGTCCTCTGATGAGATCTAGGGGTCCGCGGACCCTTCTCCCATAGAGTAACTCAAAGGGAGAGAACCCAGTAGATTCCTGGGGCACCTCTCTGTAAGCAAATAACCGATGAGGCAGGAATTGCTCCCAGTCTCTGCAAGTGTCAGTAAAGGTCCTCAGCATCTGCTTGAGGGTCCCGTTAAAGCGCTTGCAGAGACTGTCAGATCTAAGGTAACCCTGCAATTCTCCTTTGGTTCCCCCCTGTCATGTCAACCGGAAGACGCCCAAGGATAAATATGTCTGCGACCTTAATAACAACCTAGCGTGACATAAGCCCCACTCCCCCAAGCTATCCCCTCTCCCATCTTTCTTTTCCATGGTTATTTTCCACTATTCTTCTTATAGCAGCGGCCTACTAGCACAAAGGTGCAGCCAAAGCCTTCTGAGATAGAGAGGACTAAAGGTTTAGGCAGAGCCCAGAAGCAGTTTGACATAGTGACAACACAGGCAGCTGAAGCAAAACTATTGTAGCCCACACACCAGAGTTCCACAGCATGAATACGCAAGTAATGTCAACTATGAACGTACTATGACTCTCTTTGCATACAATGATATAATTGTATCTCCGAATGTGCTAAAGGGGTGTATATTGATGTATATGTCTCTGATGTTTGTAATACTTACTAACGCACACCTTGCTTTCCAGTAACCGCTACGCTGATTTACCTACTTCAAAAACAATAAAAATAAAACATTGAAAAAAAAATAAAACAATATAAAGGAACAAAATATAAAAAAAATAAAAAGTACAAAATATAAAATCAACATGTTATCTCTTTGTTGAAACACGTTTCATCTGTAATTTAGGCTTCTATCTAATTTAGACAGAGGAAGGCTAAATTAAAGGTGAAAAGTGTTTCAACAAAGAGATTATCCTGTGGATTTTATATTTTGTACTTTTTGTTTTCTTGTGCTCTATACTGCTTTGTACTGCAAGCTGCACAGAGCGAAGTAGACCTGGTTCTTATAAGCTTATTTTAGCTAAACTACAAATGGAGCTACCTCTGTCTTGTGTTACCAAGCTAGATAGTTGACAGCTGAATTAAAATGAGCATGTGCTCAACACGCTCACAGTAAATTACATGAGCACCCGTATTCACTAAGCTACTTACTGATGAGAGATCATTTAAAAAGCTGTACATAATAAGAAGATATACGATAAAATATTAGTCATATTTTGTATTTATTTTTTCATTTTGTTTTATGTGTTATCTTCAATGCATTAAAAGGAGTGTTCAATCCAGCCTCCATTTTTCTCTTAAATGTGGTTGTCCTACTAACATAGTTGTTATATATTCAAGTCATAAGCTTATGTCTTAAGGGACTCTACAGTCACCTGAACAACTTCAGCTTAATGGGGTTGTTCAGGTGAATACAATAGCTCCCTGCAGCCTTTTTCATGTTAACACTGTATTTTATAAGTAATAGAATAGATAGATAGATAGATAGATAGATACAGACAGACAGACAGACAGACAGACAGACAGATAGTGTGGCGAAAGTAACCGCAACACTGGTTCTTGGAGGGGCCTGTTTGCAAGCCTCCTACCCTGTGACTATGGCCCCTGTGATAAAACTTGGTTAAAACCACTGTTCGTGCCTTTTGGATTTCTGACATTACTTACTCAGTGACACTTCGAACTCCCGAAGCACCACTTCAAACTCCCGAAGCAGTTTGAAGCGCATTGGAACAAGCGCACAAACCAGAGACTACCCTGGAGCTTGTTAACACCTATTAACAACTTGGAACGTTTCTCACCACATTGTTCTAATTGTTTGTCGGGGTGGCTGCAATTGCTATGGACAACCACGAGGTGGAAGCCATTTTGATTGATTGAATGAATGCAGGCAGTGGTGTTTGGGCATGAATCTCATGGAATTAAAATCGGACACAGAAACTCCTAAACACTCCATGATTGCCTGTGTTCGGTTCTATACAGCTTAGTAGGGCACTGTTCTGTGAAATTATTCGTCTGGATGAGGGGAACAAGCTCCAGGGTAAGACTACTGACTCTGTTCGGTAGTTTGTTCGTTTTCAAACTACCGAACTAGACCGACCGTAAGCCCTGATTCTCTGGTCTGGTCGGTCAAATAAATGACTTCCAGGACATTCCTGAACCCCTGAACTGATCTGGGTGATTTTTGGATATGTTGGTCACCCAGATCAGGGCTATCAGGGGATGTAACATGTGGGAATATTATGTGTTTTGGGGTACTTTAGGGGTTTTATAAAAAACAGTGTTTTTTCTGTCTGGAGATAATTGAGTTAATACAGTATCTGACTCAATTATCTCCCAGGCAGAGGGGAAGGATTGTGTGTTATTGGTCTGTGACTTTATTCTGTAGTTCCCCACAAGGTCCATGTGGGTGTACCCCTTGCATGGGCGATTGTCATAAAAAGCCAAGTGTGGCATGATTAAGCCTCGTCTCATGTGTGGAGGGGACAGCTATATTGCTCTCTTGAATTATAATCACTAGCTCTTATAAAAGCTGTTCTCTGGAGTAGGAGAGGTTCACCCACTGGAAGCCGGATCCAGGAGTTGGTCCAGGGTGGGAAGGGACGGTGAGACCCCAGACAAGCTATGGCGGTCTGGTGCAGTACTTATGGTCCTCAGCATCAGCTACGAAGCATCGATTGGCAGAGGCATCCACTTGGGGTGCCAGGCGGTCCGTCACAGCTCGTGAACGCGCATACCATGCATATGTGTGGTAGAGCGCTCAATGCTCATTCATAGGGTGGCATTCAATGAAGAACACGATTGGTGCAGTGCAAAGCTGCACATGCACACCAGATCACTATGACGCTTCTCTAAGATGCTTGCCAAGATGGGGAAATCTTAATAATTTCTGGAAAATGTTAGGTACAAGTACATTTTCTCATATTATTAAATGTTAACATGTTTTATTCAAAATAGTATGAAGATCAGAATGGTCTTAGTTCCAAGTTCCAAGCACTTGCTGAACTACCGCGGTTGAAGGGGCCCATGCTCTTGGGGCCACATAAGGCAATGGATTTCCTGGTCCGCGCTGCGGTGCTTTAAGAGCATGACCGGGCTCCAGTGATGATTTCAGAGCGCCGGCTGGGAGGAAACCATCACTTCCTCCCAGCATACACAGAGTCGCAGGGGAAGGAGAGGAGGGATTCAGAGTGGGAGCGCTGACTTCCATCAGCATTAGGCAGCCACTGGACCCCGGGAAATTCACCATCCTGCACTTTAAGGTAGGAAACAGGAGGGTGACTAAAATTCTTAACAATTTGGATGTGTGTGTGTCTGCATATGTGTGTTTGTGTGTAAATGTGTGTATGAATGTGTGTGTGTGTGTGTGTATGTATGTGTCTTTATGTATATCTTTTTGTCTGCATGTGTGTCAGTATGTGTATTTTTGTCTGTGTATCTGTTTGTCTGCATGTGAGTCTGTATGTGTATATGTTTGCATGTGTGTCAGTGTGTGCCCCTATGTATCTGTATGTGTGTAACAGTTTATATCTGTATGCATGTCATTGTGTGTATCTGAATGTTTGTCATTAAGTGTGTCTGTGTATCTGCATGCATGTCTATATGTGTATCTGTCTGTAAGTGTGTCTGTGTATCCACATGTGTGCCTGTGTGTTCTGTGTCTGTATGTGTATCTGTTTGTCTGCATATTTGTCTGTATGTATATCCGTGTCTGTATGGGTATCTGTTTGTCACTGTGTGACCCATATGTATCTGTATGTGTGTCACTGTTTATATCTGTATGCGTATCATTCTGTGTTTCTGAATGTTTGTCATTAAGAGTGTCTATGTATCCGCATGTGTGTCTGTGTGTCTGTATGAATATCTGCATATGTATCTGTAAGTCTGTATGTGTATCTGTTTTGCTGCATAAGTGTCTGTATGTGTATCTGTCTGCATGTGTTAATGTTTGTATCTGTATGTGTGTCATTCTACGTATGTGTATCTGCATTTGTCTATATGTGTATCTCTCTGCATTTGTGTCTGTTTATCGTCATGTGTGTCAGTGTGTGTGTCTGTCTATCTGTATGTGTGTCAGTGTCTGTATCTGTTGAAATGTCATTCTGTGTGCCTGTGTATTAGAATGTGTGTACGTGTATATATCTGTATGTGTTATATTATACAAATGGAAGCGTAGGGGTGTATGGGGGTAGGGACCAGGGCAATATTCTCACCGTGCCCTGTGGTTTCTAGCTATGCCTCTGGTTCCAAAGTGTATTTCACATTATCAGCATTTTAACAGGGCGTGATAATCAATGTAATAAGATGTTTGTTATATAGATACTGTAAATCGTATTTTTATATATAAAAGAATCTGAAGACCAAACTGCTTTATATATGTTTTTTTCCTGTATTCTGACAAACAAAGATTCCATTATATGTACTGCAAGCTATAATTCTGTGGAGATTGATTTTCCGTTGTTGATGGATTTGACTTTTTCAAAAACCATTTGCAAATGGATGTGCAATTAAAAGAAATTATCACCTGGAACATAAAATGAAACTGATGTTCATTAAATATATTTCCATAAATTATAGAGAGGCAGTAAATCTAGCATTATTTTCTTTCTTTTTTTTTTTATAGTAGTGATTCTAAAATGCAAGTTGCTTTAGATTCATAAGCACTTAGACGATTGTACAATGAAAAATAATTTAAGAAAAATGTATTCATAGATGAATTTCTTTTGAGTATAAAGTATGTTTTTTTGCGTTATCATTTTTAAGTGACCACTGTTTCTTTCAGTTAAGCTTTGTGGGACACTATAAAACTCTGTTAGATTTGCAAATGTAAGTGCTAAGTGAGAGTTTTAGAATAAAATTAGAAAGAGGACGAATAGTATATGTGACAATCATGCAGCAGTGTTTCTCTCAAATTATTCACATTATACTTGTACACATACACCCCATGACCCCCACTATTGTGTATCAGGTACAGCTTAAAATTCAATATTAGAGGGTTTACAGGTCACCATGCCAAAACCTATGAACATAAGGTGGAGGGGTTTAAAATTAATATTGGTGGATGAACAAGTCACTCTATTAAAAAAAAAAAACTAAAAAAAAAAGCCCAAGCCTGTAAGTGGTGGGGACTCTGAAATTCAACTAAGTGACACTAAAAAGTTTTATGGACTTTTAACCATTAATGGTGTATTTTTTACTTATTGCATTATTTTATATATATAAACAGCAATATCAAAATGCAGGAAGAGAGGACACACAGGTCCCTACTAGTTACAATGTCTCTTATTTACATTGCTGTGCAATGCCGCTTTAAGTAACCCAGTAAGAATTTTTTATTACAGCATCCAGTGAAAGTCTTAGGTAACATCACAAATGAAAAAGAAAGTAATAACCCAATCAACGTAAGAGATATGGCCCTAGGTTTTCTGTAGAACTGTACACTATTGTGCAATTCTTGAAAATCATGGCAATAGGAATAAAGCAGCTAAAACCTATTCATCACTGTAGCAAAAAGGGGTTGACTATTGATGATTCATTAACATTAGCGTCACACCATGCTGACCCCAGACAACTTTCCCTATGAACATGGTCCCGTGTCCATGATCTGAGCACTCCCCCATTCGGGTGACCCGAGTGGGAGTAACAGATTTGTTAAAGTAATGTGGTTGCATACCCTAACCCATTGGGACCAGTGACCCGAGACCTTTATCTAAGTATATCTTAGCTCTGAAGTGACATCCCTCCTCTCTTCCAGGATCCCCTCTTGTCACCCATTTGTCAACAGTTTCTGGAAGTCAGAGTGGTAGACCACCATCAGCCAGTATGTCCATATGTCCATATATGACTGTGAGCGTCAGTTGTTCTAGTTTATATGACTGTGAGCATCAGTTCTTCTAGTTT
Source organism: Pelobates cultripes (assembly GCA_933207985.1). Classification (NCBI taxonomy): domain Eukaryota; kingdom Metazoa; phylum Chordata; class Amphibia; order Anura; family Pelobatidae; genus Pelobates; species Pelobates cultripes. The sequence goes on along the minus strand of OW240913.1, from coordinate 179,420,222 downwards.
GCGCAGTGCTTTCATTTTGTCAAATCATGCTGTTATGGCAGGGGACTTGTCTTTCTTCCAATGTAAGGGTAAAACTTGTCTTACAGTATTCAATATTCTAACAGTTAAGAATTTCTGGTATTTCACTGTCGGTGCTGTGGTGTGATGTAAGAGGTAGGGGGTAAGTCAAAAGGGAGGGGGATTTTCAGAGAACTTCTGTACAATATAATCTTAGGGCAGTCCCATCATATGTGTAAGAATGTGCCTACATCTGTGCCACATCGCCAGTATTTATTGCTCAGGTCTGGGTTAATATTCCGCAGAAGCTGCAGGGTCCTCTACCACAAAGACAAGATCTTGTAAGCTGTCTGTTTGATTTCTAGTGCACTACGGTGGACCAAATCACATATCTTGCCCCCATTGCTGTTCAATAAAAGTGTCCCCTATCAAGTGTCTGAAATAAATAAAAGATGCATGGTAAGAGGTTAATCTCCGTCACCACAATGCGTCCAAGTCAGGGCAAATGTGGCAACATCCACTCCTACAAGTTCTTCTTGAAATTGTTAAGCATGGGAGTGAAATTAAGTTGATACAACTGGCAAAGATATTTGGTGTGACATGTATGGATTTTATGTATTAAATGTAACACTGTATGTTTTAATGTATTTTACTGTCTTTGTGTTACCATGTGTATAATGGAGTTTTGCCTCTGTCCTGGGAGATAATTCAACTACTTCCCAATTATCTCCAGGATAGAGGGAGGGAAATTAGGATGCATTGTGGGGATGTTTTACTTCTGTGTGTCTGAATGTGAGACATGTCTGTCTGTGTTACAGTCTTCCATCTGGTCCCCTAGGGGAGTGTCCACCAGGTGGGAGACCTGCATAAATACTGGGCAGGTAGCCCTGAACAAATCAGATCACTGCTTGACCCTCAAAATGGAGTTCTGTCTCGTCTTTGGGGGGATTTACTGTATGCTGTTAGAGACTGATTGCCAGGAGTGTAAGCCGCTTGGGTGCTTTTCCTGTTAGTCTGCTAGCAGCTATTCGTGAGGTTCCAGTTCGGGAGTTTGGAGTGCTACTTTGTATGCAGTTCGGGAGTTTGGAACACACTGGGTCAGTGTGTGGGGGCACTGTGGGGGGAGGGTGACAAAGTGGAGAGAGGGTGACAGTGTGGGGAGAGCAGTGTTTGTGGATGTTGACAGTGTGGAGGGTGGTTTGTGGGCAGGGGCGGCTCTAGACTTTGTGAGGCCTTAGGTGAAAGGCCCCCACTAACACCATTAGTGAAAAAAATAGGGGTTGCCTTGTGTGCTTATAAGGAGCTGTAGGTATATTGGATGACAAGCTTGCAGCGTTGGATACAGAGAGGTAGTCTCTGTATTCATCTTCAGAGGCTTGCATAGTCGCTGCTTCCTATGCCCCTGAGTTGTGAGCTATCGGACTGTAGTTATTGCATAATTTGCAACCAACAAATTTAACTTGCAATGATGCTAATCATTTATACACGATTGCTGGGTATGGTTGTATAGCCTGGCAGTCATGTATGAAGGGGTTATTGGAAACAAAAATTAATATTTTAGTTAGGCTTTTAAAAAGTTACAGATAAGAAAACAATGTTATAGACATTTTCCCCACATATTCTATAATCCTTTACATGTATATTATCATATATGTATTTCTTCATGTATTGTATATGTCTGTATGCATATAATATATATGTTGCTTGCAACTTTATCTTTTCATTGCCCATACCACCCTCACATTGCAGACATACACACACACACACTAATACATGCACACATATAAACATCAATACACAAATACATATTTATTTATTATTTATTTATAAAATATTTTACCAGGAAAGATACATTGAGATTTCTCTCGTTTTCAAGTATGTCCTGAGTTCACAAATCGCATATACACACTGATACATGAACATGCATACATACACAAGCACAGAGACACAAATATTGACTAATACAGACATACAGTCACACATACAATATTTATTTGTATTTGTGCACTTCTGAGTGTGTCTGGCATTTTCTACCTGTGACAGTGAGTATCCTTGTATGTGAATGTATGTTTCTGTGAGCATGTGTATGTTTGTGTCTGGGACCGTATGTGTGTGTGGTAGCTGCTTTAATGCACTATAATCAATGCATGGATGTAATTCACCATAATTTTTAGATACAAAAAAGAACCCTGCACCAGCAGGCGAGGATGATTTTTGTATGTGGCCCTTGCTTAGGGAGTCTTTGATGTACTCTTCCATTATTCTAGTCTCCTCTGGTGATAAGGCATCCACTGCTCCCTTGGGTGGCATAGCGCCGGGTAGCAGATTTATGGAACAGTCATATGATCTGTGAGGAGGTAGAATATTGTTGTGACTCTTACTGAATACCTCCTTAACCTCCCAGAATTGTATGGGAACTTCGGAGGCCGGATGCATAGTAGTGGGTAATGTAATGATGCCCACTCTTTTGGTAATGTGCAACATACATCTCTCAGTACAGTCCTTGCCCCATTCCAATATTTCCCTTTTTGCCCAGTCAATATGAGGATTGTGCTTAATAAGCCAAGGAAAGCCTAATATGATGGGACAAGAAGGAGAAGCAATTTTTTGGAATGTTATGTCTTCCTTGTGCAAGGCACCAATGGAAATGTTAATGGGCAAGGTTTCGTAGGTAATTAAGGGTTAATAGCCTCAACGGCCATAGGTGATAATCTCTCCTTGATAGGTATAGAATGTTTTTTTTTACAAAATGTACATCAATTAAGTTTCCTGCCACACCTGAGTCCATTAGGGCTTTGCATGAAAAGTTTTTGTTACATTTGGCCATAATATCAAGGAGGAATCTATTTTTGTTATTCCCAGAGGAGGTATCCATCACACCTAAGACCTGTCCCCTTAGGGTTCTTAGGTGCGGAGGTTTTCCGGATGTATGGGACAAGCACTCCTCATATGCCCTTTTCTACCACAGTATAGGCATAGACCCTCTTTTCTCCTATATTGTCTTTCTGCCGCTGACAGTCTAGTGACCCCCAACTGCATAGGTTCGGGTTCAGACTGTACAGGGAGGTCAGGAACAATAGGTCTGGAGAAACGAGGTGCTAATGACATACGTCTGATTCTATTTCTGGTAGTTTCTCTGGTTCTAAGTCTATTATCAATTTGCATGAGAAATGTGACAAACTCATTTAATTGTTTAGGTAGATCTTTGGCAGCAATCTCATCCAGAATTGCTTCGGATAATCTTTTTTTAAATGCAGAGATTAACCCGCTATTAGTCCAGTCTACCTCAGAAGCCAAGGTGCAAACTTCTATTGCATAATCTGAGATAGACTGGTTCCCTTGTCTGATATGCATTAGGACAGTGGAGGCATCATCCTCCCTGTCTAATGGTTTGAATGTTAATTTGAATTCCACAAGGAATTCCTGGTAATTATGTGCAATACTTCTATTGCTATCCCATAACGGATTGGCCCAAGCTAAGGCTTTACATTTCAGTTGGTTCATTAGGTAACCAATCTTAGCTCTATCCGAGGGAAAAGATCCTGGTGAGGCCTCAAAGTGGTACTCAATTTGGTTCAGAAATCCCCGGCATTCTTGGATAATACCATCAAAATGCGGGGGAGATGATAGGGAGATAGTAGGTGCCTTATGTACTATAGGTGGAGGTACTTTAGGTAGTGGTGACATAGTCGGAGAAACCTCAGGCTGAAGATGCGCTGTTTGAGTAAGAAGTGTACTGAGAGCCTGGGCAAATTGAGCCATATGTGATCATTTTCCTCTAGTTTTCTCTCGCAAGCTGCTATGTGCTGACACAATTCTACAGGATCTATGGCCCTATCGTAATGTCAGGATTACTAGTTGATCCAGCACGTAGAACTGTATCACACCTAGGACTAAAAGGTAACGTCTTACTGGGCCTTAGAATGGCTGGGCTGAATGTACCAGAGAATAGTCAGAATACTTGCTGAGACACAACGATGAGGGAAAGCCAAAAGTCAGGGGTACCAGAATACAGGGAGGTCAAAATGAAGCCAGAGTCAATAACCAAAAATAATCGCTCAGGAACTCACTCTCAGACAACCATTAAGGCAAACCATGACAGGGCAATGAGGAGAAGCAAAAATGTGTTTAAATAAGCCTTTTACAAACCTGATGAGCCGAAATAGGCTTTTGACCCTAGAACGTGCGCGTGTGTCTCCGAGTGACGTCAAAGGCACGTTGACGTCGTCATCACAATGGGTGGATGTGGAGCTATAATTTGATGTGGATCTGCAGCGGCCGGCGTCTGCCAACGTGTTGCAGGAGTCAGGTACATTGACGCATGTTAGCTGAGCGCAGATACCGCAAGGTGAGGATGAATATGTTACAGATACTTCCAATTCAGGAGAATTTGTGGAAAGAATGTGATCAACTCTCGAAGATGAGGGAACAATGGTTGGGATGGCCACAATATAGTCATCATAACCAAGGTTGCATTCTGTTGTTTCACTTGAGACAGAACATCCAGAATGCATCTTAAGTCTGACACATCTGGATCTTGGTGCCAGCTGAAAAACTTTGGAAATTGGTGATTTATACATCAAGCAAAGAGATCTATATCTAGAGGTCCCTAAATTTAATGTATCATCCTGAACAGCTGTTCAGGAAGTTTCCAATTGCTTGAATCTAGGAGATAACTTGAATTACAATCCACAACTGCAATGAGGAGAACTGGTAAATATTCTGCTTTCAATGTAATGCCTTGGTCTATATAAAAGGCCAAACATCTTTGCACAATTCCATTAAGTCCTTAGACTTGGTACTTCCCAAGTGATTGATATATTGGATTAAAGATATGTTCTCCATATATAAACAAATGCAGACCCTATTGTGTTAAAACCACTATCCAGCCCCCCTGATTCCCTCTTGCCTCCCTAAATATAGTAAAATCTTACTTGTATTCAAGTTTGCATCTGCTGGCTCTGACCCTGTATGCTGACATCAACAGACCTGCTTCCCCATAGGATTCACTAAGACTGGCAAGGAAGCAGATCAGGGGCACAGCCTGCACATGTCAAACACAGCCATGGCCAATCAGCATCTCCTTATAGAGATGAATTGAATCAATGCATCTCTATGAGGAAAGTTCAATGTCTGCATGTAGAGGGTAGAGACACTGAACGGCAGTGCTGCACACTAGGCAAGACTGTCCCAGGAAGCACCTCTAGTAGCCATCTCAGGACTGTCCAGTGGAGTTATCACTAGGCTGCAATGTAAACACTGCATTTTCTCTGAAAAGACAGTGTTTACTGCAAAGAGGCTGAATGGAATGATTCTGCTCATTAGAACAAATACAATCTGTAGTTGTTCTGGTGACTATAGTGTCCCTTTAACCACCATGTGAGTTGTTTGCTTGCATTCATCATTCATTTCCATCCAAACAAGAAAAGCTTTGACAAATATGTCTCACCTTCAATTGCTGAAGTGTTTGGTAGTGTAGCAGAGTTGGAAAAATTGTTTGTATAGATACTATTTTAAAGCCTAGAATGCATGCCAATAAACAAAGGTAAAAATGTATCTTGAATTCTTTGCAAATGATTTTCAGTTTAATAAGTACAATGGATGTTAAAATCTTGGATTTTTCATTTTTGAGAAGGGAGCAATTGGATGTCTCCAAATAAAACACAGTTTCGGTAAATGTTTGCAAGTCCACATCATATGCAGATGTATGGTTTAGGTATGATCTGTCACATCAGATATCAGAATTCCATCTAAATAATCAATCAGACTCTTCTGATTCACAGATTCACCACCACTAACTCTAGCAAGTAAAGCACCAAGGCGCTGATGAATGTGCAAAATCATGGTGTAACAAAAAGAACAGTTTGCCTGAAACAGACTTATGGATTACAATGCAGTTCGGGACTTTGCAAGCATTCTCCATGCGAATGCTTGCTAACCTCTAACAGGCCACCCTGACTCTAAATTGAGACTAATTTACCTCCCTGCTTGATGGGCATTTTCATTGAAAAACCGCACGAACGCTATGAGAGCTGTAAGCCCAGCCGTCATTTTGGGACTTCCACGTGTTCGCGGCCATTTTAACTCCCGAACCGCTGAGACCTCCATACCTTCGGGAAAACTTCGCCAAAACTACTGAATGACCAGGCATTCGGTAGAAAGACTCAGCAACGGATGGGGATTTCAGCGAACCCAGGATGGCATGCATATGGCCGGCCGTTCGGGAGTTTTTACACACAATCTAAAACCGACTGCAGGGCCAGCATTCATGGAACTGTTTTCAGCTACTGTGCCCGTGCGGTCGGTCAAAACTTCTAAGTCCCATATCTCCCGAACGGCTGAACTGAATGGGCTGATTTTTAAATATGTTAGTCCCCCAGAAACAATTTATTTGGGGTACATCCAAACTTTGGGGAAAATATGTTCTTTTTTTAATTATGTTATTTAGTTATCTAAGGGGAGTGGATGTACAGAATGTATATTGTCTTGATTGGTTATACTGCTAATTATGTGGGTGTCTCCCTTGCATGGGCAGAATCACATAAAAGAGAGTATCTGTCAATAAATCCTCAGTTCTTCTTGACCCTTCAAAACGTAGCCTTGTCTCGTTCTTGAAAGGGGAATCTATGCAGCATAATCACTCAGCTCTTTTTAGAGCTACACTTGGCTTCTACTCCTGATCCAGCAGAAGGGAATAGGCGACTCCATCACTACACAGCGACTTGCCGGGAAGAAAAGGATGTCCCCAACGGCTGATACCCTCACCATACCAGGGTAGCCATTACACATGGCTTTTTTAAAATTATGAATCCGGTACTGAGGCCCACCAAGCATTTTAACATTACGTCCATGTAATATAATGTAAGACTTTAATCTCCACAGATGACCTATTATGTGTCTATAACTTAGTTACTACCTCCAGTCATATGGATACATGATGCAAATTAAAATTTCACCACACCATTATATACATTAAACTATCCAGAAAATTTACTTTCTTAATCCATTATAATAAAAATCTAAAACTAAAGAAAAATGCTTGGCGATTCTAATGCATGATACATTGTTAGGATCTGTCCGTCCTTTGAATCCTAGGGCAATATGTATGAAAGTTGATAATATAAAAACTAAAAGAGCCCAATGCATGCTTCAAAAAATTAAAGAGAAATGTAATATAAATACATTTAAATGGGGGGGTTACATTTTTATTTAGGGCCCCCACCTGCCGCTCAGGGGTGGGGGCCGGGGGGAGGACAATAGGTCCCCCCATTATTGATATTTAGGATTTTGGGCCCCCACCCACTGCTCAGGGGTGGGCGCTGGGGGAGTAGGACAATAGGTCCCGCCTTATTCTAATATAGGGCCCCCAAAGAGGGGCTTTAAAGAGCATCCTTTATCCTCACATTTCATATGTAAACACCAGGGGGATGTTACAAAACTACAGTTTATTGGAATTGAAAGGGTGAGCAGGAATTGGAGAGGTGAAAATTTGGACAATACATTAGCAAAGCAAGAGATGAGGTGAGTGTTTAAATTGAAGTCGCTGTCTCCTAAGGGATTAAATGGAGATTTGAGATCTGTCACATTCTGTAGCTTTTTCTATAGTTTCTTCTACTGGATGGGTAATTCCTGAAATATATTTAAGAGACCATTCAAATAAAGTAATTTTGATTCACTTGATTATGATGTCTCATGTTCCCCTTTTCTCTTTTTTTAGAAGAAGTTCAAATTGTCAGATATAAAATCTATATTCTACTTTTACTAATGCATGTGAATTTGTCCTTTTTTTTTTTATTTTTTTTTAATAGTGTTTATAAGTTTGGGTTTGTAATAGCTTGTCTATAGGACAATATCTGCATTGTAAATATCAGAGGCTGGTCCCATAACCTTATGTGCTCATAACTTTATGTGCTCATAATTTTATATGTTTCTGTGTAAGATAATTCTGCATTAAGTGTATAATAGTATATAGGGATGAATGCCACTGTAAAATGTTTATGTTGAACATCATGTATTCAATATTGCCACTGGAAGAATATCCTTGCGGATTGTTATGTATTTTTAATTACTGTGACTTTAAGAAAAAATGTTTTATGTTTTTAACAAAGTATCAGTATTGTTATGTAGATTTTTCCTTAGTTTTAAATTTTTTTAATTGTACACTATAAATTATATTTGGTATCCAGATAAGAGCATTCTGGATAAGTATATAAAATTATGAGTTACATTACAGATGAATATCTTTTTAAGGGCTAATATACCTGTACCTATACCTGTATACGCTTTCTTTGTTAACTATCAATTTGTGTTTACATTTCTGTGTATCACTGGTTTAAGTGATGCCATATTGTCTGTATTAGATTTCATAGCCCTTACATACTGTTGGTTTCCCTTGTGTGGGTTGTCTCATGCTACCACTAGAGTGAAAGCACCGCCAGCATTCAAAAGTGACCAAAACATCAGCCAGGAAGCATAGGAACCGAAAAGTGGTCTGTGGTCACCACCTGCAGAACCACTCCGTTATTGGGGGTGTCTTGCTAATTGCCTATAATTTCCCCCTTTTGTCTATCCCATTTGCACAACAGCATGTGAAATTGATTGTCACTCAGTGTTGCTTCCTAAGTGGACAGTTTAATTTCACAGAAGTGTGATTGACTTGGAGTTACATTGTGTTGTTTAAGTGTTCCCTTTTTTTTTTTTAGCAATATATATATATATATATATATATATATATATATATATACACACATATATTTTATTTTTATTTATTTTTTTATCAATAAACCAAAAGGGTTTTATAAATATGTCAAATGCAAGATGTGTAAATTTCAACCTAAATCCATGAAAAAGTATAAGAGCATTTCTACTGGAGAAACATTTCAAATAGAACTATTTATTACTTGTAAATCGCAGAATGTCATATATTTGCCTCAGCATAAATGACATGCAATAAATTGGTTGCACTATAAGAATACTTAAGGAGTGAATATTGGCACATGAAAACACTACTCTAGGTAAAAGCAAGCATCGCAAAGTGTTCTGTACACTTTGCTTATTATGAAAAAAACTAGACTCAACTTTGATATTTGTATTTGATTTTGTATCACACAGCTCTGTTACAATGCTACCGCCCTCCCCATGTGTTCTTTAATAATGATTACTAAATATGTAGGGGTTTAGAAAAATACTGGAGGAAGCACAGTGAATTGTTAGTGTAGGACCCACCTAAGAAGTTTGCCTTGACATGGCAGACAGGTTTATTCCTAATGTCCATTGGAGTGAAACAAAAAAAACATATTATTTAAATATGCATACTGATTTGGGATAGTGCACAGGTAACTATTTTCTTTGTTTTTTATTGTATGTATTAGGGCTGATTAGTATTATAGTCATTGCTGCTGCCCAGAAGTAGTGGGAGTATGAGCGCAGGACTTATTTTTGTGTATTTATATTAAATTATGTTTCATATATAAATATCATGTGAAATGAAAGGCCTGTTTCTCTTGAACATTATATATATTAAGTGTGGGTACACTTAAAATGAAAGAGGTGCATTATGGTTGGATAACTTCTAGCTCAAATTGCATGATTTTGCTATTACATGACGAAAAGTCATGATTTTATTAAAGACACGGAGGCGAGTATTGCATATTGCTATCTTTACTGTCCACCAGTAGCAGCAAACAATACAAACAGAATAAAAAAATAATGATCATACAGTAACAAAGGGCCTTCCCTGCCCAGGTCCCAGTACAATAGGCAGCACTTCCCTTCAATTTCCCTCTTTCTGAAGATGCGACACTAAATAACGTCCATAAACGGGAACAGCAATAATGTCCAGTGAGAAAATAACGTAGAAACTTTACACCAAGAAGAGGATCATCACTTCAACAACAGGGATGCACAACGGGATGATCGTAGAACAAAATTCCATTATCAGGGAGTGTCCTCCCATGCCGAAGCATGGCATTCCATCGGATCGGTTCAGTCTGTGAAAACATAAGGGACAGGAGTCCAAGGATTAGAACCAATACTTGAGAATAACATCAAGGCCAGATGATGTAAAGACCCTCATACAGTATATCTGCAGTCCCATGAAGCAGAGAGACTCGAACAATCATGGTTATACAATCAAACTCCCTAACGGCCCCACTTACCGTACCAAACGAGTTGATGTATCTCACCTACACATTAAAATAAACTGGGTGGGAGACAACAAACATAACATGAATAATACAACATGGGTGGGATAATACTCGCCTCTGTGTCTTTAATAAAATCATGACTTTTCGTCATGTAATAGCAAAATCATGCAATTTTATAACTAGACACGGAGGCTCAAATTGCAAGGTTAAAGCTGATCCACTATTGCAGCAAACATATGAGGGGCCGGTCAAAGTAAAATTCCTGGAAAGTAGATTCCCTCAACCAGTCAGCCATCCTCATGAGGTCCGCCAAACGCGCACCTGAAGTCATCATCGAAGAGGCTGAGGCACCCCTGGCCGAATGGGCGCCAAAGACCACAGTATCAATGCCAGCCTGAGTCAATAACCATTTCACCCAGCGTGACAACGGGGTGCTAGTGACGGGGGTGAAAGGAGGACAAAGGGATAAAAATAGCTGGGGAGAGGAAGAGGTACAGTGTAGTTTGGTGCGATCTTCATATTCGCGTAGTCAAGCCACCGGACACAATGCCGGTGAAGATGGGAAACTCGTATAGGACACCGATTTGATCAACGTTTTAGTGCGCCTGCTGATGTTGAATGTCACCCCCAAAGGGGTGTATGACCTTGCATCAAAGTCCAGAGCCCGGACATCCGAGACGCTCTTGCAGGAGATGAGGCAAAACAGACAAGCCAAGTTAGCGGGCCAGGATGAGAGAAAAGATAACACAACCGCAACATCCCAGGTCGAAGTGTAGTGAGGCCTGGGCAGCTGGGAGGAGCCGGCACACCAAGGGGTGCTGACCCGCAGGGCATCTGTCAAATCCCTGATGTGTCGAAGAGATGGCTGGCCGATAGAGATTCATAGTCCGGTAGGCCTTCCCTGCTTCAAAGAGAGAAGTTAGGAATTGCAGGACTGTGGTCACAGGAGATGAAACGGGAAGCTGACCCATATGCCAAGCTGACCCATATGCCCGTCTAGTGCTGGGAGCCCATGCTTCTGCCAACAGGCGTCTAGTTGTGTCTGAAACTCCCTAGATCTCCCAGGGTCCCCAGATATCCGCCACGCCAGGAGCAGAAGGGAGCCTTCTAGCAGGACGGGGTGACAATGTCCCATCGGGTCCAGCAGCAGTTCCCGAAATGATGGCAATAGTCTGGTGTAGTCCACTGCCATCTCGAGAAGTTGAGGGAACCATGACTGCATCTCCCAGAAAGGAGTCACAATGACCAAGTCGGCCCGGTGCCTGCGGGTTTGCAGGAGAGAGCACGGGATCATGGAGAACGGGGGAAAGGCATACATGAGGTTCCTGCTCCAGTCTTGCAGGAAGGTGTCCACTGTCTCCGCTGTCGGATCCGGCCTCCAGCTAAAGAATCGGGGCAGTTGGGTGTTGAGCCAGGACGTGAAGAGGTCAATGGCAGAGGGACCCCAGAGAGATGATATATTGGAGAACATGTCCATGTCCAATCTCCAGTCACTGGTGTCTGAAAGATATCGTGACCACCAGTCCGCCTGAACGTTGTGTAGGCCTGGTAAGTATTCCACATAGACCATCAGGTTCCGCTCCAGGCAAAACTCCCAAAAGTCTTTCGCCAATCTCGCCAGCACCGCAGACTGTGTAACGCCCAGGTGGTTGATGTTGTCCATGCAGAGGCGAATGCATGCCAGTGCCTGGATCGCGAAGGAGCCAGTCAGAAGTTCCAGCGCGTTGATGTGGAGTCACGATTCGGATTCTGACCAGCGACCCCCTGTAGACACTAACTCGCAATGGGCCCCCCAGCCATGGAGGTTTGCGTCGGAGTCGATGGTGAATTTCAGCATCGAGCAGAAGATCGCCTTGCCGTTCCACGCGGATAGGTTGAGGATCCACCATCGCAGTACATCCTTCGTCTCGCAATCCAGGAACACCAGATCCGCATAGGATGCACCGGCCCTTAGGAGGGCTATTTTCAGGTGTTGCATCGCTCGGTAGTGGAGCAGGCCCAGAAATACTGCCTGTATAGAGGATGCCAGTAGGCCGATGAGCCGCGCCAGGTAAACTGGAGTCGGATGAGGGCTCTGCGAAGTTCCTTGCGTATAGATCGAATCTTGGCAATCGGAAGGCTCACCGTTGCCTCCCCCGAGTACACGAGGAATGCTAAGAATTCCATCTGAGTGGTGGGTGTCAGGCATGACTTCTCCCAGTTGATAATGAACCACAATCGTGAGAGTAGGTTTATGGCCAAATGAAGGTGTGCAAGGAGTATGGTGTGCTCCTGAGCCATGAGTAGGATGTTGTCTAGGTATATGATTAGACGAACGCCCCGACTGCGTAACCAGGCCATCGCTGGTCATAGCAGTTTTGTGAAGCACCACGGTGCTGAGGAGAGGCCAAAGGGCAGGCAGGAAAATCGCCAAATCTTGTGCCGCCAGTGGAAGTGCAGGAGGTCTCGGGATGCGACCGAAACCGGTACAGTCAGGTATGCGTCTTTGAGATCTAGCTTTGCCAACCAGTCCCCATGCAGGAGTAGATCTCTCAGCAGGTACCCTCGAACCATGGCATTGAGGGGGCGCAGATTTATGACGAGACGCATTTGTCCGCCTTTCTTTTCCACCAGGAAAATGTTGCTTATGACACCTACGGGGTTGAGTGGTGCCTGTTCTATTGCCGTTTGACTAGGAGTGTGGAGAGCTCCTTGTCGATCAATCTGTGATCCCGGAGTGAGAAGCAGATCGGTCAAGGAGGAGGGATGTTCACAGGGTTCTCCACGAGTTCTATATGGAAACCAAGAATAGTGTTCAGTACCCAAGGGTCTGAGGTGATTTGTGACCAAGCTGGGAAAAAATGTTGGAGTCTGCCCCCTACATAAACATGAGAAGAAATACGAGGTATGAGTAAACTCACCGTATGGTGGTCTGGAACTGGTGTTACCACGGAAAACCTCTAGATCGCCATGAGCATCCCCATGATGAGAAGAATGGGGAACGGGTACTCGTCTCCTGGTAAATGGAACGTTGCTGGAAAGAGCCTCGTCCAGAGCTACGGGATTGGAAGTAGGTACGGCCGGACAGACGGCTCCTGAATCTGCTGGCCCTGGTGGAGACCCGCCCCTGGAATACCCGTCTCATGGAGGCTTGGGCCTTGTCAAGGGCTGTAAATGCTCCCAACGAAACATCCCAAGTCCTTAATAAAGGAGTCGCCAAAGAGCAAACCTAGGCGGCCGCTATCCCCGATACTGGACCCCCCAAGCGACATAGCTGATCTCCTTCCCCCCTCTTTGAACCGGTGGGGGTTATCCTGGTCCCCACAGGACAAGCGGATCAAAACTGCTAACAGGTTCTCTGGCTGCACTGCTTACAGAGACACAGAAACTCAGAGGCATACCTAAGATGGCCACTCAGCAAGGGCCAAAGACAACGGGCAAAAGCCTTCAACCACACACCCACCCACTGGAAACCTTCAACCGGCTCTGTATGACCTTCAGCCCTTTGTCACCGTGGAGTGTCCCACAGCCAAGCAGCAAGAACGATCGCCTCATGGATCTGCCCTGCCACCCACCGGCACCATTACAGGCACCCACTTCAGGCCTCCACTGCAGCCACGCAGCCAGGCAGGTGCCAAAACCCGCTACGGTGGGAAGCGACACCACACTACCCGAGCGCACACACTCGCTCCCACACATGCCGGAGAGGGACCAACAAACATCCCCTAAAGCCACACCACCACCACTCACTTAGTCGAAGAATCCCGCACCAGAGAGGCACATGATTCGAGGGCATGACAGACCACCGCGTTGCTGTACAGCAGGAGGCTTGCCACGGGGATGCAGGAGCTGGATCCAAGCCCAGGGGTTCCAAGAACCTAGGCGACACATGGACGCATTAACCCCTTACCGACCAGAGCAGCAAAATTAACTATTTGTTTACCTCACGTACAATCTAATGTACTGTCATTTCTGCCTAGATACACAGGTTAACAGAATTTAGTGACCGTACCTAGTTCATGTAAACAGCCTAGATAATATGAGGACTCTCTTTCGTTTATTTTTGTGGTTAGACATGTTTGCAAATTGTCTTTTCTTTTATCCCTGTGCCCTATTGAACTGACTAGCCTGCTATCCCCAGCATACCATAACCAAATACCAACCTTGTCTAGTATTATTTTTCAAGTTATATATATACTATTATGCTGGTATCTCGAATCTAGCCTGTTATCTCTAGCATGCAATAACCCAATACCCACCTTGTCTAGCATTATTTTCAAGTTATATATATACACACTATTTGCTGGTACCTCAAATCTAGACAGGTTAGCCTGAATTATATCAAGTGTGTTATAATATTGTTTCATTCACTATACTCTGCTTACTGACCACACATTCATATCCGGTTCACAAAAAAAAAATGTGCAACTCAATCTTGTCATGATAATATATGCTTTGACGTGCCTGTATCTGCTTTTGTGGCACCGCAGGCTTGTTTGTTAACTCTATACATAGAGTGTATGGTACTATAAAAATAGTGACAGATATCCAGGAGCTTATTAATAGATAGAATGATAAAAATAAGTACAATAAGATTTAATCTAAAATGACACACTCTTGTGTTTAAGTAGATAGAGATTTGGTAAGCACACACATAAATATCTTAAATGCTTAATATAGAAGGTGCATATGTAAGAAAATATCTGTATGGCATAGGTGTCCCAAACACTGAAAAATAAATACCCCAGAGTTACTGTCACTTCTTGCCAATTATTATACTTCTAATAGGGTGAAGAATAGAAGATAAAATAGTCAGATGGCAACAAACTTGCTCAACAAACACTGACTATTAATAAGCAAATAACTTTGCTAGAAACAAGCAAAACCAGTACCATACACTGGTTGCTATAGGCAATATAATAATATCGCTGGAAACAACTGAGAGTAAAAAAGTTGAGATTTATTCAAAAAAATAGATAAAAATATGATAAAAATTAAGTTCACAGTCACAATACCAGTCAGTTGCAGGTACAGAATATGAAATAACCTTGTACACAGGTACAGATGGATGTAGATTTCACTTCTGTCGTTACCATCCAAATCGCCGGTGAGGATGGCGTGCGTGCCACAGTGCATTCCACCTCGAGCCTCATTTCGGGGGAACGGTACTGTTTTGTCAGAAAATGTCGATAAGATGCCTGGGATCAAGGTAATGTATGAGTTCTTCTCCACTGATACCTTGGCTGGCTGTGGCTTAGTGAGCTTACTTTAGACTGTCTGACGCGTTTCGTAGGGAATAGCCCTACTTCCTCAGAGACGTTGTTTGTTAACCCTATTGCACAGAAAAAATAAAGAATTAAAAAAAAAAAAAAACACTATTTACAGTTTAATGAAGCAGACTTAAAATATATTTAGGTAGTTCAAATGGAAAAATCAACACTTTTTAATGACTGTTTCTTAGGTGTCCTACAGATCACTTTTTCTTTCTCTTTTTTTTCTTCTTTTTTTTCACATCAGAAATTGGTCTTTAATTAATGCCACTTTATCTCAAGAGTAGCTTCATCAAGTACCAAATCATTTGTTTGTTTTCTTTTTCTTTTCATTGCCTCACTTGAAATTTTTTAAGATATAAAAAAAAGAAATTCAATATGAGTTCTAAAGTGGAGAAAAAAATAAGCAAAATAAGATATAAAAACAAAAAAAAGGAAAGTAAAAAGAAAAGGGGGAGAAAAGGATCGGTGGTGGGGGGGGGGGAGGAAACAAAGGGAATCTGCCTATTGCCTATTCAACAAATGTACATTAACCTCAATAAGATTATAATCTATCTATTTGGATCCCATCCACTGGGTAAGTCAGGGCTCCCATACCTTAACATAATATTCTATCTTCCCCTGAGCTGCCCAATGGATTTCCTCCATTTCCCTCATTTTTTCAACTCTCTGTATCCATTGCTCTTTGGTCGGAACCATGGATTTACACCAAAAGACTGGAATCATAGCATTTGCTACATTCAAAAAGTAGTTCAACAGTAGCTGTTTATGTTTCTCCATGAAGGAGGCTGGCCAACCCAACAGTATCTTTGACTTTTTAGTTGTTGGTAAAATCTAATATATGTCCCCAATGCCATGCTGCTAATATAATCTCACATGGTTGCATTCCCACCAAATATGTTCCATATCACCCCGCTTCACACCTCCAGCACTTACCAATGGGCAAGTTATGTAATCGAGCTGGAGTCCTATACCATCTAGTGACTCTTTTAAAGAAGATAATTTTACTGGACATACTGACTTGTGAGTTCATCCCCATTTTAAACAAATATGACCAATCCTCATTAGTCATTTGAATATTAGGCCTTGCATCCACGTCCGTTGAAAAGAAGGTACTAACCCTTCCGTAGCCCCTTTCTGTATTATGTTATGTATACTGGATAGATGCCATTTATTCAATATCCCTGTACCACACAGAAGCTCAAATTGTTTTTTTATCTATTGAATGCCAGTATGGTATCACTGATTTTTTTTTATTTAAATCTGAGATTTCCATTGTATCTATAAGTGTAATTTTACTTTTCCACTGGGGAAAATCCCTAATCTTAGGGGCTATTTCTTCTGTCAATAAACTTATTATAGGTGGATCTGCGTCTCCTATTATCCTTCTTAGTAAATTATTACCATGACCATTCTGAAACTCCAAGCTAAGTGCGATAGGGAGGAATACAGATAGTCCCGGGGCCAACCGCCAAATATCTTTAAGACATCTCCGTTTCTGCAAAGTGTGGTTTATAAATGTAATTTTTAATGTAATTAGTTCTTTATGTTGTACTGACAGCTGTATCCCTAGATATGTTAAACCTGTATCTGTCCACTTATAGTTATACTTCCTCTGTATTTGCTCTTTCAGTCTTTTATCTATCCCGACCCCCAATATTTCACACTTATCTATATTCACTTTAAAATTTGAAAAAGCTCAAAATTTTCCAATTCCATCTGAACATAAGATAGCGTATGTAATGGTTCTGTAATCATAAGTAATACATAGTCTGCAAAAGCAGCTACCTTTGCCTCTCCTCCAGTAAATCTATATCCTTTAATATTTGTATTCCTTCGCATAGCCTCAAGAAATGGTTCAAATGCAAAAACAAAAAGTAGCGGGGATAGAGGGCAGCCCTGACGAGTACCATCACCAATGCTAAAAGGGGTTAATATCCGTTAACTCGGATATTGGCTGTTGGGCCAATGTCTGTATCCAGTTGCATATTCTAGGCCCAAGCACCCAAGCCTCCAATATAGAAAATAGATAGGACTGATCTACCCTGTCAAAGCCTTTTTTTCGGCATTAATTGCCAATAAGGCTATGGGAGTTTTATTTATTGTTGCTCCATGTATAACATTAAGGATCTTAGTGGTATTGTCTCTGGCCAGGAACAAAACCTGCTTGATTAGGGTGGATCAGTCCAGACATAAGAGGCTTAAGCCTATTTGCCAATAATTTGGAAAATATTTTTAGATCAAGATTGATAAGTGAAATTGGTCTATAACTATTGCAAAGATCCGGATCTTTTCCCGTTTTATATATCACTGTAATCACTGCTCTAAGCATTGGGGGTGGGAGGGAAGTACCTGGGGTTAATCCGCTCAGTGTCCTAAGAAGATGTGGTACAAGGATAGTCTGAAATTGTTGGTAATACCACGCAGTTAGACTGTCTGGGCCTGGGATTTTATTAATAGGAAGCATTTTAATTACTGCAGACACTTAAAGTAAATTGAGCTTCTAATTGGTATTTTTATCACGGAATTTTCAATAAAATATTATTGGAGAGGTATTCTTCTAATTTAGGGGGTGTACTATCAAGGGAAGTTAAATTATATACGTCTTGATAATAATCTCTGAAAGAGGCCGCTATAGTATCTGTGGTGTAACATTGACTCCCATATTTATTTTGAATTTTAGATATATATGTTTTCTGTAGTTTTGCTTTCAGTGCCCTTGCCAGTAATTTCCCACTTTTATTTCCATATAAATAGAAAGAACTTTGCATCATATGGACTGTTCTCTTCACTTCAACTGTCAGAAGCAATCAAAGTTTTAATCTATATGCCATTAAATGTTTAAAATTCTCTTCTGATCGTGTCTGTTTATGACTGCTCTCTGCCTCGTCTATTTTTCTTGTAAGCACATGTATTTCTTTTGTTCTCTCCTTTTGACAACAAGATCCCACTTTAATTAATATACCCCGGATCACTTTTTTATGAGCTTCCCATGTCCATGGGTCGTTCATATAACCTGTACAATTTTCTAAAAAATAATGAGAGAGTGTCCCTTTTAAATCCCCAATAACCCTTGGATCATCAAGGAGTGTCTCATTTAATCTTCAATTTATATTCCTTCTATAGTCTCCTTGAACTTCAATATTTAAAAATATAGAGGCATGGTCTGACCATGTACTATTTCCAATTGTGGCTCCTTTAATCAAATGCAAATATCTATGATTTATTAGAAACATGTCTATCCTTGAGTAACTATCAGCTGCTGGTGAATAAAAAGTATAATCCCTATCAAGAGGATGAAAAATACACCAGCAATCGATCAATTGATGACCGTGGAGTATATTTAAAACTGATGACCTCTGATGATACTGTGTTTCTCTAGCCTGTGAAGAGCTATCAACTGCATAGTCTAACACCATATACCGCCAACTATTAGAACTCCCTCCGAGAAATCTTCCAGCTTCCTCAGACAAGAGTTTAAATACGATGCCTGATTCGAATTAGGTGCATTTATATTTGGTAATGTGATGATTTGGTCATTAACCTTCCCCTTTAAGAAAACATATCTTCCTCCCTGGCCATATTTACTGTTCAGCTCAATAAAATTCAGATTTGAGGTCAAGACGATTGCCACTCTTCTAGACTTCCCTTTTGTATAGTTACTATAAAAGGTCTGCTTAATTTTATTTACTTTGAGTCTTGGTTGAAAACTACCTTTATAATGGGTTTCTTGAATAAATACACGTCTTTTTTTTCCTATCTAACTCCTGTGCTAACATGGACCGTTGGGGAATTAAGGCCTTTCACATTCAAAGACATAAAGCTAATTTGAACCATATAGAAAGTAAAGCTTATAGAACATTTTATTCTAGAGGGATTATTAACAAGCAAGGTTTTAGGCAGAAAAAAGGGGATAGATAAAAAAAATTAAGTCTATTTACAAGTATATGAATATAGTAACTCATACCAAAATTGGTTATGATGCCCCACCTGTGGGAGACACAATTGTGTCCACAAGTAATTTCGGCATCTTTCAGAGGGGGGAGGGGTAGCGGGATAATCAATTATAGATATTGGGATTGATGCTATAAGTACTATAAGTAATTTACTATTCCTCCCATTAGGAAGTTCTTAAGTTAGTAGGCCTTGCTCCCTGAAGGCGCTAATATACTTCCTTTATTCTTGGCACTTCTTTGCCATCTAGGTTTTTGTAGCTGTTGTAATATGGGGCTACCAGACAGCCCTGTCCAGTCCTCCACCTCAATCAGTGGGGGTCCCAGTGCCTGAAGGAAATATGGTATATCCACTGGAGTAGTTTTTGTATATGTCTTCCCTTGTTGTGGTACTACTAGAGCAAATGGGTAGTACCAATGATATTTAACTTGTTTCTGCATAAGTAATTGCATAATAGGCTGCAAAGCCCTATGAGCCATTAGAGTAATAGGAGAGAGATCTTGAAATATAGCAATTGAATGATCTTCAAACTGTATGTCATGAAGTTGTCTTGCTTTATATGCTATCTCTTCTTTTAATTGAAAATTATGAATGCAGCAAATAAAGTCTCGGGGGTTTATCTTGTGGCAAGTTTCTAAGTCTCCCTACTCTATGTTTCAAACGTAATCTTTGTATCTAAGGCTCTTCCTAATATTTCATTAAAGATGCAGGCAAGCACTTTCATTGGATCTTCAATTACACCCTTTTGGGTTTCCGGTACTCCTCTTATCTGAAGGTTATTACGCCTCCCCCGGTTGTCAACATCATCTAATTTACGTTGTAGAAAGAGGATAGCTTCTGTCTGTAATCTTTGTATTGTATGGCATTCTGACCACTGATTCTCAATAGTTTCTCCATCTTATTCTAGTGCCAACACTCTATCACCTAATTGTTGTATTTCTGTAGAGACTGCCTTTAGTTTTTCTCCAAAGCTATCCTCCATCTTTTTAAACATGACTATCAAATCAGATTTGGAGGGTAATTGGCCAAGATTGCTCTCAGGTCTGAGCCTTCCGTTGAACCCTCTGAAATTATAGGACTCACTGGTGGGCTCCCAGGTTCAATTACTGAGGATGACTTTTTCCCCATCTGATCTTGATCTGCTTGATCCATGAAAAATTTCCATAATGGTGATTTCAGTGGAACCGGACGGGGGTCCAACTGCCTGACGATGTTTTTTTGGTCCCATTGCTTCTTGATTAGCTTCTGTGCTATTCCTTAATATTTAATCATCTCAGAAAAATCAGGAAAATCACTCTCCTGATTTTGCAAAATTTTTGCTTAAATACAGCTTCATAGGTACCCTCTAACTCCTATT
Organism: Pelobates cultripes; assembly: GCA_933207985.1. Taxonomy (NCBI): domain Eukaryota; kingdom Metazoa; phylum Chordata; class Amphibia; order Anura; family Pelobatidae; genus Pelobates; species Pelobates cultripes. Next base: position 179,399,520 of record OW240913.1, on the reverse strand, counting down.
TATACTTCAAATAGACCCTTTACTTTTCCTCTTTCCTTTCTTATTTCTTCGTCTTATCTCCCCCTCTCGCCCCTTCCTTCTCAATAAAGCAAGCTATTAATTCTTAAAATTTCAACTCCCCCTTTCAGAGTGCTTAAACTACTCCAGTTAGTTTTAAATTCAGTCAGTCCCAAGCAGGTATATTGCTGAATTGATCAATTGCCTGATTACTTGTCAGAATCTTACTCCTTTCTTTTCCTTTTCCCTCTTTTCTCCTCTTTTTCCTCTCCTTTTTCCTTAC
>OW240913.1:179280599-179399140 GCA_933207985.1 Pelobates cultripes | reverse complement strand
GATCACTAGCTGCATGCTCTGAGAGCCACTATATATTGCACTTTTTTCTGTATTTGTAAATACTAAACAGTAGTGAACTAAAAACTGAATTCTAAATTCTAGGCTAAAAAAAAGCTGGTTTGGAATAAATGAAAAAACAAACTGAGAACTGTTCTATATCGATCCACTATAATCACAGTTTGGCTATTTTAGACAGAGTTTTGCAATTCAGTTCACATTTTCCTACAATTTGCCGTTTAGTGAATAAACCACTTTGCCTATTTTTGTTTGTGTGATTATCACATTTATTCTGCTGTACTAAGCATGTTTATGAAGCTGACATCTTAGTTTGTCATTTTCTACAAGGGCTCATTGTTTTATGATTTAAGAGCTTTGCTCTCATGTATTTTTTGCCAAGTTCAATCTATGAAATGTTCATATTAATGAAAACAGCTGTAAAAGAATTTCTGACAATGGTTGTGTATAAAGTAGAAAGAGGCTATTGTTAGATTAAGACAACCAGCATGCACTATAAGTCACAAGGTTTACATTTTTTTTACACTTAGTTATTCAATAAATTGTGAATGGTCAGAAATTGTCCAAAGAATTTCAAATGTTAAGTCAGAATAAACAAAATGGAAATAAAGGTGGACTGGGCCTTGCGCAATGGTCCAATTTAGCAACCCATACAGCGGGAAACACTTGTGATCTGGCCTTCGCCAATCTCTGTACCGCATCTAATCTCTTCAATATTCCTTTTCCTCTATCTTACCACTATCTGCTGACTTTTGACATCTGCTTACCTAAGACCCGATTGACACCACCGTCTGAACATCAATCTCACAGAAACCTCCAATGTCTTGACCTAGAGCATTTCTCCACTAATATCCAGACTCTTCTTTTACCTATCTCAAACCTCACCTGTCCTAGCTCTGCAACCTCCTTTTACAATTCCACCCTCTCCTCTCAACTCGACATCATGGTACCTCTTACATTTAAATGCAGCAAGCGCCCCCAACAACAACCTTGGCAAACCAAATGACTCAATACCTCCAAAAATGCTCCAGAACTGCTGAGCGCTGTTGGAGAAAGTCTCACTGTGCGTCTGATTTTCTCCATTATAAATTTATGCTGCACTCATACAGCTTGGCTCTTTCCTCTGCAAAAGTAAATTACTTCAATACCCTCATAACCACACTTTCCTGCGAACCCAAACGACAATTTCACACATTTAACTCTCTTCTTCGCCCTATTGTTCCTCCTCCACCCACTAACTTGACCGCCTCAGACTTTGAAACTCACTTAACTGACAAGATCTCTACAATCAGGGAAGAGATCTCTCATCTTTCTTCTTCCCCTTACAATACTTCCACTAACCTCACTGCCTCTGCTGTTCTATGTTCATTCTCACCCGCTACAGCGAAAGAGGTTTCTGCTCTGCTCCAGTCCTCCCGCCCCACCACCTGCTCCCTAGAACCAATTCCCTCGCATTTAATCCGTACTCTGTCTTCTTCTCTTTCTCTTCCTCTCACTAAAATTCTCAATCTCTCTCTCTCCTCTGGCATATTTCCATCGCCCTTCAAACAGGCAACTATAAGCCCAATTCTAAAGAAGCCCAACCTTGACCCTAACTCCCCATCCAACTACCGTCCTATCTCGCTACTGCCTTTTGCATCCGAGATCCTTGAAAGAGTTGTGTATACGAGACTGACAGACTTCATAGACTTGCTTCAGTCTGGTTTCCACGCTAAGCACTCTGTGGAAACGGCACTGACCAAAGTATCCAATACTGCAAAATCTCATGGTCACTACTCTATCCTAATTATCCTTGACCTTTCTGCGGCTTTTGATACTGTTGATCATCAACAGCTTCTTCTCATTATCCGCAATATCGGTCTGCAAGATATTGTTTTCTCCTGGTGCTCCTCCTACCTCTCCCAGCGCTCTTTCAGTGTTTCTTTCTCTGGCTCTACTTCTTCTCCCCAACTCCTCTCTGTTGGTGTCCCTCAAGGTTCAGTCCTTGTCCCCCTACTGTTCTCCATCTATACTGCCTCCCTTGGTAAACTCATTAGCTCCTTTGGCTTCCAATATAATTTCTATGCAGATGACATGCAAATCTATCTGTCCTTTCCTGATCTTTCCCCGTCCCTCTTGACTAAGGTCTCTGATTGCCTCTCTGCTATTTCTAACTGGATGGCTGCCCACTTCCTTAAACTCAACTTGAGCAAAACTGAAATTCTGGTCTTTCCTCCCTCTGGAGTTGCTGCTCCTGTGTCTTTCTCCCTCCAAGTCAACGGTGCTACCATCATCTCCACCATGCAGGCTTGCTGCCTAGGTGTTCTCTTTGACTCCGACCTCTCCATCATGCCTCATGTTCAGTCTATCACCAAATCCTGCCGCTTCCATCTCAAAAACATTGCACAAATGCAATTCTGCTTAACACCAGGTGGACTAAGGTGCTGGTTCTTTCCACTGTCCTTTCTTGCCTTAACTACTGTAATCCGCTTCTCAGTAGTCTTACGTGCTCCCAACCTGCGCCACTACAGTCCATAAACAATGCTGTGGCTAGGCTAATCTTCCTATCCCCCCGCACCTCCCACGCCTCACCCTCCTGTCAGTCCCTACATTGGCTTCCTGTAAGATATAGGACTCAATTTAAATTTCTGGTTCTTGCTTTCAAATCTCTACATAATGATGCTCCCACCTATCTATCCTCCCTAATACACAAGTATGTCCTGTCCAAGGCCGCCATCAGAAATTTTGGGGCCCATGACAAAGCACAAGGTCTGGGCCACGCCCCCCACTACCTCCCGGCCCGCCCACGCCCTACCTAGTCCGCTCACAATGATGCAGGACTGAATGTGGTGTGTATAGTGGAAGTGAATTAGAATGTGTGTAATGGATGTAGTGTTTGTGTGTATTAGATACTGTTTGTGCAGTGAATGCAGAGTGTGTGTTTGTGTAGTGGATGCAGTGTGTATAGTGAACGCAGAGTGTATCTGAGTAGTGGATGTAGTGTGTATACAGTGATGTAGTGTGTGTTTGTGTAGTGGATGTAGTGTTTGTATGTACTAGATGAAATGTGTTTAGTGGATGCAGTGTCTGTAGTGTGTGTATTAGACGCAGTGTCTGTGTATAGTGAATGCAGAGTGTTTCAATTTGTGGTGGATGTAGTGTGTGTACTGTGAATACAGGATGTTTGTGTAGTGGATGCTGTGTGTACAGTTAATGCAGAGTGTATGTTAGTGTAGTGAATGCAGAGTGTGTGTCAGTATAGTGAATCCAGAGTGTGTGCATAGTTTAGTGAATGCAGAGTGTGTGTTAGTGTGTAATGAATGCAGAGTGTGTGTTAGTGTGTAGTGAATGCAGAGTGTGTCAGTGTAATGAATGTAGTGTGTGTGTTAGTGCAGTGAATGCAGAGTGTGTGTAAATTTGTAGTGAATGCAGAGTGTGTGTTAGTGTTTAGCGGATGCAGAGTGTGTGTTAGTGTAGTTAATGCAGTGTTAATGTGTAGTGAATGCAGAAAGTGTGTAAGTGTGTAGCGGATGCAGAGTGTGTGTTAGTCTAGCGGATGCAGAGTGTGTGTTAGTGTAGTTAATGCAGTGTTAATGTGTAGTGAATGCAGAGAGTGTGTTAGTGTGTAGCGGATGCAGAGTGTGTGTTAGTGTAGCGGATGCAGAGTATGTGTTGTGTTAGTGTATGCAGTGTGTGTGTGTGTTGTGTTAGTGTATGCAGTGTGTGTTGTGTTAGTGTATGTAGTGTGTGTTGTGTTAGTGTATGCAGTGTGTGTGTTGTGTTAGTGTATGCAGTGTGTGTGTGTTGTGTTAGTGTATGCAGTGTGTGTTGCGTTAGTGTATGCAGTGTGTGTGTGTTGTGTTAGTGTATGCAGTGTGTGTTGTGTTACTGTATGCAGTGTGTGTGTTGTGTTAGTGTATGCAGTGTGTGTTGTGTTAGTGTATGTAGTGTGTGTGTGTGTTGTGTTAGTGTATGCAGTGTGTGTTGTGTTAGTCTATGCAGTGTGTGTTGTGTAAATGTGTGATCTGGGGGGGAGGAAGGGGCATTTTAACATTAATTTTTTATTAATTTAATTAAATGTTTCTCCCCCCTCCCTGCTTACCTGTGTCCAGGGAGGGGGGAGATTCCGTCCATGGTGGTCCGGTGGGGGGGCCCCCCGGCTCCCTGTTACTGCAGAGGGGGCCCAGGCAACACACAGCTTCTCCTCTCTTCTCTCTTCTAATAACTCTCGCGAGACCCGGTTACCATGGCAACGCTCCGCGGGTCTCGCGAGAGTTATTAGAAGAGAGAAGAGAGGAGAAGCTGTGTGCTGCCTGGGCCCCCTCTGCGGTAACAGGGAGCCGGGGGGCCTGCGGCTGCACACATAGATATTCGCTATCTATGTGTGCAGAAAGGGTAGGTGGGGCCCAGAGCAGTCCTGTCTAAGCCCTTACGCTCTGCTGAAGACTTACGTCTATCTTCTGTCCATACTCCCACCTCTGGTGCTCGCCTTCAAGACTTCTCAAGGGCTGCACTGTTCCTGTTGAACTCACTTCCTTCATCCATTAGATGCTCACCCAGTCTCTACTCCTTCAAAAAAATCATTAAAAACCCACTACTTCATAAAAGCGTATAAATTAAACGGTTAATAGCTCCCGACTGATTCCTCTCTTGCAACTGTCATTAGTCTAATACTATACTTACCCAGTGGCGTACATACCAGGGTCGCAGGGGTCGCAGCGACCTGGTATGTACCCAATGGGCCAGCCTCTTCTCCTGGGGGGCCCAGGAGTCGGCCACCTCAGGGCCCCCCCCCCAGGCTGGCCCTGCTGACCCCGGCGGGCTGGCTGGCTGTCTGGATGGCCGGCGCGCGAGGGAGCACTCTCCCCTGAGTGCTTCCTCTTCAGCTCCCTCGCGCACCGCACTGATACCGGAGCCGGAAGATGACGTCATCTTCCGGCGCCGGCATCCCTATGCAGCGCGCGAGGGAGCTGAAGAGGAAGCACACAGGGGAGAGTGCTTCCTCGCGCGCCGACCACCCAGACAGCTAGCCCGCCCAGCAGCACCACTGGACCCCAGGGAATCCCCCCAGCACTCCAAAAGGTTAGGAGGCTGGGGGGTTAAATTTAAAAAAAAATGTGTGTGTGTTTGTTAGTGTGTGTTGGTGTGTGTGTGTGTGTTAGTGTGTGTGTGTGTTTGTGTGTTTGTGTTAGTGTTTGTGTGTGTCAGTGAGTGTGTCTGTTATTGGGTGTGTGTCTGCTAGTGAGTGTGTTACTGTGTGTGTTACTGAGTGTGTTTGATGTCTGTTAGTGAGTGTGTGTTTGTCAGTGAAAGTGTATGTTTTGTAAGTGAGTGTGTATGTATGTCTGTCGCTGAGTGTGTCTCTGTCAGTAAATGTGTGTGTCTGTTAGCTAGTGTGTACGCGTCTGTTCGTGAGAGTGTGTGTGTGTGTCTTCAGCATTTACCTTTCTCCAGCGTCGGACTCCCCAGTGTTCGCCTCTCAGCTCCGAATGCACATGCGAGGCAAGAGGCGCGCGCGCATTTAAACCGCCCATAGGAAAGCATTACTCAATGCTTTCCTATGGACGTTCAGTGTCTTCTCACTGTGATTTTCACAGTGAGAATCGCGGAAGTTCCTCTAGCAGCTGCCAATGAGACAGCCACCAGAGGCTGGATTAACCCTCAGTGAAACATAGCCGTTTCTCTGAAATGGCTATGTTTTCAGCTGCAGGGTTAAAACTAGAGGGACCTGGCACCCAGACCACTTCATTGAGCTGATGTGATCTGGGTGTCTGTAGTGGTCCTTTAAGTGTGTGTGCATACCGCGGTCGCGGGGTCGCACCCCTGCAACCCCTGCGACCAGGTGCCCGCCGCCATGTGTCACGGCCCCGACCCGCGCCGAGTAAGCATGGGGGGGGGGGCCCTGGATCAATTTTCGCACCGGGGCCCCATGGGTCATGTGTACGCCACTGGCTCCATGTATAACATTAAGGATCTTAGTGGTATTGTCTCTGGCCAGGAACAAAACCTGCTTGATTAGGGTGGATCAGTCCAGACATAAGAGGCTTAAGCCTATTTGCCAATAATTTGGAAAATATTTTTAGATCAAGATTGATAAGTGAAATTGGTCTATAACTATTGCAAAGATCCGGATCTTTTCCCGTTTTATATATCACTGTAATCACTGCTCTAAGCATTGGGGGTGGGAGGGAAGTACCTGGGGTTAATCCGCTCAGTGTCCTAAGAAGATGTGGTACAAGGATAGTCTGAAATTGTTGGTAATACCACGCAGTTAGACCGTCTGGGCCTGGGATTTTATTAATATGAAGCATTTTAATTACTGCAGACACTTAAAGTAAATTGAGCTTCTAATTGGTATTTTTATCACGGAATTTTCAATAAAATATTATTGGAGAGGTATTCTTCTAATTTAGGGGGTGTACTATCAAGGGAAGTTAAATTATATACGTCTTGATAATAATCTCTGAAAGAGGCCGCTATAGTATCTGTGGTGTAACATTGACTCCCATATTTATTTTGAATTTTAGATATATATGTTTTCTGTAGTTTTGCTTTCAGTGCCCTTGCCAGTAATTTCCCGCTTTTATTTCCATATAAATAGAAAGAACTTTGCATTATCTGGACTGTTCTCTGCACTTCAACTGTCAGAAGCAATCAAAGTTTTAATCTATATGCCATTAAATTTTTAAAATTCTCTTCTGATCGTGTCTGTTTATGACTGCTCTCTGCCTCGTCTATTTTTCTTGTAAGCACATGTATTTCCTTTGTTCCTTTGACAACAAGATCCCCCTTTAATTAATATACCCCGGATCACCTTTTTATGAGCTTCCCAATAAAATTCAGATTTGAGGTCAAGACGATTGCCACTCTTCTAGACTTCCCTTTTGTATAGTTACTATAAAAGGTCTGCTTAATTTTATTTACTTTGAGTCTTGGTTGAAAACTACCTTTATAATGGGTTTCTTGAATAAATACACGTCTTTTTTTTCCTATCTAACTCCTGTGCTAACATGGACCGTTGGGGAATTAAGGCCTTTCACATTCAAAGACATAAAGCTAATTTGAACCATATAGAAAGTAAAGTTTATAGAACATTTTATTCTAGAGGGATTATTAACATGCAAGGTTTTAGGCAGAAAAAAGGGGATAGATAAAAAAAAATTAAGTCTATTTACAAGTATATGAATATAGTAACTGTAACGGATCGCCTGGCACCCCGACTGGGTACCTCCGTTAAAGGATACTCCTAGCGCTTCCTGAGGACTCCAAGCACTGCAGCAGACACCACAACCACCGAACCGGAGAAGCATAAGAATCCTCTCAAGCATATGAAAGCTGTAGACAGTTGAATAGGAACCATACAAATAGGTTTACTCTCCTAGCAGTCAAACTGGAACAGCATACAATAAATCCTTCCCCCAATAATGAGACGACACTTCACTTTGAGGGTTAAAACAGGAACTCCCTGTACTGTCACATACAGTCTCTTTTATTCCTAATCCACAAACATAGTACAGCCCACAGGGCGTGTTATAGTCGTGACTTAAATATGAATACTAATTTAATAATTAATATATAATAATTAAGCAACAAATAACAACATTAATAAAGTTCGGTATTATGGTCGAATATATAATAGGAAATACACAAAACATTGTAGTATTAAATGTATATTTAATATAATTATAATAACAATTAAACAAATGCTAGCAGAATGTCAATTTACCACAATAATTACACAATACAAAACTACAACATTACTTACAAAAGGCTATAACAGTTGCTAGCTGTTATAATAGATTACTTACACGGCTCCAGCCTGTTTGGCTGGAGCTATACACACAGCTACATGTTCAATCAATGCAAGCAAAGGAAAAAGGGAGGCTCAAAATCCTTCCACTATTTGGTTTTATCCAGTAAGTAGGCTGGCCTGTGATGTCACTGCCAGAAGCACATGAGTTAGCACACTGACCCCTAGTAGTGCCTCTAAAGCATTAAGCTCATTATGCTTTTTTATGACAAAAAGTCATTAATTAATAAATACCATTACAGGGCGTTACAAAACAGCCAATCAATCCATACAATACACCCAGACAACACAAAATCCTCCCCTCTGGCTGTGATATGATTAGTGAACACAATGGGTAATCTAATTAGCCAGAGAAATACAGTTTCATAAAACACATCACAGTGACCCCAAAACATGCAATAACCCCATAAAACTTGGAACTGGAACTTGGAACTGGGGGATCTGGGTGAACCACATATCCAAAATTCAACCAGATCCGTTCAGTACTTTGGAAAATACAGTTTAATGCAGATTCTGCAGAACATATACAGGCTAAATAAAAACAATCACTGTATAATGTGTCCCCTGCTGTATAGTCCAAAACCACCGCACGATGTCTCTGTGCAACAAATACTGGCGAGATGGCACCGTGTTGAAAAGTCCACACAGTGTCTGTGAGTTAAAATGGCCGCCATCCATTGTTCTCACCATGTGCTTCTGATACAGGAAATGGTGGCCACCCAGTAACTCCACAGTATGTCCCCAGATGGTTCTTAAAAGGGCCAGCAGCAGCACAACACAAATCCATTATGCCCAAATCATGTCTTTAAAGGGCAATACATCCCAGGGGCCATAGTCACATGGCAGGAGGCTGGCAACCAGGCTTCTCCAGTGCATAGTGGCGAGGTTGGTTCCGCCACAGTAACTCATACCAAAATTGGTTATGATGCCCCACCTGTGGGAGACACAATCGTGTCCACAAGTAATTTCGGCATCTTTCAGAGGGGGAGGGGTAGCGGGATAATCAATTATAGATATTGGGATTGATGCTATAAGTACTATAAGTAATTTACTATTCCTCCCATTAGGAAGTTCTTAAGTTAGTAGGCCTTGCTCCCTGAAGGCGCTAATATACTTCCTTTATTCTTGGCACTTCTTTGCCATCTAGGTTTTTGTAGCTGTTGTAATATGGGGCTACCAGACAGCCCTGTCCAGTCCTCCACCTCAATCAGTGGAAGTCCCAGTGCCTGAAGGAAATCTGGTATATCCACTGGAGTAGTTTTTGTATATGTCTTCCCTTGTTGTGGTACTACTAGAGCAAATGGGTAGTACCAATGATATTTAACTTGTTTCTGCATAAGTAATTGCATAATAGGCTGCAAAGCCCTACGAGCCATTAGAGTAATAGGAGAGAGATCTTGAAATATAGCAATTGAATGATCTTCAAACTGTATGTCATGAAGTTGTCTTGCTTTACATGCTATCTCTTCTTTTAATTGAAAATTATGAATGCAGCAAATAAAGTCTCGGGGTTTATCTTGTGGCAAGTTTCTAAGTCTCCCTACTCTATGTGCTCTTTCAAACTTAATCTTTGTATCTAAGGCTCTTCCTAATATTTCATTAACCCCTTAAGGACACATGACGGAAATATTCCGTCATGATTCCCTTTTATTTCAGAAGTTGTGTCCTTAAGGGGTTAAAGATGCAGGCAAGCACTTTCATAGGATCTTCAATTACACCCTCTTGGGTTTCCGGTACTCCTCTTATCTGAAGGTTATTACGCCTCCCCCGGTTGTCAACATCATCTAATTTACGTTGTAGAAAGAGGATAGCTTCTGTCTGTAATCTTTGTATTGTATGGCATTCTGACCACTGATTCTCAATAGCTTCTCCATCTTATTCTAGTGCCAACACTCTATCACCTAATTGTTGTATTTCTATAGAGACTGCCTTTAGTTTTTCTCCAAAGCTATCCTCCATCTTTTTAAACATGACTATCAAATCAAATTTGGAGGGTAATTGGCCAAGATTGAGCCTTCCGTTGAACCCTCTGAAATTATAGGACTCACTGGTGGGCTCCCAGGTTCAATTACTGAGGATGACTTTTTCCCCATCTGATCTTGATCTGCTTGATCCATGAAAAATTTCCATAATGGTGATTTCAGTGGAACCGGACGGGGGTCCAACTGTCTGACAATGTTTTTTTGGTCCCATTGCTTCTTGATTAGCTTCTGTGCTATTCCTTAATATTTAATCATCTCAGAAAAATCAGGAAAATCACTCTCCTGATTTTGCAAAATTTTTGCTTAAATACAGCTTCATAGGTACCCTCTAACTCCTATTTATACTTCAAATAGACCCTTTACTTTTCCTCTTTCCTTTCTTATTTCTTCATCTTATCTCCCCCTCTCGCCCCTTCCTTCTCAATAAAGCAAGCTATTAATTCTTAAAATTTCAACTCCCTCTTTCAGAGTGCTCAAACTACTCCAGTTAGTTTTAAATTCAGTCAGTCCCAAGCAGGTATATTGCTGAATTGATCAATTGCCTGATTACTTGTCAGAATCTTACTCCTTTCTTTTCCTTTTCCCTCTTTTCTCCTCTTTTTCCTCTCCTTTTTCCTTACCTCATTCCAATGTGAAGCAGACAATTGGATATCAAATCTCTCAAATAAATAGCCTTAGTTAATAGCCTTAGCTAATAGGTGGAGAGACTTTCATATAAGCAGCAGCCATCTAATAGACAGAACTTCTATGACGTGTATATGGGATTAATACACAAATTCATCTGCGAAACACCTATAAAGTGGACACCCTCAGGTAACTTAGGTAAGTAGTTAGACAATTAGATAAGCAGATATGCTGGTAAGCAGGTAATCAAGAAGCCTTATAAATAGGCAACTGGCATGTATATATATAGATCCCAAAAATAGCCTATCTCATAGGTAGTTACAATAGCTTCCCCCCCTTTTATTTTCTCTTTCCCCCCCCTTTTTTTTCAGAGTTGATAGAGTAAACTATCAAATATTCAAATTTATGTCTCTATTATTCGCTATTGTGACGAGACCAATCTCGCCACTGTGCATTGGAGGAGCCTGGTTGCCTGCCTGCTGCCTTTTGACTATGGACCGGCATTTAAATACCCTATTTTCCTATGCAGAAAGGTCTATTCATGTTTTCTGCCCTGGCGTTCGGTAGATTCTCGGATTTACTGAATGAACTCATATAACCCAGATAGCTATGCCATGGAGCCTATTAATAAAAGACTTTGGCTCCATGGCAATTGAACTGTATGTGTTTGTGGTCTGAGCGCCATTCTGTATTGTGCGCTCAGACCTAAGCTATCTGGGCATATGTTGCATGTCTATATTTTATGTCATAAATGTAACCTTGTGTATTTTATTGTATTTTACTGTCTTTTTGCTGCCATGTGTTCAATGGAGTTTCGCCTCTGTCTTTGGAGATAATTTGATTACTTCCCAATTATCTCCAGGATAGAAGACTCTGTGGAACTGGTTTTGGGCAGAAAAGCCATGCTTCCTGTGGTCACAAAGGACTACGATCTATCTTTTGAACCACTGGACCAGTTTGTATGATTTTGACGTGTTTGTATTTGGAGTATGCTGATTCTGAAAATGTTTTATGTGAATGTGATGCATACTTTTCAAGTTATGAATACTGTGGAAAAACTGTATTTCTCTGCTTGTGCTAATTAAATTACCCATTGTGTAAGTTAATTGCATCACAAGCAGAGGGGAGGATTTTGTGTGGGAGTGTCTGAATGTATTGTATGTGTTTATTGGTTGTGTTCCAAAACCCTGTGGGTGGTACTAATGTGTAAGAATGTGTACATAAGAACAATAAACCCACAGCTCTGGCTGTTCACTGCTTGACCCTCAACACAGAGCTTTGTCTCGTTCTTGGGGGGATTTATTGTATGCTGTTCCAGTTTGACTGCTAGGAGTGTAAACCTATTCGTATGGTTTTTCCTATTCGGCTGTTTACAGCATTCGTATGGTTTCCTGTTTGGCGGAATGGTGTTCTGCAGTAGCTGTGCCTGCATCTCTGGAAGGGGACAATCGCCTAAACGGTTTTAACCCCTTGTGTGCTGAAACGGTCCGTTACAGCTATTATCCACTAACAGCAACAGCAACTAGCAGTAGCCAATAACTAGTAATAACTAGTAATAATTACATGTAGCTATGTATAACGTTATTGACTATATGCTAACATTATAGTCGATTTTATACTCAGTTTGCGACCGTGAAGTACTGTAGGGGCTTAAATGCTGTACACCTCTAAGCAAAACCATGCCTTCAAGCAAAAACCTCCACAAGACCCAGCAGAGCTCGTGTCAACCGCATGTGCTCCTACTTCCTACTTCCTTGATGCCCGCAACTCCACCCCTCCAACGGGATGTACGCTTGCTACGTCATCACCACGCGATCCTGATGTAAAAAAATCTAAGTAACAAAACCAAAATAAATCTCTCGGTGCTGCTAAGACCTTCTCCTCAAGTGACATCATCAAGAATAAATGAATATTCCTAATTTAGTTTTGCTGTTTAAACACTATTTACAGTTTAATGAAGTTGAATTAAAATATATTTAGGTTGTTCAAAAGGAAAAATCAACACTTTTTAATGACTGTTTCTTAGGTGTCATACAGATCACTTTTTTTATTTTTTTATTTAGCAATCAGTTGCAGAAATAATGCAGTGGATTACCACTAATTATACAGTATTCAAATTGTAATTCTAATTGTTAAATCTATTGACTGAGTCAAACACATTTTTTGTACGTTAACTTCTTTACCACTTTGTTTAGAGTACTGGTAATGAACTCAGAAACCTAGGTTCTAAATTCCAATCAGACTTTACCTGTAAGTGTTTTTGGGTAAAACAGGTAAAACACCCAATAATGTACATTTTTACTTCTAAAATCCTCTTTCTATAATTGCAAAGCACAGCGCTTTATAAATAAAAATTCTAGAATAAACATACAATGTGCACTAATTGGTGTGGAATTCAATATAATTTAGCTGACTGTGTCAAAATAAGCAACAGTATATAAAATTGAAGAGCTGCTTGGTACCTGAAGGGTTGGTTACCATTTACTGGGCAGTATGTAAGTAAAACCATGCTCATAATAGCAGTTCTTTTCAAATTGGATAGTCATGTAACACTGAATCTTAGTGAATCACGTGAATGGCAAAATGGAGGCCAAAATAGGTGATTGGAAGGAATTTTGTATCTCTGCTATAGTCACATTTTGGGTGTTATGAGCTTCAATTTAGCAATTTGGAAATAATTAACTAAAATTTGGTATTTAGTAAATAAACCTGTGAGTAAATAACACCATAAGTGTGACACATCTAAATAAATGTTTTCTCATTTATGCAGGGATTATGCCTACTTTGCAGTTTTCATTGCCTGTTAACGCATGTAGAAGAAACAACACTTGCCAAGATTGGAATTTTAATGAGAGCCGCGTCTTTTCTACTGCTAGCTTTTTCAACTACCAAATGGATGGTTTTCTTAAGTATGGCTATTTTATTTACTTTACAGTTTATTTACTAATATTTGATGATTCCAGTATGTCTGAATATAGCGTATATCCGTTTAGTGTTAGTGATACTTTCTATTTAAAACATTATAGTAGAGAAAAATGCTTATCATAGAAATTCAATATGTATTTGAGACATAAACTGGTGTTTGTAGAAATATTTTTGTATCATATGTTTTAGGTATCCTGCAAAACATCCTGCCTTGGACGAGGTATGAAAACATTAGATATTTCATGAAAACATCAGTTATTACACAAAAACTTAAGCATGATCATCGCACTATTAAGAGATTTGTGGCTGATTCAGAGCACAGATGGGTTTGTGCAGATAAAGGCACATTGAGGAAGACTTCTGCCAGATCCATGCATCGGATCAAGAGAGCAGCTGCTAAAATACCATTACATAGCAGCAAACAGATATTTGAAGCTGCTGGTGCCTCTGGAGTCCCACGGACATCAAGGTGTAGAGTCCTCCAGAGTCTTGCAACTGTGTATAAACCTTCTATTCGGCACCACTAACCAATAAAGCAACGGCTGCATTGGGCAGAAAAATACATGAAGACTAATTTTCAAACAGTCCTGTTCACTGATGAGTGCCGTGTAACCCTGGATGGTCCAGATGGATGGAGTAGTGGATGGTTGGTGGACGGCCACCCTGTTCCAACAAGGCTGCGATGTCAGCAAGGCGGTGGTTGAGTCATGTTTTGGGCCGGAATCATGGGAAGAGAGCTGGCTGGCCCCTTTAGGGTGTCCCAAAGTTGTAAAGATCAAATCTGCAAAGTATGTGGAGTTTCTGACTGACCACATTGTTCCCTGGTACAGAAGGAAGAACTATGCTTTCTGTAATAAAATCAACCTCATGCATGACAATGCACCATCTCATGCTGCAAAGAATACCTCTGCATCAATGGCTGCTATAGGGATAAAATGAGAGAAAGTCATGGTGTGGCCTCCATCCTCCCCTGACCTCACTCCTATTGAGAACCTTTGGAGCATCCTCGAGCAAAAGATATATGAGGGTGGGAGGCAGTTTACACCCAAACAGCAGCTCTGGCAGGCTATTCTGACATCTTGCAAACAAATTCAAGCAGAAACTGTCCAAAAATTCACAAGTTCAGTGGATGCAAGACTTGTGAAGCTGCTATCCTATGTTAAAATGTAATGTAATGTAAAAATCTAAACGTTAAAATGTTGTTATAAGTTTGATTGAAATAGCTTTTCATTTCAGTAAATATGCTACAAATGACAATTTTCAGTTCTTTACAACCTATAAAGTGTTTTGAAACTTACTGTGCGTAATAATTTGGAACAGTGCATTGTAAGTTTTTTTATGTTTAAAAAAAAAAATACTGTTATCATTAGGAGGTTTGTACAATAAAATTTGAATTGTACTCTTAATAGTTGATAACATGAGAATTATGCTGACTGTTATTTACATCAATTATTTAGGTAAATGAGAAAAATATAATTTGCATAATAATTTGGAACAGGGTATATGTATCAACAACCTAATATTTCACATGCCCTCAGCTATGGTATGACATAGTCTTCAATGCCCCTTATAATTGGTACTATGCTGCTGGCAGTGGCGTACACATGACCCATGGGGCCCCGGTGCGAAAACTGATCCGTGGGCCCCCCCGTGCGCGCGGGCCGGGCCGCAACACATGGCGGTGGGCACCTGGTCGCAGGGGTTACAGGGCTGCGACCCCTGCGACCGCGGTATGTACGCCAGTGCATGCAGATGCACACACACTTAAAGGACCACTACAGACACCTAGATCACATCAGCTCAATGAAGTTGTCTGGGTGTCAGGTCCCTCTAGTTTTAACCCTGCAGCTGAAAACATAGCAGTTTCAGAGAAACTACTATGTTTCACTGAGGGTTAATCCAGCCTCTAGTGGCTGTCTCACTGACAGCCGCTACAGGAGCACACTGAACGTCCATAGGAAAGCATTGAGTAATGCTTTCCTATGGGCGGTTTGAATACGTGCGCGGACGCATTCGGAGCTGAGAGGCTGAGGGATCCCCAGCGCCAAGGGAGTCCGGCGCTGGAGAAAGGTAAGTGCTGAAGACACACACTCTCACTTACAGACGCATACACACTAGCTAACAGACACACACATTTACTGACAGAGACACACTCAGCGACAGACATACATACACACTCACTTACAAAACATACACTCTCATTGACACACACACACACACAGTAAGACACACACAGTAACACTCACTAGCAGACACACACACTAACACTCACTAGCAGACACACACACTCTAACACTCACTCTAACACTCACACTCAATCTAACACTCACACTCAATCTAACACTCACACTCAATCTAACACACACTCTAACACTCACACACACTCTAACACACACACACACACACTCTAACACACTCTAACACACACACACTCTAACACTAACACTCTAACACACACACACTCTAACACACACACACACACTCACTCTAACACACACACACACTCACACACTCTAACACTCTAACACACACACACACTCTAACACACTCTAACACACACACACTAACACATGTAATTTTTTAATAATCCCCCAGCCTTACATTTTGGAGTGCTGGGGGGATTCCCTGGGGTCCAGTGGTGCTGCTGGGCTCCTGGGCGGGTGGCTGGTCGGGCAGGCGGGCGCGCGAGGGAGCACTCAGTGCTTCCTCTTCAGCTCCCTCGCGCGCCGCGTAGGGATGCCGGTGCTGGAAGATGACGTCATCTTCCGGCTCCGGCATCAGTGCGGTGCGCGAGGGAGCTGAAGAGGAAGCACTGAGTGCTCCCTCGCGCGCGCCCGCCGGGGTCAGCAGGGCCAGCCTGGGGGGGCCCTGGGGTGGTCGGCTCCTGGGCTGCCCTGTGGCTACATACTGGGTCGCAGGGGCGGCCGGGCCCCCTGGTGGGCCGGGCCCGGTCGCAACCGCGACCCCTGCGACCCTGGTATGTACGGGGTATGGCTGCTGGGAAATTTTTAATTAATATAAAAAACAAGTCAATGTCTAAGAGTTCACTTTATGCTATACATCTGCTAATGGAAAAAATGCAGAACAATTTAACATTTTTCTGGCTGTAGGTTTCATGCCATGGTTTTGTCTCCTGTGTTTTGCTTTATTCACCAGCTGCACCCTTCTGAGAAAATTGTGATGTTGATTGCCTTGTCATTTTTGCAGGACTTGCAGATGTAGATTGTGAAAAATATAATTTTATGGCAGATATTATATTTTATGCCAGTAATATGCACTGTTGCAAACAGACATCTGTTTCCACATACATGCATTTCCAAATCTGCAGTGTATGCCTACATCTTTATTATATAATATTTACTTCATTCTCTCTTAAGGTTAGATCTATCTATCTATCTATGTTAAAATAAACTAACAATGAAATTATAAACAGACAGACAGACTGATTGTCAGGCAGACAGACAGATAGCATGAATAATTATTTTGTACAGCTACAATTTAATTAGACTCACATGTCTGCCTGGACATCTGATTGTTTATGAACATTCTGAGAGATCAGTGTATGCATTATTTTACCATAATACACATCCCTAGCGATAGCATGTTGTATTCCATTAGATTTTAAAATTACAATTAGCACCAGGGCTAGGATGTACTTGTCAGGATTATTGTAGATGCCCAACACGCAGAACTTAAGTAGATATAAAGTAAATACCTTAGATGTATTACCGGGCCTTAGAATGGCCGGATTTAACGTATAAGGCAAAAAGACACAAGACAGGGAAAAGCCAAGACAAAAAAATAACACAAACGATAACAAGCCACAGGTCAAGGAATTGAGATATCAGAATAGTCAGGAGCCAAGCCAAAGGTCAAGGAATACAGAGATCGGATAGTCAATAAGGGAAGCCAAGGTCATATGCACAAGAAATCAATACAAGGTACGCGCTCTCGGATAACCAAATGGAAACCACGACAGGGTCCAGAGTAATGGACAAAATAAGCTTAAATAGCTAAAGGTGCTCCCTGATTGGCTGCAGGGAAGCATGTGAGCATGGGCGTGTAAGTAAAACATTAATTAGAAATAAACAAAACTGGCCCTTTAAGGGTTAAATGTAGAAACCCTTATTTGCTGTAAAGCTGCAGCGGCCAGTGGCTCTAATGGTTGGAGAGCCGACCGCTGTAAGAAGAGGAGAAACCATCACAAGGGGATAGTGATGGGCGGCATTCCCACACCCACGTGGGACTGCCGCCGGGACGTTCCTGCCGGTTATGAGCGAGCACGGCGGGTGAAGACCTGCCAGATAAGAGATTGGCGGCATTCCCCTTGGTGAGTGGGAATGTCGCCGCAACGACCACAAGGACAATGACCTTTCATTTTAATTATATCTGATTATACTGTATTCACTTGAACTTTAATATACAGTTAAGGAATGGATAAGATTTAGACCTTCCAACTTAACTGCACGTAGTTGCATTGTATTTGTGTATATTTCAGTTGTGTATATTTATACCATTTGTATAATGAAGTTATATTAATATACTATGTTTCTGCCATTTGTTCCCTTTTATACATGCATTATCAATGCAAACTAACTAGCTGGGAAGATGGACAACTATATCTCTTTATTCCCTATACTGGCATGTAAGGGAATCTAACTCAAGAAATATGAATAATATACATATGGAACAAGTGTAAGCACAACCCAAGCCATGATGCCGTGCGTGACGAAATGTATCACGTGGGGTATCATGAGACCGGGCTATAATACCCCATCGGACACAGCTGATTCAAGCGCACGCCCATGAAATAGAAGCATCTAATTGGATGGCGAAGTAAGTGAACTACCAATCAGCAGGAGCAAGGGGATATTTAAACTGCCGATATGCAGCATGATGGACACCGATTGAGAAAGCTGTTACTATACAGCGAAACGCATTTCGGGAAGGAAGATTTGTGACTTTTTTTATCATTTTGATTTGTTTAGTTTTGATATAATTATTTAATAAACTTTATTTTAACAAGAACACAAGTTGACCTTCTTCCACTTTGCTGCAATAAGATGTGTTGTAGCCCCCTTAAAGGCACATTCACTTATATACCAGGAGCCAGGTCTAAGCTCCTGAGAAGGTGAGAAGCCACTTTTTCACTGCATTTATTTCTATCTTGTGGAACTTATTACACTAGAAGCCACCTTGCTTCCCTTGTTTCCCTACCCTCCTTCTTTTATATATATATATGGGGATCATCTGAACAAGAAGCGATACAGAGGTACAGTGTCACCAAAGCACACTCACACCCAAGAGATCTGAACCTATTCTAAGTGGCTCTGGCCCATGTGAGTGAGACTATAGTGACTATCTGTTTGTAACTTTTCCTACTATGATACTGCACTATATTTAGTTTTATTCTTTCAGACGAATATACTGTGGTATTTTCCCTGTATGCTGAATATTGTGTTAATCCATAGGGGTAAGTCACTATGTCTTTAAGCGCTCCATAACTACACTAGTGGTTGATTATATATATTCTCCTTCACACTTTGTGTACAATTAATTTATACATATCTCCAGGGCCAGATTAAGAGCCCAGTGGGCCTGGTGCTGACAATTATGATGGGACTATTTACAGAATCTTATCGACCAAAAAAACAATAAAACAATCATACCTCCCAAGCATCATGTATCTGATGGAGATGGTGTTGGAGGGAAACTCAAAGGATGCAGCTATACGAAAACACATACTCTATGCTAATCTCTCTCTAATTTATGCTTTCATCTTTCAAGTAAATCCATATCCCCTAACAGCAGTGTCCAGTGAAGCAGGAAGTCAATGTGCAGGGTAAAAGAGTGTGCCACTGGCACGAATCACGTGACCAGACCTGCCAAAAGGGGTGAACATGCCCAAAAAGGGGGCATGTTTGTCCAAAGAATTGGAAGGCCAGCCTGGCATGAATGCATGATGAATGCATGCCAGACTGTCTGCCAATCATTCAGACTGTCCAACTAAGGGCATACTATGCAGGCAGCACCCTGAGCTTGACATAAATGCATCAAATGATGCGCCTACTCCACGCTTTCTAAGGACTGTCCCCTAGCAATCACATGTCCACTTGTTTCCTTATCATCTTACTAGCAGGCAGAAGTTCCTGTATATAGTCTGAGACAGAGAAAAGGTGTATGTAGTGAGTGTAGAAGAAAGGGGACATGCCACAGTGTTAGAGAGACCAAAGTCTGCATTATGTAAACTTATTTTATTATCAGCCAGTCCACGGAGGTTTTGTTCTCATGCATCCCTCTTAAGCTTCCAAACTTAAAGGGACACTATAGTCACCAGAACAACTACAGCTTATTGTATTTGTTCTGGTAAGTAGAATCATTCCCTGCAGGCTTTTTGCAGTAAATACTATCTTTTCAGAGAAAATAACTCTGATGGCCACTCCTTAGATGGCTGCTAGAGGTGCCTCATGGGGCAGTACTGCCTAGTGTGCAGCACCGCCATTCAGTGTCTCCACCCTCTGCATGCAGACACTGAACTTTCCTCATAGAGATGCATTGAATCAGTTTATCTTCATGAGGAGATGCTGATTGGCCAGGGCTATGTTTGACTTGTGCTGGCTCTGCCCCTGATCTGCCTAGTTGACAGTCTCAGCCAATTCTATGGGGAAGCATTGTAATATTATTTATTATATGCTGTAACTTCCTATCCCTGGCCGGTGCTGGTATTGCAGAGTAATTTCCGTTTATTACTTAGAAAAATACCTGCATTTGTATTGCCTGTATAACTGCAATACTGGCACTGGCCAGGCAGCCTCAAATACCAGCTATGCCAGTAAAATACCAGTCAGGTGGCAAACCTAAGAATAGTGTGTAAAAATTTTTTAAAATAAATAAAAATTATTATTATTATTTTTAAAATGGGCCCATTCCATGGGCTTGGGCCTGGTGTTGCAGCTCCATCAGCCCCTATGTTAATCCGGCCCTGCATATCTCTTTAGGAGAGGAGAGTCCCTATATCTATATAGTAGCTGCTGTAAATTTATTACTGTCATATTATTCAAAGCGCCTATTCTGCAGACATATATCTATTATTTCCTTGTATACTCAAAATAATACTTGCAGGCAGAAGATGCCTCCATTCATGTGTTTTCTGTCCTCACAATATACAGAGAGTGTATATGAACAAAATGGTATGATTATGTATATTTCAGTGCACAAATATCCTAGTGCTGCACTTAGATTAAGATATTCAATCTATAGCCCTGGCTATAGCCCAGGACATATGGGGGTGGCAACCAGCACCACTGAAAAGAGCGGCGGCAAATTGTGTCCAGGAGGACTATATAAGAGAACCCCGACACCACCAAACACTGGTCTGTACTCCATGAGGTTAATCCGGTACAGGAGGCCGGTGACAACAGGGCTCACCACAGGCAAGTGGTATGGCTGAATGGACAAGAGGCCCAGGGACTGAGAGACACCAGGGCTACAGTGCCCCTGGTACAGCCACACAGAGTCAAGCCATCCCCATATATCAGATGCACCGTTGCAGTTAGGGTGGCCGGAGGGGCCATCCAAAAATTGCCTACAGCCCGGGTACATATTGATTGCGGTACCGCAGATAAGTCCCTCGAAGTGTGAATTATGCCAGACTTACCGGCAGAAGTACTCCTGGGAAATGACTTGGGGTGTTTAACCTCCCAGTTTGTTCCACCAGCCCTGGAGGGAGCACTACCTATAACCACCCGGCAGCAGGCATGAGCGATTGACTCCTCACACTCTCAGGAATCCCAGGTAGGAACTGATACCCCCCGACCTCGACCATAAACACAACTCCCTACTGGGGCACCCCACAAAACTTTGGGAAAGAACAGATAGAGGATCCCACACTAGGTGGGTATAGGTGGGAGGCAGACACCTCGCAGAGGGACTTAGATCAGGAACGGTTCCAATGGGAGAAGGGACTGTTGTACTGGGTGACTGGAGTCAAGTGACCAAGAGACAATTAGTAGTACCCCAGAAATACCATGGTGAGTTTGTCAGAATCAGCCACGATATATCCTTAGCAGTCCACTTAGGCTTAAAAAAGACTAAGGACCGGCTGACACAGGTGCTCTTTTGGCCTGGAGTCACCCGGGACTTACAGGAATACTGTAGGACATGCGATGTGTGTCAAAGTATAGGAAAGAGGATGACCACACTAGGGTTAAACTTAGACCCCTCCCCATAGTAGAGGAACCCTTGTACCGAGTAGTGGTAGATTTAGTAGGTAGAAAAAGAAAAAGAAACCACGCCCAGAGAGTATATACAAAACTTGATACGTACACAAATATTATGAAGTTATTTACGCAAAAAAAGAGCAGAAGAAACAATAAATGATGCATGCGTTCCACCATGGTTACAGGAAATGCCAATTACCACACCAGGAAGTTAGAGACTGCCTATAAAAATTGAACTTTATGAGGATGATACCACACTTCTGAAGAAGCCTTTGAAGAGGCGAAACAGGTGTATATTTTTATTGTTCTTATTGCTTTTTGTTTGGTTAATAAATAGTGTATTTTATATTTATATTTACACTTTTATTTTTCCATTCTATACTTCCTGGTACCATCATATTCCTAGGTGGGGATTATACCACTAACACTGTTTATACCAGAACATGATGCCCCATTCATTGAGTTGATTCCCAAATGCCGAATGTATCCTTGCGGCCATTATACAACAGGGCAACTTGTGGGAAAGGAGAGAGATAGGAATATCAGGCATACAACAATATAAAAATAACAGTGAAGTTGTGTATAGATAAAGTGATGGACAGAAATAAAATCTATAATCCATACATATAATATTAAAATTAATAAAACTATGTGTAACATTAACATGATAAAAATTGGCAGGATATTAGCTTTGATTGATTCATGAAATAAACATACAAAATAATTCTCAGAAATTGATCATAAAAATTAATAGAAGGAATGTGGATATTTGAATATGTGTAAAAAGAAGTACATACATAGATATCAAAAAGTTATGTACCACTCTAATGATAGATTGAGCATAAAGGAAACTGATTTTTAAGAATAAGAATGGGTATAGAAGTTGTTATAATATATTACTAAAGGTATAGAATGTTCCCAAAAAATACTTTAAAAAAAAAAGTAAAAACAGTAAAAAAATTAATCAAAAAATTATTTTAAAAATTAATTTATATACATCTTAAAGGAATACCTTAACTTGATAAAAAAAATTTAATAAATCAAATTCTAGGTTTAACCCCATAAGGACACATGACGTGTAAAATCATGTGTGTTTTGGACTTTTTTTTTAATATATATCTTTTTGGTTTAATTTTAATGTTTGATTTATAGTTGTTTCTATAGTTTTTTGTTCATATCCTTATTGAGTAAATCTTATTTTTAAATCATCTGCTTGCTTTTTGAACACGGTAGTCTCTGAGCAATTTCTCCTTAGTCTAATAATTTGGCCTTTATGTATGCTTTCCAGCCATATTTTGTTATGGCAACTGTCTGTGTATATGTAATTATTAACGTGTATGTCTTTAACCCCTTAAGGACCAAACTTCTGGAATAAAAGGGAATCATGACATGTCACACATGTCATGTGTCCTTAAGGGGTTAAAGTGCGTTTTGGCATTTAGTTTATTGTCTTTTATATAAATCTTAAGATATAGTAAGCCTAGTCCATCAGGGAAGAAGTATATTTTTACGGTGGTGGACTACGCTACTTGATACCTTGATGCCATGTCCCTCTCTAATATCCATGCAGAGACCGTAGCAGAAGCTCTGGTGCAGGTCTTCACTTGAGTAGGATTCCCTCGGGAAAATCGTGTCCGATCAGTGGACACAATTCACAGCAGCCATTAGTCAACAGCTTTGGTGAACGGACTCAGTGAACAATTGCCATTATTTGTGCTGAAAAACCCCCACTCGACTTATACTCGAGTCAGTGTCTGTATTATGGCAACTTACATTGCAGTGGAGCTGACCGGACCAGAGGAGAAGGGAGCTGACAGGAGCTGCAGGAAAGGTAAGTAACAGCTCTCTGCCAGCCCCCCTCCTACACAGCCCATCCACTGGACCACCAGGGAATAAGAGCCCCCCTCCCTGGCCAGCTAACAAGCAGGGAGGGGGGATGAAAATAAAAATTAAATAATAAAAAAAAATAATATTACAATAAAAAAAATTAAATATTAAAATTAAAAAAGTAAATAATAAAATAAAAAAATAATACTAAAATAAAATTAAAATATTAAAATTTAAAAAAATTAAAATAATAAAAATGCCCTTCCCACCCAGTTCACACACAAACACACACTCATACAAACACGCCCTCTGCATTGTATACACACACACACACTGCATTATATACACACACACTGCATTATACACACACTCATACAAACACACACTCTGCATTATATACACACACACTCATACAAACACACACTCTGCATTATATACACACACACTCTGCATTCACACAAACACACACTCTGCATTATATAATGCAGAGTGTGTGTTTGTATGAGTGTGTCTGTCACGACACTGCTTAGTGGATTTGCCCTCGTGCAGTACTCACACTCACCACTGTTTCTGTTTGGCACTGTTCCTGATTTCTTTTCATTAAGCACTTCACCTGGTCCTTGTTTAGCACCTATTTAGTTTGGTTTCTCCCCTCACTCCTTGTCAGATCATTACCTTTTGTTTCCTGTTTCCCTGGTCTCCTGTGTTCTTGGCTCCTGCATACTGTGACTTGGTCCTGTGTTCTCCTGGTCTTCATCCTGTGTCCTCCTGATCCTGCGTTACTGTGTTCTCCTGGTCCTTCGCTGCTGTGTCCTCCGATCCAGTGCTCTGGCTCCGTGGTCTCTGATTTACTACCAGCGATCCTGTCCCTGCAGCCTTGCTGATTTATTCGTTCTTGTTGTCACTACATTAGTCTTGTGACTTTGGATCTGTGCCCTACCTGATACCCGTGGTAGCTGCACAATCCTACCCTAATACCAAAGGACTGTTACAGTATTTGTTGCCTGCACGATTTGTGCTTATTTTGATTTACAGTGTATATATATTTTGTGGCCTTGTCTGTGTATGTATATATTTTATTTTTACTTTCTGCTTTGGTTCCCTGTAAATATATATTTCTTGATTTAACCTATTTCATTTGTGTCTTGGCATTTATTTGCTATAGTGGTTCCCACATTTAAAGGGACAGTGCTGCTCCAGGGAAGCACCCCTTCATGTCATTACAGTGTCCTTATATAATGCAGAGTGTGTGTGTGTGTGTGTGTGTGTGTGTGTGTATATATATAATTATAAAAATCACAGAATTTCATAGCCCCAAGTTTTACCCTCGACTTATCCACGAGGCATAGCATATTTTACAATTGTTGATCACAAAACTGCACTCGACTTATACATGAGATCAACTTATACACGAGTATAGATGGGAGTCAGCCAGAGTATAGGGGATCTGTTACACAAAGTGCTCCATCAAATGCACATATGGATGTCCATAAAATAATATGTGGTTCTGGCTCAGCACAAGACAATAGTGTAATCTAAATGTGTATCTTTTTCAAATACATTGTGACACAAAGATTGACCCATAATAGTGGATGTGTAATTGATTTGCCTGTAATAGTAGACCAATTCCACTAGAGATCCCTGTATAATGAGAGCCTACTATATGCAGTAAGAAGATGAGAAGATTATTTATTTGATTTGAATGTAAGGAAGGAAATACAGATGTTAAAAATGATTTCAACCCTTTCCTATTTGATAAATGAAACAGCATTTGGGGGTAATAATACATATATCCCATAAATACCTGTTGCACACCATACTTATATTTTTATTAGTGATGCCTCTCTCTTGTCATGGTGTAATCTTTCTGTTCTTGACATTTGCCTGCATAAGTACAGGTGGTTTAGGGGCTGGAAACTTAATTATTCCATACATAAACATTACAGAATGTATTACAGTTTAGAGGGAATGGAATCTCTGCTTATAATTATTCTATACCCCTTTCTTTAGTCTGCCTGATATTTGTGCATGGTGTTTACACAGTTATGTAAGAATCCATAATAACACATAAGAATCTGAATTATTTTAATGTGTTGTCCCTTTTTAATATATAGTTTTATTGAATGTATTGATTGTAAAATTCAATACATTTCTAAATTGACTTCATGTTTTTATCTTATATATATATTTTTTTTTTTTTTTTATCTCTTGAGGCATGTTTAAAACCTCTTCTCACTTGTACATCTCTTTAATCAAAGGATATGTAAGCTGCTTTTTGTCTCTCTTAATGTTGGTTTTCTCTTTCTATTTAAGTATACTTTTTGTCAACCACGTATTTTAAATGTTAGTCATTTAAAATATGTATGTTTATGGTAAATATATAATCAAACTTAACTTGTATTTATTAGTGCTTTATTTCAATTGCATATATTATTTGCAGTGTAAGATTACATTATATTCTGTATATGACAATTCTTCATGTCTTATAAGCATTTGGGAGAGCTTTAAAAGGCCCCTGAATTTTGGTGTAATAATAACGTCTCCTCTTTATTATTCAATTTGAATTTTTTTTTTACTATAGAAGTTCATGACTTTTTATTCTTGTAAGAAAGAAATCCCTCTGGCGATAAAAGGGATAATAGCTTTTGGCGGTTGGGTGCTGTCACATATTAACTTTTATTGCCATCTTTTTAATATATTAAGGCCATTTAATGCTTGGTAAAATTTATGATCGCAAAATTTAAACACAAAACCTGTTAGAGCTTTCAGTCATTCCATCAAATTTTGACAAGCCTTTTGTACTTACATCAGCATGTTGACAATACAGTTTTGTTTTCTTGATAATGGATTTAAATGTAACAATTAGCCTGCTAATATAACAGAAATACTATATTGAAGAAAATATAAAGAAATATTTAATCATAACATATATTGTCAAGTGTTTTGTTTTCATCTTGCCTTTACTTTCAATTAACTTTCTTTCTTCCAGCAGATCCTAAAACCAATGTTGAACTGAATTCAAGCTAATTAACAGATGGCTTAAGTTACCTTCATGTATTAGATTGTGATGTTTCTTTAGCTTGTGTAAAACTGTTTCCCTCTTTATGTAGTACATCCCCAAAATATTCACATTTTACTTGGTGAATATGTCTCTCTGTTTAACTGTTCAATCTAATTGTGCCTTTGATGTGCCTCTAAGGTTTCTCAAGTTCACACCTGTTCAACTTATGTTGAGTGCTCGGTAGTATGCAATATAATCTGCTTGCATGAGAACCTTCCATCTAGCCCAAAGTCTGTCTAAATTTCCACACACAAAAAAATTAAATACCAAGCATTGAATGTGCCTCTCAAATTTCAAATGTCAGGGATAATCCCCAAATCAGACCTGCAAAGAATGATTTGGATATCCTCTACCATAGTTAGAAGGGACATTCTGCAATAAGAGTAGAATGTACTTTTTTATGTTGAAACAAAACTAAATTTGGTTAGTTTTAAACATTCATTTAAAATATGGGGATTCTGAATTTTATCAATCGTCAATTTTGATTAGGCCTTATCGGTATGTATAGCCTTTGAGGGCAACATAAAAACAATATTTATTTTGCTCACTAATTGCAGACATTATAGGCTAAAACAAATGCAGAAAAATCTAAATGATGTTCCCCTACTAACCTGGGATTAGTGAAACATGGTATATATATATATATATATATATTTTTTTTTTTTTTATTATTTTTTTTTTTTTTTTTATTTATTTTTTTTTTTTCCTCACACCATCAATAGCAGGATAAGAGTTGATAGCATGTCAAGAAGGAAGGCAGAGATCTGGATATCTGTCTGATAGAAACTATTCACGCAGAAAATGGGTATTGCATCACATGCAACCTTATAAAGGGCAGTTAAATGAAACTGTATTCTCATCACTCATTAGTCACAGTATACAGAAAATGAAGGAAGAGGCAGGAAGGATCTTAGACAGGATCTGTTGTCCTTTAAATTCCTATAACGTCAAGCATGCTATATTTATCAATACTGCTAAGTTTCTACAAGCACATCTAGTGCCATCATTTTAATCTGCTCCCAGTGCATATATATATATTAAACAATAATAATAAAGCCCTACCTCAGTGGCAGAAGAACAGGGGTTGCTGAGGCTGTGAGTATGACTGAGCCCTTTGTGTTCCACCTGTTAATGGGTGGGCCCATGAGCTGGCTGACAGGCTACCTTAGTGCTACGTAAGGTTGGACGGCTGTGCATGAATGAGGGAGCTGTAATCTTCATGTTCATCTTCCTCTGCTCCATCAGCATCCTGCATTGATGCTTGGAGCTGGGATATGATGTCACTGCGACCCTAGCATCACTAAATGGTGCATGAGGGAGCAAAGCAAGAAGAGCATGAAGGTGACAGGATCCCATCAGCCCCATTGGATTCTAATCCAGCTCTCCCAAAGGTAGGGAGTCTGGGTGGACTTAAATACAAAAATGTGTGTGTATCTAAGTGTCTCAGTATGTATGTGTGTCAGTGTTTGTGTGTGTCAGTGAGTGTGTCTGTGAGTGTGTGTCCATCTGTCAGGATCCAATCCTGACAACTGTTCTATGTTCATTTATTTCTGTTACTTTAAATCATGTTCCAGCTCTCCACCACTAGTGGCCTCCCTAGCCACTAGTCACCTGAGTCTCTCACCTGTATAGCATGAATCAAGTATGCTATAAAAGGCCACTCCCAACAAACCAAGTGGCCTTTACATTGAAGTTGAGAAGCAATGTGTGACTTGCCTTCATTGCTTCCAACCTGATTCACTACCAACCCTGCTCCATACCAACCTGTAATGCCTGCAACTCTATTTTATCCTGCCAACCTGGTTTACTTAGAAACCCTGCTCCATACCAACCTGGATTGCTCACAACTCTGCTTTATCCTGCCTACCTGGTTTACTTCCATCCCTGCTCCATACCAACCTGGATTGCTTACAACTCTGCTTTATTCTGCCCACCTGAATTATACAAACCTGCTTAACCCCTATGTAAACATTGCTGCTTACTCTTATTTACAAGGTGTTATATTCCTACCCTTAAACCTTATTGTTCTTTATACATATCTAATTATTCTTCCTATACTGTTATCTCTTGCTTTCTTATTATTTGTAAACCTGTTTATTATTATTTTTATAGGGCATATTGCCTTAATGTTTATTTCTCTCACTTCCCTTCTCCCTATTATTTAATTCTATAACCTAACCTGCTGATATGTCAAAACCTACCAATAAAGCCTCTTTAGTTAACTCTGGCGAAAGCCTCCTACCTGACCCGAACAAGATCATGATACCATCATTGTGTCCAAACAGTGAGAGCGTGTCTCTGTCAGCAAGTGTGTGTGTGGTTTTTCAAATCAGTGTGTGTATTTCAGTGAATGTGTGTGTGTCTGTCAGTGAGTGGTTTTGTGTCTGTCAGTGAATGTGAGTGTATCCTGGAAAAACCTTTACAACATTGTGACTGATTTAATGTTATTGACTATTATATGACTGTAAATGGATCTGAGATATGATTCCTTCTGGAATGATGTTAAGTCGTCTTCCTTCTTCTTGCATTAATTGTATGGCAGGTAGAATCAACAAGGTAAGGGCTTGCTTCCCCTGACATTGGGTCAGACCAGCCGTGACACCATTCATTTGAGCTGACCAGTCCTAAAAAAAGATTAAGGAAATGTGTTTCTCTATTTGTATGGGGAAACTGATCTTAACCAAAATTGATCTTTAGAATGTATTAAGCTCTTGTCAAACATGGTTTATGATTTAGGTTTACCATTGTAATTCTTAACTTTCTTAACTTAACAAAGATAAATCAAATAAGTCTGACAATTAAATAACACAAACTGTGCACTAGCAGTGTCATCAGGCTTATGGAACAGCTTGCCTTAATTCACTGGCAGGTTGTAATTTATTTGGTGTTTTATAGTCATAAAATTCTATTTTATGTTTGTCCAACATTTATTAAACTGAGCATTTATCCATACTAAAACACGTTTTTACACTATATCATGATACTTCATATATTTTATATAAGGGTTCCTAAAAAGGTTATGTAAATTAACTACCAAATGTGTACTAGAACAAGTGTTTGTTTATTAATCGGTTAAACGTGATTATAGAGTTACGTTTCAATACTAGCATTGTTTATAAAATAAATTTGAAGTGGTTGTTATAAAGAAGTCGTTTTATTTTTTATTTTTTTCTATTTATTTTTATGCTTGAACATAATTACATATGGTGAAAAATCATATTACATTTGTAGGTGTTCTCAAAATACATATAACTTAAGTACATTTAAGTAACATTCTATTTTATAGTTAATTTAAAGTTTACTTTTTTCTTTCAGGTTCAATAATAAATGCCCCTAGTGGATATACGATGGCAGTGCTAAGATCGCTCTCATCTAAGATAGCATTTCCCAGTGAACAAGGTAATATCTGTCTGTCTGTCTGACACTCTTCTGTCTCTCTGCCAGACTAATGCTTTTGTACCTATTAGACATAAACTGAACTGAACAACGCAACAGTGTTTATTCAGTAGGCTGCAAAATAAAATCATGCAATTGAATAATTATTTTTGTTAGTATTTTGTGTTCTTCTTCATGGGTTCATGACATCATTGCCTGGCATTACAGTTTATTTAGATATATGTATGCACATATTTTTCTAACTGTGAAAACTAGCTAAAGCTACTTTTTTAACATACATATAAAAATAAAACAATATGTTTGGCTGTTATAGAATTTGAAAGTTACCTAAAAATGTTAGTGATTGTATTATTTGGGATTATAAGGAAGACAAGCTTTAATTTTGTTTTTACTGTGCTCAAACCAGGGCTGCCATCAGAAACTTTGGGGCTTCTTACACTGCTTAAGGCCTGTTCCCACAGAGCCAGCACCCATTCCACCACCATCTTGCAGGCACTTAGAGCTGCGGTCTGTGCCGCCTGCCTGCTGAGATGTATTAAGTGTAGGTGTGGGTGTAGGTGATGTAGTAAGTGTATAGAGGCAATAGTTTGTAGCGATGCAGTGTGTACATTTATATTAATATTT
The DNA here is from genome assembly GCA_933207985.1 of Pelobates cultripes. Taxonomy (NCBI): domain Eukaryota; kingdom Metazoa; phylum Chordata; class Amphibia; order Anura; family Pelobatidae; genus Pelobates; species Pelobates cultripes. The sequence continues at coordinate 179,368,678 of OW240913.1, read as the reverse complement.
GTATATATTATACAACAATTACTTCATATACACAATTATACTTATAATATATAGACTTACTATATATGCATTTAATGAATAATACCCACAGAAATCCACTAAAGTAAGTAAAACTACAGAATGTTTTCAATTAAATTTTGTCCTTTCAACTGACTTACTCACACTTGCTCTTTGCCACACTTACCACAACACTGCACACACTCACACACACACACACACACACACACACACACATTTACTGACCCATCTACCCAGCACAGCGCTCCCCTCTTGCCAGTCACTTCACGTAGCATGGGGAAGTAATTAACAGACAGAGGGGATAGGGAGAAATAGACACAAAGAGGGACTAGGGAAGGTGAAAAAAAAAAACAAAGGGGTTGTGGGGCAGAGACAGTGCCGGGGGGAAGAGAAACAAAAAGGGGTTGGGAAAGGGGAAATAGACATACACAGAGGCTGTGACGAAGAAACACACAAAAGGGAGAAAGAGTGGCTGTAGAAGGGGAAAAGGGTGCTGGAGGAGAGAGACACATAAAAGGGCTGGGAGGAAGTAATAGTAACACAATGGGAGTTTGTAAGTGTTACAAGTGAGTGTTGTAACTGACAAACAAGGGGGTGTAATCACTCAAACGTGGGTAAGAAAATAAAATATAGTATAGGAAAGACAATAGAAGTATGACATTCAAAAAAGGGGATTAAAATAAACACGAGTAAAGATGCATTTATTTTTTTGTGGGTGGGAGGGTGACAAAATGCATCCTCATCTGTGTAGCCAAAAGTCAATGCACAGGCCTAGGGTAAGAGTGGAGGCAGGCAACAATGTTAAACTGGGGGTTGTAATAATTGACAGAGCTTCAAATATAGTGAAAGCGCTGCACAATGATAACATCTGTCTGGGTAGCACACATCCTCCATCTTGTAGTCTGCAATCTGAAAAATAAATAATAGAGTAGTGAGTGTAATTGAATGGTACAGAGGATTGCTGGGCACTCCTACCACAGTGTGAAAGCAGGACTTTCCACACAGTCTAAGACAAGATGTCAGTACTCCTAGAACTCTACTTTGGAGGGTAATCCATAGTCTGGCATCAGACCAGTACACTGGATTGTATCTCCACTGGGTAAAGATGATTTGACAGTGATTGTTCAACCGTGGCAGTTCTTAAACAATTCAGGGATGCCACTAAATCTTAAATCTGAGCACTGCCAGTCTAGGACTGGTCATCCCTGTGTTCACCCATCTAGGGAGCATGATGGATGTCTTCTACATCCTGATTCAATAGCACTGATCACGAGACTAAAGGATCAGCTTGAAGTGAGCCTACATGAATGAGCTGAAAATTCTCACGAACTGATGCTAGTGTGCCTTCGTGATCTTGCACTCAGAATTAATAGCATACCAGCTTGGAGGCAGAAACTGATACTAAGGGTATGCTACACGCAGCAGAAGAGGGGAATGCTGTCTGAGGGAGAAGTGTAGGAAAAAGCTTAAATGCATGCTATTCCCAGAGTGGAGCAACTGCATTTCGGGAAGAGGAGCTTGGGTGTGTAGGAAGATCCAATGAGAAAGCAGGCAGCAGAAAGGAGAGTAGTGTCTCTGAAATGGTCAGAGTTTACATATCTGAACCTTCTTTCCCCTTAATTTCAATTGCATTAGCTACTGAGTTGACAAGAAGAGTGTGTGGCTTGCACTCTCATTGGTTGTACAGGAGCTGCTATCATGTCCAGCAGCCACTGTCCAGAAAGAGCACATATTTTCTGTAACAGAGTAATTAACTGAATTCCCAGTGCTCACAGATGTCACCTCATCTGATGAATCAGATTGCCTTTTTCAAGATCAATCTGCACAAGTTGGGATACCCTGCTTTTCATTTTGTCTGTAATTGAGGTTAGGGTTTCTCATTACCCTTCCAGGTGATATGTCAGGTAATAGAGTTTAAGAGAAATGGAAACCATTTTTTTTTGTAAATTTCTTTTATTCAAGCAATTTTCATTTAATGCAGAAAAAGAAAAAACATTGTCGCGGACACGCAGGTCCAATAAAGGCTTTCCCAGTTCATGTCTCAGACATGAGATAGTTATTGTGAACAACATAGTGACATGCAAGTCATCAAACAGTTTAAAGACGTATACTAGTTGGGCTCATGGGTCCTATAAACCTTTGTGTGGATGGGGTTTTCCCTCTCTCGTACGGTTGTTGTGGCTATAGTATATCACCCAGTGTGACAAAGGTGGTTGGTGTCTTGTGTCTAGGCAGGTGGTGTGTGTTGACCAACCGTATGGGGGGGAAACCGGGTGTTGTGTGTGCCTTGCCGTTCAGTTCTCAGATCTTTGGTGGCAGTGGGGTATACCCCTGTTGATCTGGCTGGGGTGGAGGTGGTTTGTACCGTCTTTAACTCCCGCCTTTGGCGTGAGTGCAAAGTTAGGCTTGTTTCTCCTTGTCTTATCCTTAACTGTGAACCCCTGTCCCTTTTCCTGTTTTTCCTGTCTGATTCTCTTTGTCTCCTTCATTCTTGACTTCCTTACACCTTTCCCTTTCCTTTCCCTCCTTTCTTATTCTCTCTTTTTACTCTTGGCTTTCCCCTTCTTGTTCTTTTCCTTCCCCCTTTGCTACCCTTATCTTTCCCCTCTCTTCCCTTCTTTGCTTAGAGGGTGCCCCTCCGTCTGGAGCCTCTACGTCTTATGAACTTCTCTACTTTGTCGCCTTCCCGTCCGCGGGTTCCCCCAGGGGGGGACCGGTGGGGGGGGATTGGGGGGGAGAGGGGGAGGGGGTGTTTTATTTATTATGATGTTGATTCTGGTGTTTTCCCTGTTTGTTTGTGTAGTCACTCCCTCAGTCAAGGTGGTCGTTTGTCCCTTCAGGTGTCTGCAGTCACGTCAGCAGGTCCTGGAAGTCAGTGTTAGTCGAGGTCAGTATCCAGTGTGTCCAGATCGTCATGTACGTCTGGGTCCTCCCCTCTGCCAGCAGGGAGAGCTCTTCCAGAGCTCTCAGCTCCTCCATTTTTTGGTACCACGTCCCCAGCGGGGGCGCACATTGTTTTTTCCAGTAGAGGGGGATTAGGCTTTTGGCTACATTAAGTATCCGTATTGTTAAGGATTTTTTATATGTTGATGCTTTCGTCTTGGTGTGGTGGATGAGGAATGTTGCGGGGTTCATGGGTGGTGGGGAGTCTGTGAATCTTTTGATGATCGTGTGGATGGTTGACCAGTATGGTTGGATGATTGGACATTCCCACCATATGTGGAGGTATGTTCCCTTGTGCGTGTTGCACCTCCAGCATACGTCGTCCTTCGTGGGGTCGTATAGGTGTGTGTGGAGTGGGGTGCGGTACCAAAGGGCCAGTATTTTATATGCTGTTTCTTGCGTTCCGCTAGATGGTGCGCAGTGTAGTGAGAGGGTGCAAATTTTGTCTCATTGGTTGGGTGTGAATGTAGTGCCTAAAACTGTTTCCCATTTCCCCATGAAGCTTGGGGGTGGCAGCCTTCTCAACCGCATGATCATTCCATAGAGCGTTGACAGGCCCCTCGGCAACGGGTCCGGGTCCATGCATATCTCTTCAAACGTTGTTAAGGGTCTGAGAGTGTGATTGTTTCGGGTGGTTTCTTGTATGAGCCCTTTCAGTTGTCGGTATCTGAATTGGAGCATGAATGGGTGATTGGAGTTCCCCGTCATGGTCTCTAGTGATTTGATGCGGCCGTTGTCTATGGCATGGAAAAGCCTCGGCATGTCTTGTCCCAGCAGCTGGACCAACATTCTTGGTTCCCTTCCTGGCGGGAAGACCTCATTATGGATTAGAGGCATCATTGGGGATGGCGTGGAGGTGAGCGAGAGTGGTACCGCCAGAGCTTGCCATACCCGTACGGTCGCTTTGATTAGGGGGTGTGGAGCAGCTAGCTGCCTACTTTGTTGGGGGTCCAGCCAAGGGAGGACTGCCGTCGGTCTCTCCACCAGGGAAGACTCCACATCTTTCCAGAGTTTCTCCACTCCCTGTTTAGACCACTCCACTATCCTTTGGATGTGTGTGGCTCTATGGTATCTCTTAAAATCTGGCAGAGCTAGGCCTCCCTTGACCTTCGGTAGTGTGAGCACGTCGTGTTGTATCCTGGCCTTCTGTCTCTGCCATGTGAACCGGAGGGCCATCGATCTAAGGGAGGTAAAAAATGCCTCCGGTATGGTCGCGGGGATAGCTTGAAACAGGTAGAGGATCCTCGGTAGGATGTTCATCTTGAGCACTCCCACTCTTCCAAACCATGAGAGGCGCACCTGGTCCCATTCCTGCAAGTCCTTCTGTATAGTGGTCAGGAGTGGTTGGAAATTCGCTGCGTACAGTTGGGCGAGGTCGTTTGTTAGCACCGCGCCGAGGTATTTTAGGGAGGTGGCCGACCATTGGAATGGCAGCGCTCGTTTGAGGGCCGTCGCTCTGGACTTCGAGACGGAGACATTGAGGATCGTGGATTTGGAAAAATTGATTTTAAAGTTCGAGAGCTCCCCGTATTGTTCGAATTCCTTCATTATCGTGGGCATGGATGTTTCCGGCTTAGTTACGAAGAACAGTAGGTCGTCCGCATATGCTGCCTCTGCGTGCTTCCCCGCTCCTGTCTTCAATCCCGGGATATCCGGGTTGTTTCGGATCGAGTTCAGGAATGGTTCCAGGGCTAGCACAAAGAGCAGGGGGGAGAGGGGGCAGCCCTGTCTGGTTCCATTCCTGATCACGAAGGGGTCTGTGAAGGCTCCATTTATGCAGATCCGTGCTGTTGGTTGTGAGTACAAGGCCCTGATCCAGGACATCATGTGAGGCCCCATCCCCAGTTTGTCGAGGACCTGTGAAGTCCCATGCGATCCTGTCGAAGGCCTTCTCCGCGTCCGTGGAGAGCAGGAGAAGGCCCTCCTGTCTAGTTTTTGCGAGGTGGATCAGGGAAAGCGCTCTGATCGTGTTATCGCGCTTCTCGGTGCGGGGTAAATCCCACCTGGTCCTTATGAATCAAGTTCGGGAGGTGGGCCTGCAGTCTCTGTGCGAGTATCTTCGTAAAAAGCTTCAAGTCGTTATTTAACAGTGAGATGGGGCGATAGTTCGCACAATGTTCAGGATCTTTCCCGTCTTTAGGAATTAGGATGATGTTGGCCGCCAGGGTCTGTGTCGGGAATATCTGCCCATCTCGGATCGCATTGAGTGCCATCGTGAGGCGTGGGACGAGAAGTTCCGCAAAGGTTTTGTAGTAGCGTGCTGGTAGGCCGTCCGGTCCGGGGCTCTTGCCCATCTTGGCCGTTTTGAGAGCCCATGCTACCTCGTGCGTCTCGATCGGTTCGTCTAGCTCTGTACTTGCCTCCTGTGAGAGGCAGTTGCCAATGCGCGGTTCTAGGTAGTCTGTTATCCGCGTCTTCCTTTCTGTGTCCGCTCCCTGTCCCCTGGGCGGGTCGAGGGAATAGAGGTCCGCATAGTACGCCCTAATGGTGTTGGCCATCTCGGTCGGCATACTGTGCAGCTTCCCATCTCTGTCTCTGATCCCCGGGATGTAGGCCGCTGCTCTCTTTTTGGCGATCATGCGGGCAAGGAGGGCACCACATTTGTTAGCATTGGTGTAAAAGAACGCTTTGGAGTGTAAGTATGCTCTATGGTGATTGGCATTCAGGATAGAGGAGAGTTCCCTCCTGAGTACCGTTAGCTGTGTCCAGTCTGCTATCAGGTGGGTTTGTTTGTGTCTACATTCCAAAGTCTGTATGTCCTGAATTAGTGTTTTAAGTCTGTCAGATTTGGCTTTTTTAAGCGCGGCGCTTTTCGCTATGAAGTGGCGTCTCATTACGCTTTTATGAGCCTCCCATAGGCATAGGGGCGTGACCTCAGACGTATCGTTTTCTGTAAAGTATTGTGTAAGTCTTTCCCTGGCTTCTGTCGTCACTGTAATGTCGTTTAAGATCGATTTGTTCAGTCTCCAGTTACTGCAGGTGGGCCTATAGAGTGGGGAGGTTAGTGTCATCGTAATTGGAGCATGGTCTGACCATGTCGCTGTTCCAATGTCCGTTCGTCGATCCTCAGTCAGGTAGTAATGTGGAATGAGGAAATAGTCTATTCTAGAGTACGTTTTGTAGGGGATAGAGTAAAAAGTGTAGTCTCGGTCTTCAGGGTGTAAAGCTCTCCAGCAGTCTACCAGACGCTTCTCTCGCAGCGTTTTTGATATGTTTGTTAAGATATGCTGGGGGGTCATAGAGAGGCCTATGGATGTGTCTATGGTCGGCGTCAGGGCCACATTGAGGTCCCCTCCAACAACCAGACAGCCCTCCGCGAAGCCCTCTATTGTTCTAAGTGCTGTGTGTAAAAATTGGTGTTGGCGTTTATTGGGGGTATATAGGTTTGCGAACGTGTATGTGCGGCCTGCAATTGTGCCTTTGACACATATATACCATCCGTGGCTGTCTCGCAGTGTGTCAGTGGGGGCAAAATGTAGCGATCTATGGATCAGGATTGCTGTGCCTTTGGACTTTCCCTCTGGGTTATTACTCAGGAAACATTGTGCGTAATGTTTGTCCATCAGTCTGGGCACGTGGCCCTCTTTAAAGTGTGTCTCCTGAATGAAGACTACCTGTGACTTTTGACTGTGGAAGTGACGTAGGGCATGCGAGCGTTTTTTGGGTTTGTTCATGCCTTTAGCGTTGATGGAGAGGAATTTAATCTCCGCTTGTTTGTGTGTGTTGTGACGTGGCATGTTTGCTATGTTTCAGGAGAATCAGGGTATGGTGGGGAGGGTTGGGGAGTATGGGTGGGCGCTAGAGGGTTTGGTTTACTCCTCAAGTGCGGGTCTGAAGTCGGGGGTGGGTCCCCCTGGGTCCCGCGGGCAGGCGCGGCTTTCAACAAATAGTAACAAATGTAACAGTAATAAACAACAATAATAAACTGTGTCGGTTTTCCAAAAAAGACTAGGGTGTGGGCTAGGTAGGAGTCAGCTGTGCAGCACCTGTCGGCACCGCTGAGTCCTCCCGCCGGTATCTTGGTGCCCCTGTCTACCGGGAACGTGGCCCTCTAACTCCCTCACCCCATAGGGCCAATAGTGGTGGATCCTTCTCCTTTCTAGGTCTCCAGTGTCCCCCGGCCCCCTCTGCTCGGAAGCTATATAATCAGTACAGGTGGTGCTGGCAGCCCCTGGGCCCAGCCCATCCCGGCCCTTTCCCTATCTCCCAGGTGTGTGTTCGAGTGCGTGCTCGTTTGATTGGCTTTACCCTGCTAGTCTCTCCCCTGTGCCCCTAGATCTCCTTTGCCGGGTGGTGAGTTATGTTGCCGTGTTGTGGCTTGTAGGTGTGTGGCTTTAAGGTATATAGCTAGCTGGCCTTACACCTCCCATTTCGTGTCCCTCCCCTTGCCGTGGTGTTCTGGGGGTCCGGTTGGCATTGGGGGCCTGTCCCTTCTCATAGTACTAGCCCTCCCTGGTAACCTCCGCTCCCTCTCTCTGTTGGTCTCTCTCTCTGTTGGTCTGGAGCGAGCCTTTATTCAGCCTCAGCCTCCCCTTTCCCAAATCCCCCCACCCAAACGGGAAAGAGGGAAAACAAGAAAAGAAAAAACCCCCCTGGAGGAAGGGGAAAGCAGAGAGGAAGGGCAAAACAACCCCATACATCTTCCCCCCCCAATATACCCAGAGTCCCCAGTGTTTCTTTCGTGGGTTCCTCGATTGTGCTTGCAAAATGTCTCGTATGCCCACTTCTGATGGTCCCCCCACCCTCCCATGGCACGTGGGTGTCTGAGTGTTTTAACGGCTAAGTGTGTGGCCCATGTGTGGTGTAGGCCTACGTGCGGAGTGTCCCAGTGCATAGTTACGAGTTCCATGCGTGGCTCCTGTCTTGTATGTCCGTTAACGTGTTGCCCCTGCAGGCCTCACGGTCTCCAGTCTTGTTCGGTGTCTGCGCTGTGTCGGTGCAGGTTCCCCCTGGGGTGTAGGTGGGCTGTTGTAGAAATCCAGTGGATCTGGCCAGGTCATATTAAGGGGTGGCAAGTGGAGATCTTCTGACAATTCCTGTAGGTCCTGTGGGGTGCGGATCGGTCTAGGGCCGTTTTGGGTGGTGGCGATCAGGCCTGTGGGGAATGTCCAGCGGTATCTTATTTTCTGGGCCACTAGCATTCTGGTGAGCGGTTTTAGTGCCCTGCGATATCCCAAGGTAGCTGGGCATAGGTCCGGGTACAGTTGGAGATGTGAGCCTTCATGGGTGATTTCTCCCTTGTTGCGTGCTGCATACAGAATTTCCTCCTTCAAGGCGTAAAGTGCTAGACAGCAGATCACGTCCCTAGGTGGAGCCTCTGGTGGGCCCCTGGGTCTCAGTGCTCTATGGGCTCTGATGAACTCTATGGGGGTCTCTCTGGGGCGGCTCAGGAGCTCGTTGAAGATGGCGGTGAGTGTGACTTTAAGCTGGGCGGGTGAGTCTTCACCTTCTTGTAGGCCTCTTACTCGTAGGTTCTTTCTGCGGCCTCTATTGTCCAGGTCTTCTATATGTCTGGCCATGGCTTGCATTTGGGCAGATCTTTTAGAGTGGTTTGTGGCTTGTGCCGTTTGTGTCGCAGTGAGGGCGTCGCGATCTGCTTCTATTTGGGCCATGCGGTCTGCCATCCCCTGAATGTCTGCCCTCATCAGCTGCAGGTCTGACTTGATAGAGGACTGGAGGGCTGAGGTGGCTTGGGTGAGGTCTGCCCGCGTGGGTAGAGCCCTTAGCAGGGCCATCCAGTCTGCGGGGGGGGTTTCCCCTGTGTCCTCCTGGGCTGGGGAGAGGGAGTGTGGCGTGGAGGCCTCAGATTGCGGGTAGGCCTCAGATGACGCCTGGGAAAACGGGTCCGGCGTCGCGGACAAGTACTGCCGCATGGAGGGGTTTTGGCTCACCTGGCGGGTCCCCGGTGGTCTAGGGGTGTTCCCCGCCTTGGTGTGTTTCCCCATTCTCCTGTCCGTGGCCGGTATTTTGTGCGTGGCTGTGTGTGGCCGGAGGAGCTCAGTCTCTATGCGGCCATTTCGTTCCGCCGCTAGGCCATGCCCCATGGAAACCATTTTTAATTTTATTTCTCCAACTTTTTCTTTTTCTTCCTTTTTAAAAATCCTCCCTCCCCCCCCCCAATCCCTAAAAAATTCCCTGAAAGTGGTACTGGTTTCTTCCCTGTGGCTATTTGCGGTGTGGCAACAACTGGTACCTCAACCAGCTTGCATTAGGGCATTGTGATTCAGCTTTGTAAGTCTGCTCCCCACATCAGAAAGTGAGAGAGTTTGGATGCATTGTCCTAAGATGAAACCGGCTGAGTGTGTCCCCAATTGCTCACTCACTCACTCACCATTTTCACATATTTTTCCATTTACTCTTTCTTTGCAAGTCTTTCATTTTTTTCTCTTTTTTTTTTCTTTCTTACAATTAAAATTTCAACCAGACACACACAGAAACACTACAGAACACTACAGAACTAAACCTCTGTAACCGACATCAATTAAAAGTTATTTTAGTAAACCACATCCATCCCACAACTATATTGCGATGCCCATTCCACCTTTACTACTTCAAGTCCTCAACTACCCCACACAACTCCAATCCACATTATTCTAATCCATACCATAAATAAGCCATAACCATAAACCATGCCTCAAAACATAAAAACAAAATCCAATCACACCATCTTATTGGTTACAGTGGTTACAGTGTTACTCACTGGTGGTGGTCAGTAATTGAATGCGTGAGATTGTCTGGAATTTGATTCAGAGACAAACTGTATGCATGGAACATATGTCTGGTATTTTTTTATTCACATACTTGGGTACTGCTGTAACTAACATATTTGTGCATAGTCATATGTACATGTTTAGTGATGTTAGCTTAGCATGTACACACAATAGATCATATAGCTTCCTATTGAAGTTTGTATCTTTTTCATTTCTATTAAATCCAACAATGAACACTGATGTTACACTTAAATCATAACCAGGGAGGTGCAGGTCAAATATAGAAGAGAAAAACAAAAAACAAACAAAGCAAAAAAAAGCTTGCTAACAAATACAACATTTTAAGAAATAGCTTATCTAGTTTTATATTACAATGCCTTTATTACCTTTTTTGCTTAATTTTGACCTTCAACAATACTTCCCTCATAGATAATGTTATATTGTTTAGTAGTTGTTCAAACAAGAGCAAGAATGTTTGCTTTGTTTATTTTTATTTGAAGCACCTGTTTATTTTCACAAAATAAATCTGGAAAACTGAGCTGGATGTGCCCTGCCCTTTAATTACCCTAGAAGGCTGTGGTTACATAAGACCTGTGACAAAATCCTACCTAGAAAAGTGGTGGTTTGTTACTACAGTGGAACCCTGGAACTCATACTTAATCCGCTCCGTTCTAGAAAGCTGCTTGAGTTCCGTTTCGTTCAAGAACCGAATCAACATTTCCCATAGAAATGCATGTAAATTAGATTAATCAATTCCAGACCCCCAAAATTACAGCATTTTAACTCAAATTGGACTGTTTCATAATACCTTACCTGCATGAAATCATATAAAAATAAAATAAGACAATGTACAGTAAATGAAATGAAAATGTCACTTCACTTTACCTGTAATGATGAAAGTTGATGGCGTAAGTAAATAAGGAAACCTATCATTGTCTGGAGAGTGAGTCGCCTTCAAAATTACAATAGGTACTAACTGTTCTGGGGTTCTTTCCCTTGCTCGTTTCACACCACTGACACCTGGTTGAGGCTAACTGGATCTTTTCTTCACTAAAAATTTGTCTACTCAGACTTCTTGTTGCTTATGTTTTAAAATGTGTCTAAAATGAGACATAGCATTATCATTGAACATGTTTGTGGCGTGACTTACAGCAGCTTTATCAGGGTGATATTTTTCACCAAAATTTGCACTTCAACCCACTTCGCACACATTTCTTTGATCAGTGCACTAGGAAGAATTTCCCTTAGGCTTATGCAATGTATGATCATATAATGTAACTAAACCCCCATTATTTTTGCCCAGATTAAGTGTTTTGTTTAAAAAAAAATCTTTCAAGTTGCTGTTTAGTGTATGTGTATGTGTACACATGCACACATCTCACAAAAGTGGAAATGTCCAAATTGGGCCCAAAGTGTCAATATTTTGTGTGGCTACCATTATTTTCCAGCACTGCCTTAAACCTCATGGGCATGGTGTTTATCAGAGGTAACAGGTTGCCACTGGAGTCCTCTTCCACTCCTCCATGATGACATCACAAAGCTGGTGGATGTTAGAAACCTTGTGCTCCCCCACCTTTCGTTTGACAATGCCCCACATATGCTCAATAGGGTTTAGGTCTGGTGACCTGCTTGGCCAGTTTATCACCTTTACCTTCAGCTTCTTTAGCAAGGCAGTGGTCATCTTGGAGGTGTGTTTGGGGTCGTTATCATGTTGGAATACTGCCCTGCGGCCCAGTTTCCTAAGAGAGGGGATCAGGTTCTGCTTCAGTATGTCACAGTACATGTTGGCATTCATGGTTCCCTCAATGAACTGTAGCTCCCCAGTGCCAGCAGCACTCATGCAGGCCCAGACCATGACACTCCCACCACCGTGCTTGACTGTAGGCAAGACACACTTTCTTTGTACTCCTCACCTGGTTGCCACCACACCCGCTTGACACCATCTGAACAAAATAAGTTTATCTTGGTCTCATTGGACCACAGGACATGGTTCCAGCAATTCATGTCCTTAGTCTGCTTGTCTTCAGCAAACTGTTTGATGGATTTCTTGTGCATCATCTTTAGAAGAAGCTTCCTTCTGGTACGACAGCCATGCACACCAATTTGATGCAGTGTGCGGCGTATGGTCTGAGCACTGACAGGGTGACCCCCCACCACTTTAACCTCTGCTGCAATGATGGCCGCACTCATCCGTCTATTTCCCAAAGACAACCTCTGGATATGATGCTGAGCAAGTGCACTCAACCTCTTTGGTCATCCATGGCGAGGCCTGTTTTAAGTGGAACCTGTCCTGTGAAACCACTGTATGATCTTTCCCACCATGCTGCAGCTCAGTTCAGGATAATGGCAATCTTCTTATAGGCTAGGTCATCATTATGTAAAGCAAGAATTCTTTTTTTTTCAGGTCCTCAGAGAGTTCTTTGCCATGAGGTGCCATGTCGAACGTCTAGTGACCAGTATGAGAGAGTATAAGAGCGATAACACCAAATTTAACACACCTGCTCCCCATTCACACCTGAGACCTTGTAACACAAACAATTCCCATGACACCGGGGTGGGAAAATGGCTAATTGGGCCCAATTTGGACATTTCCACTCAGGGGTATCCTCACTTTTGTTGCTAACATTTAGACATTAATGGCTGTGTGTGGAGTTATTTTGAGGGGACAGCAAACTTACACTGTTATACAGGCTGTACACATACTACTTTACATTATAGCACAGTGTAATTTCTTCATTGTTGTCACATGAAAAGATATAATAAAATATTTACAAAAATGTGAGGGGTGTACTCACTTTTGTGAGATACTGTGTATATATATATATATATATATATATATATATATATATATATATATATATATATCTGTCTGACTCATCTTGTTCTCAACTGTTCAATGTGATTCAATTTGAGCCTCCGATGAAGTGACCCTTCTGAGTAATGAAACGCTTAAGGCAAGGAGTTCCCTTTCGTGAATTTACGGACAAGCTGTACAGCCTTCAGAACTTTGACTTCGCCCCCTCACTTGACCGAGTTTTCCACATTCAGACTGAGTGCTGGAATGCATGCCAGTCACCATTTACAAACAACTTCTTTCGGCTTACAGCCTCCTTAATTTTCTCGGCCGAATTGGAAGAGGAGTATTGCCCAGGATTGGATGTGTGTAGGGATGATGTTCCCTGACAGGCACTTTTAACATTGTAAAAGTATGCTATTTGAGGAATAATCTGGTCTCCCGGTTACAGCACCTATGGTATCTAGTGTACCCTTGTAAGATATTAAAGGACCACTATAGGCACCCAGACCACTTCAGCTCAATGAAGTGGTCTGGGTGCCAGGTCCATCTAGGTTTAACCCTTTTTGCTGTAAACATAGCAGTTTCAAGGAAACTGCTATGTTTACCTATGGGTTAATCCAGCCTCTAGTGGCTGTCTCATTGACAGCCGCTAGAGGTGCTTCTGCGCTTCTCATTGTGATTTTCACAGTGAGAAGACGCCAGCGTCCATAGGAAAGCATTGAGAATGCTTCCTATGGACTGGCTGAATGCGCACATGGCTCTTGCCGCGCATGCGCATTCAGCCGGTGATGTCAGAAGAGGAAGGTAAGCCTTTAACCCCTTCCACCCCCTTCAGTGCCACGGGAGTTGGACCCTGAGGGTGGGGGCATCCTCAGGGCACTATAGTGGTCCTTTAAGTGACCGGGTGCTTGAGTATTTGTATTTTACGTGACATTTTTGTTGCAGTTTATTTTCAAGTAAACAAGTTCACATCTTTAGCTACATCAAGCTACACTGTTATATGGAGATTGGACCTTAGGAATTTCTTATTCTTATTTTTTATATATTCTTGACACATACATGTTTTGCTATTCATTCCTATTGATGATTTGAACTAATTTATTTTATAGTACAAGTCTGGTTATACACACAAGTCTAGTTCTCACCACTGGAAAAGAAAACACATATTTATATAACATGCAAGGGAACATGTCTGGACATCCATGAGCGCATGCTAGACCTATCCAGGGAGGAACATTTTAGTTATTCAAAACACTTGCCACAAAATAAAACATTTGGGTCAATAGAGTTTAATTCATGTTGCTGTTTGGCTCAGCTGAACTTCGGTACCAATAATAATTCAGGCAAGCAAGAACAGTAGTGAAAATACTACCTATGAGTATGCTTACATGCAAAAATAGCTGCAATATTGCCTGGCCTAATCGCTACACAATATCAGTTATTTTTGCAATGCCAATTCTGAGCTGAAATTTTTTAATTATTATGTATCTGGATCAAGAAAATAGGAAAGAAAGAGAACCTAGTTTTAGAATTGTTGATTGTAATATTTCTCCTGTTATTATCTTGTATTAATGAAAAACAGAGAGCAGTAGTCATTTTAAGTTCAAAATTGGGGATTTATTCAAAAAAGGAAAGGAAAAAGCAATTAATCACCCACTCAACCTTTCCATCTAACAAGAACAAACCTTTAATTTTTATAGATTAATTTCTACTCAAGGACATATAGGCATGTATAAAGGTCACAACACACTGATTTCCATAGGGAAAGATTACTAAGAGATATTACTTGAGATAAGTTGTTTGAATGTTAATTCCCAAATGAATGTTATATGTATTCTTCCAGTCACACAGAAACCTTTTTTTGAGTAATATCAAATATTGGTATTGTATCTGGAATTTATTAAAAAATACAGGAAATTCAGAACAAATTTAAAGCCAAAGTAGCAAAACTGGAGGTATAGATGAATGGGAGAATCTTAAAGTTCAGCTATTTTAACCTTACATTTGAAATGTACTTTGAATTTCCTGCAGTTCTCACTTTGGGGTTTAACTGTGTGTGGTAAGAAATCTTACTGAAATGAAATGAAAACGTTCCTTCAGGTAAATAAAATATCAATGGCAAACTACTCATTTTAAAGGCGACTTTCCAAGTATGATCAGAATGTAATATAAAACCTGCCTGATTCTGATAGAGTAAAAAAAAAAAAGCAGAGGTTTTAGGTGAGTAGCTAAACTAGAAGTGTAGAACATTATATCTATGCTACGTAAGGTCATATGGTAAGGTTATGATTTTGGCCGCCTGTAAATCTGAAGGCATAACTTAAATAACCTTAAAAGAAATTATCAGACTCTCTTTGTAATAGAGGATTAATAGGCATCTGGTCCTGGTGATTAACCAGATTTTAAATGTTTAATAGAATACAAAATTTCCTATGAGGTGATAGAACATGCAATACAAACAGTCTGCTGCTATTGAATGAAGGTTAAGTTTTGCCCCAAAAATATTTATGGCTTCAATATCAGTTTGTGAAGTGGTGGATCAGCCTTCAGATAATAAAATTATTTGTACATTTCTGAGAAGGTATTAGCTATGCCTTTGGGATGATAGACTTTTTGTTTTTCTGTGTCAAAGATATAAGGGATTCTCATGATGACCTTTAGTTATATGGTCTTTAAAACAATTGAACTTTCAGAGGATTTGGTTTACTCAGAATATCAACTTGCCAGCATAAGAAGTTGTCTCTTATTACTACATTATGAATTGTTTATTTTGTTGAAAAA
The DNA here is from genome assembly GCA_933207985.1 of Pelobates cultripes. Lineage (NCBI taxonomy): Eukaryota > Metazoa > Chordata > Amphibia > Anura > Pelobatidae > Pelobates > Pelobates cultripes. Next base: position 179,353,429 of record OW240913.1, on the reverse strand, counting down.
AATTAATCTTTGTTTATTGCAAATTAATCAGTAAGGGTGTCAGGAACACATTTTTGTTTTTATTATAAAAAGAGTTTTAAATGAATACACTGAAAAACCCATTACCTCAAATTAAAAAGCTTCTCTAATATCTACTATTACAGGAGTATGATTGTTCCATTCAATATTCCCAATTTTACATAAAATGATATGTTGTAAGGAAAATGTATCAGATAACCATGAATATATACATGAATAGAAGGCATGTGGGGACAAAAAAAAGTGTAAACACATTGTGTGACATTAAAGACTCCATTTATCATAAAAATTTAAATTCTAGAAGGATAGAAAAAAATGGACAAAATATTAAAATAATGAGAATGCTTGTTGGTAGTAGTAAATTTGCTGCTCATTTGTCTGCGCTGCAGCGTAACTTCAGCCTTCCTGCTCACCGCCTCATATGCGACGTGCCCACAAGGTGGAACTCCACCTTGCACACGCTGGAGAGACTGTGTGAGCAGCAGCAGCAGGCGATAGTGGAGTTTCAGCTGCAGCACGCACGAGTCAGTCGCTCTGCTGAACAGCATTACTTCACCAACAATGAGTTGGCCTCCATGCAAGACCTGTGTGCCATGTTGCACTGTTTCGTGTACTCCACCAACATGGCCAGTGCCACTGACACCGTTCTCAGCCTTACTATCTCGCTTATATGTCTCCTTGAAAAAACGCTTTGGGCGATGATGGAAAAGAATGTGGCACAGGAGAAAGAGGAGGAGGAAGAGGGGTAATTTCAACGGTTATCAGGCCAGTCATACACAAGTGGCTCGGAGGGTGGGTTCTTGCACCAGCATAGGCCAGGTACACAATTGTCCAGCCAGGGCACAGTTCTGGAGGATAAGGAGGAGGAAGAACCATGTTCACAGCAGGGTGGCACTCAACGCAGCTCGTGGGCAACACTGGAGCATGGCTGGGGGTATATGGAGGACACAGACGATACACCTCCAACAGAGGACAGCTTGTCCTTGCCTCTCGGCAGCCTGGCACACATGAGCGACTACATGCTGCAGTGCCTGCACAATGACTGCTGAGTTGCCCACATTCTAACTTGTGCTGATTACTGGGAACCACCCTGCTGGATCCCCGTTACAAGGACAACGTGCTGTCCTTAATTCCCTCACTGGAGCGTGATCGGAAGATGCGCGACTACAAGCGCACACCGGTAGACGCGCTGCTGAGGACATTCCCAACTGACACCAGGGGCTCAGTGGAAGCACAAGGCGAAGGCATAGGAGGAGGAAGAGGTCGCCAATGCAGCTGAGGCACTGCCAGCACCTCAGAAGGTAGGGTTAGCATGGCCGAAATGTGGAAAAGCTTTGTCAGCACGCCACAACAACCAGCACCACCAGCTGATATGGAATGTCTTAGCAGGAGGCAGCATTTCAGCAACATGGTGGAACAGCACGTGTGCACAAGCCTACACGTACTGACTGATGGGTCTGCCCCATTTAACTTCTGGGTCTCCAAATTGGGTAAATGGCCTGAGCTTGCCCTTTATGCCTTGGAGGTGCTGGCCTGCTCTGAAGCCAGTGTTTTGTCTGAACGCGTGTTTAGCACGGCAAGGGGCGTTATCACAGACAAGCGCAGCCGCCTGTCCACAGCCAACGTGGACAAGCTCACGTTTATTAAAATGAATCAGGCATGGATCCCACCAGACTTGTCTGTACCTTGTGCAGAATAGACATTTATACCAGCCTCTCCCAGCCATTGTTACACTCAAGTGCACTTATTATTTGTTTTCTTTTTTTATATGTCTCAATATTTTGGGGGCTACCCCAATTCAAACAAACAAACAAACAAACAAACGAACAAATAAAAAACAGTGTTGGCTACCTCCTCTTCCTCCACCGCCGCTTCCACCTACACCGCCACGGTCACCGCCTCCTCAACCTCCTACTCCACATCCACCTCCTCCTCCTAGTTCAAGATTATTATTTTTAATTGTTATGTATTTTATGTTATTTTAAGTTATTTCCCTATCCACATTTGTTTGCAGAGCACTTGTCCTACCCCTACCCCCATTTTACTTCCTTTTGCAGCCCTCTAGCCCTTTCCAGGACTTTTTCAGAGGCATTTTAGTGCCCAAAAGTTTGGGTTCTCATTGACTTTAATGGGGTTTGGGTTCGGGTCAAGTTCGAGGCCGAACTCAAACTTTTGCTGATGAACACAAACATCCAGGTGTCCGCTCATCTCTACTTGTATCCAATATAGGTTACAACCTTTCTCTAGTGTTACAGAAGCAAATCTACATGGCAAGTAGTAGACATTATTGCTCTGTACAGATATAAATCTGAGTTTTTGATTACCACTCCAATCTCCCCCACTACTTCATTTACCCCCATCTAGTCCTACTTACCCACTCTCCCCCATCCCACTGCTAGTCACTTAGTTTTCTGATTATTTCATTTTGGTTATTATATTTTTCTCTTACTTAATGTTTCCAATACAGATTGACATTGTATAGGACAATTTTAATTAATTAGGGATCCTCACTGTATCCTCCTGACTTTAGGTCATTTGAACTTTTTTTTTTTACTTATTTATATGTAATTATAGGGTAAACCCCTAATTGGATCCCTTTACACACCACCAAGTCTCTTTTTAAAGGGACTTTCTGTTTGTTAAGACATCCCGTTGGTCTCACTAAAAATATTGCACAATGTTTAATTTTTTCATGCCAAACAAAGCCCTCAGACCCCAAAGGTTGATTTAAAAAAAAAAATATGTTGTACTTATACATTTGCTTCAATATACTAACATAGTACCTCTCAGCTGATTTTTCTGATATCTGTACTTACTAAACTATGTTGCAGCAGGGCAGGACATTTAGAAACAAGGAGTTTACACCTTGACCTTGAATTTACACCTTGACCTTGACACCTTGTCTTCTCTGCAACTCCTGTTCGAATTAATGTTAAGTAAAATGCATATCACCGTGCCCATGATTCATGCATCAAACTGTTGACGCTTAAAAAAAAAAAAAAACATTCCCACAAATGTCTGTATTTTTATTGTTGCAAGAACAAACTTCACACACAGTAATTTTAGCCTCAGTTATTTGTTTAAATTTATTTTCCAAATATATATTATATGTAAAGAAATTTGTAGTAGTTGTGCATTTGATGCAGCCTTATTCAGGAGTATAATAGATGATAACTAACAAAATAAGCATTTTGTGGAATATTTACACATAAACATTGTGTGTGATCATTTTTTATGAACAAAGATTAAATGTCACACAACTTGCCAAGATTTTCAGAAAATTTATAGACTATCACAGGCAAATGTATTTTCAATGTAAGTATTGTAATCAATTGTAGGAGGAATAACATACCGGTAGTATAGATTATTTGGTATGATAAAATAGACTATGCCAAAAACATCATCTATTTAAATGTGCGGTTCACTTACTGTAAATTGTGTAATTTCCAGGAGGCACACAAGTTAATTATAGATTGATTTGTTGCCCCCTCAGGTAATGCAAAATAAAATATACACCTCTGGAAGGATATTAAAAAGTTAAGCCAAATATAGTATTATATTTGAAAGATTAGGTGTAGCATAAAGTGCCATATTCTTTCATTTGAAATCAGGCAGCTAAAAAATAAATCCAAAGTAAATATTTGTTATTCTTCTTCTTATATCATAATTATTATAATTATTATTAATAATCATTCAAATTACTTAAATCAGGCTGGAAATATGTATTCTCATTTAAGGGAAAAACAACATTTAATATCATATCTTACAGGATAACAATGTTGTTAGCTACTCTTATTGGTTTATCATATCTGTAACATTATAAATGATACAAATAATAAACAGAAGGGTTTAAAATTGAGAAATCAAAAAAGAAGTATGATTGTTTTATAGGATAAAAGGGCTTAGAGATCACTTGGTCCTATATGTATTAGAATAATGGTATTTGGTATCCTCACTTGTTCAGACATTAGCATAAATGACTATGGGATCTTCTAACCCAGCGGCGGGGAACCTTTTTCTTGCCAAGGGATATTTGAATAGTTATAACATCCTTCCTGGGCCATGCAAAATTATCATCTTGAAAATTATCCCCCTGTCTGTTTTGTTTTCCCCTTCTCCAGACTGTATCTTTTCCCCCTTCCCCAGCCCCTATGTGTGTCTCTTTCTCTTCTCAGCCCCTTTTGTGTGTCTCTTCCTCCCCTTCTCATTCCCTCCATGTGTCTCTTTCCCCCAGCACATTGTCTCTTTCTCCCCAGCCTCTCTTTGTCTGTTTGTGTGTTCCTCCAGCCCTCCATTCTATATGTCTCATTCCCCCCAGCTGCCCAGTGTGTCTCATTACATACCCCAGCCCCTCCATTTGTGTCTCATTCTCCCAGCCCCTTATTTGTCTCATTCCCTCCCCACTGTGTATCATTCCTCCAGCCTTCCATGTGACTCATTCCCCTTGTTTCCCCATGCGTCTCATTCCCCCTGCCCTCTCTATGTGTCTCATTCCCCCAGTCTCCCATGTGTTTCATTCCCCTTGTTCCCCAAGTGCCTCATTCTCCCAGCACCCCTATGCATCTCATTCCCCAGCCTATCCCATGGGTCTCATTTCCCCAGCCCACTCATATCTCGTCAGACTGTATAGAAGTTACAGAAGCTCCTCTATCATGGTTTGCGACTTGTCTACCCTACACAAGAGTAACTGGCTGTAGTGGAGCGCAGCAGAACCTTGCGCCCCCAAGGTCAGTGTGCCCTAAGGCGGCTGCCTTATGCCTGTGCTGCCTTATGGTAGTGTCGGCCCTGGCAAGGGTAGACCAAATGATTTTGCAGGCCTGATGGCTAGCAGGCTGGACGTTCCACACCCCTGCTGTAGCCCCTGATTATTTTTTACCCTCTTTGATAGGGATCAGTAGCTATGGTTATTTGCACAGGTTTTAACCCCTTGACGACCGATGACGGTTCAGGACCGTCATCGGAAACATCCCCTTGGGGACCGATGACAGTCCTGAACCGTCATAATGGTCTGGGGGTACTTACCAGATCGCCGTTGGTCCCCCGGTGGCGATCAATGCTCCTCCCGGTCCAGGGGGACTGCCTGTCTGTCCAGGCATTCTCCCCGCGGCAGATCAGGACCCCGCGGCCCTCGATCACATGACTGCAATAGGTGCCTGTGAATCTGCCTGCAGGGGGACTGTCTGTGCTGACAGGCAGTCTCCCTGCAAGTAGAAAATCAAAAATAAAGTTAAAAAAAATCAGTGTAAAAAAAATAAAATAATATATGTATATATCTATATATATATATAATATCATACTAAGTGTATTTTTATATTTATATATCCATATATTAATATAAAAATACACGTATAATTAAATTACACACGTATATATACTGTACAATATATAAAATAACTATATGTATTGTATATATATATTATAAATTATAAATAATGTTAATAAAAATAAAAAAAGTAAAAATTATTTTTAGTAATTAAAAAAATTATATATATTTATATCAAAATACACTTAGAATGTAATGATATATATATCTATGTATAAATAAATAAAAATAATACGAAATATACATATGTCCATATACATAATTACATAAATAATTTCATAAATATACACGTAGACATCAAATATATAAATATATATATATATATATATATATATATTAAAATCCTACGTGCATATTTATGTAATATTTTTACCAAATTAAGTAATTTTAATGATTGCAATTTGAGGGACCTGCCTGCCAACCCAGGCCGAAAGTCCAGATAATTTAATTTGCTAGCACTGTGTTTAACCCTGTAACTTTCTATGACACCCTAAAACCTGTACATGGCGGTACTGTTTTACTCGGGAGATTTCGCTGAACACAAATATTAGTGTTTCAAAACAGTAAAACATATCACAGTGATGATATTGTCAGTGAAAGTGAGGTTTTTTGCATTTTTCAAACACAAATGGCACTTTCACTGATGATATTATTGCTGTGATACATTTTACTTTTCTGATACACTAATATTTGTGTTCAGCGAAGTCTCCAGAGTATAACTGTCCCCCACATGTAGAGGTTTTATAGTGTTTGTGAAAGTTACAGGATCAAATATAAGGCTTGATTTTACTTCTTTTTTTTTTTTTATTGAAATTTGTCAGATTGGTTAGGTTGCCTTTGAGGGTGTATGGTAGCCCAGGAATGAGAATTACCCCCATGATGGCATACCATTTGCAAAAGAAGACAACGCAAGGTATTGCAAATGGGGTATGTTCAGCCTTTTTTAGTAGCCACTTAGTCACAAACACTGGCCAAGTTAGCGTTTTTTGCCTTTTTAACACACAAACAAATATAAATGCTAATTTTGGCCAGTGTTTGTGACTAGGTGGCTACTAAAAAAGACTGGACATACCCCATATTGAATACACTGGGTTGTCTACTTTAAAAAAATATGTACATGTGAGGTGTGATTCGGGGATTTATGACAGATAACGGTGTTACTATGTCACTATTGATAAATATAAAATATATATATATTGAAACAGCAATTTCCTACTTGTATTTTTAGGCCTATAACTTGCAAAAAAAAGCAATAAAGCAAGTAAACACTGGGTGTTTTTAAACTCGGGACAAAATTTTGAATCTATTTAGCAGTTTTTATCATTAGCTTTTGTAGATAATAAAAGATTTTTCAAGTAAAAGTCCAAAAACATGTTTTTTTTTAATTTTTCACCATATTTTATTATTTTTTTTTAAATAAAATATATGACATGATACAAATAATGGTATGTAAAGAAAGCTCTTCTTGTCCTGAAAAACCCCAATATATAACTTGTATGGGAACAGTAAATGAGAGAACGGAAAATTACAGCTAAACACAAACACCACAAAAGTGTCAAAACTGCTCTGGTCCTTAACGTACAACATCGCAAAATAAGGCCGGTCCTTAATGTCTTAACAAAAATGTATGTTTTGGTTTTGCAACTGGGTAATTTTGTTCATATTTTTTAACTTAACAGTGATAATGTGCTAAATAGTGTGGTTTCATTACCTTTCTGTTTATCTCCTTAGTAGGCCATTTTCTAACACAAGATATAAGAGAATGTGATTTTTTTAAATTACATATAAAGACCCATCATGGGCTGAAAGATCAATATCATGTAATATATGATTTTACTTATAGCTGTCACCATTAATTGAAAACCTGTGTGTTTAATGCTTGAATCATTGATGCTGTAAATGCACTAAGGAACCGCTGTCTATCAAGGTTGAGTTCTGAGCCTTGTATACATGTTTTTATAGATTACAACACTTGACTTCATAAACAAAAAAATATAAATGTTTATAAATTATAATACAACAATTATGTTTAAATAAAACAATTTCTTACAGGATTTTTTTTCTGCTGTCGTTGTGCTATTTCCAAGCAAAATAAATTCAAAATAGTTTTTATTTGAATTTAGTGTATATTGTATGGCACATTGCTTTGTTTTCCATTGTATTTATCATTTACATTTTCCCCTGTAGACTGGAAACAAGGATTTAAGAGGGAGAAAAGTAAAGCACCCATGAAACACTGGGAATTAGTATGTTCAACTCTTTTAGGAGGTAAAATACTTACTGGGTTATTTACTAAAATGAGAATTCCAAGTAAATTCAAAGAGAATTTCAATTTCATGATCAAAGTAGCCAAATCAAAATAATTCTGTAAGTCACCTATGCTTTCAAGTCGGCTACCTTAGCTTTAAATATGACATTTACTTGATGAGATATTAAACAAGGTTTGCAGTTTTGTTTTTGTATTAATTTCCCTTGATATGCTTTAGTCTCCATGGATCAGAACCAGTAGGTGTTTAATACCCCCTCCCCATTGTTTAGAGTTATTTTATAAGTATGCACCTTTATTTATAATGATTAGCGACTAGGCTGTTTTTCAATTTTCTTACCGTTAAGGACCAGGGCTCTTTTTATAAAGATACCATTATTTTCATCTTATCTTATAATTTACTAGAAAAAAAAAGTAAAATATAATTAAATTTTTTTTAAAAAAAACACACTTTTTTAAAATTTAGGCATGGATTCTCAGCTCCTGTTAGGTGTTACTGCCAAAGAACACCCCAATATGTGTTTAGCAACATGTCCTGAGTACAGCAATACCACCTATGTATAGGTGTGTTGGGTTTTCTGGGGGCTAAAAGACCTTATTTGGAGGGTGCATATTCCAGTTTTCAAACTTGGAATTTTCACAGTTGGCCATCATGCACCCATGTCCCATTTGGGACATTTTTGAAGCCGGCCAGAGTAATTTACCCTCATCAAACCACATGTTTTTGAAAAGTAGACCACCCTAGGGTATTTCAAATGGTGATATTTTAACACTTTCCATGCTCTAATTCTACCGCCAGTCTCTGTCAAACGTTTGGGTAGTCATTTTTTTGTGTTATTTTTCACACACATTCTACTTTAGGCATGGATTCTCAGCTCCTGTTAGGTTTTACTGCCAAAGAACACCCCAATATGTGTTCAGCAACATCTCCTGAGTACAGTGATACCACCTATGCATAGGTGTCTTGGGTTGTTTGGGGGGTGCAAAGCCAAATGTCTGACATGTGTTTTTCAAATTTTACATATCTTCTTGCCTATCTTCTTTTTGGGGGCCTTTTCAGATATCCCAATTTATTTTCTTGCCATGAGCGTGCATATATTTGAAAAGTTGACACCCCATAGTATTGTATATGGAGTGTTTTGATGTCTTTGATGCAATTGTTTTAGTCCAAAAATTGGAGAAAGTGTGTGGTGGTAATTGTTCAATTTCATTTGTACACACACATTGTTTTTTGACTGTGATTTAGGAGAGCCTGTTGTTAGTTATTGCAAGAAAACAATCCAGGTTGTTTTCTGCAAGGCCTCCTTAGTACACCCAGGCCCCCCATGCATAGGGTAAACGTAACAAAAAAAAAAAAGCCCACATAAAAACCTGAATGGCAAATGTAAAAAAAAAATAAAAAATGGACCAGTGTGTGGTATCGTTTGAACCAGTCCCCAATGCAGAGTCCAGGCTGTCCAGGGCAATCAGGACAGTGATATACAGTATCTTTTCTCTGCCCCCTCTTAAAACAGACTCTGCATCTTTTTTGGGGGTTCTGCTTTGCCGCAGTAGGGGGAATTTTAAAAATAAAATGCGTAGCCCCAACTCTGCTCTCTCCCATCACCGCCCGGGGAGCAGGTGCATCACGGTACAAAATCCCCAAAATGATCTGGAGCTGAAACTGTAAAAAACTCAGTTGCAATCCGGGGTTTGCTTTTTTTGAACAACAAAAAAGCGTTGTGGGTTGCAATCAGCATTAGGTAGATTGCAACCTTTTTTTACCAGGCCCTTGTCTTGCGTATAATTAGATAAGGCTGCAGCAGCTGACCTGCCAGATCAACCCCACCCATATGCCGGTTATAGGCCTTGATGCACACTGGCTTCCTTGCTTCCCCCTAGCTATGCCACGTACAGAGACCTCCACAGTCCCCTCAGTGTGGATGGTGGTAAGAAGGTACACATCCTTCTTGTCTCTGTACTTAACTGCTCCTCTTGGCTCAGAGCTGAGGTCTCCCCCCTTCGTAGCCGGGTGCGTGCAAGTTGTCCTGGGAAACCTGCACTGTTCTTTTTGATTGTACAGCAAGCTACTGTATCAAAACAGTACAGTAGCTTGAACAAAGGGACACTTGTATAAAAGTTGTCAGTATGCAAGTGGTAACCTTTGTTCATCAGAGGGAATATCAGGTCACAGACAATCTTGCCACTGGTTTCCATATGTTCTGGGCAACCTGGAGGGTCAAGGTGGCTATCCTTTCCCTCGTACACCCGGAAGGACTGAGTATAGCCAGTCTCTCTATCACAGAGCTTATACATCTTTATACCATACTTGGAAGGAATATACTGCTTGAATCCCAGCTTTCCCTTCTACTTCATCAGGGATTCATCCACGCATATATTCCTACCAGGTGTATAAGTCTCTGCAAACCTGGCAGTGAAGTGGGTAATCAGGGGGTGGATTTTATACAGCCTGTCAAACTGGTGATGCTCCCTAGGGGGGCACAGGCGGTTGTCGCTGAAGTGCATGAAATGCAGAATAATTTCATACCTCTTCCTCGACATACATTGGGAGTAAATGGGGGTAGAGCAGATGGGGCTACTGCTCCAGTAGGAGCAGATGGAGGGCTTCTTTATGATGCCCATCAGCATAGTCAATGCCCAGTCAATGCCTATGATGAGGCAGGCTAGGGACAACCCCAGAAGCCCCATGATGCACTGCCTTTAGAAAGCCAGCACCATCTTGGGAGCCACATGGCTGGGGGAGAGGGTTAATATTGGTTATTTTATTTATTTATTTATTTATTTACGTATATATTATTATATCTTTGCTGAGTGCCTCGACCCCTCACATGCAGAGCATCGCTGCAATACTATCAGAGCTTCCAGAGCTCAAAATAGCCGAGGACGTATCAGGTACGTCTGAGGTCATTAAGGACCGTTTTATGTCGGACTTACCTGATATGTCCGCAGTCGGGAAGGAGTTAATAGTGTAAACTTACACTATCAATCATTATAAACAAAGGTGCATACACCAGAAAGGTCAATAAAATCAGAATGGTTTTATTAGGACAAGTAATATTTAATAATTTTGTAAAATAAAAGTTGAGTTTTATCTGCACAGTACTCAGACCTCTTTAAGAGTCTTTAAAAAGAGGACTTCTTATAACGTGTTAGTAATAACAAGCATTTAGCTCAAATTCAATTCAGACCAAGTGTAATTGCCTAATGCTCTTTTAGTGGAAAAGAGAAGGATTTTGCTTCATAAGTCTCCACGTGGCATTGAAACCTAGCCAAACACATGAATTTACTTACATCTTGCTCATATAGAGTTCCTGTTTATGGACTGAGTAATTGCAGATTCTGGCATCCCAGAATGCTCTTAGCTAGCTAGACAATTCATATTGGACTACACGTTATATGAGGTCCTCCTCTTAAAGACTCTTAAAGAGGTCTGAGTACTGTGCTGATAAAACTCGACTTTTATTTTACAAAATTATTAAACATTACTTCCTTCCTGCTTTTATTAAAATGTATGGTGTTAGATTAGATATTCTGCACATTACTGCAAAGCACAATACATATATATATCAACCACACACAGGGCCGGTGCAAGGATTTTTAGCTACACAGGCAAAGATGCATTTTGTCGCCCCCCTTCCCCCAACCCGCAAAAAACGTGCATCTTCACCTGTGTGTCTTGTAACCGCCCCTCCATTTGAATTTCTTACTTTCTTACCCTCTTTAGTGTTTCATATCCCCTCTTTTGAATGTATTACCCCTCTTTCGTGTGTCTTACAACCTCCTTTGTATGTCTCTTACTTATACCCATCCCATTTTTGTGTCTCTTCCCCCCAGCCCCTTTCTTAGTTTTATTCTCCACCACAGTCCCTCTATGTGGCTATTTCTCCCCTTAGTGCGTTTTGTGTCCCCCTCCCCTCCAGATCCCTTTGTGTGTCTTTTCTTCCAAGCCATGTAGACATAGATATGCAGGCAAAAATACATACATAGTTACACAATCATAGAGGCACACAGACATTGTTTTTCAAGCACACAATCAAACAATGTCATATAGGTACACTGTCATACAAACACAGACATAATCATACAGAGACATACAGACAGAGAGATACAGGCAGAGACATACATAAACAGTCACACAGACATACAGAAAGTCACACAGAGACATGCACACATACAGAGACATGCACACATACAGAGACATACACACATACAGTGGTACAAAGACATGCACGCATACAGAGGCATACAGGCATACAGAAAAATACATACAAAGATGTAAAGGCATGCAGACAACATACAAACATACATACACATACATGCGTACAGAGACATACATACATGCACACAGAGACATACATAGATACATACATGCACACAAAGACATACATGCATGCACACAGAGACATACATAGATACAAACATGCACACAAAGACATACATTCAGGCACACAGAGACATACATAGATACATACATGCACACAAAGACATACATGCATGCACACAGAGACATACATAGATACAAACATGCACACAAAGACATACATTCAGGCACACAGAGACATACATAGATACATACATGCACACACACAGAGACATACATACAATACCTACACAAATGCACACAGAGACATACATACAATACAGGCACAGAGAGGCATACATACTTTCAGTCACACAGAGACATACATACGTACATACATGCACACAGAGACATACATACAGGCACACTGAGACATACATACAATACCTACACAAATGCACACAGAGATATACATACAATACAGGCACAAAGAGGCATACATACATACATACAGGCACACAGAGACATACATACACACACACACACACACAGACAGTCACAATTACATACCTACTGTACATACAGTTCCTTGAGGTGCATGCTGACACGTGACCGGCTCTGTGGAGTCCTGTCTTGCAGCCCAGCCTCATCACAGGGCGCCAGCCACTCTGTGTGGTACACAGGGAGCAGGGATATGATGCCATTCATATTCCAGCCCCCTCCACACAGCTTACGTCAGACACCAGTTCAGGAGGCTCCTCAGGCGGCAGTAAGCTGGGCGGGTGGTAAGAGGCTGCGCTGAGTGCTCCCCTCCAGCTGGAAAGCCTGACATTGCACCCACAGGGCCAGTGCGCCCTAAGGCGGCCGCCTGGGCCGCCTTATGGAAGCACCGGCCCTGACCACACACCTTCTAGCACCTCTAATGTGAGCTTACTCATTGCATGTCCCTGCTGCATTGCCATATTTTAGACTATAACTATAACGGCATACCAGGTCCAAAACAAAGAAATAAAAGGTGTTACATATTTCTAATGCTGCAAATGTATAACATGCCTGAATTATTTTTTCAATCCGATTAACTACTGTAGGACCACTGATGGAATACTAGAATTTCAAGTCACACATAAAAAAAGGTTCACTTAAACACAACGTAGTGCAATTTGGAAGTAGAGCTGAAATTGCATTTGACCAGTGTCAAGTATTTTAATATCTCTTCTGACAGGCTTGTATGCATGCTTGATATACTCCGCCTATGTTATTCTTATTTTCCTTCTCTCCATATATCTTTCCCAAGTCCCCTTCCCTCTATCTGATTAAAAAATCATGCATGACTGACAATATAATGAAGAGGGAGGAAGAGGCAGTGGCCCAGAACAAATTATGGGAAGAGAATGTTAAAAATAAATACATTCTATTAATTTTCATCTGTTTTAATGCTATCTAGAAATGAAACAGAGAGTATATGAGGGTATATTGAAAAGCATAAAAGAAATAAAACAATGTTCATGATAGATTTGATTTAAAAATAATTCAATTAGTTTTTTTTATTCTTGCACAATCCATCTGTTTATCAAAGGAGTGGATTTAACTAACTGAACGCTTGCAATTCAGCTTACAAGTATTATTTCCTTACTACATGTTGGTTTCCATTAATTGAAAGAATGCAGTATATCTATCACAGAGATTAATTTGACTTGTACATAGGGTATATGAAAAAGATTAATGGTGTGCTATCAAGTATGTGGCAGTTTTGCAAAGAACAAGAAGCAACATTACACACCGTACAGTCCATGTATTTTTATTCTCATTGTATCTCCAAAACGTACATTGGGGAAGTGGTGGTGTTTGCTAATACTTTGCTTTAGCAAATACAAAAGTAATCTTTCCATTTGTATTATTAAAATCTAAACTCAGTAACTGGCAGCATACATGTAATTATTGAAATTAAGATGCCTACAATAGTCTGGCAGGTTACGTTCTACTGCAAAAACATTCTGAACACTGAAAAATAAACCACTTCAGTGTTATTTTTAGAAAAACTACATGGTGACTTTGTCATATAGTTTGAAAAACAAAATCCCCATATTAAGCTTAAACTTTCAATATGATAAATGTATTTAGTATAATTGAACTTGAAACATTTCTTTAGAAGACACACCTCTTCATCAAAGCATTCTGAAATAATCTTTAACACAATCATCAGACTGACTCTGCCCCCAGGTTGATCAATCCCTTCCCAGCATCCCCTGCATTACCTGCATAACCACCACCCTTATCATTACTTCCACAGTAGTATTGCTCAGTGAAAAGACCTGGATAGAGAGAATGTCTATGCATGCTAACAATGATCAATGAAATTGTGAAATAGCAAATAGAAAATACAAGCCGCGTGTGAGGAGATCCCCCCCAAAGCTTCAAGAAGATCAATGCTGATCTGCACAAAGATGTGCAGACACTGGGTGACATAACAGACTGGCTGGAAACCACATGCATGGCCCACAATGAGGTGGTGGAGAAGTTGGAGGTTATTGGTGAAACACAGAAAGACATGCTGTAATGCATGGCTGACTCTGAAGAACGCTCAAGACGCAATATCTTTTGGGTGAGAGGCATACGTGAGAAGGTTTCCACAGATCTTTCCACAGTACCTACTTTCCCTATTGCACCATCTAGATCTGATCGGGACACGATTATGGTTAAAGAGCACAGGTTCCCTAAATCCAAAAATTTTCAACCCAGTATACCTAGGGATGGGATAATGCGCCTCCTACCTGATCAAGCTCATTATATGGCGAAATGGAACTATGATGGTAGCAAATATACCTGGGGATGCCCAAGAACTGCTGAAATCCATTGTGGTGAGGTACCACCACATTCCCAAAGAGATATTCACTATTTCCAATGTTTTCCCTCTATGGAAGACAGCTCATAGGGCCAGGTAGGTACCTCAAAAGAACACTCTGCGCGGATCTCTCCAGAAAGGCCCTTTTTATGTGACCCCCTAGTATCCAATGTATAGGCCATCTACTTATTCTACCAGCCTTTGGGTATTCACTGAGTGGATCATGCAAATATGTTAATACTATTATTAGTTAAGATTCTCTTGTTTACTTGGCCTCCTGGTTGCAGGGTATTTTCTGCAGTTAATAATTAATATTTACTATAATGTCTGTACTGTTTTATAATAAATAAATAAATAAATAAATAACAATATGCCCACTGATATTCTGATATGTCTTTAGTTGAACCTCTTGTGTATCACATGAATGTACAGAATTTCTAATGCATACATATATTTCTATAGATAAAATGCATGTATAACCATACATCATACTGAAATATAATCTCCATTTAACATATTTGATGCACGGTTGTACTGATATACAGTATTTGTGTATACTTTGAGAACGATTATGTTAAAATAATTCATAACATTTTCATAAAATATGGTGCATCATCCCCTTCTGAAATCATTACTTCTGTAACATAATAATTAGATATCAACAAAACAGGATGAAGTCATTAATCATCTAGTAGAATTCATGTATAGATCTTTTATAATGTTTAGTATGTTTTTAGACTTTTAATCTAAATCTTGCAACATTGATGCATTCATTTCTTTTGTAAGGCTGTGAACCTGAGACATACCACTCAGCATTGGGCTTGAAGAAGGGTGCCAATGCCCAGATTGTGGGGACTCACAAAAAAACAAAAACACCTTGTAGAAATCATTGTTATTTAGTAGGTCAGTGCTAATATTTTTAAATGTTGTTTGAGTACTGCAGTAATCTGTTCTTTTCCCATTTTACTCCCACTACATCAAATATACATCAACATTTCCTTACAATTGAAGATTATGTTAGCTTTAGTGTACTAATAATCTTAATTTTAATAATGACAGGAGGCTATATTTTGCATAATCTTTCTTTTCTAACTCCATAGCCAGGTCCGGACTGGGAGAAAAATTCGGCCCGGGCATTTTTTTAACACAGCGGCCCACTAAAAAGGGGGCGGGGCAGAGGAGGTGTGTTTTGTCATCACCAATGACAAACACGCCTCCTCTCAAAGTGAGCATGTTGGTTCAATGCTCTTCCAGGGCAGACCATGCGCAGAGCTCTGCTGAAGAGCTCTAGCATGAGAAAAAAGTCCTGTATTTGTTCTGCACAGTGCAAGCAAATTTAATAACATGCTTGCACTGTGTTTCCTTGCAACTTGTCTCTGGTGTCTCTATAAATGGATACCAGGAGACAAAAGGCCAGGAAAGAGTATTGTGCATGTGTTTGGAGCCTGCTTGTGGTATTGCGTGTGTGTAGAGTGAGCTGGTCGTGGTGTGGTATTGTGTAATAAGGTCGGTTTTAGTCGTGTTGTGTTTGTGGTGTAATGTGATGCATATGTGGCTCAGGGACCCCCTCCCGCCCAGGCTCTGGAAAGGGGTTAAAACTTACCTCCCTCCTCCGATCCGCCCCGTCGGCTGAATGCGCACGCGCGGCAAGAGCTGCGCGCGCATTCAGCCGGTCGCATAGGAAAGCATTTATAATGCTTTCCTATGGACGCTTGCGTGCTCTCACTGTGATTTTTACAGTGAAAAGCACGCAAGCGCCTCTAGCGGCTGTCAATGAGACAGCTGCTAGAGGCTTTGGGGGAAGGCTTAACCCATTGATAAACATAGCAGTTTCTGTGAAACTGCTATGTTTATAAAACAATGGGTTAACCCTAGAAGGACCTGGCACCAAGACCACTTCATTAAGCTGAAGTGGTCTGGGT
Organism: Pelobates cultripes; assembly: GCA_933207985.1. Lineage (NCBI taxonomy): Eukaryota > Metazoa > Chordata > Amphibia > Anura > Pelobatidae > Pelobates > Pelobates cultripes. Next base: position 179,336,758 of record OW240913.1, on the reverse strand, counting down.
GGCTAGAGTGGTCCTTTAAGAGTGTAGTGTGTGTGTGTGTGTATATGGAAGTATTGTGTATGTGTGTGGTGCAGTGTGTTGGGGGGGTTCTGTGTGTATGTGAGGGGTGCAGTATGTGTGTGTGTGAGGGTGCGGTGTGTGTGTGAGGGGTGCGGTGTGAGTGATGTGTGTGAGAGTGCCGTGTGTGAGTGATGGGTGTGAGAGTGCCGTGTGTGAGTGATGGGTGTGTGAGTGCTGTGTGAGATGGGTGTGAGAGAGTGCTCTGTGAGAGTGCTGCGAGAGAGTGCTGTGTGTGTGTGAAAGTGCTGTGTGTGATGGGTGTGAGAGTGCTGTGTGTGTGTGAGTGCTCTGTGAGAGTGCGCTGTGTGTGATGGTGTGAGAGTGCTGGGTGTGAGAGTGCTGTGTGTGATGGGTAAGAGAGTGCTGGGTGTGAGTGATGGGTGTGAGAGTGCTGTGTGAGAGTGATGTGTGTGATGGGTGTGAGAGTGCTGTGTGAGAGATTGCTGTGTGTAATGTGTGAGAGTGCTGTGTGTAATGTGTGTGAGAGTGCTGTGTGTGATGGGTGAGAGTGCTGTGTGTGATGGGTGAGAGTGCTGTGTGTGATGGGTGAGAGAGTGCTGTGTGAGAGAGTGCTGTGTGTGATGGGTGTGAGAGTGCTGTGTGAGAGAGTGCTGTGTGAGAGAGTGCTGTGTGAGAGAGTGCTGTGTGTGATGGGTGTGAGAGTGCTGTATAAATGTTATTGTGTGTGTGTGTAGGGGGGGGTAAATAAAAAAAATAAAAAAGTCATTATTTCCCCCCCTCCCTTCTTACCTTTAGCCTGGGAGGGGGGTCCGGCACGCTGGAAGGCGGGGTGGCAGTGTTCCCTGGTGGTCCTCGTGGGTGAGTGAACTCTAGCCTGTGAGGCTAGAGTTCACTCTCGCGAGATCCGGTCGTTGCCATGGCAACGCGCCGGATCTCGCGAGAGGAACCCGGCGGAGCTGCAAGTTAGAGCTCCGCCGGGTCCTCTCTCCAGCCTGGCTGGCTGTCTCCCTCCCTCCCTCCCCGCCGGCGGCCGCATGTGGGCCGGTCAGGGAGATCCTTGATCTCCCCACCGGCCCGTCGTGACAAACAGCGGGGCCGGCGCTAGGAGAGTGCCGGCCCTGCATAGACCGGCAGGGGAGATCCTGTGATCTCCCCTGCCGGCCTCGGCCCATGGCCACCGCGGCCCACCGGGCATTTGCCCGGTGTGCCCGATGGCCAGTCCGGGCCTGTCCATAGCAGCAAAGAAAAGTAATGAGAACCAATCATAAACAAGCAACGGTTAAAGAGGCATTTATTACTGAAGCACTTCCTCTTTGAACTGCAACATCACAAATTCATGAATCAATAAAATGACAGAAAACACGATGTGGTATAACTTCAAACACGAACATGATGAATAAGGTACCGTCGAACAGGCAGCTTAGGTTCAACTGTAGATTGCAATTAAGCTGAAAAGAGAATATTCAAAGTTTTAGTCTACAGAAAGGTTTGTATAAAAAATATCCACCCTGACTTCCTGCTCGAGGCAGAGTAAACATAAACCAACCACGTCCTCCCCCAACTAGCGTAACTAGATAAGACAACAAAGTCCCAAACATACCCAAATACCGAGTCCAAAGGGGAAAAAAGCAATGTTAGCATAAACAATGGAATAATACAGACATACTACTAAAACTATACATACAAATAGCCATAGTAGAGAGGGAAGAACAGGATGAGAAGATAAAGGGAGGGAAAATACTCACTCCCTGTCATTATTAAGATTATTAGTACACTAAAACTAACATAATCTTCAATTTTACCACATGACAGGAGGCTTCACAGTTTGCAGTTTTAAAACTGAGATAAGAGAGAAAAGGCTGGATTCGGGAGAGGTTGGAAATAGAACGTCTGAAAGGTAGATTCTCACATCCAATCTGCAGCCTGTAAAATTTCAGGAGTGAGGCCCCCGCTGTCAAGGTGTAGGAGGCAGCTGCTACCAGCACTGAATGTGCCCCAAAGGCCCGGTTTATCCCTGCCAGTGAACCCATCTGGCCAATGTAGGGACCAAAACCGGACTATAAGGTTGTGCGTAAGAAATGAGAAGTTGACGGGAGGATGGAGTCCGCAATGTCGCGGTTGCTTCCACATGTCAATGTAGAGTCGATACCACACAAAGTTGTGGGTTTGAAGTGAAAAAGGAATAAAACTGAGGAGTTGTCTGATTTGGTATGGTGTGAGACCTGAAAAGTAACTCCCTGCGAAAGAAAAGAGGAGAAAAATAAATTTGGCCGTAAGCTGGCGAAGGGATAGTCTATCATTAGGAGGCCAATCTCACAGAAATTGCAGGACAATATTTGATATCCAGAGGGTGGCGTAATCACATGCCCCAAAAAAGTCTACAAACAAGAGGATCTTGTCCTACTGGCGTCCCTTGAAGAGGGATGTGAGTCGCTGAAATGGCTGACCGTACCACGTTAATAGACTGATATATTTCCCTACCGTAAACAAAGAGAGCAAGTTTAGGATAGAGGAAACCAGGGCAGCAAAGGGATTAAGGTCCCCCAAACACCAATTGGCCCAAAATTGCCATGCAGAGAGGTAATAACTCCTTGTCCCCTGTGCCCAGGAGTCCCATAGGAGGTCCATAGCATCCTGCAAAGTTTAAATATACATAGGGATTAAGGAGACAGTGCAGGTAACTTTTTTTCTTTGGTTTTTACTATATGTGTCAGCTGATGTGTACTGTAGTCATTGCTGCCACCCAGGAGTGATGGGAGTGAGCTCAGGACTTTTCTTTTTGTATTTGTATTCACTTTTTGTATCACACAGCTAGGTTACAATGCTGCCGCCCATCCCTTGTGTTCCCTATTAAGGGTTAATGTCACGGCTGCTAGTGTTGTCCAACACGCAGAAACTATGTAAACATATACATACAAAAGGAAAGGAAATAAAAGGACAGAGCGTAAACCGGACCTTAGAATGGCCAAACTAATACGCTAGAGATAGAGAATGGTCAAAGGGAAAGCCGAGGTCAAGGAAGCCAGAAATACTCAGATACCATTTAAACAAGCCAAGTCAGGGGAACCAGAATTCGGAATAACCAGGGAAAAGCCAAGATCAGGATACCAGGAAGTAATATTAACAAAGATAAACGCACTCTAGGGAACCAGGAACATGAAACCACGACAGGGCAAGGTACTGGGGTGAATTAGGGATTTAAATATCCCTCTCTAGGCTCTGATTGGTCAGAGGGTGACCTCTGACCCCAGAACATGCGCGTGCATTGACGTCGTGACATTCCCGGCTCGCCGCTGAGCAGGAAGCTGAGTGAGTTGGTGCGGTCATACCGGTCGGGCATGGACGCACAAGGCGGTGAGCCAGAGGGCCGTGACAGAACCCCCCACTCAAAGACCGCTCACCGGGTGGGAAGGAGCCGGCTTGCAAGGAAAATGGTTGTGAAATGACCGGACAAGACGGGGAGCATGAACCTGGTCCGCAAGAACCCAACTACGTTTCTACAGGCCATATCCCTTCCAGTCAACCAGATAAGACAGAACACCTCTAAAGAACTTGGAGTCTAAAGTAGTTTGGACTTCGTACTCCTCTTGATTACCTACTACCTAGGGCGGAGGAGGAACAATCATTTTTGTGTATCGATTGCAAGCGAGGGGCTTAAGCAATGATACATGGAAGTAATTAGCAATTCTCATATGAGCAGGGAGTGCCAATGAATAAGTCACAGGGTTTATACGACGGAGGACACGAAAGGGACCCATGAATCGAGGAGCTAGTTTCATGGAAGGAACCTTGAGTTTGATATGATGTGTGGACAACCAAATCCTGTCCCCCACTTGATAAACAGGATTGGCACCCCGTTTCTTATCAGCTTAAACTTTAGTATGTTTAGAGGCATTCTGTAATGCTGAATGATCAGAATCTCAAGTGTCTTGGATAGAAGTCAAACAGGTGTTTAATGCAGGAATATCAGCCCATGAAAATGCAGAAGGTAAATAGTGGGGTGATAACCTTAATTTACAAAAAAATGGTCTCTAACTCGAGGATTCGTGAGTTGCATTATTTCTGGCAAATTCAACCATGGGTAAGAGTTCAAACCAATTGGACTGATTGACATCGATAAAGCAACGCAAATAGGATTCTAAAGATTGCATGGCTCTTTCTGCGGCGCCATTAGTCTGAGGGTGGTACGAAGAGGAAAATTAAAGTTCTATGCCCAACTGTTTACAGAAGGCACGCCAGAACCTAGAGATAAATTGGGTTCCTCTGTCAGAAACAATGTTTTTTGGTACTCTGTGTAAGCAAAAGATTTCCTTTATGAAAATTTGGACTAGATCTTGAGCAGATGGCAATTTTTAAGAGGTGTAAAATGTGCCATCTTGGAAAATCTATCTATAACCATGAGGATGGTGTTATGCCCATTAGAACTGGGAAGTTCCACAATGAGATCCATGGCTAAATGGGTCCATGGAGCATCGGGTATCGGAAGTGGCTGTAGCAACCCAGGGGGAGATTGATGCGATGTTTTAAAACCTCACATATTTGACATGCCCCTACATAGTCTTTAATGTCACCTCTGAGTGTAGGCCACCAAAATATTCTGGAAATAGCAGAGAGAGTTTTATGTATTCCATTTTGTCCTGCTGTCAGATTATCATGAAACACTCCAAATACTTTCTTCCTTAATAAGGGTGAAACATACAGTTTGTCCTGGGGTTTCCCCACGGGTGCCTGAGTCTATTATGGCACCAAAGACTGGAGAAGATATTTCAGTAACTGTAGTAGCAATAAGACATTCTGGAGGTCCGATCGGGGATACCTCTTGTTCAGGGGCTTCATCTGTCTCAAACTGTCTAGAGAGTGCATCTGCCTTGGTATTCTTTGTCCCGGGCCTGTATGTAATTATAAAATTAAACCGGGAGAGGAATAATGAACATCTAGCCTGTCGGGAGGACAGTCTTTTAGCATCCCCAATATAAGCCAAATTCTTATTATTGGTAAAAATCAAAAGTGGCTCTTTGGAACCTTCCAAGAGATGCCTCCATTCCTTAAGGGCGAGAACAATGGCCAGTAATTCCCTATTCCCAATGTCATAATTTCTCTCTGCTGGAGTTAATTTTTGAGAGAAAAAGCCACAGGCATGTAAAGACGCATCAGGACTCTCTCTTTGAGAAAGAATGGCTCCTACTCCTGTCTCTGATGCATCTACTTCTAAAATAAAAGGTTTGGTCGGATCAGGGTGCGTCAGGACAGGTGCCGAAGCAAATAAAGATTTTAATCTTTCAAATGCCTCCTTTGCTTCTTTGGACCATAAATTACAATTCCTTTCTCGGTTAGGTTGGTAATAGGAGCGATTACTGATGAGAAATTCTTCATGAATTTATGGTAATTTGCAAAACCTATAAAGCTTTAAGGCCTTTGGGTAACGGCCATTGCAAGACTGCTTCGAGTTTGTGTGGGTCCATTTTGAAACCAGAAGGGGATATAAAATAGTCAAGAAACTGTATCTCAGTCTGGTCAAACTGGCATTTTTCCAGCTTACAATATAAGCCATTTTTAACAGGGTTTTTAGTATGATTCTCACATGTTCGTGATGAGTTTCTAGGTCTGGGGAATAGATGAGAATATCGTCTAGATACACTAGTAAGAATATGTGAAGATATTCTCTAAGGACATCGTTAATCAAGTCCTGAAATTCTGCTGGGCATGGCATAGGCCAAACGGCATGACCAGGTATTCATAATGTCCCATTCTCGTATTAAATGCGGTCATCCACTCATGCCCTTCCTTAATTCTGACTAGGTTGTATGCGCTCCTCAGATCGAGTTTTGTGAATACTCGGGCACCCCTCAACCTATCAAATAGCTCAGCAATAAGGGGAATGGGATAGGCGTTTTTAATTGTAATTTTATTTAGACCCCTATAATCAATACAAGAGCGTAGGTCTCCTTCTTTTTTAGAAATGAAGAAGAACCCAGCCCCAGCAGCTGAAGAGGATCTTCTTATGTGACCCTTTTTGAGAGCATCCTTAATGTATTCTTCTAAACAAAGGGTTTCTTGAGGAGAAAGTGAATAAACTCCTCCTTTAGGGGGCATAGTGCCGGGTAACAAATTAATGGCACAGTCGTAGGGCTTATGTGCAGGTAATACCTCCGACTGAACCTTGTTAAATACTTCTTTTAAGTCCAAATACTGCAGTGGGATTTCTGTGGTTAAGGGAGGTGCTATAGGTACATTGATGGTACCGATTTGTTTAGGCACCTGTTTTAAGCAATGACCTCTGCAACTCTTTCCCCAACTCACAATCTCTCCTTCAATCCATTCTAGACATGGATTGTGTTTCTGGAGCCAAGGAAAACCGAGTATTATTGGACATGTAGGGGAAGATATAATTTGAAAAAAACAATTTCTTCAGAATGTAAGAAACCTCTACTGCTATGGGTCTGTCTTTCTGTCTTAAAGGCAGAAGATGTTTGGCAGAAAATTCCTTATCAAGGAAATCCACCGCTGCCCCAGAGTCAATCATGGCCTCACACTGAACAGTAGTTTTCTTACAAAACAGAGTGATTGTTATAAGAAAGCGGTTCTCAGTCAATTTAGGGGACATATACATCACACCTAAGGTCGGTCCCCGAACGTGCCTTAGGTGTGCAAGTTTTCCGGCCGAACCGGACAAGAAAACCTCTGATGTCCTCTTTTGCCACAATATAGACAGAACCCCTCGTTGCATCTGTATTATCTCTCCACCTCAGTCAGTTTGGTAATGCCCAATTGCATGGGTTCGGCTTCTGCAGGTGGAGCATGACTAACAGTCACTGGGTTGGAGAAACGAGGGGCTATAGACAAATTTGTACGTCTAGTACAGTGTTTGTTTTTCTCCCTCTCTCTGAGCCTGTTGTCAATGTCAATCATGTATGCAATAAAATCATTAAGATTAACCGAAAGGTCTCTGGCAGCGGTTTCATCTTGTATATTTTCTGCTAAACCTTGCGAAAAAGCAGCCACCATAGGTATAGGTGGCGGAACTACAGGTGGTACCGGGGGTGCCTCCAGATAAGCAGTTCTCTGGAGCAAGGTCTGGAACGCTTGGGCAAACTGATCTAACCTGTGATCCATATCCTCCACCCTGTTCTCACAGGATATCATATGTTTACATCGTTTCGCAGGATGCATGGCCCTGTCGTAAGGTCACAGCTGCTAGTGTGGTCCAACACGCAGAAACTATGTAAACATATACATAAAAAAGGAAAGGAAATAAAAGGACAGAGCGTAAACCGGACCTTAGAATGGCCGGACTAATACGCTAGAGATAGAGAATGGTCAAAGACAACCTAGCGAAACCAAAATGGCCGCCAGACTGCCCACCCACGAAAACTGCAGGAAGACAAGCACCTCCCCGTAAATTCGTGAGTGGGAGGTGTATGTTTGCCTAACATGTACACAAAGCGAAATCCAGAACTACCGAACGCGTGAACCCCTGGTTAGACCTAGCGTTCATGAACGAGTAGAAAGCCAGCTAGAATGAACGCGGTGCTCAGTTTGTCAGAGAAACATACTAGAAGACAGTAAATATAAGGTGAATGGAGAACAGAATGAGGATAACCAAAACGCTGTACTTATCTTGTGATGGAGCAGCAAAGAAAAAGGAAGTGCTTCATTGATGTATGCCTCGTGTAACCTTTGCTTGTTAGTAAAGAAGGATTATGCAAAATATGAAGCCTTCTGTCATGTGGTAAAATTAGTCAACATGAATGTCCAGCTCATTTACTCTACCTTTGGTAACATATAACTATTTTTGCTATAACAATGTTACCATTTATACCTGTTGTTTACCACTCTAATTTTCTGTACATGCAGCTTTTCTTTGTTTGTTTTCAGTGAAAATATTCCACCAATATGCAATGTACATATATTAGGGGTGATAGAATTTGGTTGGTAAACTTTTCAAAAGCATACAAAAAATGTATACCCATCCGCTCTCTTTGCATCCTTTGCCCCTCCCAGCTGTAAATACTTTCATATAAGTGTGTTCTAACTCCATCCCTGTTTCTTAGGCTTTGATTAAAAAAACCACAGCAAAAACTCTATATTTTCCCTAAGCACTAAATTAAATCAAGTATGTTTGTCTGCAATTTGAAATTCCCTTGTCTATTTACCACAATAACATTTTGTGAAATCTAGTAACATCAATATCTGAAAGACGAAAACTGTTTTATAAAATTCTTTGAAATAGATGTACAAATGAACAGGTTATAAAAAGGAGACACTGTTGTAAAAAATTTAATTTGTTAAAACAAAAGATCTCTTAAAATGTGTTTCCGAATACAGGTAATATAGGTTTCCAGGAGAAAATAATCAACACAGTGCTAAAGCATAAACATCTGTCTTAGGTAAAGCCCTAATTGCTACTTAACAATTATCTTTCCAGAGCTTAATATGTTGACATTACATTGAACTTCTCAGTTACGCATATTTCCAATTTAATTATGTCTAAACATTAATGAACCTTCCAATCAGAGCTTTGCAATTAATAAAATCGAATTTATAATTTCCATTGCACATACATATTTAATATTTCTGTACAACTTTCATTAAACATAAGCTTCATATACTTTCAGAATGTGTTCTCACTTGGAAACTAGATAGGTTTATCTTTTCAATGCGGTTTAATTCACTAACATCTGATGTAGGGGAAACATTTTTTCTGAAGTAGTTAAAAATAATTTGAAAAAAATAGTAAAGCTCAATACACTCAAGAAACCCATTAATAAGGGGGGGATGACACCACACCTGCAGCACATTCCTTAGAATGCAGAGCGACACACCTGACTGCTATAGGTCCAATGTACCCACAGCATAGGTCCCTAACACGCTTCCCGAGAACAGAAGGGCACACCCACAAAAGTAAACACGACATGCGGTTCAGGGACACCCTGAAAACATGAATGTGAGGCACTAGACTCCAGACCACACACTTCGATCACGCTCTTAAACCTCGCTTCACCACACGCTGGTAGAGGTGAACCTCGCTACACCACACCTCACATAGAGATCTGACTTCATCAATAGATAAGAGTCCCCCCTTTTGTTATAAGCTATGCTATACACAGGCTGTCACCCCTATGCATCCCCATGGGGTCTGTCCACCTCCTCAAAATCGATTACGCTAAACCTACCTATTGCGTGTGGTGCACTAGCCTTCTCGTGTAACCAAACTACCAACACTCGTAGGCTACCACATGACACTCCTGTTATAATATATAGTTTACTTACGGCTGACACACCTAGACCCACACATTACCAACAACACCTGTTCACTCGATAGCACTCTATCTCAAAAATTAAAAACGTGCGGTACTCACAATCGCCTTATGACAGACTGAACTTATGTGATGATGACAAACGCTGTTGTGGCGAAATGCAAATACCTGTAACCCTCTACACAAAAAAATAAAGGATATAAAAAAAATTTAAAAAAAGAAGTGGGGGATGAATTTCCCAGACATAAAATTGTATAACAAAGCCACACTCCTTTCCACAGTGGCAACCACACATAGAACGACCACGACACCACAATGGGTAGCCATCGAATCACACTGGTCATGCAAGGCCGGACTACACCATCTATTCTGGGTGCCAAAACAACAGGGACCTGCAACGCCACACATGTTGGCACTGACCACGCTGTTGCTGGATACGTGGGATGCATACCGTAAACATTTAAGTGGCCCCTTGGCAATATCGCTAGCCACGCCAATGTACAGTATACACTTGAGAAACCAAACCTTTGACTATAACACTTGGACACAAGCAGGATGCACACATGAACACCATTTATACACAGGAACCACTGTGAAACAATTCCCAGACCTGCAAACAAAGTTTGACCTCAGAAACAGGGCACTTTTCTCATATTTACAGCTCAAATCTATACTGCAGTCAACTACGAGCCGCCTTCGAGTGCCCACACTCTCCAGGTTTGTAAGGAACGCCACACAAAAAACTATTTTCAATTATATATGCGACGTTGCTGGAGAGCACATCCGCCTCCAAATTCTGACAAATTCATGCAAGCATGGCACCTTTACCATAGACCAATGGCCCCGTGCATTCACAATTCATAAAGGGACCACAGCATGCATCACACACTTTGAGCAAATACGAAAATTACAATACAGATGGTACCTGGTCACAACGAGACTAGCACATATATTCCCCGGCACCTCCACTCAATGCTGGCGATGCAAGTATGGAATAGGCTCGCTATACCACATATGGTGGACATGCAAACTTATCCACCCATACTGGTCCATGGTGAGCGAAATTCTCACCCACTTACTGCCTATGCCTCTAGTGTGTGCCTCCTGTACATATGGCCGCGGTGTGCCCGCGGTGTGCCTCCTGTACATACGGCCTGAGAACCTAACGAAAGTCCACACCAAACTGCTATTCCACACATTGATAGCCGCATGCACCCTAGTAGCCAGGGCACGTTAAACACAAGACGCCCCCACTAAGCACATGTTGATACGACAAATCCAAACAAATTGGGACTACGAGCTAATGGCCGACCAGCAGATTAGGAAAAGAGGGGCAACAGCCGAGGCTGGAAAAATATGGGAAACATACTGGATAACAATGAAAAATCAGGTGGCAAGTGCTAAGTATAATGAGTTAGGGGATGCATGGTTACTTAAGCAGCAGAGTGCCCCACAAAGATGAAACAGGGACTTATAAAAAGTACAGATACACTACACGGAAACTGCACTATTGACCTGGGTACCAGAGAGGGCCGAGCAAAAGAGAACCCCACAACACAACCCACCCCTCTAACAGATATGGCTCATGCCAAAAGCGATGGCCCCCATCAGGTAGATGATGGCCCACGATGCTAACACAAATCAACACCTACATGTATATATGTTATACCCCCCCTTCTATGTTCTCCTCCCCCCCCCCAATCCTGTGCTAGGGGGAATTCCAGGAGGGAAAACCATTACCAACCAGAGATGGTCTAAGACGGGACACAGATCATATGAGAGACATGCGGAAGACACCCCGCACGGAGATTACCTCAGGTACCCCCTATATATCGGCTGATTTCCAACCTAGTACACCACCCCCCTGACCCCACCCCCTTTCCGCAACCCCACCAGCTGCTATATGGTACCGATACCTAATACAATAAATGTAGACGCGGGGATTCTGGAAACCGATGTACATTACCTCGCATATGTTTCATTATAACCTGTACTCTGTCACTAAGTTACCATACGTGAAATGTAACCTTTGCTTGTCTACCACTAATATAACTATACCAGTATATTCTTGGTATTTCTCGCATTATATGTGGCACTGATACATAGATGTACTATGTCATATTTGATAGAACCCCTCCCCCTTCTCTTCTGTACCCCTAAACTTTCGAATACGACAAAATAAAAATTGTCAAATTTAAAAAAAAAATAGTAAAGTTTAAATTATGTAAGTATTTCCCCCTGTGACAGATCCCTCTGTCTTGGAACTATAGTACTATCCCGGTTGATTCGTGTGGATTTGTGTAATTGCCTGTCAGTACTTCCCCGTTCATTTATTTGTTAATCTACCGAACCTATTGGCCCCAATTTGAACGTTGTGGTTAACCGCAGACACCTCTTAATTGAAACATGGGTGGTCGTCGTTCATATGCCGACCACGAGACGGCGGCCATCTTAGATGCACGAATACACAGCGGTGTTCGTCGACAAACTTATGGAACCCAAAACGGACACTTTTTCTCCCGAACACCACTGAAACCGCCGACCTCCATTCTTTGTCATCCGGCATACGAACACCAGTCCGTTCGGGACTTTTATTGCACGAATGGACTTAACCAAGAGAGCCATCCCATGGAGCCCTTCGTATACCGAAAGAAGAGTGTGAAATACTTTGGCTCCATGACGATTGAACTGTGTGTATTGGATCTGAGCTACATTCGGTAATAATGTGCGCTCAGATCTAGGCTATCTGGGGATACGTTATATGTACTGAATACATTCGGTAGTTTTACAGTTATGGAATTTTATGTATTTTTACTGTATCATTTAAAATGGCGTTTTGCCTCTATCCATGGAATTAATTGGATTTCTTCCCAATTATATCCAGGATAGAGAGGAGGGGTTTGCTTGTACCAAGGGGAGGGTTTATGCCTGAGCCACTGTGATTGGCTAATGTACCATACTTGTCCCAGTCTTCCATCTGGTCCAATAGGGACCACCAGGTAGGAGACCTGCATAAATACCGGACATGTAGCCCTCAATAAATCAGATTCCTTTTTTACCCTCAAGACAGAGCTTGGTCTCGTGTTTGGGGGAATTGCTACTTTGGAGTATTCTTTTGCCTCTTCCAGGAGAGAAGGAGTTCGCATGATTCTCCGTTCGGGAGTTTGGAGCATTCCCTTGTATTCAGTTCGGGAGTTTGGCAGCCACAATAACTGTGCCCGTGTCTCTAAAAGGGGGAAGATCTACTAAACGGCGGTTTTCACTCCTTTATGCCGGGAGTGTCTTAACAACTGGTGGCAAGCGACGGGATGATCCTCATCGCCCAGAGAGACAACTATACATCCAGAACTAATGGAAATACCGTATAAAAGGCTGAAAAAAGCTACCCTTTAAGATCTGACAGAACAACGGGGCCGACAAGCCAGTAACCTCAGGTAGAGATTATTGCCATACTAACCGAAATGGATGGAGTATCAGGGACTGAAGGAGCCAAAGGGCCCAGCATATCAGATAGAATCCCCGAAGAGGCAAGCTTTGACTGGGCGGTTAAAATCAGACTGGCACATTATGGTCCCAACCCGATTACAGAAATTATCGACCGGGTCATAGCAGCTGTGGAGGCCAACCTACTTCGCCAAAGCGGCGCTGCAGCAGCCCAAGTCACATTAGCCCCGGTGGAAAGGAAAAGGTGCAGTTTGCAGCATTTAAACCCTTCACTGAAAGAGAAGGAGAGATTGATGGGTACCTTGCTGATTTCAAGCGACAATGTGCTGTACACAAGGTACCCGCAGAAGACTGGGTCACTATATTGTCCGGAAAATTATCCGGCCGGCCAGTGAGGCTTTTCGGGCCATTCCTGATGAGGAGATCGGAGATTGTAATGCATTGAAAGAAGCTCTGCTCTCCAGGTATGCCGTTACACCGGAGGAATACCGGAGGCGGTTCAGAGACACTGCTAAACTAGCCGGAGATTCCTATGTCGAATGGGCATGTAAGGTACACTGCACAGCAGCTCACTGGATGGCGGGGTGCCAAGCTGTATCCGGGGAAGAGGTGCTACAGATGTTCCTGCTGGAACATTGCTTTGATAAATTATCCACAGGAGTCAGAGAGTGGGTCTGGGACTGTAAACCCTCCACCCTGCATGAAACAGCCCGCCTGGCAGATGAGTATACGGATGCCCGTAAACTGGACAATGCTACCACCAAGACTCCTGCCAGAGTTGAGTACCGACCAGCAGCAACCCCAGCCGCTAACTACCCTCAGCCACCCTGGTTTAACTCATGGGACTACTCCCAGCCCATCCGGTGTTTCGGATGCAAGCAGCTAGGACACAAGAGGCCAGAGTGTCCGCTAAATACTGCTAACCAAGCCCAGTCATGGAGGAGACCCACCAGCAGAAACCAGCGTAACCCTCAACCTGCTGCCCACTGCGTTGAGGAGGAGGGATGTTGGGGCATCCTGCAAGAACTTGGTGTCCGAGAACCAGCACACCGGAGACACTGTGGCTGTGAGAGTAGCAGGGGGCGCCGTGTTACGTCTGCCTGTTGCCCGGGTACATTTGGATTGGGGAGTGGGCGCTAGGCATGTGAATGTGGGGGTCATGAGGGATTTACCAGCTGACGTTCTCCTTGGAAATGATTTGGCCTCCCTTGTTTCTGCATACGCCCAGATGGGTCCCGCTGAGGTTAACGCTGTGACGACCCGTGCCCAGACCTGTGCCACCGAGACTGGCCCACCTGCTGCTGAGACCCATGTAAGACTCTCTCCCCCGACTTGTACCCTTGATCAGGCCCCCTTAGGCTGGGATACCCCAGAGGCATAAGGGAGGGAAACCTGGGAGGATCCAACCCTTCAGAAGTATAGGGCTAGGGCAGATGCTGGGGAAGAGGGACCGTTATGAGTGGGTGGGGGATAGGCTGTATAGGATCCCTAAACCTTCCCAGAAAAGGACTACCTCTCCACAGAATCGGCAGCTGGTGGTGCCTGTGAAATAGCCGCAAGAGATTCTGCGGATTGGGCATGATGAGCCATTAGCTGGACATCTAGGGTCCCGCCGCACGTGTCATAGGATCACCCAAAATTTCTTCTGGCCCAATTTTAACCGAGATGTGCGGGTATATTGTAATACTTGTGACACCTGTCAACGGGTAGGTAAGCGGGGGGATCATCGAAAAGCTAGGCTTATGTCTATGCCTATCATTAGGGAACCCTTTTCCTGCATAGCCGTTGACATTGTGGGTCCATTGGCCAGGGCTAGTCCATCCGGTAAGAAGTATATTCCCATTGTGGTGGACTATGCCCCTCGTTATCCAGAGGCAGAGGCACGGTCTAATAAAGAGGCATGTGAGGGTCATGAGGGATTTACCAGCTGACGTTCTCCTTGGAAATGATTTGGTCCCCCTTGTTTCTGCATAAGCCCTGATGGGTCCCGCTGAGGTTAACGCTGTGACGACCCGTGCCCAGACCCGTGCCACCGAGACCAGCCCACCTGCTGCTGAGACCCATGTAAGACTCTCTCCCCCGACTTGTACCCTAGATCAGGCCCCCTTAGGCTGGGATACCCCAGAGGCATACGGGAGAGAAACCTGGGAGGATCCGACCCTTCAGAAGTATAGGGTTAGGGCAGATGCTAGGGAAGAGGGAACGTTATGAGTGGGTGGGGGATAGGCTCAAACCTTCACAGAAAAGGGCTACCCCTCCACAGAATCGGCAGCTGGCGGTTCCTGTGAAATAGCGGCAAGAGATTCTGCGGATTGGGCATGATGAGCCATTAGCTGGACATCTAGGGTCCCGCCGCACGCGTCATAGGATCACCCAAAATTTCTTCTGGCCCAATTTTAACCGAGATGTGCGGGTATATTGTAGTACTTGTGACACCTGTCAACGGGTAGGTAAGCGGGGGGATCATCGAAAAGCTAGGCTTATGTCTATGCCTATCATTGGGGAACCCTTTTCCTGCATAGCCGTTGACAATGTGGGTCCACTGGCCAGGGCTAGTCCATCCGGTAAGAAGTACCATCGTGGTGGACTATGCCACTCGTTATCCAGAGGCGGTAGCACGGTCTAATATAGAGGCAGAGACAGTAGCTGATGCCCTGGTTAAGAATTTTACTAGGGTAGGGTTCCCTAAGGAGATTCTCTCCGACCAGGGAACCCAGTTTACCGCTGTGCTCACCCAGCAGCTGTGGAAGGTGTGCGGCATTAAACCGCTGCTTAGTTCACCTTATCACCCACAGACTAACGGTCTCTGCGAGCGCTTTAATGGCACCCTCAAGCAGATGCTGAGGACCTTTACTGACACTTGCAGAGACTGGGAGCGATTCCTGCCTCATCTGCTATTTGCGTACAGAGAGGTGCCCCAGGAATCTACTGGGTTCTCTCCTTTTGAGTTACTCTGTGGGAAAAGGGTCCGAGGACCCCTGGATCTCATTAGAGGACAATGGGAGGGAGAGATAGAGCAGGAGGGGACCCCCATAGTACCATATGTCTTGGTACTCCGGGACCGCATGGAGAAACTATCCCTGAGGGTAAGGGAGACTCTACAGGAGACACAGGGGAGACAGAAGCGGTGGTACGATCGGGGTGCCCAGCAGCGGGTCTTCCAGGTTGGGCAGAAAGTTTTGGTGCTCAAGCCTGTGAAGACAAATAGATGCAAGCATCTTGGCAGGGCCCGTATAAGGTGTTAGCTCAGGTGTGTGATACTACCTATGTTATAGCCAGCTGTGCAGATGAGAGGATTCAGCGATCCTTTCATGTGAACATGCTGAAGGAGTATCAAGAGACACCAGAGGATGTCGCTACAGTATGTGCCCCTGCTGCCGACGACCCAGAGAATTTAACCCTGCCCGATTTATTAGCGAGGGACCCCCAGACTGACCTCACTAGTCTTGTACAGCTAGGGGACCGGTTAAGCCCCACAGAGAAGGTACAGGCAAAGCAGCTTCTGTGGGAGAAGCAGACAACGTTCTCCCAAGAGCCCGGCTACACTACCCTAGCTGTACATAAGGTAGAGACCCCTGTACAGAATCCCCTGCGACAGCCCCCCTACCGTATCCCTGAAGCAGTCCGAGAGGGAATGCGGAAGGAGATACATGAGATGACTCGGCTGGGAGTCATCGAACACTCCGATAGTCCTTTGGCTTCGCCTGTAGTCCTGGTACCTAAAAAAGATGGGACCACCCGGTTCTGTGTGGACTACAGGAAGCTCAACGAAAGCCCCGGGTAGACGAGTTACTAGACCATATTGTCAGGGGATGCTATCTGACCACCATAGACCTGTGTAAGGGCTATTGACAGATTCCCCTGGCTGAGGATGCTATCCCCAAGTCAGCATTTGTCACCCCATTTGGCCTGTACCAGTTTAAGGTCATACCATTCGGAATGAAGAATACTCCGGCTACCTTCCAGCGTATGGTGGATAGACAAAAATTTGCTTGTACATACCTGGACGATATTGCGGTCTACATTGAGTCCTGGGAGGAACACCTAGTCCACGTAGGGGTGGTTCTGGACAAGATTCGGGCTGCTGGCCTGACCTTGAAACCAGACAAGTGCCATCTAGGTATAGCTGAAGTACAGTACTTGGGTCACAGACTGGGGTGTGGGAGCCAGAGACCAGAGCCAGCCAAGGTAGAGGCTGTGGCTAACTGGCCCACACACCTATCACTAAGACCCAGGTGTTAGCCTTCTTGGGGACGGCAGGGTACTACCCACACTTTGTCCCTGACTACAGCACTATAGCCAAGCCCCTGACTGACCTGACTAAGAAGAACCTCCCTAAGCAGGTCCTGTAGTCCCCAGCTTGTGAAGTCGCGTTTTAGGCACTGAAGTAGGCTCTTGTGAATGCCCCTGTCTTGGCTGCCCCAGTCCCTAACAAACGTTTTCTTGTTCACACAGATGCTTCCATGTATGGACTGGGGGCTGTGCTGAGCCAAGTCGGGGAGGATGGAGGAGAGCACCCTGTCGCATACTTAAGCCAAAAGTTATTACCTCGAGAAGTTATGCGGCAGTGGAGAAGGAGTGTTTACATTTTACATTTTCAGGAAATCTGAGTGCAGCCAACTATTTCAATTGCATATATATATATATATATATATATATATATATATATATACACACCCTACATAGCACAATGACTTATGGGGCTGGCATAGATTTTTTTCCAGGGCTGCTTCGTATCCCCAGTCCGGCCCTGGAGACAGACACAGGAGTTACAACACTTGAGGGAGGAAAGACCAGAATTTCAGTTTTGGTCAAGTTTAGTTTAAGGAAGTGGGCAGCCATCCAGTTAGAAACAGCATAGAGGCAGTCAGAGACACTAGTCAAGAGGGACGGGGAGAGATCAGGAGAGGACATGTAGATTTGCGTGTCATCTGCATAGAAATGATATTGGAAGCCAAACGAGCTAATGAGTTTACCAAGGGAGGCAGTATAAATGGAGAACAGTAGGGGACCAAGGACTGAACCTTGGGGGACACCAACAGAGAGAAGTTGGGGAGAAGAAGCAGAGCCAGAGAAAGAAACACTGAAAGAGCACTGGGAGAGGTAGGATAAGATAACAATAAGCATAAGGTATAAAAAACTGTCAGAAAAATAGAAGTAAGGGATGCGCCAATTCTTATAACAAAATATAATGAGCAGTGAAAATCACAACATTAAATAATTGAAAAATCCAAATATCAGTAAAAAAAAGTCCAATAAAAAGGATCTTACTCAGATCAAATATAGAATAAAGTACTTAAATGGAAGTAATACCCTCAGTGTCTTTTTTCAGATGAATCCACTCACGAAAGACAAAAACCAGATAAAAAGAACCAATAGTGCAATATGAATGGTCCAATATGTATATAGATTAAATAAACGGAAATAAACTCACATTTAGTAGAGCTATATCGGTATAATCCCCGCTTATGGGATATGTTGTGGATTTCTTCCGTCTGGGGTACTGGGGTATGGTCCACAGAGGGTAAAAAGAGACAACTAACAGCACAGATAATGTTTCTACCCATTTTTATGCTATTAAGTCAAGCTGAGCCCCCTCAAGTCTACTGAAAGGTTGTGCAAGTACTTGCCTAGGAGGGTGCGGGTAGTTTGCGTTATGTGCCCTACTGAGTAATGGTGGGGTAGTACGCCGTATGTAGGTTAATGCACAGGTTGGTTGGGAGAACTTGGACATAATGGCCTTGGCAGTTATCTTGTAATAGGTAAGGAACTCCAGGTAAGTAGCCTAACATGTGGCAAGGAACTTAGAATGAGGAGAGTGGAAATAAACACGTTCAAGGTAGGGGGGAGGGAATATTGCTTAGCGGTGTAGTCGGCAGTTGTCTTACGGAGACAGATTATAAATTGTAGCCTATAAACATAAAGCTATGAAATGAACAGTTATATGAAACACAGAACAGTGTACTGTAGTTAGAACAATATGAAACAGTATAAATTGGTACAAGGAGATGCAGCTGCACATCTCAGGTTGTAGAGTTCACTGTTCTTTTCGCTGTTCCTCTGGGCACAGAGGGATTTATTTCTGCAACATTTCAGGGTGGACGGGCATTCCTTGGTGAAACTGTCACCGGGAGACCCAATGACTGGACGAAAGTTGGAGCCTTGAAGAGATGTGATAGGAGGTGCGTCTTGCCGACGTGTTCTGCCATCAAATGGTGAGGACCCCATTTATAAGGGATAGAGTTCTCCTGAAGCTGCTAGTTTACTTGGAAAAAATCTCTGCACCATGTAAGGGTGTGTCTTGAGAAGTCCCTGTAAAATATCAGGCTTGCTCCTTCAAAAATAACTGTGGGAGAGCCTCTTGTGGCTCCCATAAGTCTGAGTCCCGGACAAACTCAATTACCACATCCCATGGTGCATCCTGGGGCACCTTGGTACCTCTGGGTAGACGAAAGCAGGAATAATTTCCTAGCAGCTTCGGTATTAATAAAGTGGCTATGAGCCTCCTGTGGCAGTTCCACGTTGGAGACCGTCTTGGGTACTCCCCAGATCCGCATGTTTCTTGCCTTGGCTTTGCCTTCCATACCGGTTAGCTGGGCCATCAGGGTGGCACACTGTTTTTGTAAAGATACCAGGGCTGCGTCCGTGGCCATTTGTGACACTCTTAAGAGCTCCTCCACAGACACTATGCAACCATTAAGCATTGCAATTTCTTCTAGGAAAAGCCATGTCAGCATAAAACATTGCCTTAATATTTAGCACATGCGCATTTATGTCTGCTTTTGTGGAAGGAGCTGCGTCTCCTAGCTCTGTTAGCTGCTGGGGCACAGCTTGTACCTTGGAGGGTGCAGATGAGGAAGCAGGTAAGCAGTCGTCATCCAATGACTGTGAGGAGTAGGCCTCAGACAGCACCATCTTGAAAGGCTCATGCCGCATGGTCCGGCACATAAAAATGCGGATATCCCTGCTCAGTGTTTCTTTGTTTTTTTTCCCCCATGGTGCAGAGTACTTGGAGGACCCCTCTCAGAGCCCAAAAGGCCGGTTTCAGGCTCCTGTAGATCTGTTTTATCGGGTACAGGACACGGAGCTGCGTCTTGCTCGTTCAGGCCCTGGCTTCATCCCCTTTTTGTGTTTATTCAATTGCACTGTTCTGCTGAGAGGTTAAAGAAGTCAAATGTCAGAGGATTTACATTTTCAGTTTGCCAGTTTTTTTTTTGATTGCTTTACAGCAGAGGTTTGGATTACTGAGTTGTTTCAAGGTGTTTTTACAAAATAAAAAAAAACACTGTGACACAACTGTGTAATCCCTAAATCTTGTACTGTTAGGTGTGTAGGTGTGCCTTGAGAACTGGTTTGAACACAACTGCTTTACAGAGTTCATGTCCCTCTTCAGACAAAACAAGCACCCCTTAACTGCATTTATGTAGCATGCCATTTATAAAAGAAAATAAGTTGAACTAGCATAGAGCATGTTCAGTCTTTTTATTTGCCACTTCGTAACCAAATATTGACAATGTAGCATTGTATTTGTTTTATTTTTATTTTTTTCACATGCATGTAGCAATCCAATGGTGAATTTCACAGACTTTGAATTTGACTTAGAATAACCACCTAAATCTGTATGCATCAATACAACACACAAGGTATCTAACATTAACCTTAAGCAACTGTAACCCTAGTTTAAAAATAACTAACTCTAGGTAACCCTAGCTCTAACAAACTGTAACCCTAATTAACTACACCTAACCCTTACTGTAGATAAGCATAGTAGACTGAGCTCAAGGTGGAATGATCACTGTAAGAGCCAATCAATGTGATCACATCACCTTAGGTAATAGCTAAGGAAAGTGATTACTGGGATTGGCTCCTAAGACAGTCAGTCAGCCTGGGGGCTAATAAATAACTATTGTGGGACTGCCTTAAAGGGACACTCCAGGCACCCAGACCACTTCTGCCCATTGGGGTGGTCTGGGTGCCAACTCCAATCACCCTTAAAACTGACAAGTGCAATTAATGCAGTTTTTATAAACTGTAATAATTACATTACAAGGTTAAGTCCTCCTCTATTGTCTGTCTATCAAACAGCCACTAGAGGGACTTCTGGCTTCTTAGAACACGAAAAGTGTTTTAAATGACGCTGGACATCCTCACACTATGCATGAGGACCTCCAGCATCACCAGAATCCCCAGACAGCACCATCTTGAAAGGCTCATGCCGCATGGTCCGGCACATAAAAATGCGGATAGGAAAGCATTGAATAAGAGCAAAGAGCAAAGAGCAAATTAATGATGAACATCATGCAAAGACTGGTGATGCCTGCCCCATGCATATTCTTACTATTTAGACCACTTGATGGAAGTACAAGAGCAGAACAAAAATGCCCAGGTGCCACTCCGTACCTCTCCTCTGCTGCAAACACCCTTTTTCTTTACACACATTCCTCTGTTTCTCTCGCTTCCTTACGTCTTCTTATCATTCTTCTTTTCTCTTTCTCTCTAAAATCCCGGATGGGAATATCCCCAGAACAGAACAAAAATTCCTTGAGGAGTGGATAATCTAGAGATTTATTAAGATGAAGAGGACTAATTTACATATTAAAGTTGTATATTGTTGGTGCACTCTGGTCTAGCGTTGCTGTTGTAAAGTTATATCTGGGACTTCTAGAAAATGGCTTTGTTTTGTAACAAGTTATTGAGCGTTCGAATGCCATATCTTGACCAAAATTTTTTTTTCTGAAACCCTTTCCCAAGTATTTTAAGCTCTATGCAGAGAGTACCAAAAGGAAAATAGAGAGGATGGAGTGTATACAGAAATAATACACCTTGTTATCAAGTCTGGATGTGATATCCCTTTATAATAACATTCCTCACAATATAGGATTGAAAGCCACATCTTTTTTTTTTTGAAAAATCAAAAAGATTTACAACACCCCAAATAGAATTGATATCACGGTTGCTGGAATTTATCCTTACACATCATTTTTATGTGTTTGATAAAAAATATTATTTGCGATGGCTACAGCCTGTGCCCCTAGTTATGCCAACCTGTATCTGGGCTGGTGGAAAGAGACCTTATTAAAAGAAAAAACACACGACAAATATGATCACTTTATTCACAAGTGGCTGAGATACATCAATGACATCCTAGAATTCTGGACAGGACCCATACAGGAGTTTAAAGACATGGTAAAAGATCTTAATGATAATATAATTTGATTACAATTAACCCATGTATTTGATGATGACAAATTAGAATTTCTGAATCTAAAGATTCTGAATCTAAATTTCTGGATCTAAAACTTCTATTGGCAATACAGGGAGTGCAGAATTATTAGGCAAATGAGTATTTTGACCACATCATCCTCTTTATGCATGTTGTCTTACTCCAAGCTGTATAGGCTCGAAAGCCTACTACCAATTAAGCATATTAGGTGATGTGCATCTCTGTAATGAGAAGGGGTGTGGTCTAATGACATCAACACCCTATATCAGGTGTGCATAATTATTAGGCAACTTCCTTTCCTTTGGCAAAATGGGTCAAAAGAAGGACTTGACAGGCTCAGAAAAGTCAAAAATAGTGAGATATCTTGCAGAGGGATGCAGCACTCTTAAAATTGCAAAGCTTCTGAAGCGTGATCATCGAACAATCAAGCGTTTCATTCAAAATAGTCAACAGGGTCGCAAGAAGCGTGTGGAAAAACCAAGGCGCAAAATAACTGCCCATGAACTGAGAAAAGTCAAGCGTGCAGCTGCCACGATGCCACTTGCCACCAGTTTGGCCATATTTCAGAGCTGCAACATCACTGGAGTGCCCAAAAGCACAAGGTGTGCAATACTCAGAGACATGGCCAAGGTAAGAAAGGCTGAAAGACGACCACCACTGAACAAGACACACAAGCTGAAACGTCAAGACTGGGCCAAGAAATATCTCAAGACTGATTTTTCTAAGGTTTTATGGACTGATGAAATGAGAGTGAGTCTTGATGGGCCAGATGGATGGGCCCGTGGCTGGATTGGTAAAGGGCAGAGAGCTCCAGTCCGACTCAGACGCCAGCAAGGTGGAGGTGGAGTACTGGTTTGGGCTGGTATCATCAAAGATGAGCTTGTGGGGCCTTTTCGGGTTGAGGATGGAGTCAAGCTCAACTCCCAGTCCTACTGCCAGTTCCTGGAAGACACCTTCTTCAAGCAGTGGTACAGGAAGAAGTCTGCATCCTTCAAGAAAAACATGATTTTCATGCAGGACAATGCTCCATCACACGCGTCCAAGTACTCCACAGCGTGGCTGGCAAGAAAGGGTATAAAAGAAGAAAATCTAATGACATGGCCTCCTTGTTCACCTGATCTGAACCCCATTGAGAACCTGTGGTCCATCATCAAATGTGAGATTTACAAGGAGGGAAAACAGTACACCTCTCTGAACAGTGTCTGGGAGGCTGTGGTTGCTGCTGCACGCAATGTTGATGGTGAACAGATCAAAACACTGACAGAATCCATGGATGGCAGGCTTTTGAGTGTCCTTGCAAAGAAAGGTGGCTATATTGGTCACTGATTTGTTTTTGTTTTGTTTTTGAATGTCAGAAATGTATATTTGTGAATGTTGAGATGTTATATTGGTTTCACTGGTAATAATAAATAATTGAAATGGGTATATATTTGTTTTTTGTTAAGTTGCCTAATGATTATGCACAGTAATAGTCACCTGCACACACAGATACCCCCCTAACATAGCTAAAACTAAAAACAAACTAAAATCTACTTCCAAAAATATTCAACTTTGATATTAATGAGTTTTTTGGGTTCATTGAGAACATGGTTGTTGTTCAATAATAAAATTAATCCTCAAAAATACAACTTGCCTAATAATTCTGCACTCCCTGTAGATGGTTCTGTGTAAACTGAATTATTTAGGAAAATCACAGCATCGAACAATTTACTTGACTGGCAAAGCTATCACCCGTTTAGATTGAAAGTGGCCATACCGTATGGCCAATATCTACGGGCTAGAAGAAGTGCTCCAATGATGAATCCTTTATAAAGGAGGCAAAAACACTAATAACCAGATTTAGGTTAAAAGGCTAGCCTAATAAAATCCTCAAGAAGGCCTTTCAGAAAGTCATGGCATTAGACAGAGTGACATGTTTACAAACTACAAAACTCAAATCCACAGATAGAATAATTCAATGTATAGGAACCTTTGATCCACAATGGGAACCTATAAAATATATATGTTGTCATAATTGGCCCATTCTGGAACACGATATTGATATTGAACCAGATCATATACCTTATACTAACATCACAGCCAGAAGATCCAAGACTTTAAGAGATATGCTGGTACACAGCTATTTTGAAAATCATGATAAAACAAAAACATCTTCCCAAATGTGGCTAATTAGATCAAAGGTCGTATTCAAGTGTGGACACTGTAAAGCCTGCAGTTTTATAAAACCTTCTAAAACAATAAAATGCACTATCTAAAATATTTGAAATAAATAACTTTATACATTGCAGCTCCACACGGGTCATTTACGTCATCACATGCAGCTGCGAACTTCAATACATAGGCAAGACTTCTCAACAATGCCGCAGATGAGTATTACAGCACATTAATTCTGTCAAAAATATCAATATCATTAGTCCCCTGGCCAATCACATAAGAAATTTTCATGAAGACAACCCTTCACACCTTTGCTTTCAAGCACTTGAACTGATTACACTCAACTCGAGTGGGCAACTCGAGGGAACTTTAACACAATATTATTAAAAAAAGAATCCAGATGGATCCATGAATTCCAAACCCTGTCCCCATGGGGACTCAATGACAAATTTCATTTTACACCCTTTATCCATTGATTAAGACCCTATAAACTATCTTTCAAGATTATTTAAATTCCACTGTACAGAGATCTTTCTTAATCTTCATAGCTTCACCAACTATACACTAGTTATATCTTAGGCATTCTGTTCCCAGAATATCTAGGGGAACCAATCTAAATGACTACAACATTTCTTTACCCACCATTAGTAATAATAATTACCAGAATGTTAGAACTCAACATACTGTCTAATTTCTTTTAACCTACATATGTAACATATTTAAAACTTGATTAATGTTGACAATTGTACAGTGAATAATTTTATTTCACATCCTCTTCCGTTGGCTTTCCTAAAGGGTTAACTTCACATGAAAGGAATGGGTCATTCCTAATTTACAAGATAACTCTAATATTTAACTTTTGCACTTTACAATATATCATGTTGAGATTACCCAAACTAATTGTGTCATCTGTTTCTCCTACGGCAATTATGCCTTTACCGCATTAGGAATATGTTTCAATGTTTAGGGTAACAAGCACTAATCTGAAGTAAATAAGTCATTTGATATATTTTTCTGATGGACTTTATGAAACCACTGTCCTCTCTGGATTCCCAAGATAGTTTTTTCATCTAAGTCTTGAAAACTCTTTAAAAATTACGACAAACTCATACAAGCAAGGGATAGCAATTTATTAATTTGTACTCCTATACCTATCTTGTTATATTTGAATATTAAAAGTACCTTAAGTAAAGTTACATTCTTATACTCCCCCAGAAGGGACAATATAAATAAATCTGTTCCCAATACATCTTCTTTTACAAGATCAAATTTAGGATTATCACAGGATGAACAATCTAGAGGAATTAATATGGATAATTACGGTTTAGCTACTCCATTTTTTATATGTTAAATATTGTCAATATTGAATTTATTCTAAAAACATACCGTAGTAGAATGTCCCCTTTACAAGACCAAGAGAGCACTATAACTAAAACAATTGACCTTTGCACTTTACATTATATTATTTTACATATAATATATGTTTTGTTTATTGAGATACAACTAATTTTAACAGTTCATAACATAATCTGTTTTCTAATTTTTGTCCATGGGAATTAGGACTTTACCGCATTAGATACCGTATCTCATTTGACAGATTGAAATACAGACTAAATGTGAAGAAACAGACATATCTCTACCTCATGTTTAAGTTACATCTTTATACTCTATGGATCTATGTGGCTGTCTGCAAGAGTATCACTGCAACGGATGCCCTTTTCCCAATACACAACACAAGTAAATCCAAAGGCACAAATATCACAGCTACATACATGAGCCAAGGTTTAATGCTGGGAGAAGACTGCTTTATTGGGAGTCACACACAGCTTTTTATGCACAAGCCCCAACACGGGGGTTCTCACACAGAAAATGCAGGGACATCCCTCCCATGATCTGTGCCTGAGAGAATATTATTGAAATACACATTGCTAATTACATTATCTTTCAGGACAAACAAATTTAACATTTACTAACTACCCCAAAAGTACCCCCAAAATACATGGAATCCCCGGATAGCCTGGATCTGGGCGAACAATATATCCAAAAATCACCCAGATCCATTCAGTAGTTTTGAATCGCCATCGTGGGGAAGTTCTGACCTGTCTGCCACGAGGTTGAAGCCCAAAATAGTTCCAGGGAAATTGTGGCAAGAAACAGTCTCCATGTGTAGGGTTTTTGTACGAAAACCACATAAGGTAGAGGAAAGCTGGTTCATGTAGAATGCTCCGTGTGTTCATATTCTGTAACTCCCGAACGCCGTTCGTCTAGGTGAACTGGAACTGGAACGGGCTGTAGGTCCATGGTGACCGGTGTGCACAGGAGTGCCTGGCCGAAAAGAGTTCCAGGCACTCGACAACCACGTCCCCCTGCCAACATTCAGGAGACACCCAGTGGAGCATTCTTTAATTATTTCCTTTGCAGATACATTACGTTCCACATTCTAATGGGTCTCTGGGGTGATCTCAGTTCGGGAACTGAACAAATTAGACAAAATAAACAAGAGCACGAATCCAACAGCCAAAAGGAGCTGAAGTGATGGGGTATTCCTTCACAGTGCTCCTCCCTTGCTCACAGCTCCGGTAGACACGTTTAGACCCTTTTTGGGTCAACTTGAGGCTGTCTGGACACACAAGAAATGGGTCAAGCTACCAGCTCAGTCTGGCGGTATAGTCCATCTGTATTCTCATTCTTTTTGCCAGGTTGGTAATGTATGGTGAAGTCGTAGGGCTGTAGTGCTAGACTCCACCTCAGAAGATGGCATTATATCCAGCGACCCAATTGAGCCAGACGAGGGGATTGTGGTCAGTGATGAGGGTGAACGTGTGGCCATACAGATTTTTTCAGTGCCCACACTAGGGCTAAGCACTCTTTTTTAATGGCTGCGTAACTGACCTCCTGAGGTAGTAGCTTCCGGCTTAAATAGGCAACTGGGTGCTCGCCTCCGTCCTCGCCGACCTGGCTCAGAACTGCCCCCACATTGAAGCATCTGTGTGGACAATAAAGTGTTTGTTAGGATCTGGGGCAGCCAGAGCAGGTGCGTTTACAAGAGCCTGCTTCAGAGATTGGAAAGCCGCCTCACATTCTGGGGACCATAGGACCTGTCTCGGTAAGTTCTTTTTAGTCAGGCCAGTCAGGGGTTTGGCCATGGTGCTATAGTCGGGTATAAAGAATCTATAGTAGTCGGCTGCCCCTAAGAAGGCCATGACTTGCATCTTGGT
Source organism: Pelobates cultripes (assembly GCA_933207985.1). Taxonomy (NCBI): domain Eukaryota; kingdom Metazoa; phylum Chordata; class Amphibia; order Anura; family Pelobatidae; genus Pelobates; species Pelobates cultripes. The sequence goes on along the minus strand of OW240913.1, from coordinate 179,309,441 downwards.
ATGGGGAGTGGGCCAGTTAGCAACAGCCTCGATCTTAGCAGCCTCTGGCCGTTGCTTACCACATCCTACACAGTGGCCTAAATACTGTACCTCAACCATGCCAATGTGACACTTGTCTGGCTTTAAAGTTAAGCTGGCTCCCCTAATCCTGTCTAACACTGTCCCTATGTGGTCTAGGTAAGCCTCCCAGGTGTCACAGTAAATAGCAATGTCAGCCAGGTATGCACAGGCATAATTCTGGAGACCATCTAGGAGGCGGTCCACCATCCGTTGGAAGGTGGCTGGGGCTTTCTTCATCCTGAACGGCATAACCCTGAACTGGTATAGGCCGAAAGGGGTGACGAAGGTCAACTTGGATATGGCCTCCACAGCTAGGGGAATCTGCCAATAGCCTTTACCAGCTATAGTGGTCAGATACCATCCTCTAGCTATCCGGTCCAACAAATTGTCTACCCGTGGCATCGGGTCGGGTAAGGGTAGGGCATCAGGGACCTCACATGTTGAGGTGCACACAGCAGCTATCTCTTCCTCTCTACCTTTGTACTCTTTGAGCATGTTGATGTGAAATGTCCGTTTCACATCTTCATTCTACACCTGCCCAATAACCTTATACGGTCCCTGCCAGGCTGCCTGTAGCTTATCCTGCCGGACTGATTTGAGTACCAGAACCTTTTGTGTGACCCGAAAACTACGTGTCTAGCCTTCTGATTGTACCATACCTGCTGGCGTTGCTGGGCAGGCTGGAAGTTTTCTCGCATAGTCTGAGCCAATGCCTCCATTCAGTCCCTCAACCACAGCACATAGGGTACAATCGGGGTCCCTGTGGTCCCTTTCGCTCCCTCCTAGTGCCCGGATAACGTCTAGGGGCTCCCTCAACTGCCTTCCGTATAGTAGCTCAAAGGGTGAAAACCCAGTAGATTCCTGCGGCATATCTCTGCAAGCAAAGAGGAGGTGAGGCAGGAATTACTCCCAGTCTCTGCAAGCGGTCGTGAACATCTTCAGCATTTGCTTAAACAGAGACCATTAGTCTTGGGGTGATACGGGGAGCTCATCAGGGGTTTTATCCCACAGACCTTCCATAACTGGTGGGTTACTTCGGCGGTGAACTGAGTACCCTGGTCAGAGAGAATCTCTTGGGGAAATCCGACTCAAGAGAATATCTTGACCAGGGCATCAGCCACAGTCTCAGTCTGTATGTTAGATACAGAAAAAAGGGAAGTGATAAGTGCTCTCTGTCCAATCTAGGAGCAGCTATTCACCAACAAGGAGTTCCTTTAACCTTGTGTGGGGTGCATCAGAATAAAACAAATAAATAGGTGAACAGCACTAGAAATATAAATACATACATAAAAAAGATGGCAGAAGTTTCCACAATAGCGTATCTTGAAAAAAGGAAAATACAATAATGGTGTAGTATGCAATGGTAATAGTGATAAATATAGTATATGGTGCCAAAGGAACACTCACGCTTTTTAGAGCTTTATAAGCTCTATTTAAGGAGCCTGGATGGATATATAACAATGGTACAGTATGTAAGTGGATATTAAATAGATAAAAATTATACCTACTTACATCTACTAGAGCAATGACCTGCTCTAGTATATGGAGCCTTAGGTGGAACAATCCCCACCTAGGGATGCGCATGGACTTGGAACAGCAGAAATATGGTAAGAATATGAGGTACAATAGAGGACTGGATAATAAAAGGAATCTTTATTTATACAAAAAAATGAAAAAACTTTGTAAAACTATACTATAAAAAGTGAACTATAAATAAAAACCAGTCCTTGAGTTTTGTTCTCATTTTCCGTGTTTCGCTTGCAGCTTTTTCAAAAGTGAATATTTGCTGATTGGGTCCGTTGTTGCTTAAATAGTCTCCTGATTGTTCTATTCAATTCCGGTGTGTGTACTAGGTATTTCCAGTTTACAGTGCTGATTACGTCATTTCCGGATGGTTATGCACATGTCCATAGTGATGTGTGCAGGAAGTATTCTCAATGACATTTTGGATGATTTCAAAAGTCCGATATATATATATATATATATATATATATATTTGTAGTCAGGGCAATATAGCCGTATACAGAAATCTAGCATATAATAACCATAACATCAACAGAGGTAGTTGTATTTGGCCTCACTCCCCACAACAGATTGCAACACAGCGAGTTTGCTGGGTCTGTGTTAGCTTTTGAGACCATATGGTAACCCAGGAATGTGAAATAACCCCGTCATGGCATACCATTTTGAAATGTAGAAGATAACCCAGGGTATTTCAAATGGGGTATTTCCGGTCTTTTTTAGTAGCCACTTGGTCACAAACACTGGCCAAAGTTAGCGTTTTTATTTGTCTTTTATAAATGTTTTTTTTTCCAATTTTTATATATATATATAATACGTTTGTGTGTGTGTGTGTGTGCATATATATATATATATATATATATATATTTGTAGTCAGGGCAATGTGGCCGTGATAGAAAAGTTAACATAACATATTATTGCCAATAAACATATACCAATTGACATCAGTCGGTTGTGGTGTGCCAGAACCGACAAAGCAGTAGGCCTGTAATAAAAGTGGGCCCACCTTAGAGGGTGTTTATGAATAGAGGTAGTGGTGGGAGGGGTGACTCGCCAGACCAGCAATGGTAAGGTGGGAGTGGATTGGCAGCCCTTTTAAAGGGAATTCAAGCCCCTCCCACAACTACAGGCCAAGCCTTCAAATTTGTAGTCGGGGCAATATAGCCATATACAGAAATCTAGCATATAATAATCATAACATTAATGAGTTGGAACCAGTCAATTGTGGTGTGCCGGAACCGACAAAGCAGTAGGCCTGTAATAAAAGTGGGCAAAAGAAAATACCATAAAATGTAATACAGTTAACCAACTATATTTATTATTTATAGATAAATCACAGAAAATGTGCCTTAATTCTTTAACGGGATTAGGTATGTAGAGTGTGTAGGCTGAGGATATCCAGTGTCCCATTGCCTTGAAAATGTGAGTGGGTACGTGATTAGCAGATGCTGTAGATGCTGCCCCAATTCGGAAAGAGTGACCTGAGAAATGATTGGGGTTTAGGGCGAGCCTAGTCAACAGTAATCGTGCATAAAGCATACATTTGGTTTTAGTCAGAATGTTTCCATTCAGTTCGAGTAAGGGTTGTAGAGGTTGTTTGTGGAGTGAAAGGAAATAAGCGTCAAAAACTTGTACTGGGCACCATTTATTATGAGTAGGATACAAGGGGATTTCAATAGTATGACCTATAGTGCTAGTTTTTGATTGTTTTAAGAATAGTATGTAATGGTCGTTATGTTTTTGTAAGTCCATAGTTCTTAGGTAGTCGGGGTTGTTATGGTCCTAGTCGTGAATTCGTTGGGACAGAGGAATCCATAAAAAGCTAAATATATAGCTGTCTTTATTACGGTATTAGTTATGGGTTCAAAAGGAGAAGAATCTAATAAATTGATTAGTGAATGGAATATGTTGTTGTCTATTGGTAGTCTCTGTGATGGGACATGTGCGTCCAATTTTTTAATGCTTTTAAGTACTGTCTTAATTTGATATGAGGTCAGGAAACCTGTGGCGTTGGGTTGTCGGATAAGCATGTGGTGCTGAATGCCCGTGAGGTACAGTTTTATAGTGTTGAATGATAATTTAAGGTTGATGTGGCAGAAAGAAGTGAAACACAATATTGATTCTAACGTGAACATGTCGTGGATGGGGAATTCAGTGATAAATTTCTTGAATACGTGAAAAGCCCTGTCGTATGTGTTCCTAGTGTTTACTGAAAGTGCGCGGTGAGAAATGTGACGTGCGTGATCTAACAAAGCCTCTAATCCATTATCATGTCTCGGAAAAGTGGGGCAGGAGTTGCCAGTCTGGAAGCAGAGGGTAGTGTCGTGAAGAAATCCTGAAAACGAAACCGATACAAGTGATCAGCACAAGCATTTGTGCACCCCGGAACGTGAATACATGTGATAAAGAATTGACAGGTGGCCGCTACCCATGTGAGTCGTCTTAGGAGTCTCATAATTACCAGGGATGCTGACCGGCATTTATTGACAATATGGCACGTAGCCATATTATCCAAGTAGCACCTAACCGTGTGACCGGACCAATATGATCCCCAGGCAATGGCCGCCGCCACGATAAAGCTGAGGTCTCAGTGAATTTGGGCAGTGATTTGACTTCGGTTGGCCATGGCCCAAAGCCATTGATTTCCCCAGATGGCTGCAGAACCTGTATTTGCTGCGGCATCTGTCCACAGTGTAGGTGAAGCATCAGAGTGGGGTGGTATAAACATGGCTCGCCCATTCCAAGAGGTGAGAAAAAAAAACCACATACGTAAATCAGAGGTTGCGTTGTCGTCTAACGTGATATGTGAAGTGTCTGAGGTGTATTGTGGAAATAGGGATAGTAGATGTGAAATTAAAGATCTACCTTGTGAAATGATCCTCATGGCAAAATTGAGCAACCCCAGTAGTGATTGATGTTCTTTCCGGGTGCAACACCCTTGCAGTAGGTAGTGTTCGATACTTGCCAGTGTACGTTCAATTTTGTCCTGAGGGAGGCAAGCCTGCATGTGTACCGTGTCTAGTTGGATCCCCAAAAATTGCATGCTGGTGTCTGGACCCAACTTCTTGTGCAGGGAGATTGGGATAGTGAGGGATTCAAACAAAGCCAACATGTGTCTCAAACTACTTGGGGGGAGTGTGTTGTTCTCAATTGTGAGGAAATCATCCAGATAGTGTATAACCGAAGGACATTTACACATATTAAGTAATAACCAACACAAAGCCTCTGGAAATGTGTCAAAAATACATGGGCTACTTTTGATAGTGAATAACCGAAGGACATTTACACACATTAAGTAATAACCAACACAAAGACGCTGCAAATGTGTCAAAAATACATGGGCTACTTTTGGAGCCAAAAGTGAGACGGGTGAAGAAATAATATAACCCTTGCCATTTAATGCCGTGAAGATGCCAAAGGGAAGGGTGCATGGGAAGTAACTTGAAGGCATTCACTACATTTGTTTTGCTTAACCATGCCCCTGTGCGTGCTTTAATGATGGCACCTATGGCATGGTCGAAATTGGCGTAGTGAAAATTATTCGGAAGGTATGAGTGAGTTTAGGCTGGGGACCATGGAGGAATGTTGTGCGAATAAATCAATGATCAGTCTAGGTTTGAGTGAATTCTTCCCCGTGACAACCCCAATGGGGTTGGTTCTCCAAGATGTGAAGGGTGGTGAAAAGAATTGGCCCAACAAAAATCCTTGGTTCACCTCGATCATGATAAGTTTATGTACCAACTGTGGGTCATCTAATGTGGATTGTAGGTTATAACATTCCAGCGTGCCGTAACATTCCGTAACATTCCAGCGTGCCGTAACATTCCAGTATCAACCCGGTGTGAAATCCCTCAGTCAGTCCCATGATAAGGTAGTAACTGAAATGGCGTGATAGGTGTAGTTGTAACAATGTGGTGAATAATGTGAGGTTCACGCACGTGAGATATGGTTTAGGAAATGCTTTATTTGGGCACATCATCTTGGAATGGGCCCTGAAACAGTGTGAACATACATGCATTAGCCTGCAAGAGCTGTAACCACAAGTACCTGCGTTAAAATTATTGCAAACTTGGGATTTGCCTAGAAATACATTATCCCTACCCAATTTGTCTTCTAATCCTCTAGCAGGTGTTTGGAAGTTAGAAGCCGTTTGGCCTTGTTCAATTTCTGCCGAGTTATGACAGAAATTGGTTCTATGCGTTGCTGATGCACATACTGCACAAGCTGGGGGCCTGAGGCTCAGTGTCCAATTTGTTCCAATTTATGCTTAAATTGAACTGAGCCAGAGCTGCCCCCACCTTTGAAGAGAAGGAACGGTGGTAATCGTAAAAGGCGGTACCACTGTATTTGTGCCCCAGATCCACCATCTTATGCATGTATGGATCCAACACTGCTCTTTTCTCCAGGTAAACTGAGCAGTAGACATCTCTATAAATCCCAAACTCCAGCACAAATTCAGGGATGGACAATTTTTTATTCAGCCGGGGGTCTCTAGCCCTTAGTACTAGTGAAATATCCCCGTATGCAAAAGTCCTGTTCTCTAGGACATCCTGGGAGGCAATAAGCAATGAGACCAGGTTAACGTCCTTGCCTTCCAGAATGTCCTTTTTTAGGTGAGATGGGACCATATGCGAGGGATTCATTGATTCTATAACCGCAATAGATTCAAACGAATTACTGGGCATAGTATTAGTGAGAGGGTGACTGGTAACCGTAGTATTAGCAGTGGACTGATTAGCACTGCCAGCTTACAATTTATCCAGCCTGTCACTAATTGTGCCAATGGATGCCATTAGTGAAGTCATCATGGCATGGAAAGCCCCTGCCTCGGAGTTGTCGGTGGTAGTGTTCAGTAATCTAAACAACTCCGCCTTCCTAGCAGTAGCTGGGAAAGGGATGCAGCGTTTTCTGAGTTCTGCTGTGAGACGTCTTAGGGACGAAGGGCTATTCACATCTGTACCAGGAACAGGGGTACCAGGCCTAGCGTGTGTGCTGGGTAGTGAAAGATCTTCATGGATATCAGGAGTTTGTGACATAATTGAAAAATATAAAAGTGGCTTAATCAATCACCCTGTAATGAATTGGGTGGATACTGGTGGGGCTAGCTAAATACCAAACGGTGAAACAATTATGCTTTGTGAGAGTGACAGATGAGTCCCTGCTAGTTGCCAAGCGGCCTGAGAGGCACTATCTATATGTGGGCCCAACGGGAAGAATAAGGCCACCGAACGTTGTGGCGGGGTGTTGGCCTCTCGGTGTCAATTAAAGCATAAGAAAGAATGGGAGTGACCGGTGCGAGGTGGCTAGCTATGAATTGGCCCGAGGGACGTATACCTCCGAGTATGAGGATGGGGGTGTTGGACTCGCGGGACCACTAGCCTATGGATTAAGACCAGAAAATATATTCCTAATTGGGCCACATAACCTAGGACCAGTACCACTCTAAACATAGAAAGTAGTGGGTTCTGGTGTAGTACCTGATATGTGAGTCAGGACAAGCTGTCAATGTAGAGGTAAACAGTGATTGTAATAGTATTGAGGTGTTGACCTGTGGACATGAGAACACAACATCCAGGCTTCAACATTTATATTTACTTCAGTAGTATTTTTTGTAATAAGTGACTGTAATAACATTTGTAACCAGTAGAGGCAAAAGCCCATGGAGTACTGGTTGAAATTCGTGCCTACGTCGTGAGTTTGTTGTAATCACTGAAAGAACTAGGTAGAGTGTTGAAACATACAAATGGATGCATTCTAAGTGTAGTTCGAAAACCAAACGGATGATCTATTTGTATATAACTGAATGATAGCGTTTGTTTGACTAAGTAATGTAAACATGCGAGTAGATAAGGGAATTTAGTCGAATGACGTAAATGTACGAAATGAAAAGAACTGAACACTGGTTCAAACGAAGGGGGCTGAGTAACGAACAGGCTGTGCGGACTCCAGCGATGGGTAGCAGCGCCAGGGAAGCACCGGACCAGGAGACCACGAGGAAGACAGGTAAGAAAATCCAAAATGGCGGTCTGAACCGGAAGTAAACGTTTCAGACTTGTCAGACCAGCAACGGTAAGGTGGGAGTGGACTGGCAACCCTTTTAAAGGGTTCAGGCCAAGCCTTCAAATATATAATAAAGAAGGGCACATACAAAGAGATCTTTGATCAAAAGAACAATAAAGCAATGATGCTTATACATATAACATGAATTTATATAATCATTTAGGTGCGCGGTAGTATAAAAATAATAGCTAGTATTTTATGGCAGGGGTCGTCGTGTATTGCTTGTTTTACACGGTGGTCGCCATTTTTTGTATTGGCAAGCATCTGGAACCTGTCTGGATATACACAAATGGTTTGAATCTAGCAAGTCTAATTAATTAAGTGTATAAAAGATGAATATAGATTCTTAAAAATGATAAAATATTGCAAGTTCTAAAACTGTTAAAGTTTGGTTCCAGATGGGTGTATATCTCTTATGTGGAGTGGATCAAACATAAAGTTATATGGTAGAGATGGAGGGGGTGCTTTGAAGAGGCGATGAGGAATTATAATTCAATATATAAATATTAATATAATTAAAAGTGGTATAGTGTTATATAGATTGAATTCTATATTTAAGCAACCTGAAAGAAGGGTTTAGGGGCGGTGTACCCACTCCATTTCCAATTTACCTATATTTTTTTATATTATCACTTCCTCTACAACATAGTTTATATTTAGCAAGCCCTGTAACTTTTAATTTACTGGGGTCTTTGTTATGTATTATGAAATGTGCAGATACAGAATGGCTCATGAGCCCTTCTTCAATGTTGAGGCAATGTTCGCTTATTATCATTTTTAATGGTCTGATTGTCCTGCTGGTATATTGTAGTCCGCAGGGGCACTCCAGCAGGTATATCACATTGTTACTGTTACATGTGATTACATGATATATTTAAAAGTTTTATTTGTATTGTTTGATTTGAAGCATGGTGTAAATTTGTCAGTTTTTTGTGTTTTCTTACATGCCACGCAGATATTACATTTAAAGAAACCATTTTTACCATTTAAAAAGCTATTTTTATTTACCTGTACATGTTTATTTTTTGTGAAGTTTTTGGTGAGTTTTGTCTTTAAGTTGGGGGCACCTCTAAATATTATGGTAGGCTTATGGGTAAAATGGTTTTCAAGAAGGTGTCTTCTTTTAACCCCTTAAGGACTGGACTGTTTTTGCGATGTTGTACATTTGCGACCAGGCATATTTTTACACTTTTGTGGTGTTTGTGTTTGGCTGGAATTTTCCGCTCTCTCATTTACTGTTCCCATACAAATTATATATTGTTTTTTTCAGGACAAAAGGGGCTTTCTTTACATACCATTATTTATATAATCTCATGTATTTTAATTTAAAAAAAATAAAAAAATATGATGAAAAATTGAAAAAAATACATGTTTTTTGACTTTTACTTGAAAAATCTTTTACTCATCTACAAAAGCGAATTAAAAAAACTGCTAAATAGATTCAAAATTTTGTCCTGAGTTTAAAAATACCCAGTGTTTACATGCTTTTTTGCTTTTTTTTGCATGTTATAGGGCTATAGGTACAAGTAGAATATTGCGGTTTCAAAACATAAATTTTTTAAATTTATCAATAGTGACACCCCACATGTACATATTTTTTTTAAAGTAGACAACCCAGGGTATTCAATATGGGGTATGTCCAGTCTTTTTTTAGTAGCCACTTAGTCGAAAACACTGGCCAAAGTAAGCATTCATATTTGTTTGTGTGTGAAAAAAGTAAAAAAAGTAAATTGAACGCTAATTTTAGCCAGTGTTTGTGACCAAGTGGTTACTAAAAAAGACTGGACATACCCCATTTGCAATACCTTGGGTCGTCTTCTTTTGCAAATGGTATGCCATCATGGGGGTAATTCTCATTCCTGGGCTACCATACGCTCTCAAAGGCAACGTAACCAACCTGGCCATTTTCAATGTAAAAATATTTGACCCATATATTTGACCTTGTAACTTTCAAAAATGCTATAAAACCTGTACATGGGGGGTACTGTTTTACTCGGGAGACATCGCTGAACACAAATATTAGTGTTTAAAAACTGGAAAACGTATCACAACAATTATATCATCAGTAAAAGTGCTGTTTGTGTGTGAAAAATGCAAAAAAAGTCACTTTCACTGACAATATCATCGCTGTGATATGTTTTACTGTTTTGAATCACTAATATTTGTGTTCAGCGAAGTCTCCCGAGTAAAACAGTACCCCCCATGTACAGGTTTTAGGGTGTCGTAGAACGTTACAGGGTAAAATACAGTGCTAGCAAATTCAATTCTCTGGAATTTCGGCCTGGGTTGGCAGGCAGGTCCCTTAAATTGCAATCAATAAAATTACTGAATTATGTAAAACTATTACATAAATACGCACGTAGAATTTAAATATATATGCATATTTATATATCTGAAGTCTACGTGTATATTTATATAATTATTTATGTAATTTTGTATATGGACATATGTATATTTCTTATTATTTTTATTTATTTTTATATACATAGATATATATACAAATTCATTCTAAGTTTATTTTGATATAAATATATATATATTAATTTTAAAATACAGTTAGAATAAAATTTCATATAGCTATATAATTTTTTTTAAATTTTTTATTATTATTTTAAAAATTTTTTATTTAATTTAAATTACTTATTATTTATATTTTATAATAATATATATATACAATATATATAGTTATTATATATATTATATATATACGTGTGTAATTTAATTATAAGTGTATTTTTATATTAATATAAGTACATATTAATATAAAAATACACTTAGTATGACATTATATATATGATATATAGACATATATTATATAGATATAATATATGTCTATATATCATATATACACATATATAATTATTATTATTTTTTTAATTAACATTAACTTTATTTTATTTTCTGATTTTACACTAGCAGGGAGACTGCCTGTCAGCACAGGCAGTCCCCCTGCAGGCAGACACTAGGACACCTATTGTGACCATGTGATCGCTGTGTTAAGCGATCACATGGCCACAGGGGGTCCTAATTCAGTGTGGGGAGACTGTCTGGGCTGCAGGCAGTCTCCCCACAACCGGAGCAACGCTGATCGCCGCTGGGGGAACGACGGCGATCAGGTAAGTAACGGAAACCGGTTCAGGACCGTCATCGGTCCTCAAGGCAAAAATGCTGATGACGGTCCTGAACCGTCCTGGGTCGCTAAGGGGTTAATAGATACCAATGTTTATTTAATCTTTTTTTAATGTGTTTGTTTTTGTTATTATAGTCAAATATCAGAGGAAGAGTAAATTTATTGTCTTGTTGGTTTTGGGAGGCCTTTTTTTCCCGTTAGTAATGATTATCTTTCTGTATTGCTTATTAGTTATTAGTTATTCTAACTTAACTTTTAGATAAAGGTAAAATAAATGGAGTCCTAAATTTACAAGAATATAATTACATTAATATACAACACCCTAAGATTCCAGTTATTTTTCTACCGAAAATTTCATAAAGACCCTAATAATCCACTCGGTAGACCCATTGTCTCATTGTATAGGATCAATTCTGGCCAACCTTTCAGAATATATTGATATCATGCTTCAACCATATAAAAATCATACCTCAAAGATACAATAGTCCTTCTCAATAAACTCAATACCATCACATGGAAAGAAAACTATGTCCTTATCACATGTGATGTAAAATCATTATATACCATCATCCCACACAATAAAGTACCACAGCTGTTAAAACTATTTTGGAAAAATATAATGATATGAATCCTGTGCAGATTGATTTTATAATAGAAGGCATAAATTTAATACTACAAAATGCTATGTCAACCACTTTATGGCAGAATGGGAAAACAGACAGATATGGGAGGGGCATGGCTGGGTAGCAAACTTAGTTTCCTATTTCCTATGTATTGACAACCTGCTATTCATTTGGGATGGCCCTATACCTGCAGCCAACGATTCTATTAACCATCTAAACACTAATACAGAATGCATAATTTAACGGCCAATTTTAGCCAACAAGAAGTAACCTACCTAGATTTGGATATTTATATTAAAAATTACACTCTCATCACAAAAACTCATTTTTAAAAAGTCCATGCAAATACGTTTATCAGCCAATATAGCTACAGTAAAAATGAAAATCCAGCGCACTCGCTTATCTACTAAACAGTCATTTTAATGCTGAACAATTTTCAGTTTTATTAAAAACACCTAATCTAGGCAAAAAAATATAATGAGGGTTTAGTTACAGTATATGATCATACATTGCATAAGCCTGCCACAACGCCAATGTACCCCATCTTTGGCAGGTCCTACTCTGTCTGCTAAATGAGCTTCTCACTTGGGGAAATCCTTCCATCTCGAGGTCTCTGTAGTACAATGCTTAAATAGGATCCTGAGATGAGGCACCTGTAACAGGGAGGGGTGAAAAACCCATGGAGCTGGCTAGACTCCTAAATATATACATATATGAAAAATAAGGGTTTGGCTGCACTCACCTACACATGCTAAATTAGGGTGCTGCTGGGGGCCAATAAGTACAGTAAAAATTAAAATCCAGCGCACTCGCTTATCTACTAAACAGTCATTTTAATGCTGAACAATTTTCAGTTTTATTAAAAACACCTAATCTAGGCAAAAAAATATAATGGAGGTTTAGTTACAGTATATGATCATACACTCTTGTAGAGTGTTTTGGTTATATTTAGCTCATTTCTTGTCCGTTTTGCTATGCAGTGAGAACACTTACAATATATTTTATTTATTTAATTTTTCTTCTGTGATTGTACTGTAATTACTCAACTTTCTCTTACTAGTACAGACCATAATGTCACAAAAGTCCACTTACCGATTCTACTTCATGTTCATATCCATGTGCACTGTCATTGTATACCGCATTGTGTACTGCTCAAGTTTAAATAAAGAATGAAAAAAAACTATATACTTTCTTCACAGTTACTATAATTGTCACAGAACTTTTTTTGTAGGCAGTTGCAGTTCTTTTCAATATTTTGTTGAGATTTATAGATTTTCATACAGTTGTGTATTGTTTGGGATGCCATCTATAATCCAACACTTTTTAAAAAAGTATAATGTCTGTCAGGTTATTTTTTCTTAATTCAACAGTTAAAAATATTTGATTAAATCAATTTTAATGTAAAAACAGGTACAAATAAAAGTGGATTTTTACATATTTAAATATATATATGCTATTTAAAATGATCCAATGCTTCTATTTCCATAGGTGCAATGTTCTCCTTTCTAGCATCTGTGGAGACTATTTGTTTGCTTGTTGGGGCAGCACTTTTTAATGGACTTTATCCAGAAACCTTATCAACCTTTCCAGGGATATGTTTTATTGTCATGGCAACGTTCCAGATCATCACCTTGGTATTGACTCAGTAAGTTTACGTTTTTGCTTTTTGAGTTTAAAGTCTTGCTTGAAAACAAATCATTTTCATTTTATGACACTCTTGGCTGGAATAATGCAATTAAAAATTTGCACACAAAAAAAAGTAAAGTTAAGAAAAGAGCAGATTTTCCAAACCTTACAATACTCTACTTCAAATTTTCTCTGATTCTTTCATAAAGCCTCAACCCCTTAAGGACTGAGACAATTGTACAGGTTCTGATCAAAACAAAATCAAAACAAAACCTGGAATGTGACTATATGTTGTTCAACCATAATTTACCTCTTTCATATTAAGTTCATCCACACTTATTATATATAATTTTGTTCAGGGGAAAGTGTGCTTTCCTTTTCCTTAAATATTAGGTATGAAACACAATTTTATAGGAATAACAACTGGAAAAATATGAGAAATTAGGAAACTTGCCTTTTTTCTTAGTTCTGCATGGCAAAACTGTTAATATCATAATACTGTTAGCTTTTACGGCAATAAAATACACATATATATGTTCAGCACTGTTTTACGAGTACAACAGTACCACCCATGTACAGGTTTTATTCTGTTTTGGACAGTTACAGGGTCAAATGTAACACATTAATTTTTACAGTTTATACACATTGAAATTTTCCAGATGTTGCCTTTAAGACTAAATGGCCGCAGGGACATGAAAAATTTCCCAATCATGGCATACCATTTGAAAACGTAGACAACCAAGGGTATTCAAAATGGAGTATGTTCAGTCTTTTTTAGGAGCCAGTAGCCACTTAATCAAGAACGCTGGCTAAAGTTAGTGTTCCTTTTTGTTTTTTGCATTTTTTTCTCAAAAAAACATCATTTATGTTATCATCGTCATGATACATTTTTGCATTTTTTTCACAAAAAAACATCATTTATGTTATCATCGTCGTGATACATTTTACATTTTTAAAACACTCATATTTGTGTTCAGTGAAGTCTGACGAATAAAACAGTAAACCTCATGTTTATTTGAGAGAAATAGCCTTTTGTGTACATAGAAAAAGTCTTAGATCTTTGAGTTCTGCTCATGAAAAATGGGGGCAAAAACAAAAGTGTTGTGTGTATAATTTTGTTCAATATTATATATATATGGACCACGTGAGCGAGTCCTTATTGGCCCGCACTGCACATGTGCATAGCGATTGACAGGACGCAGAGGGGTGTGCACATCAGCTGTGGTGAGTCTTACTATTTTATTTATGATATATAAGTTGAATCATTATTTGTCATGTAGTTTTTTTGTGTTTCTGATCCTGAAGAAAGCCCAGATTGGGGCTGAAACGTTGATCATTTTTTAATGCATATCGAATAAATCATTTTGCAATTTTTATTGAGAAGACCGAAGAGTGCAGCCTTCACCATTGTTTGTTTTTATATCTACATTTGCCAGTTGGCATATGCACCCGGCTTTATTATGGATTACATGAGTGCAAGGAATCCTTTCTAAATATATATATATATTTAATTCTAAGTGTATTTTGATATGAATATACACATATAAATTTCCTGGCTAATCATGACAGCATATACAAATGGGTTAGCTCCACCCCAAAAGGGCAGGAAAAAACACAAAAGCTTTAAAAGGAGGCTCCATTCCTAAGGCCCTTGGTCTTTTTCCTGTCCTACAGCCCTTAGGATGTGATTATTTTGTTTCCTTTATCTATGGACATATATGCCTTAAATTGTGATGCCTTTAAACTGTGGTGCATTATGCAGCTCTGCTTTATACTGTGATGCTTTTATACTGTAATGCCTTTATGCAGTGGTGCCTTTATACTGTGGCACCTTTAAACTTTGGTGACATTTGCACCTTGTTGCCTTCTAATCACCTTGCAGGCACTTTTACTTTATTTCTTATGCTTCCCCTCCTGGATATGTATTTTTTATTTATGTTATTGTTTGGTTGATGTCTGAATCTACATTATGTTCTGGTTGTGATGGGAATGTAGTGGAAGGAAAACCGTTATGCGTTATGACTGTCTTTAGAAGGTAACCTCTTCAGCATCACCTATACCTGCGCAGCCACAGGACATGTTGGCATAGCTTACACAGGCAGTTGCAAGGTATTGTCTAAATCTACACCATGTTCTGGTTGTGATGGGAAAGCAGTGTAAGGAAAACCGTTACGCACTGACTGTCTCAGGAAGGTAGAAACTTCAGCATCACCTATACCTGCGCAGCCACATGACGTGTATTTCAGAGGCCTTAGAGGTAAGAAAAAGAGGCCACACTTTACCCTGTGAGGTGGATGCACCTATTTCCATGGTAGCCTGTGGGACGATGCTACCGCTTGACAACTCAGCTTTTTTACACAAGCCTATGGATCAAAAGTAGATACAGACCTGTCCAAATGTAATTTCCTGCCAATGAAGGATGTCATCCAGCTGTAGCTTTCACTGCTGTTTCTAGAGCCATGAAAAGTGTGATTAAAGATCTAAATGCTACTGTGGAGAGAGATATTAACCCCTTAAGGACATATAATGGAAATATTCCATCATGATTCCCTTTTATTCCAGAAGTTGTGTCCTTAAGGGGTTAAGAGCCAATATTCAAGATGACGTCTGGAGTCTAGAGGTTACAAAGGATTTCTTCACTGAAGCTTCCATTGATGTAACTGGGATATTCTCTTGAACAAATGGCTTTATCTATAGCAGCTAGGAAAGCATTATGGTTCTGTTTCTGTCTTGATGACTCATCCTCCAAGTCTGCCCTCTACATCATTCTATTTGAACTGGAGCTGCTGTTTGGGAAAGCTTTGGATGAATCCATTAAAAAGGCGGTGGAGGGCTGCAAGGTATTTGTACCTCAGGACTGAAGATCCAAGAAACACGGCTGCTCATGGTCAAGGCAAAAAAGAAATTTCCAGGCACTCAAAGTGTTAAAGCCACAGGCAGATTTTAATGGAACAAAAAAAGCAGCAACGTTTCGACCTACACAGAGGTTTTTTTTCAAGCTCATGGTCAGACAGGAGAACCTCCAGTGACCAGCATTTCCAAGATACATGCAGGGAGAGGTAAGTCATGCCAGTTGGTAAACCTGCCTTTCATGGTTCTACTAGAGCTATTAAGCAGTCATTTCACTCTTTAGCAATGAACTTGTAATTGTCCTCCAGTACGATAAGCCTTACTTTTTCTGATCAGACATGCCTGGGCTTGTCACATTCTGGAGACTTGGGTGGTATCCATAGTCCAGATGGGATATAGACTGCAGTAGAGATGTGCATTCATTTTCGGCTGAATACGATTTCGTCCGAAATTTTGTTTACTAAAACGTACACAAAAGTCCTACATACAAAATATAAACAAAACTAAAGGGCTAATACCAAATGCATTACCATTTTGTTTCAGTTCTTTTGTTAGACAATCACAGTCTGCTTAAACTAATAACACACAAAGAAAGAAATGTTACCATGTTTTTATTGAACACACCATGTAAACATTCACAGTGCAGGTGGAAAAAGTATGTGAACCCCTAGACTAATGACATCTCCAAGGGCTAATTGGAGTGAGATGTCAGCCAACTGGAGTCCAATCAATGAGATGAGATTGGAGGTGTTGGTTACAGCTGCCCTTCCCTATAAAAAACACACACCAGTACTGGGTTTGCTTTTCACAAGAAGCATTGCCTGATGTGAATGATGCCTCGCACAAAAGAGCTCTCAGAAGACCTACGATTAAGAACTGTTGACTTGCATAAAGCAGGAAAGGGTTATAAAAGTATCTCCAAAAGCCTTGCTGTTCATCAGTCCATGGTAAGACAAATTGTCTATAAATGGAGAAAGTTCAGCACTGCTGCTACTCTCCCTAGGAGTGGCCGTCCTGTAAAGATGACTGCAAGAGCACAGCACAGACTGCTCAGTGAGGTGAAGAAGAATCCTAGAGTGTCAGCTAAAGACTTACAAAAGTCACTGGCAAATGCTAACATCCCTGTTAGCGAATCTACAATACGTAAAACACTAAACAAGAATGGATTTCATGGGAGGATACCACAGAGGAAGCCACTGCTGTCCAAACAAAACTTTGCTGCACGTTTACAGTTTGCACAAGAGCACCTGGATGTTCCACAGCAGTACTGGCAAAATATTCTGTGGACAGATGAAACCAAAGTTTGGCGAAAAAAAAGGCACAGCACACCAACATCAAAACCTCATCCCAAATATGAAGTATGGTGGTGGGGGCATCATGGTTTGGGACTGCTTTGCTGCGTCAGGGCCTGGACGGATTGCTATCATCGAAGGAAAAATTAATTCCCAAGTTTATCAAGACATTTTGCAGGAGAACCTGAGGCCATCTGTCTACCAGCTGAAGCTCAACAGAAGATGGGTGTTGCAACAGGGCAATGACCCAAAGCATAGAAGTAAATCAACAACAGAATGGCTTAAACAGAAGAAAATATGCCTTCTGAAGTGGCCCAGTCAGAGTCCTGACCTCAACCCAATTGAGATGCTCTGGCATGACCTCAAGAAAGTGATTCACACCAGACATCCCAAGAATATTGCTGAACTGAAACAGTTCTGTAAAGAGGAATGGTCAAGAATTACTCCTGACCGTTGTGCACGTCTGATCTGCAACTACAGGAAATGTTTGGTTGAAGTTATTGCTGCCAAAGGAGGTTCAACCAGTTATTAAATCCAAGGGTTCACATACTTTTTCCACCTGCACTGTGAATGTTTACATGGTGTGTTCAATAAAAACATGGCAACATTTCATTCTTTGTGTGTTATTAGTTTAAGCAGACTGTGATTGTCTATTGTTGTGACTTAGATGATGATCAGATCACATTTTATGACCAATTTGTGCAGAAATCCATATCATTCCAAAGGGTTTACATACTTTTTCTTTCAACTGTAACTAACATGGCGGGATATAGTGCCCCCACCCATGACCCACGGGTGGGGGCTATTAATATAAACGGGGGGACCTAGAGTGCCCCCAAACTCCCCCATGACCTGTGGGTGGGGGTATGGTTAATTAAATAAAGGGGAGAGGACACCTAACGTCCCGCCCAGGTCCCCACCCATGAGCAACAGATGGGGACCCTAATTAAATAAAGGGGGGGACCTAATGTGCACCTCTGGTCTGAACCCATGACTGGTGGAGACCTTAATTAAATAAATAATGGGTGGGGCCTAATGTCCCCCCCAGGTCCCCAACCTTGACCGGCGGGTATTATTAAATTAAGGGAGGGACCCATGACCGGCAGATGGGGACCTTAATTAAATAAATAATGGAGGCGGCCTAATGTGTGTCCCCCAGGTCCCCAAACTTGACCGGCGGGTGGGGACCTTAATTAAATAATGTGAGGGACCTACTGTCCCCCCAGGTCCCCACCCATGAGTGGTGGGTGAGAAACTTAATTAAATAAATAATGGGGGGGACCTAATGTCCCCCTAGGTCCCAAATCATGACCGGCAGGTGGAGACCCTAATTAATTAAAGGGGGTTCTAATGTCCCTGTGGTCCCCACCCATGAGCGGTGGGTGGGGACCCTAATTAAATAAATAAAGGGGGACCTAATGTCCCCCCCAGGACCCCACCCATAAAGTGTGGGTGGGGACCACAAATAATAAAGTGACTAGGGGTCCTCAAGCCCTTAGTTAGTCCCCCCCAATAAAAATACCCTACCTACCCCCTCACCCTAATAATAGTGAGGGGGGCAATAAACTAACACCCTGTAAATAAAATGTAATACTTACCATTAGATGTCTTCTTTCTTCTTTTATTTTCTTTCTTAAGCCCCAAAATATGCCAAATAAAAATCCATAATTGTCCCGTCACAACTGTTAAAATAAATTAAAAAAAAAGAACTGGAGTGAAAAAAGAAAAAAAAAACAACAGAAAAAAGAATCTATGTTCACCCAGGGTGGGCTCTGCGCAGAATGAGCTTTGCAATGCGGGGAAAGCGTTATGTAGGCTACCCACGCCCTGCAATTTGACTCAGATTGGTTGATTCCAAGCCAACCAATCAGAGTGCTCTGACAGGTAAATGAAGAGACTGAGAGGTAAGTCTCTACATTTACCTGTCACAGCACTCTGATTGGTTAGCTTGAAATCCAGGCAGAGTGCTCTGTGTCATTTTACACAGCGTGGGAAAGTTCTTTGGAATTTTCCCATGCTGTGTAAAATGACTCTGATCACTCTGATTGGTTGGCTTGGAATCCCTAGTCACTTGGGGGGGATTTTTTATATTTAGCCCCCACCCGCCGCTCATGGGTGGGGCCGGTGGGGAACACGATAGGTCCCCTCTTATTGTCTGTTATTATCCCCACCTGCCGCTCATGGATGGGGACCCGAGGGGAGACAATAGGTCCCCCCCTATTAATACTTAGGGCCCTCACCTGACACTTATTGTCATTTAGGGCCCCCACAATAGCCCACCCCTTATTGTCAACTTTTGACATTGTGTAAATATGTATATAATATGTTGTGAGCATTGGAAATTTACACTCACCACATAGTTTTCTCATTGCACCCATTTGAACAAGGTTGGTGGATCCCCTTTCCCATCACTCCTATTCACCTACACTTAAGGTTTCATTTGTATGTTTTTACAATATTTATCACAGCTACTTTTGGATCACTCATCATTTATGCATGCACCCTCACACCAGCCCATTCTACTTTTTAGGTGTTTGTATATATGATTAAAAATCCTCCATGCCAGTTTACAGAAATTTGTTTTTTTTGGTCACTTAGCAACCACGGCAGGTGAATGTTGGTTAGTCACTACGTAACCACGCAAACCATGTTTCACGCTCAATCCAGCGGTCCTTTCATGTGAACATGCTAAAGGAATACCAGGAAAGACAGGAGGATGTTGCTGCTCTATGTGCCCCCGCTACCGATGATTCCGAAAGCTTACCTCTCCATGACTCATTAGAGAGGGACCCCCAGACTGAACTGATGAGCCTGGTACAGCTAGGGGAACAGTTGAGCCCTTTGGAAAAGGAACAGGCTTAGTTGCTGCTATGGGAGAAAAGGGCGACCATAGTAGAGACCTCCGTACAGGCACCCCTTAGACAACCTCCGTACCGTATCCCTGAAGCAGTCCGAGAAGGAATGCGGAAGGAGATCCAGGAGATGACCCAGCTAGGGGTCATTGAGCCCTCCGACAGCCCTCGGGCTTCACCTGTAGTCCTGGTGCCGAAGAAAGATGGGACCACCCAGTTCTGTGTGGACTACAGGTGTCTCAACGAGAAGACCACCACTGACGCTTACCTGATGCCCAGGGTAGACGAACTGCTAGACCGCATAGCCAAGGGGCGCTATCTGACTACCATATACCTGAGTAAGGGCTATTGGCAGATTCCCCTGGCAGAGAATGCTATCTCCAAGTCGGCATTTGTCACCCCATTTGGCCTGTACCAGTTCAAGGTCATGCCTTTTGGGATGAAGAATGCCCTGGCTACCTTCCAGCATATGGTGGATAGGCTCCTTTATGGCTTCCAGGACTTTGCTTGTGCATACCTGGATGAAATTACGGTCTACAGTGGGTCTTGGGAAGAGCACTTAATTTATGTAGGGGTGGTTCTGGATAAGATTCAGGCCGCTGGCCTGACCCTGAAGCCAGATAAGTGCCATGTAGGCATGGCTGAGGTGCAGTACTTAGGACACAGGGTGGTGTGTGGAAACCAGAGACCGGAGCCATCCAAGGTGGAGGCAGTAGCTAACTGGCCCACACCCCGCACCAAGACCCAAGTACTGGCCTTCCTAGGGACGGCAGGGTATTACCAACATTTTGTCCCCGACTATAGCACGATAGCCAAGCCCCTGATGGACCTGACCAAGAAGAATCTCCCTAAGGAGGTCCTGTGGTCTCCAGCTTATGAAGCCACGTTTAATGTTTTAAAGCAAGCCCTTGTGAATGCCCCCATCTTGGCTGCCCCAGTACCTAATAAACATTTTCTCGTCCATACAGACGCTTCCATGTTTGGACTGGGGGCTAAGCTAGGTCGGGGAGGATGAAGTAGAGCACCCTGTCGTATACCTGAGCATTTAATTACTACCCCGGGAAGTGAGTTATGCGGCAGTAGAAAAAGAGTGCTTGGCCCTGGTCTGGGCTCTTAAAAAGCTAACCCCCTAATTATATGGACACAAATTCTCCTTGATTACAGACCACAACCCATTGGTATGGCTGAACCGGGTCACAAGGGACAACGGCAGGTTGCTACGGTGGATCCTGACCCTGCAACCTTACAACTTTACTATCACCTACAGACCCGGTAAGCACAATGGTAATGCCGAAGGGTTGTCATGGCAGACTGACCCTACTCCAGCTTCTCAGTCTGGACATCCCCAAGTTGACCCATTGAAGGTGTTCTTAATAATTTCATTCATAGAGTCTGGGGGATTCGGCGAGGATTTCCTTCTTTTACAAACAAATCCCCGTGAAGGGTCACAAGCTGAAACTGTACTCATACAATACTTTTGAAGCTTTTCTCATGAACGCTGGTCATAGGAACTCTCTATACGTATTACATCTATGATAACTATGGATTGTTTGTAAGGTTGAAATGTATTAAAATAAGTACATTTAATAGTATTTGAAGGTATCAATTAACAGATAACTTTGGTTCAATACGGTGGGGATCAGCCTTTTTGGTTTGGTCCTTAATAAGGTTCTAATGATGCTTCAAGCAGGTTTTACTTCTGGTGGTATTGGGATAAGTTGTATCATTACAGGTTTAGGCACGCTGTCCTTATTTTCATTTGTTTTTAATGCACCATCTATTCAAGATTGCGATGTGTGGCAATTGAGAGCCGCATTGCTCTTTAGGCCTCAAATCCTATTACAAAGTGTAGATATTATTATTATTTTTTGGGGGTATGTTTATACTACAGAACTTTTAAGCGATATGTGTAATAATTGGTATACCCATCATGTTGTTCATAGGTACAGACCTCTCCTGTGATGGTTACCCCTAGGGAGTGGGGATATCTACCGTCCCAGTGCTGGAGACCACGGCAGAGCTCCAACTCAAGATCCTGCAGAGTGGGAAGAGTGGGCTCCCTCCTCCAGGAGGGTATAGCTGGGGCTCTTCTTCCAGAGAGTGTAGCAGTGTAGCTGAAGAGAGCTCTTACAAGTGCTAGTAGTGATATAGCTGATATAGCTGTTCCCTCCAACATGAGACAAGGCTACAAGTTGAGGGTAAGAAGATTTGCTTTATTGAGTGCAAGGGGCATTTCTTTTATACAGTTTTTCCCACAAGGTTACCAGCCACGTGGACCTTGTTGGGCACTGAAAACATAAGTTCAACAACCAATCATTTACGGACACACAGTAAAACACTCCCATTCAATACAGTAAATTCCTCCCCTCTGCTTGGGAGATAATTGTAGATTATACTAGCTTTAGTGTAACTATAATCTTAATTTTATTAGTGACAGAAGGCGAATATTTGCTTAAGTCTCTCTTTAGAGAAAAAACTGCACTAGATACCCCTAAGGGAACCAGCCGGGTGTGTATCTGGGGCGTCCAAAATAGGGGATAACCCTCACTTTTATGTGTAACTAAGAAAAAAGAAGAAAAGACCAGGTGGTCAAAAGAAATAGGGCGCCCCCTAATTAATTGCCATGAGTAATATGTACAAATAAAATTTAACCTTTAATAGTTGCTGCATAAAAGTATTCTGAAAAATAAAGAAATAGGAAAAATATGGTTAAAATCAATATGGATAGGTAAGGATAACTCTGAGTGGGAAATATGATTAAATCGATAAATCCCCTCAGACAAACCTTGAGGTGGGTAGAAAAGAAATGAAAAGGATCCCACTTAGATATTAATCCTTGCCACGAGTAAACTGTCACTTGTAAAGATCTTACTAACCAAGTAATAATATACAGGTAGACCATACAGCAAGATGTCCTATATCGATGAAGAGTCGCATCCGGGTCCCAACGCGTGGAAAACGAGAAAGATCTCTTCAGATAGTTCTGGTATTCCTGAATGTCTTCAATTCCTCCCAGGTTGTATTGTCGTCCAAATGACTGATGCACAAGATACCAATCTCACCAGGGAGAAAATAGAGGCCACCTTACCAGAACTGGGCCCTGCGTTCCCTAGAAGTTTCTTGAGGGCCACGTCTAATTCAAAGTAACTAATGAATATATGTTCAATCGTAGACTCGTGCCGGGACTCCGAGGGGCTCAGATCCCTTTATCCCAAGCACCTCCAGCCGTCCAAATTGCGTTTAGGGTCGTCTGCCACCCCATACTCAGGGCCCCGTCTGGGATGTCATCCAAAAGTGGAGGCAAGTGTGAAATTCCTGGTCAAGGGTCCCAACCCTATAAAAGGTACTGGTTGGAGCTGAGATAAGCCTCCGTCAAGTATTTCCATGTAAAAAAGGACACATCTTATACTTCCTCATATGTTCCGCTAGCACAACTCACTCGTGTAGCGGAGAACAATCGGCTTGCCAAAGCGGACTTAATAGTATAGGCACTGCAGTGGGCCGCACTCAGGATCTCCTGAATACTAGACAGGTGCTTAACCAGCAAAACCGCGGTGCCCCATCAGGGTCTAAGTCTGGGTTTGCGGCTACTTTGTTCGGGAGCCCAGCTGGGAATACCGCTCAAACTATCCTGCGGGCTTCTCAAGCCAGCGGTCTATGGGCCCAGTAACTGTAGATAACGCACTTCAGTTAAATAGTGCTTGAAACTCCGTAAATAGTGAACTTGCATATTGAGTACACCTGTAGTCAGGGAACTCACCAACTGAGTTACCTCACAAGAGGTGCTCCATTGGTCAATATGATAAAACAGAGCGCAGCAAGCAATCATCAACAAACAAAAAGGGGGGGGAGGGAGTATAAGTGTGCCTGTAACCCTTGAGGGGTTGTGCTCAGCTCTATATAGCATGCCTGTGATCTATATCATCCACTATGGTTCCCAGTAGCCTAACCTGCCAGCCACATGTGGCACAAAGCCAGGACAGCCTGAGGGTGCAATGCGCCCAAGTCATCGCTGAGTCCCAGTCAAAGCTACAGCACATGTGCCTGCCATCGACGGAACTAATGTGGTAAGTCTTGTAACTGGCCGCATTGCATGGGAAGGTAACCACCCCCCCACGCCGCGGGAGCAGTTATACCGCAAGCGGAGGCGTGGGTCGGATGGGGGGTGGAAGCAGAGGATCTCGCTCGGCGGATGGAGCCGGCGGGCGGGATCCAACACGTGGGATCGCTAGAGTCTTACTCCGGGGTCCCGGCGGTC
The DNA here is from genome assembly GCA_933207985.1 of Pelobates cultripes. Classification (NCBI taxonomy): domain Eukaryota; kingdom Metazoa; phylum Chordata; class Amphibia; order Anura; family Pelobatidae; genus Pelobates; species Pelobates cultripes. Next base: position 179,285,169 of record OW240913.1, on the reverse strand, counting down.
GGCAACAGAAAGCGGTCGGAGGACCGCTTTCCGGCGGCCGCAAAACGGGCGAAAAGTGAAGGGGGCAAAGCCACCCGTTAAAGGTAGAGGGAGGGAGGAAAAAAAAGGAAACCCCCCCAAACGCGAGAACTATTCCCCAGACAGGGGGGCCCAAAACAGGAAAATGCAGAAAAGTCATAAGAGAAAATACATCCCTACTGCAAAAAAGTAGGGACAGAAAAATACAATCTAAATAAATAAATTATAATGGCAGTAGGAAGGTAAACACATTCTAAACAAAAAATCCCTGCAGCCATAAGAATGTAGATGCAGGAAAACAGAGTAAATCAATCAATCAAGCAATCACTAAAGCACTACACAGTATAATACAGTATAGCTAAATAAATAAATCACTAGAGCACAAAGAAGGTAGATGCAGAAAATACAGTATACCTAAATAAATCAATCCCTACAGCACTAAGTAGGTAGAATACCCTCTAAACAAATAAATCAATACAGTAATAAACATATAAATACAGTAAAATATCCATAACCACCGATATATAAAAGGAAGCAGTGGTACTCTGACCTGTACTGACTGCGGAGCAGCAAAGAAAGAGGAAATAGTTAGTTGGGAGAAGCCTTTTATAGATTCCTGATTTTTTTGTCTCTGGTGTTTTTATCTCTATGTTAATGTGCTGCTGTGGAGTTCTAGTAAAGAGAGACTTAAGCAAATATGAAGCCTCGTGTCATGCTATAAAATTTAGTTAATTACTGTATCAACTCAATTATCTCCAAGCTAAAAAAACATACTTTTTACACAATTTTTATAACTTCTAGATTATACATTCAATCCCAATAAAAGTTACAAACATATCGGGGACAAACATATCCATAATTCGTGAGAATTGGTCCAGTGGTTCGGGAGATAGCTGGAAGTCATATTTGACCAACTGTACGCACATTTTCATGGCCAAAACAGTTCCAGAGATTTGAGTTGTGCGGCCGGTCTATTCCCCATAGTTCAAATATTGTTAAAATTCACGAACGGGTGCCATTCGTGAAAATAGCAATGTTAATGTGGCATTCGTTTGCCGAACGCCGTTCGACTCCATTCAAAGTGTTGAAGCTACAGAGAAGGTAGAAGTTCAGTGGTGTTCGCACCGTCATGTATTCGATTTTTAGTTCCATGAGCTCGATGACCAAACACCGCTGAACGCGTTCGAATGAATTAAAATGGCCGCCGTCACCACGTGTTCGTTTTTCGAATGGGGGCCACTTCGACTACTTCGGCACTTCGGCTGTATCCGAAGTCCCAGTTTAAAAGTACAGATTCTTTCCCAACGGAGTTAAAGAGCCAGACATTTAACATTCAAGTTGCAGAAATTGAGTTTTTAACTGGTAATGCACTCCAAGGGCCATTGTCCCAGGGTAACCAGAGTCTAGGAGCGTGTTCTTGGTTGGAATACAATGCTAGTATCGAGCTCCACACCATAACCACTGTGAGAAGGAACAAAACCACCATAACTACTACAAGCAATGAAGGGTTTTGTTACACCATCTCAACCTCCTTTAGTGGGAATCTCAATTTTGGTGTCAGGTAAGTATACAGGTGATACTCGAAAAATTTGAATATCGTGCAAACGTTCATTTATTTCAGTAATGCAATGTAAAAGGGGAAACTAATATATGAGATAGACGCATTTCATGCAAAGCAAGATAGTTCAAGCCATGATTTCTCATAAATGCAATGATTATGGCTTACAGCTCATGAAAATCCCAAATCAACAATCTCAGTAAATTAGAATATTGTGAAAAGGTGCAATATTCTAGTCTCACAGTGTCCAACTCTAATTAGCTAAGTAAGCCATAACACCTGCAAAGGGTTTCTGAGCCTTTAAATGGTCTCAGTCTGGTTTAGTAGGAATCACAATCATGGGGAAGACTGAAATAAATGAACTTTTGCATGATATTCTAATATTTCGAGTATCACCTGTATATATAAAAAAAGAAAAGGAGGAGCATTACCTCCCTCCATTCCAATAAACTTCCTACAACTTGTCTCATTCCTTTTCATTAGGTTACGGACCTTACAAGCATGAGCATTAATTCCAGGTATGTGATGTTCATATTAACTTCAACAACTTACCCCTAGTTAGAAGATTTTACTGTCTTATAGGGAACTGGGTGGCCATTAGGATTTATGGTCCTGGCTTTCTCAGCCATAGAGTCAGTGGTCCTGCGAGACCAACACCCATCCTCCATGCATGAGGTAATATGCCCCACGGGCCAATGCATAGCTAGCCGCCTCTCAGGGTTGCATAGAGAGGGATTCACTTGTCACTCTCAACCTATTTTATGCTTTAATAGTCACGAGAGGCCAACACCCCACCACAATGTTCGGTTGCCACACAACCGTTTGCTCCAACTCATAGATAGAGCCTCTCAAGCTGCTTGACAACTAGCAGGGCCTCACCAGTCACTAACTTAGTTAATTGTTTCGCCACTTGGCACAAGCTAGACTGTAATAATATCAGGAAGTATTACTTTACTGAGAGGGTAGTGGATGCATGGAATAGCCTTCCAGCTGAAGTGGTAGTGGTTAACACAGTAAAGGAGTTTAAGCATGTGTGGGATAGGCATAAGGCTATCCTAACTATAAGATAAGGCTAGGGACTAATGAAAGTATTTAGAAAATTGGGCCGAATGGTTCTTATCTGCCGTCACATTCTATGTTTCTATGTTTCTGGTGGACTTGGGTAATAAATACGGTGGTATGAAATTTTATGACTACCACCGGTCCTTTTCAGTGATTGTGTCTGCAGCTCTAGCCCAGTTCAATGTCAGAACAGATTGGAGCCAACTGTTGTTGCATGTTTGTTCTCACTGTTACAGAGCACATGCAAAATCCATGTGCCCAAATAAAATGCATTCCAAACCTTATTTGGTTTTCTGTCTACACATCCTTCCACACACATGGTTACATTTTTAATAACAGGCTTTACACATGGTTTCCATACGGCATTATTCACATGCCAGCAGGTATAGTAGAGTGCAACAACCTTCCATCAGCCATTGCTGATATCGAAGCGGTAGATACACTGTTACAACAAGGATTGGGTTAAGGGTTCTTATTAGGGCCTTTTAAGGAACCTCCATTTTCCAACTGGAGGACAAACCCTATTGGTCTGATACAGAGATTGATCATAGATCTATCTGCACCACACTCTTCTGTAGTCCCTAGTCTCAACTCCTAGACTCCCTCGGAAGAGTTTTCACTCCAGTATACAACAATTGACAATGCCATAGATGCGATCATTACAGCAGGCATAGGGGCATGGCTTAGCAAAACCGACATTGTTAATGCTTTTAAGTTGCCATACGCATTCACCCTTCTTTATGGCATCTGCATGGTGTCAAGCAGAATGGCCTGTACTATTTTTACACAAGGCTTACCTTTGGATCAAAAAGCAGTCCTAAAATATTTGACACATTTGCAGAGACCTTGTGTTGGCTCCTCTTGAATACATGCTGTTGCCATACAGTAATCCACTATCTGGACGATTTTCTATTTATTGAAAACAATTTTTCCCCCCAAGCAATCTATGTAAAACAATTAAACTATTCCAGATATTAGGGATTCCAGTCTCTCCCCCAAAAAACGTAATGTCCTGAAACCATCTTTAATTTCCTGGGTATTCATCTTGATTCTGTGACTGTGTTAGCCAGCCCCCTGCAAGATAAAGTCAATACCATCCTTCAAAGTCTCAACCAATATATGCAAATTGGTTCCTGTAACCGCAAGAAGTAACAATCTCTGCTAGACTCTCTTAATTTTGTGATGAGAATCACCCCACAAGGTAGAACTTTTATTTCTAGACTCCTTAGTCTACTCCAGAATTTTCAAACAACAGCAGTCATATATCTCTCAACTCACAAGCTAGAGCTGACCTTCTTATGTGGTGCAAATTTCTATTACAATAGAATAGGGAAAGTATGTTTCTCCCACATTTATCTGTTCATCTCCTCATCATCTGGACAGATACAGCAGCTACTACTGGGTTTGCAGCCATTTTCAGAAACAATTGGCTCTGGGATAGTTGGCCAGAGGAAGTACAGGACAGAGAAGAGTTTTCTCGCAACTCAGCCTTGTTTGATGTGTATCCTATAGTAGCTGCAGCAGTGGTTTGGGGCCCTTTGTGGGCTGGCTGTACAGCAAGTGTTTTTCCCGACAACCAAACAATTTGCCATGTTATTAACAAAGGGTGTTCATCTTCACTGACCATCATGAGGTTTATCAGGAAACTGACTTGTTTAGCAGTTTGTAATCAATTCTACTTGGTTTGTAGTCATGTCCCAGGAGTTTTCAATACCGCAGTTGACCGAGAAACCCTACTTCCTGCCTCACATATAGCCACAACCGCCCTCCCCCCCGTTCCTAGATCTAATCATGGATTAAATAAACTATTGCACCATAGCCAAGTCTTAACAAGTATGGCTCTATCGACTAATACCCGTCGATCCTACAATAGGGCTTTCTCTTTATACATGAGATTCATGACGGAACATCACTTAGATAACATGTTCATCT
>OW240913.1:179204298-179280499 GCA_933207985.1 Pelobates cultripes | reverse complement strand
TTTTGAATTTATTTTAAAAAGACACTATACTGTGATCACTATTTCCCAAGTGCTCCACTTCTTGAATGTTGGTCAAAAGATCAACATTGTTTGTTATAACCAGATCCAGACAAGCATTTTTTCTAGTTTTTGTTTGTACCAATTGTGACATGAAGGTGTCATTTAACACGTTCAAAAGCCTGATTCCCCTGGCTGAACTTTGTCTAAATAATTAAAATCTTCAATAGTTAACGTGTTATCCAGATGTGCATCTTTCCCAATTTGTTCTATAAGCTGTTATTCCTCATCAATATTAACATTAAGTGTTTTATAACATATCACAGCCAATAATTGATTTCCTTTCTTTTGCCCGAAGTAGATATTTACCCATGGAGCTTCTTTCCTGGGATGAGAATATATTTTTGCCACACTTTGAATATGCTATGCAATTTTGGGCACCTGTACTAAAGATGGATATTATGGTAGAGTTGGGCTACAAAATTGATAAATGGAATGGAGAATTTTAGTTATGAAAAAAGGTCAAGAAATTTAAGTCTCTTTAGTTTGGAAAAATGGTGCCTCAGAGGGCATATGATAGCATTATACAAAAGGTTCAAAATATTGCCCCAATGGAAATGGGAACTGGGACAATCTTTTGAACCCCAACAATGTACTAGAGATCTGTCTCATTTATTATTATTAGTATTATTATTTATAAAGCGCCAACAAATTCTGCAGCGCTGTACAATGGGTTGACTATCAGACACGTATTTGTAACCAGGTGAGTTGGACACACAGGAACAGAGGGATTGAGGGCCCTGCTCAATGAGCTTATATGTTACAGGGAAGGGAGTATAGTGATACAAAAGGTATGGGTAGGGTAGAAAAGTAGGTTGCAATGATAGTATTCAATGAGGTCTAAGTGTTTTGCTTTGGTGGTAGTAGAGGAATCAGGGTGCATGCACACTTCCTTTCAGTCCCGCCGGAAACCGGAACCTGAAATAGAAGTTCCTGGACCGCGGAGCGCGCTGTGAAGCCTGCCCACGCTCCAAGACAGGTAAGTAATTATGGGACAAGGGGAGGAGGGGAGACACTATGGGAGAAAGGGAGGGGGAGACACTATGGGAGAAAGGGGAGGGGGGGGACACTATGGGAGGGAAAAGGGGGGGGACACTATGGGAGAAATGGGAGGGGGAGACACTCATGGGGAGAAAGTAAGGGAGGGGAGACACTATGGGACAAGGAGGAGACACCGTAGAGAAAGGAGGGGGACACCATGGACAAGTGGAGGGGGAGACACTATGGGACGAGGGGGAGACACTATGGGACAAGGGGAGAGGGAGACACTATGGACAAGGGCAGGGAGACACTATGGGACAACAAGGGCAGAGGACACCATGTGGGAGGGAAAAAGTGCACTATGGGACAAGGGGAGGGGGCCACTATGGGAGAAAGGGAGGGGAGACACTATGGGACAAGGGGAGGGGGGGACACTATGGGACAAGGGGAGGGGGGACACTATGGGACAAGGGGAGGGGGAGACACTATGGGACAAGGGGAGGGGGAGACACCATGGGACAAGGGGAGGGGGAGACACCATGGGACAAGGGGAGGGGGAGACACCATGGGACAAGGGGAGGGGGAGACACCATGGGACAAGGGGAGGGGGAGACACCATGGGACAAGGGGAGGGGGAGACACTAAGTGGGAAAAGTGGTGACACTCAGGTATCAAGGGCTGGGGAACTATGGGAGTGGAAAAGTGCACTCATGGGACAAGTGGGAGGGGAGACATCGCGACCAAGGAGGGGGGACACCGTGGGAGAAAGGGGAGGTAATACCTATGGGACAAGGGGAGGGGAGACACTCATGGGACAAGGGAGCATGGAGACTATGGGACAAGGAGAGGGGAGACACTATGTGGGACAAGGGCAAGGGCACACTATGGGACAAGGGCAGGGGGACACTATGGGAGTGGAAAGTGCACTATGGGACAAGGGGAGGGGGGTGACACTATGGAACAAGGGGAGGGGGGACACTGTGGGAGAAAGGGGAGGGGGACACTATGGGACAAGGGGAGGGGGAGACACTATGGGACAAGGGGAGAGGGAGACACTATGGGACAAGGGCAGGGGAGACACTATGGGACAAGGGCAGGGGGGACACTATGGGAGGGAAAGTGCACTATGGGACAAGGGGAGGGGGAGACACTATGGGACAAGGGCAGGGGGACACTATTGGAGGAAAAGTGCACTATGGGACAATGGGAGGGGGGGACACTATGGGATCAGAACACTAATGGACAAGGGGAGGAGGGGTTAAAGAACACTATGGGACAGGGTAGGAGGGGTTAACAATCACTATGGGACAGAGGAAAGGGGGGTTAAAGATCATTATGGGACAGGGGAGAAAATAAAATATTCTGAACAAACTGTCCCATAGTAAGAAACAATATGGAACAGTTTGTTCAGAATATTTTTTTTTCTGGGTTTTCCTCCTCTAAAAACTTGGTGCGTCTTATGGTGAGGTGCGTCTTATGGAGCGAAAAATACGGTACATTTTCAAAGATTTTTTTGAAGGAGTGGAGACTGGGTGAAACAGAGAGGGGAAGGGCATTCCATAGGAATGGTGCAGCCCTAGAGAAGTCTTTAAGACGAGCATCAGAGGTAGGAGTAGAAACAGAGGTTAGACGTAGGTCTTCAGCAGAGCGTAGGGGCCTAGACAGGATATATTTGTGTATTATTGAGGTTAGGTAGGTTGGAGCAGCATTATGTAGAGATATGTAAGCAAGTACCAGGATCTTAAATTGAGCCCTATATCTTGCGGAAAGCCAATGTAGGGACTGACATAGGGAGAGGCGTGGGAGGTGTGGGCGGACAGGAAGATGAATCTTGCAACCACATTCATTAAAGACTGTAATGGGGCATGTTGGGAACACATCAGACTACTGAGAAGCAGATTACAGTAGTCAAGGCATAGACAGAGGCATGGGCAAGCACCTTTGCTGTATCAGGTGTTAAATAGGGGTGGATTTTCACTATGTTTTTGAGATGGAAATGGCAGGATTTGGCAATTGATTGGACATGAGGGGTGAAGGAGAGGTCGGAATCAAAGAGAACACTTAGGCAGGGAGCCTGTGAAGTAGAGCTGATAGTAGCGCCATTGACTTGGAGGGAAAATTGACAAGAAGACCAGAAATTCTGTTTTGGACAGGTTAGGTTTCAGGAAATGAACCGCCTTCCAGTTGGAAATTGCTTAAATGCAGTCAGTGACACAAGTCAAGAGGGGTGGTAAGAAATCAGGGGAGGACAGGTAAATTTGTGTGTCATCCACATGGAAATTATACTGGAAACTGAAGGAGCTGATGAGTTTACCAAGCTTTATAGATTGAGAACAATAGGGGACCAAGGACAGACCCTTGGGGAACACCAACAGAGATGGATTGGGGAGAAGAGGCAGAGCCAGAGAAAGAAACACTGAAAGAGCGCTGGGAGAGTTAGGAAGAACAAGGGGAAGGGGGATATTTTAATAAATTTCTCCTAAGTGGGGATTAACCGCTAGTGAATTTCTTCACCAAAAATACAAAAGTAGAGCAGGCAGGAGAAAAGTAGGAATAAGTAAATTATCCTCCCTCTCTCAGGAGAGAAACAGAACGGGAAGAATATAGTAACTAATTCCCAATTCCCTATCTATATTTTAATTGTACAATATCTACTTTCATTTTTTAAATCTTGTTATGGGCAAATGCAAATATTACAAGTTTTAGAATGAAATGTTGTATTTCTTAAACTGTGTACTTTGTCTTTAAGAGATATTGCAAACTGACAAGGTGTTAGAAATGGAACATATTGTTTTTCATAACTGTTTCTTTAAGCAATAACCTCAGTGCATAATATGTTTGCGCCATTTTGTCCCAGACAAATTACAATAACAATAATGCATAAACAAGCTTCAAGGCTATACTACGACACTTGCAGTACACAATATACCGTGGTAACCCCAAGTTAATGGAACTTCCCCAAATCCGGGAATCTCCCACGACTGTACACTTACGACTTAGTATAAACAACAGATAACCTATTCAGACTTTAAGATGCCATCTTGAACTAAGTCAGGAAAATTTCCATGACGTATACACCCTTTAGTTATGGCCTTGTATGTTTGCCAAATTAAGGGAGGTCCTAAAATAAAGTAAAAGAAGTGTTACTTTTTCATATTTGAACTACGGTAACCGAAAATGGAGACACCTAAGGTGTACTTTTAAATGTTAAGATACAGAGGAGAGACTTGGAGACAGACGCTGCTCCATCTTAAAATGACAGAGAGGCTGACATGATGACATGTTCAGAAGGGTATGTTAACCTATTAATGATATTTGCAAGCATGTAATTTAATCTTATAAACTCTGCTATAATGGATTTTATATTTTTATATAATAAATATCCAAAAGACAAAACTATTGCTTCCAAGACAATCCTTATTTTATATTGTATTCTCAATTATTTATATATATTAAATAGAGGATCTCTTACACTATATAAAATTATGGCTAAGATATCTGTATGGTTAGCCCTACTAAGTTCTATGCTTTAAGACATTATAGTGGTAAATAAGGGAACCAGCCACAGTTACAATCTCTTATATCAGTGATTTTTCTTTTCTACTATATTATCAAGATTAATATTATGATGAGAGTGTTCATAGCTAAGCGTGGTTGGAGAACAAACTGACAGACCGTTGTTGCTACACTGTTGTAAAATATATGGTAGCAATAAAGTGTCTAATTGAGCTCTTGCAATTAATACAAGTCACTAGAGGTTCGTTCGTTCAACCCTGCAGACTGCGATCTATTTGTCTGTTTATAAGAACGTAAGGAGAAAATTCCTAAAACCTGAATAGCGTTACTGCAGCTGAATGACAGAGTCAGTTTATCGGGAGGATAAATAACTGGCAGGATAAATAATCACTGACAAGCTTTGGTAGAGGAATATAATCCTACCTTTAACTGTAATCACTTTATCAGGAGAGTTAGGAAGAGCACCAGGAGAGAGCGGTATCTCATAGATCGAGATTATGGAGGATGAGAAGAAGCTGTTGATGATCAACAGTGTCAAAAGTCAAGGAGAATTAGGATAGAGTAGTGGCCATGGAAGTTTGCAGTGATAAGATCATTGGATACTTTTGTCACAGCTGTTTCAACAGAGTGATGAGCGCAGAATCCAGATTGAAGTGGGTCAAGCTGAGAGTTGGATTCTGTAAATCTCACATTCACAACTCTCTCTCGAGGATCTTGGAGGCAAACGGCAATAGTGAGATAGGGCGTTAGTTGGTCGGGGAATTAGGGTCAAGGTTGGGCTTACAGTTGCATGTTTGAAGGGTAAAGGAAATATGCCAGATGAGAGGGAGAGATTGACAATTTTAGTGAAAGGCAGAGCAAGAGAAAGAGACAAAATGCGGATGAGATATGAGGCAATAGGATCAAGGGAACATGTGGCGGGAAGGAAGGACCGAAGCAAAGCAGAAACCTCTTCTACAGGAGCGGTTCCAAATGAGCATAAAACAGTGTCGCTGGGTGAAAAATTGGTAGGGGATGGAGAGAGATGAGAGATTTCTTCCCTGATTGTAGAAATCTTCTCAGTGAAGTGAGTTGCAAATATTGTGGCGGTCAAGTTGGTAGGAGGAGGAGGAGGATCAACAGGGCAAAGAAGAGAGTTAAAAGTATGAAATAGGAGTTTGGGTTTGCAGAAGAGTGTGGTTATAAGTATATTGAATTAGTTTTCTTTTGCAGAGGATAGAGCCGGACTGTATACAATTATAGTGGAGGAAGTCAGATGCAGAGTGAGACTTTTTTCTAGCAGTTTTCAGCAGTTCTAGAACATTTTTGGAGTTATCAGCTTGGTGTGCCAGGAATTGAATTAGGAGCACATGTTGCATTTTAATGTAGGAGGTGCCACAATGTCTTGTTGAGAGGGAGAGAGTGGAGATGTAGAGGGGGGGTTGCAGTGTTAGGGCAGGTGAAGTTTTAGATGGGTGAAAGCAGACTGTGGAGGTTGCTGGAGAATAGTTGTAGGTCAAGACTGTGGAGGTTTCTGCGAGACTGATTTGGTGAGGGTGGTGTAATTTGACCACGAGTGACCACCATGTTTGACCACCATGTTAATGTCAAAGGTCAGCAGTTGGTGGTCAGAGGAAATGGAACATTGGAGAGATTAGAGGTGGTACACAGATTGGTAAAGACAAGGTCAAGAGTGTTTCCTGCTGTATGAGTTGCTGAACTAGACCACTGTGTGAGTCTACTGGAGGAGGTTAAAGAGAGCAGACAAGAGGCATCATGGCAGTTGGGGTTGTTGTTTGGGATATTAAAGTCTCCAAGTATAAGGGAATGGGGGCTAAAGGAGAGAAAATGGGGTAGCCAGGAAGGAAAGTGTTTAATGAATAGCCTAGGATGACAGGGGGTATAAATTATGGCAATTCTTAAAGGAGTAGGTTTAAATAGGCAGACAATGTGAACATCAAAAGAAGGAAAAGATAAGGCAGGGGCAGGGAAGATTGGTTGAAAGGTATATTGAGGGTAAAGAAGACTGCCTACATTACCTCCTTTACAGTTGTTTGGTCTAGGAGTGTGTGAGAATTGTAGCCCAACGAAACATAAGGAAGCAGGATAGATAGGTAGATAGGTATAGATGGCAAGGTATTAGGATGAGGTTTGTGTTGTTTCTGGTTGTCTTAGTGTGAACAGAGGATGCCCTGGGTTCGGAGAGATATCACCAGCTGCTTGAAGCAGAGGGAGATATAGACATAAGGTATGAGTGGGTTTTACATGGATGGAGCTTAGGATGAGATTGAGTGGGATAAGGATGGAGAGAATTGAGAAAAGAGTGAATTGAGAAAAGAGCATGAGATGAGAGAAGGGGGAAGTGTAGCAGAGAGAAGTTATTGTGGAGGTTGTTGGGAAGTTGAGGAAAGTGGGTATAAAGTGGGAGATTGTTATACTGAGGGAGAAAAAGGAAAATAAGGAGAGCAAGGTAGAGCATTACTCAGATGGGTATGCACTTCCAGAAAAACATGGAGGTAGAGGAGTAGGCCAGGGGAGGCACAGAGGAGATGCATGTAGAAAGCTGAGCTAGAGTGTAACAAGCAGAGGTGAGGAAGATAAAGATTGAGTGTTCATGGTGTATCGCATTATACATTGGGAGACCAGCTGCAGTTACTTGTGATATGGTATTTCATTCCAAGGATATGATCCCAATTTTGGCGTTTGGTCTTCCCAGTTTGCTGGCATTACAACATAGAATCTTGCACATTCTCTCAGATTTTCTAGTTCTACGCAGCTCTTTCATCCTTCCAGGTCTATACTTATTCTGATAGAGGGAAAATAAGTGTGGTGGATCTGCCCTCACAGTGAGAATATTACTTATTCAACATGTTCCCAGACACACTAAAAGGTTTTTTTTTTTTTAATGTCCATGATAATGCATATTCTTAGAGCAGACATACTATGTATCGTTCCTGCGTGGAAACCAAACATCCAGATATGTCCTAAGTGTTGCACTCTCTTTCTACTAAATGTTTATATGAAGAAATGTCTCACAGGATGTCATGCTCACTTGAAAAACACAACAGAATGTGAGCTCTCTGCGGTGGACATGACCTTTTCATACTTTGGGCCTGGCATATCCTCTGGGATAGTGATATTCTAGTAGTATTCTCAGGTTACTAAATGTATGGTACTTCCCTCATTATCCAGTCCCAGTGCTTGTTCTGATTTTGAACTGAGTGGCTGCGCAGTAGTAAAAACATTTTACTTTGGAACTGTTTATTCGCACTCCTGCTCCATATACACAATATGCCATTGCACATTTGTACAAATTTTTGTTTCATGCTAAATAATTCAATAATAATTAAAACATTGAATAAAAGCTTTTGCTATTAACCAGTTTAAGAAACTTTGCTACTTGTAGGAATGTTCTGCTTTGTTGTATATTTCAAATGTGATAATGGTTAGAACTCCCCTTTCCAGATTCATCTTCTAACTAAATGACCTGCAGAAAAATCAGGTTTATCTCAAGCAAAAAAAAACTAGTTTATATGTGAAATCTAGCCTCCATAAATACTTGCTGATATGTTTCTGCCTCTGAAAATACCTTTTGGTGTGGTAACAATCTATCAGCCAATTGCAAAAGGTCTTTAGTTAAACATAAATTTCACTCTAAAATCTAAATATCCTCTTCTAAATTTATAGCATGTAGTTCTGTTAATAATTTTCTGTCTTTATGTGCCACGACTACAATATATTATGAACTTCCTGTACTATCTATATTTTAATTGTACATTATCTACTTTCATTTTTTAAATCTCTTATATCAGTGATTTTTCTTTTCTACTATATTATCAAGATTAATATTATTTTTTTAATTTAACCTCTTATCCTTCAGCCAAATTCAATTAACCCAGAAAGTTTATTTTTTGATTAATGGATGTATGTATCAATTGGCAGAGCCATTAATATACTTACTAAAGTTTAATTAGACTATTTATTGTAATTTTCTTTAACAAGAGAGGTCTCTTTTTTTTTATCCAAGACTTGGCATCATTTTTAGATATTAACATGCAAATGAAGATGCAATTTACATCATCTATAACCATCAACTGCTAACGGAAATAAAATATCATTGATCATAACATTTCTGTTAATTCACATATTGTGTTACAAAATTGTCACGTTTTGTGAATAATAGTTGGGTTTAAATATTATGTATGGTTAACATTATCAGATGATTATGGGCCAACTAAAATATTTTTGTATGAATGTAACGCACGTAAACATGTATGTTTATTTATGCAGTTCTAAAAGTTGCAACTGACAAATTGCACATTACTTCTACTTAAACATATATTCTAAAAATGATTACAATAATTATGGACACATAAAAAATAGAGATCCCTGCCACATGGTGTTCACAATCTCAATAGAAATCTGTAGAATAAAGAAACATACAGGAGAGAGAGAATAGTATATAAAGACAAGTGAATGTGACAACATACTTAAAGGGATACTTTTGGCACCCAGACCACTTCATTTCAATTATGTAGCCTAGATGCCATGCACTTCCCTCTTTAACATTGCAGGTGAAAATATTGCAATTTTGCTGAATGGCAAGGTTGTCATTGAAAGGTTTAAGTACCTCAACTGGCCGTCACCGAGACAGCCAGTAGAAGCACTTCTAAGTAAATAGCGGAGTTAAATCAGATGACTCAAAAATATAGGAATTTCACCAGAACTGCATCCACAGGGGACATAATACACAGGTGCATTTAATATAATAAATATCTTATTGTGATGTTAATTGTATGTTGAGAATAATTGAAATAAGTCATATGCGTACATGTGTATATGTACACGTACCTATATACATATATCTTCTACAAATGTCTGATCATAATATACTTCTAGATCACCCAAAAATATAAATTTTCCATTTGGCATTCTTTATAAAATAGAGAGATAGAGAGAACACTTTGTTGGTGAGTAATCATCTTTGTCCAGAAAGTCAAGGGAGTAACAAAGAGTAGAACATTGTCCTTTGTCTACTGTTCTTTTATAACCATGACTATAATGACTTTAGAACTTTTAGTTAGAACTATGGCCACGTATAGACACATATGAATACCTTTGACTCTCATTCCTCTCATCATACACCCATATACCAGATTTCTCATTGTCAAGATTAACGAATACCCAACACGCAGAACTTAAGTTGATAAAATATAAACAGAATAGTAAAACATAAAATTGGACATCAGAAAGGCTGGATTTAACATTAATAAATAGAATAGTACAGAACAAGCCAAGATCATGGAGACAGCTAGTATGCAAATGATAAGCCAGAGATCAAGGAATACAAAAGTCAGAATACTCCAGGTACAACCACAACTGAAACCAATACAAGGCACTGAGAAGTAGTTAAATTAAGTTTAAATAGCCTAAAAAAAGGACTGATTGGAGAATAGCCGTTATGTGATGCCGGAATGCACGTTTGTGACTGAAAATCGGTGCGGAGAAGATGGAGACATAAATGGCTCAGATGCACAGCAGCCATCATCATTCAGGCTGCCAGGGAAGACCACCAGGGAGGTTAGGGTGAGCGGCACTGGGAGGCAAGTCCAGGAATGCAGCGCTGTGTACTGTGTCCAGCATAGCAAATTACCATCTGTTCTTTTCAACCCGTTAGACATCAATACATAATATGCATAGGGACATAGAATAAGTCATATTCTAGGACAGGGGTAGGCAACATACGGCACTAGTGCCATGCACAGCACTCGAGGTGCCTTTGCACGGCACTCAAGGCTGCTCGAGCCAAACGGGCTCTGGCCTATCAGGAGTCCCAGTAAAACATCAGATATCTGCTAATACGAAGATGTGATGAAGGACAATCCTCAATTTATGCATTGCAGCATGTAGAGGAAGTGATCTCAGAGCACTTCATTCCAGCACTTGTGAATGGGAATCCACACAATATTAGAGCAGCTCGCAGTTGTTGTTGCAGCTCCTGTCCTTGACCTGTACCTTGCTGGCCTGGTCCCCACTGGAACCCAGGGAAGCCACCCACACTGCTAGATGTACACAGAAATGCAGAATAACCCTCCCCTCATACAAATAATACGGACAGTCCACAAACAATCCGCACAAACGCAACACCACTAACAATCCATATACATGCACACAACCCCACATGCAGCCTCTCACATGCAATACCCCAAACAGCCCCCACACACTACCAAACAAATGTGACATATCCATCCACAGACACAATTCCATAAGCAGCTCCCATACACAGCCAACATTCATATGTATCATACACGATACCACAAACTACTCATGAACATATACAATGTAATAGCTCATATACACACAAATACAACAATACAAAGCAATTACAGTGAAAATAACAAGCAGAATATGGCAGCATACACACCACAATTTAAAAAAAAATAGGACTGGCAAGCTACGGGACATCACAATCCTATATCGGCACAGTGCTGCTAAAAGGTTGCCTACCCCTGTTCTAGGATATCACCAGAAATATCCATGGACTTGAATCCTTAGAATAAATAGTAACAAACTGGAAAATTTACAAGATTTTGAGCTCTCCTACCTGGTGTAGTCACACTTCTTTAATTACCTTGCTAACCTAATCTTGTATATACACTGTATTTACAAGGTAACACTCAACTGTGGAATAAATGTAACTAGAAGAAATGTAAGCTAGAAACCAACCCTGAACAGAGAAAGTTTGATTATTAAAAGATGCAGAATAACAGCTCTCACCTAGATCAAACAAGTATACAGATAAACCAGAATAAAATATAAAAACAACAGACAAACAAGGATACAATATAACATAAATAATACCAAATAAACAGTGTTGTTCTTGTAATTCTTTGTACATAATTCTTTCCATAAACCTACAAATAATGATATAAAGATAAAATAGTGCAGACCATTAGGGTCTGGGGGTCCAATTCACATTTTCACTGTAATTTCTCTTACTGTGCTCTCTCTCACGGAGTCCCCTCATCTATTAGGACACTCATTGAGTACCGTTTTGAAAATAAAAATCCATCAAATCAAATTTACTCAGAGATGTTAAAGATACAAGAACAAATTAATTTTAAATTAAGACAAAAATCTATTTATGCACTGAAAAAAAATGAAAACCAAATTTTACGCTAAAGGAAATAAAGCGGATAAATTATCTGATAGACTTAAAAACAAGAGTCCAAATCAAAAATTATCTAAATTGATAATAAATAATACAACTTTATTATCCCCGGAAATTATAGGAATTTTTTTTTTTATAATTATTATGAAGAGTTATATAATCTAGATAACTATTCACAAGAAATATTTATCTTCAACAATTCCCAAAGCTCTCACAAACACACACAAAAAAACCTAATTAAATTTACCTATATCGACGGATGGATTAGATCAAATAATATAATAAAAGTTACAACTGCAAAAAAACTCCAGGAGCTGATTTTCAGGACATGAAGGGGTGCTGCCCTGAGATAGTAATATCCCTTTAAATGTGGGAACCCAATTTGCAGAGAATCAATGACAAGACACAATGAATGAGAGTAAATAATAGGTATATATTATTACAAAAACCAAAGGACAAAGAAATATCAATTATATACAAATATACAATCCAAAAACAAGTATATACAGTAATTTAGGATTAGCACGAACGGTGCAGGCAAAGCATAAAGAACAGTCTTTTGGTATATGAAATACTTTTGAGCAGGGCCGGGCAGCCACCATGAACAACAGACAATACACAAGTCCAGAGCCACGAGGTAGGCTACAGAGTCACAAGGAAGCAAGGCCAGAATCAGGATACACGATCAAAGGAAGCAGGGTCAGGGTCACTGGATGCTAGACCAGAGGACAGGAACACAGAACCAGAGAACATGGGAACACAGGACCAGATGACATGGGAACACAGAACAAGAGAACATGGAAACACAGGACCAGAGAACACGGAAACACAGGACCAGAGGACACAGGAACACAGGACCAGAGGATGCTGGAGCACAAGACCAAGGAACGCAGGATACAGGACCAAAGAGTGCAGGGTCAGAGTCACAGGAAACAATGATATGACAAGGAGGGACAGGAGAATCCAAACTATAAAGGTGCTTAACAAGGGCCAGCTGTAGTGCTGAATGAAAAGAAATGAGGAATAGTGCCAAACAATGAGAGTGGTGAGTATAGGTACTGCATGAAGGCATATCTACTAAGGAGTGAACCGTGACACTGATGGTCTAAGTAATCTTTAATAGAAATATTTCAAACTAAATATTGGGGCTCAATTAACAGTTACATTTAATGGTATAGTAGATCAACAATGTTTTCCTTGGAATTAACAAAAGCAAATATTATCCCAATTCTGAAACCTTTTCAAATCCCAAATTATAGGCCAATTTCCCGCTTGAATCCTGATATCAAATTATTTGCATCTATTCTTGCTGAGAGACTAAAACAAGTGTTAAATGATCTAATACATCCAGATCAAAAAGGTTTTGTCCCTAACAGATTCTTAGGCCCGAATGTTAGACATTTAATTGATATTCTCGATCTAGCGGAGAGACAAGGTACTCCCCTCCTGACTCTCTCAATAGATGCTGAAAAAGTGTTTGACAGGGTCGGGTGGGGATTTATAAAGAAAACATTACAAAGTTTTGGCATTCAAGAGTGGATGCTCCAAGCAATCATGTCTATGTATCACACTCCATCAGCAAGAAAAGTTGGCCATGGTAATCTATCCGAATGGTTTCCTATAAAAAATGGCAATAGGCAGGGTTGTCCACTCTCCCCCATTTTATATATTTTATCAATAGAACCGTTTGCAATGAGAATTAGAAGTAATCAAATATAAAAGGAGTATGTATTAAATAGAAACAATTTAAAATCAGTTTATATGCAGATGATATCCTAATAACAATATCAAACCCACAGAAATCATTAACAAATTTATTGGAAGAAATTCAACAGTTTGTCTCTAATTATAAAGTTAATATAGATAAATCTATGATTCTTCCTACAAAAAATAGATCGAGACAAGCTAAAAATATTAAAAAGTTTATATCATTTCACTTGGGTTAAACGTTGTTTTGTATATTTGGGAGTCAAAATCACAAAAATATAGATAAATTAATGGAAGTAAACTTTATGGAAACGTTAAAATCAACAAATCATTCTACTATAAACTGGAGGAAGGTTGAACTATCATTGTGGGGTTGTATTAATTTAATAAACAGTTACATTATTCCAAAATGGTCATATATGTTTCAAATGATTCCACTTGCAATTCCTAATCCTTGGCTTTTAATGTTACAATCTAGTATATCAAATTTCATATGGAAGGCAAAGCCTCCTAGGATCAGCCATAATATTTTATCTATGCCCCCAAAAAATGTGGATTAGGATTTCCAAATATTAAAACTTTGTATCAAGCCAGTGTTTTGACCCATTTATATCAAAAAATGTATTCCCCAGAATTTGAGGCATGGCAAGACATTGAAAGGTCTATGACAGAGTTTCAAGATCTATCTTTAATTATATGGAATGTAAATGAAAAACAATTCATCAGCTCCTTAAAACTACAAGGTATAGTTTTGACTCAATTAATACAAGCTTGGGTAATTATACAAAATCAAATGCAAATTAAGTCAAGACTATTGCCAATAAATAAAATAGAAATTTTGGAGGTAACAACAGAAGATTTAAACTTGAATATATGCAAACAAAATAATATTTCTAACATATTTAATTTGGTAATTAATGCTTCCATAAATTCATTTGCAGATTTGAAGGAGGAATATAATCTCCCTAATTCCAAATCTTCAATTACCTTAGAGTGAAAAAGATTCTAAATAAATATCTTATCTTTCATGATTCTGATATAATTTCAAATATATCTAAAACACTTAATCATTCATAAATGGGACAAATTCTGTCAACAACTAGACAAACTATTTCAAATCTCAACAATATACAAAAAATACCAGTTATATCTAAATGGGAAAAAGATTTGAAATTGAATATTGAACAAGAGGATTGGTGCAAAACATTAATTAGATCTACACCATTTGTACACTGTCTAAATATTTTAGGAATGCATTACAAAATTATCAATAGATAGTATTGGGTTCCCATAAAATCTGTAAAAATGTCCACATCAATGCCTGACATGCTGGAGATTCAACACTCAAAAAGGCACTTACTTGCATATTTGGTGGGAAAGCGATAGGCTCAAAGATATCTGGAGTAAATCACTCTATTGGTTTACTAGAATATCTCATTGCAAAATAAACTGGTCTCCAGCAGAAGTTTTACTACATCTAAATTGACCAATTATGCCTATGAAAGATAAGATGTTGCTTACCCATATGCTACTAGCAATTAAACTAACCATTGCACAAAATTGGAAATCCATTATCAGTCTGCAATGGGAGAAAGCATACATCCAATTAGTGGGTCAGATCCAGATGGAGAAAGAAGTTAGCATTACCCTTTTTAACTCAAAAAAGAAATTTTATATATGGGAACAATGGTTAATGAGAATAAATGAACATCTATAATTTGCCTCCCCTAAGGAATGTTCACAATAAATAATCTTACTGAATATTTGGACCTCATGTTCCTCAGCAATAGTAACATTTTATATTTGTTTACAATGTATTTGGTTATATGGTTTTTTTTTTTGTGTGTGTGTCTATTTATGTATGCCATGAAATTGGTATGTACTTTTGGAAAAAAAGATAACAACTTTAATAAAAAGAATTGGAAAAAAATAAAAAAAATTAATTGTTGTATTCTGAAAGCATTGGTGGTACATTGCACACTGAGGATCGGATGGTACAGGTTCCAATTTGTTGTGCTTCAGGGTATGACAGAAAGAGATGAAGGTTAAACAATAAGTAAAATAAAATAATAAAAAACGAACTGGTTCAAATTTTAGAATATGTTAAAACATTAAAAAAGAAAGAAATTCACAACGTGGTTCACCAGTAATGAAGGGTTTTATCAAGTGTTATATTAAAGAGCATTACATTTTATTTATAAAATGCACTTGCAGAAATGCAAGAAAGTTTATTGATTTACATTTAATTTTTTTTTTTTTTTAAATATCATCCTTCCCCTACCTGTCAATGAAATCCTCAACATTAGACATGTGTATCAGTGCCATCCGGGTCTAGATTAAATGACTGGCGGTCACTTTAATCCTGTAACCACTGGCGTACATATAGGGGTCGTAGCTGCGACTAGGCATGTCACTCCAGGGGGCCTGGCCACCCTGCGGACCCCTGTGACCCTGTACCAGCTGCCATGTCTTGTGGCCCTGGCCCACATGGCAAGCCGCCGGGGCCGCCATTCAAGGGGTCCATCGGGTGGCCCATGCTGTTAGGGCCACCCGATGGATATGGATTTTCAGGGGGTCTGGTCAGTGTTGGGCACTTTAACAGCGCAACCTAGCCCCCTGTGATGACATCACTGCTGGGAGGAGAGGGGGCATGGATCAGTTTCACACCAGGGCCCCATGGATTGTGTGTACGCCACTGCCTGTAACCAAGTTACTTTCCCAGCAGGCACTTGCTTAGGGAGTATGGGATAGAACTTTTTTTGTGCTTTGTAACTCTGATAATTTTCAAACAACTAGATTGCATACTTTGCATTACTAGATATACATGCAATGTTGAACTTACATCACTTTTTTTTTTTTGTTTTAAAGAAGGATAATTTAAAGAATAAATGTGTAAAACAAAAACACGCTAACAGAAATGTCCCTGTTTTTACATAGACTGGGATTTTTAATTTAAAAAAAACATGTTTTTTTTTGTGTGGGTAGTACTGAAAAAAAAAAAAAAAGAGTGCAGAATCTTAACCCCTTAAGGACACATGACATGTGTGACATGTCATGATTCCATTTTATTCTAGAAGTTTGGTGCTTAAGGGGTTAAAATGCATTTCTATTTATATCCCCAAACTGCCAGTTTCTAATGCATTACTGTCAGTTCCATCCAAAAACAGAAAATAAATTAGGTCTGTTGATTAGTTGTAGTTTAAAAAAACAAAAGTTGTGATAAAGTATTGCACTAATTCCTAAATTCATAATATATATATACTCTTTGGAAACATTATTACATTTGTAGCGGAGATGCAATATTCCCCAGGTTATCTCCGCTTATAATCCAAGTGAGGCTCAGGAACAAGTAAATAATAAATCCACAGGCAAGGTTTCCAGCAGGTAAAATAACAGCAATGTCCCACAGCAATCCCAATAACTGGACGACACACAGTTTCAGGAGCAGAACTGAAATCCTTTAATCCACAGTGTCCTTTTAAAGCATGCTCCCATGCAAGGGAGGGATTTACAATCATTAGTACAGTAGCCAATCCTGTCCTGGTAACCTCCCACACATCTCCTCCCCTCAGCCAGCATCATAATCCCCTTATCCAGTCTAGCAATTCCCCCCGTTTCTGGATGTACCCCTAAACGTAGGGGTACCCCTTTAAATCCTACATCCCCTGATAGCCCTGATCTGGGTGAACAACATATCCAAAAATCACCCAGATCAGACCAGGGGTTCGGGAAATTTATGGAGGGAATAAAATGACCGACCGCACTGACTGAAATAGCCGAATGCGGTTCCATGCGAATGGGCCCTGCGATCGGTCCTGGAATAAGGGAACAAACTGCATGAAAGCCTCTAGCTATAGAGGCTAGGGAGGGTTCACCTGAATCCCCTCGTTCGGTTCTTTCTATCTACCAAACGAGGGGCCGTTCGGTAGTTTGGAACCGAACGAACCGGGCTTGTGGAGGTTTCAGCGGTGTTCGCCTAGTCGAGGGTCCAATTTGAGTTCCAGACACTCGATGGCAAAACACCGCTGTTCAGGGGTTTTAAACCCCCGAGAACAAAGGACGGCTACTTAACTTGTCAATTACCCGTTCGCAACAATGTTGCAACGGGTAATTGAGGACACACTTAACACAGGGGAGGTCTGATTGTTCGGTAATTTCATTCCCTTAGTTTATTCGAATGATTCTACCGAACAATCAGAGCAATACAATTCTTTTAAACACATATAAAACTAGCAGATCACACGAATGCAGTTATTCACAAGACATTTGCAGGACAGCCCAGTGCCATCCGCTACACTGCTCCCCCTTGCCCACAAACCGGCATACACAGTCTGATCCAACATGGATCGGCTTGGGGATGTCCGGGGACTCACGGATCATTTTTCCAGGTCAGTTTGTCTCGACAACCCATCGGCATTCCCATTCTGTTTACCCGGGCGGTACTGAATATTAAAGTCAAAAGGCTGCAGCGCCAAACTCCAGCGCAGCAGCCTGGCATTGTCCCCAGCCACCCCCGGTTTAGCCATACCAGCGGGTTGTGATCCGTGAGTAAGGAAAAGGGCTGTCCATATAGATACTCTTTAAGGCCCACACCACAGCCAGGCATTCCTTCTCGATGGTGGCGTAGCTTACTTCTCGGGGTAACAGCTTGCGACTGATGTAAGCCACGGGGTGTTCTCCGCCATCGGCCCCGACTTGGCTCAGTACTGCTCCCAATCCAAACATAGAAGCGTCTGTGTGAACAAGAAAACGTTTAATTGGATTGGGAGCTGCCAAGACAGGAGCATTTATCAGTGCATTTTTCAGATGTTTGAATGCCTGCTCACACTCCGGGGTCCAGGTCACCTGGCGGGGCAAATTCTTCCAGGTAAGGTCAGTGAGGGGCTTGGCGAGGGCGCTATAGTTAGGGACAAATTTTCTGTAATACCCAGCGGTCCCAAGAAATGCTAACACCTGGGTTTTAGTCCTAGGGGTGGGCCACTGGGCCACGGCCTCTACTTTGGCTGGTTCGGGTTTCTGTTTGCCGCACCCCACTCTATGTCCGAGGTACTGCACCTCGGCCATCCCTATGCTGCACTTGGCCGGTTTCAATGTCAAACCAGCTTCCTTAATCCTGTCTAGAACCGCTCCTATATGGGCCAAGTGCTCCTGCCACGTATTGCTAAAAATGGCAATATCGTCCAGGTAGGCACAGGTGTAGTCTTGGAACCCATCCAGGAGTCGGTCTACCATCCTCTGGAAAGTAGCTGGGGCGTTTTTCATCCCAAATGGCATGACCTTAAACTGGTACAAGCCAAATGGGGTGACAAAGGCCGACTTCGGGATGGCCTCTGGGGCCAGGGGGATTTGCCAATACCCCTTACATAAGTCAATGGTAGTGAGATATTGACCCCTGGCCATTCTGTCCAGTAGCTCATCTATCCGTGGCATAGGGTATGCATCGGACACAGTTTTCTCGTTTAATCTCCGGTAGTCTACGCAGAAGCGGGTCGTACCGTCCCGCTTCGGTACGAGCACTACCGGAGAAGCCCAGGGACTATCTGAGGGCTCAATCACCCCCAGTTGGAGCATCTCATCGATCTCCTTGCGCATGTTTTCCCTTACCGCTTCCGGGATGCGGTAAGGGGTCTGGCGCATGGGTAGTTGCCCTGGGGTCTCTTCCCGGTGAGTGGCCAGAGGGGTGTATCCAGGTACATTAAAGAACGTGTCTCGTTTCTCCTCCAACAGCCGCTGTACCTTGATACGCTCCTGCGGGCTCAGCCGGTCTCCCAGTGCAACTTCCCCTAAATCCCCAGACAGCTGCCCATCTTCCAGCAGATCTGGGAGTGGTAAGCTGTCAAACTCGTCAGAACTGGGCGCACATATGGCGGTTACCTCCTCAGAGCGCTCTTGGTAGGGCTTCATCATGTTCACATGGAGCATGCGTTGCCCTCCCGTCCCTGTGCAGGGGCCATTTATATAGGTGGTGTCACATCTCTGTTCCACCACCCTATAAGGTCCCTGCCAGGCGGCCTGTAGCTTGTCATGTCGGACAGGCTTTAAAATTAGCACTTTCTGCCCGACCTGAAAGCTACGATCCCTGGCTCCCCGATCATACCATGTGCGCTGGCGGGTCTGTGCCGCCTGAAGGTTTTCCCTTACCATCCTAGTTAATGCTTCCAGGCGGTCTCGGAGGGCCAACACATATGGTATGATGGGAGTGCCATCTGCGCTCCGATCTCCCTCCCAATGCTCTCTTATAAGATCTAATGGGCCTCTGACTCTCCTCCCAAATAGCAGTTCAAACGGGGAAAACCCCGTGGATTCCTGCGGCACCTCCCGGTAAGCGAATAGGAGATGCGGCAGGAACCGCTCCCAGTCCTTGTGGGTCTCTGCGAAGGTTCGGAGCATTTGTTTCAATGTACCATTGAACCGTTCGCAGAGCCCATTAGTCTGGGGGTGGTAAGGGGCACTGATAATAGGCTTAATGCCACAGATCCTCCAGAGGTGTTGGGTGAATTCTGCGGTAAATTGGGTACCCTGATCCGAGATAATCTCCCTGGGTAATCCCAACCGGGAGAATATCTGCATGAGGGCATCCGCGACCGTTTCAGCGTGAATGTTGGTCAGAGCCACTGCCTCTGGATATCTAGTAGCATAGTCTACTACCGTTAAAATTTACCTTTTGCCTGACGGGCTAGCTTTCTTGAGGGGGCCTATCAAGTCTACCGCTATTCGGCTAAAAGGTTCCTCAATTATGGGAAGGGGGTGTAGTTTCGCCTTCCTCCGGTCTCCCCTTTTCCCTACCCTTTGGCAGGTATCGCAGGTGGTGCAATACCTGCGTACCTCCTGGCTGATCCCTGGCCAGAAGAAACTTTGGGTCAGTCGGTACCTAGTGCGACTGACCCCTAGATGTCCGGATAGCGGGATATCGTGTGCTATCCGGAGTAGCTCTGCTCGGTACCGCTGCGGCACCACTAGCTGCCTCATCACTATTGGGTCTGACCCAGCAATCTGCTTGTCTGTCTCCCTGTACAAAAGCTGCTTGTCCCAGACAAATCTCTCTCCCTCTCCCCCGGGAGGGTCTGCTGTCACCTTGTCCCTATACACCTGCCAGGTGGGGTCAGTCACTATCTCAGCTGCAAATTCGTTAGGAGGGGCCCAGGGAACACAGTCAAGGGAAGGGGAAGGGTCTCTTACCTGAACCTCCGGAAGTGTGTTGTAGTCCTGGATGTGGGCCTGTTGACGGGTGACCACAGGATGAGCTTCTCCTGTGGTGGGTGTCTGGGGCTCAAAAGCAGACGTGAGCCTCCCCAGATCGTTCCCCAACAATACCTCCGCCGGTAACTGCGGCATCAACCCCACCTCCACATGCCCTGCCCCCGCTCCCCAATGTAAATGTACCCTTGCTGTAGGTAGCCGGTACACTGCTCCCCCGGCTACCCTGACGGCCACAGTTTTACTCAGTTTCGCTTGATCCGACACCAGGTGACTCTTTACCAGGGTGATAGTAGCCCCTGAGTCGCGTAGTCCTTGTACCGCTTTACCCTCCAGGTATACGGTCTGCCTGTGATGCTGTCTGTTATCAGCATTGGCCTGGACTGGATCCGCCTCGTGCAGTACTTCCCACTGTTCCACAGTTGTTATGGGAGCGGCTGAACCATATGGTGTGGCCACTATATCCTGGTAGTGGTGGGCTGCGGCTGCTCTTGGCGGTGGTGGTGGGCCGGGGCGAATCCAGGTGGAACGATCCCTCAGCTGGGGACATTCCCTTTTATAATGTCCCCATTTCTGGCAGTGATGACAGGGGCCAGAAGTGGGCTGGCGAAAACGTGGCTGTGCAGCAGGCGGTGGTGGTGGTGGCAGTTGTCTCGGTGGAGCTGGGTTGTAGCTGTTTCCCCCAAATGTTTTAAAGGTGGATTTTGGGGCTGCAGGTTTCTGCTGCCTGCGTGCATCCAGGTACTCATCTGCCTTCCTGGCAGCTTCGGTGAGGGAGGTAGGGTTTCTGTCCCTCACCAATTCCTGGACATCGCTGGTTACCCACTCATAAAATTGCTCTAACAACACCATTTGTAATAAGTCCTCCATGGACCGAGCCTTATTGGACTGTACTCACTGTGATCCTTGTCACCAGGTAGCACGGCCCTCTAGGGTAAAAACATGCACAGTCCTTGTAATTGCATATACTCAGGCACTTTATTTGTAAATCCACACAGGATACGGCAGTAAATGAAAAACAAAAGTAACAGAAAACCCTATAAACAAACACCTAGCTCGTCTGAGCACTAACTGACATTAGTTCCCTATCTCTCAGGGTTAAACTAAACACAATATTGCACCAACCTTATTAGAGAGCAACGCTCTGCTATCTAACCTGTTGCTTTCCTTTCTGCACTCCCAGTGCTCCAAGCCAGCCTTGCCCTGACTGCTTTCCTTTCTGCACTCCCAGTGCTCCAAGCCAGCCTTGCCCTGACTGCTTTCCTTTCTGCACTCCCAGTGCCTAGTCCTCTGCACTTGACTCTATCTGGAGAGAACAGCCTCTCTCTCCTACCTGCTTCCTGGGAGGAAGCCAGCAATCCCTCTCTTTTTCCTGCCTAGCCGGGAGGAGTTTATTCCCACTGCAACAGCTGATTACCTGCAGCTGAGCAGTGGGTTGGAGACAGTCCAAAAAACCCTGGCCTGGATCTAGGTCTCCCCAGAACACCACTAAACTGTGGAGTGGAGCACTGGCCCACCCTGCTCTCCAAATGCTCCACCCCAGGGGCCCATAACTAAACAGCGTTTTGTGTTGCCTACAACACATCCTACACATACTCCCCCTGGGGTTAAAAGGCCTATCTGCCTTCACTTTATCACATATCCTCCTCCCCAGCTCAGACCCATCGGGTCGAGCGGCCTTAGAACACAAACCGTGAACTTTCATAACACCTAGGGCTCTACCAGCCCTGACTAACTTCTCAGTTACAGGAAGTGGTAGATAGCGGCTACCTTGCTCCCTTGTAGTTTAAGGAGCCCCAGCCCAAGTGGATAACCCAAATAGTTATCAAATCCCAGATAACACGTAGCAGTGTTATCGGTCAAACCGGCAGCCTTTACATTATTTACAACTAACCGGACCTTCATCAGGTGTGCTACCCAGTTAAACACCACATCAAGGTAGGCAGCTGCATACTCTGGCTGGAACAGAACACTTTTCATCAAAGTAACCTCACTCCCTGAATCTATCAGTGCTTGTGCACTCTTCCCTTCCACCATCACCACTTTTAGCTGTGCTGTAACACCACCAGTCACCATACACATCTTTAAGCAAGTCATTACTATCCTATGCAGAGCCCTTATTCCTATGTCACATTGTATTGGCTCTTCAGTCTCAGGACAGTTATATGCAATATGTCCTTGCATGTGGCAGTTGAAGCATCGGAGGTTTTTCTCAGTCTGGTCTCGTAGCCAAAATAGGACTTTTAGGTACGTTCTACCATCATAGGTATATTGTCCCAGACTTTGTCCTTGTTTTCCAGTTTCCCCGCTTATCTGGTTGCTAGCGGATCTAGGCTGAGGATCAGTACTGTGTGGCTCCTTAGTAGCCAAGTTCCTCTGAATCATCATCTGCTTCCACATCCATAGCAGCTTCTGATTTGATAATCTCTCAACGTTAGAGTAACTTTCAAAAGCAAACTTTGCAAAGGCTTGGCGTGTAGCTATACGTCCAATTCCTTCATGAGCTGAATTTTCCAGGTGCTCAACCTCTTCAAGACCTGGTTCTGTCACCAGCTCATCCTTCACTGGAACAAGTCCCTCCGCGAAGGGCTCCACAACATCCTCCATCTGTTCTGCGAATCCCTGGGAACCTGCCTTGCTCCCTATGGGGTTGTCCAGAGACGCAGTCATGGCCTCTCGCTGGGTCATTACAGCCCTGGTATCAAACAGCCGGTCAGGCATTCCGAGTCCCGCCTTTAATTCCATGACTGTGTTCCCAGAATCTGGCAGCAGTTCCCGGTAGTCAGTGCGCCCAGGCTTTGTAGCAGTAGTCTTTGCCAGCAGATCTAGTTCTACGGCTCCCGGACAATCATTCAAATTCTTTGTAACAATACCAGGTGTCTCTGCTACTAAACAGCGCACCACATTGTTATACTCAACTGGAGTGCTTTGCTTCTCTTCATTTTGCTCAGCTCCTTTGCTGTTGTCTTCTCTGACTCCCCAAGTCAGTCTGCTTTTCATGACTTTAACTTGTTCACTTGGGTGAACATCAGCGGCTTCTGCTTCACTTTTTATTACACAAACCGGCTTGACACTGCGGGCCTCAGCCACAGTCTTTTTTTCTCCTTTCTGATTCTTCTGACCTTTCTTACTTTGGCGCATGTCATCAGTGTCGCCATCACTGCCTCTTAGCAATTCCGCTTTTTCCTTCAGCTTTGCTGGACTCTTTACTAACTTTTTTTCTTTTTGTTCCTTTGAGGATCCAGCTGGCTTTTCACCCTCTTCCATTTTATCACTTCTTTCAGGCTCAATTTCATCCTTCTTGCCTTTTAATTCCTGTTCTTTCTCTCCTGCGTGTTTCTCAACAGCACGCTTTGCTGCCTCCATGCTTTTCAGCTTGCTGAAGACTTCTTCTACTGCCTCTGTCATCTCATGCAGGATGTCAGTAGCTTGGTTACAGGGTCCCTTGTCCTCACGCTCCCTGCAGGGGGCAATCTCAGCTCCTGCTGAGCATCTCTCAGGTTCTTAACCTGTGCAGCCAGGAAACTGTTTGTGCCTTGTTGTTTAGCGGTTGCCTGTACCACAGCTCTCAGCAGGTCCTCCATTATAGCACCAAGCAGGTAACAGTCTTAAAGGTGCAGTGCTACTTATTTTTTAAACAGGTCTGCAAAAATAAAAGTCCTCAAGCAGACTACTGAATGACTGGCACACCCACAGACCCTCACTGTGCTACTTTGCCCGCATTCTCCACCATATTGTGATCCTTGTCACCAGGTAGCACGGTCCTCTAGGGCAAAAACATGCACAGTCCTTGTAATTGCATATACTCAGGCACTTTATTTGTAAATCCACACAGGATACAGCAGTAAATGAAAACATAAATGTAACAGAAAACCCTATAAACAAAAACCTAGCTCGTCTGAGCACTAACTGACATTAGGTTCCCTATCTCTCAGGGTTAAACTAAACACAATATTGCACCAACCTTATTAGAGAGCAACGCTCTGCTATCTAACCTGTTGCTTTCCTTTCTGCACTCCCAGTGCTCCAAGCCAGCCTTGCCCTGACTGCTTTGCTTTCTGCACTCCCAGTGCTCCAAGCCAGCCTTGCCCTGACTGCTTTCCTTTCTGCACTCCCAGTGCTCCAAGCCAGTCTTGCCCTGACTGCTTCCTTTCTGCACTCCAAGTGCCTAGTCACCTTGACTATCTGGAGAGAACAGCCTCTCTCTCCTACCTGCTTCCTGGGAGGAAGCCAGCAATCCCTCTCTTTTTCCTGCCTAGCCGGGAGGAGTTTATTCCCACTGCAACAGCTGATTACCTGCAGCTGAGCAGTGGGTTGGAGACAGTCCAAAAAACCCTGGCCTGGATCTAGGTCTCCCCAGAACACCACTAAACTGTGGAGTGGAGCACTGGCCCACCCTGCTCTCCAAATGCTCCACCCCAGGGGCCCATAACTAAACAGCGTTTTGTGTTGCCTACAACACATCCTACACATACTCCCCCTGGGGTTAAAAGGCCTATCTGCCTTCACTTTATCACACCACCCCAGGGCGGCCCGATGTAACTTGCAAGCCCATTCCACATGAGAGTCCTTGTCATTTCTCTTTAGGTCTCTAAACCGCCGCCGATATGCCTCTGGCGTGATTGCATATCGGGCCAGGATCACCTCTTTTACTCTGCGGTAATTTCGAATTTCCTCATCAGGTACAGTTCTATAGGCTTCAGCAGCCTTCCCTGTGAGTTTCCCTGCTAAAATAGGCACCAACTCGTCTGGGCTAATACTATGCAATGCACACAGCCTTTCAAAGTCTTGGAGAAAAGCATCTATATCCTCCTCTGCTTCTACATACGTTTTAAATGCTTGGTAAGGAATTTTTGTCTTACCCTGTGTGATGGTAGCTGTGGTAGCATTCCTCTCCAGCTGCTGTAGTGGCCTTTGACGCAGTATAAACTCCTGCACCTTTGTCATTGTCCTGGATATAATATCCGCTGTTGGATTCTCTCCATAAAAGGACAGCCTAAACTGCAGCTGTCTCTGGAACTCCTCTTTTTCAGCTCCATCTGCTGCACTCTGCTGCTCAGGGATTACCCTGTCCTCATGCTGGTATTCAGCCATCACTTCTGCAATGAGGGTTGCTTTCCTTTTGTTGCTGGCTGCAATACCTTTCGCTTCCAGGAGATCTTTTATCGTGGATCTTTTTAGCTTGGCATAATCACTCTCCATCCGTATTCCATTAGTCCTTGTTCCCTTGTGAGTCTGGATCCCAGCGCTGCCAACCAATGTAGCGGAGATGCAATATTCCCCAGGTTATCTCTGCTTATAATCCAAGTGAGGCTCAGGAACAAGTAAATAGTAAATCCACAGGCAAGGTTTCCAGCAGGTAAAATAACAGCAATATCCCAACAGCAATCCCAATAACTGGACGACACACAGTTTCAGGAGCAGAACTGAAATCTTTTAATCCACACTGTCCTTTTAAAGCATGCTCCCATGCAAGGGAGGGATTTACAATCATTAGTACAGTAGCCAATCCTGTCCTGGTAACCTCCCACACATCTCCTCCCCTCAGCCAGCATCATAATCCTCTTATCCAGTCTAGCAATTCCCCCCGTTTCTGGATGTACCCCTAAACGTAGGGGTACCCCTTTAAATCCTACATCCCCTGATAGCCCTGATCTGGGTGAACAACATATCCAAAAATCACCCAGATCAGACCAGGGGTTCGGGAAATTTATGGAGGGAATAAAATGACCGACCGCACTGACTGAAATAGCCGAATGCGGTTCCATGCGAATGGGCCCTGCGGTCGGTCCTGGAATAAGGGAACAAACTGCACGAAAGCCTCTAGCTATAGAGGCTAGGGAGGGTTCGCCTGAATCCCCTCGTTCGGTTCTTTCTATCTACCGAACGAGGGGCCGTTCGGTAGTTTGGAACCGAACGGACCGGGCTTGTGGAGGTTTCAGCGGTGTTCGCCTAGTCGAGTGTCCGATTTGAGTTCCAGACACTCGACGGCAAAACACCGCTGTTCGGGAGTTTTAAAATGGCCGCCGCCACGTGTTCGTTGTCGAATGGCGGCCACCCCCGAGAACAAAGGACGGCTACTTAACTTGTCAATTACCCATTCACAACAATGTTGCAACGGGTAATTGAGGACACACTTAACACAGGGGAGGTATGATTGTTCGGTAGTTTCATTCCCTTAGTTTATTCGAATGATTCTACCGAACAATCAGAGGAATACAATTCTTTTAAACACATATAAAACTAGCAGATCACACGAATGCAGTTATTCACAAGACATTTGCAGGACAGCCCAGTGCCATCCGCTACAACATTGTAAATAAATTAGCTGATCTCAGCCCTTAAAAAAGTTTCATTTTGTCATAATTATTGTTACTGTTGTATAGATATGCTACATTTTTCCTTTTTTTGATTCTAGCATCAGCAGTGATTTTTCATTCATACTTTCATCAGAAGAATCTGATATTAACTTGGTATTACAGATTCTAAAACGTGTTTTTTCCTTTCAATTCATTTTTTAAAAAAGGGCACTATATTCTACATTTATTGACTTGTTCTTTTGTAAACATCATGATAAAAGCTTTTTGGTTCTACATTTACCATAAGTTCACATTTTAGAATGGCCTACAGTCTGAACATGATTTCAAATATAAACGAGCATTTGAAAAGAAAAATATTATTTTTATGCACTAAATATTTAAAATAAGATTGTTTAGATTATGTGCCTTGCAGTCTAAGGAAGCATAATTTTAGGTTGCTCTGCCATGGAACATTTACTTTCTATTCTAAACTATTATCAAGAGAAAATATTTTTTTTATTTTTATGAAGTGAAGGTAAATCAATAGTGTAGTGTACTTTTAAAGGAACACTATATGGTTAGAAATATAAACATGTATTCCTAATGCTATAGCATTCTCCAAGGTATTTGAATAAATATTGGAAAACTGGGTTTATGCAGTACCTGCAGTTGCTCAAACTGCCTCCTGCAATCTCACATCAGCTCTTTACTTTCAAACAATGCAATGCTTCACATAGAGTAGAATTGGGGATGAATATCGTATTTGCAGTCCAATGAAATGTCACCCATTGAGCATGTTTGGGATGCTCTGGATCAGCGTATACGACAGCGTGTTCCAGGTCCTGCCAATATCCAGCAACTTCGCACAGCCATTGAAGAGAGTCCATAGGCCACAATTAACAA
Organism: Pelobates cultripes; assembly: GCA_933207985.1. NCBI lineage: Eukaryota > Metazoa > Chordata > Amphibia > Anura > Pelobatidae > Pelobates > Pelobates cultripes. Next base: position 179,252,689 of record OW240913.1, on the reverse strand, counting down.
CCTGATCAACTCTATGCAAAGGAGATGTGTTGCACTGCGTGAGGCAAATTGTGATCACACCAGATACTGACTGGTTTTCGTACCCCCCCCCAGGACCTTCCCCCAAAACAGTAAAACTGCACATTTTAGAGTGGCCTTTTATTGTGGCCATCCTAAGGTACACCTGTGCAATAATCATGCTGTCTAATCAGCATCTTGATAGGCCATACCTGTGAGGTGGATGGATTATCTCGGCAAAGGAGAAGTGCTCACTAACACAGATTTAGACAGATATGTGAATAATATTTTAGAGAAATAGGCCTTTTGTGTACATAGAAAAAAGTCTAAGATAATTGAGTTCAGCTCATGAAAAATGGGGGCAAAAACAAAAGTTGTTCAATTATAATTTTGTTCAGTGTAGTTTGCTTGTATTGTTGTGGTCTTTAAATTGCTCAATAAGCTAGAATAGATATCCATCTTCTGCAATTTACCCATTTATTCATAAGCAAGTTCTGTAGCGGGGGCTGTATAGCCCAGCCCTAGTTGTCTCAGTCGGATGAATTATGTAGAAGTACAAAATTCCTGTATAAAAAGTGAGGGGTGAGGGGAACCCTGACACCATTATTTTTCATTATTACAGTATTGCAGAAAATGGGGGAGAGCACCCAAAGACCTCTTGCACCAAAAACATAATTGCAATTAGGTGATTATGGTGCTTAGAATGATTTTTAGTAATCATTTAGGTGGTGGAAATATAGATTGTCAGAACTGTGATATGAAATAAATCAGTATTAATTTTGTCTGCCACAAATTTTCCCAAAATAGTTTCATGTAAAATGTTATCAGTGTATGATAGTGAGTGGAGCAATTTTACCAATTTGAGACAGAGAAATCAGAAGTATATATATACAAACTGTTTTTAGATGTATGGTGTATCTTCCAGCAATGATGATGTATATAAAGGAAGAGAAAAAACAGTAATAGTGTAGATTGTTTACAGAAAAACTGTGAACACATACATATATAGTAATTCACAAGCTGAGAATTATCACTTTAAATAATAATATGGTAGAGCTCCAATGGAGAGAAAATATGACATTAATTTATTGTCTGCCACATGCAGAAATAGAATACATATATACATAAAATAGAATAAAATGGAATAAGAATAATAATAAAAATAGGGTGACAAGCCCCTTACTAGATTCATTGGTGAGTATGACACATATATGTCCACTCACTACAAAGGCTTGTTTGTGTCAGGGTGGTAGGCTGCTCTGTCAGGCGTTCTCCCAGTTCGGCTTGATGAATTATCCACCTGTGGTGCCGATTGCTGGAAAAGACCGCTTCCAAACTCTGTGGATTGCAAGCTCCTCCCCCTTTGTGACGTCAATGCGTTTCGCCGGTCGGCTTCCTCAGGACATGCTCACAACCTCTATATTGGTTGTGGGCTTATAAAGGGCATCAGCCACACATGATTGGTTATTTGTAAATACATATAAATTGCATTCAATATAGACCCAATTATCTTATCAAATTAACAAGTAATAGACATACTAATTAATAATCAAATAGAACTTCAGTCCAAAATACATAGCTCATTAAAAAACATTAAAGAAACATTTCCATTGTGTAATATTACAAAATTTATGCATATAAAAAGAAGAAACTTTCATGAAAAACAAAAAGAGACATTCATGAAAACAAAAACAAAACTAACAGCATGTCTAAAATTTATTATATGTTAATCATGATTTAAAGCAGTACTGACTAAAAAAGGGAAAAAAGGGACAAAAAAGAGAACAATTAATTAGCATGTCATAAGACATATCTTTGTTTTTTCTATATAGAACAAGTGAATAGGTAAATATAATTTCATCAGAGAGAGAAAGTGTCCCGATGGGAAAAAGTGCATAATAGAGTGTACCCATTTTTCTTTTTAAAAAGACTTTAACTTAATATAAAAATTACATACTATATATAGAATAAAAAATCTAAATATAAAATATATATATATATATATATATATAAAATTGAATAAAGATGTAGCGCATATTTCCTCTTTATATTATAGACATGTTCACCTATACGTGTGTGTAAAGATCTCGTGGTACGTCCTACATAATGTAGACCATACGTACAGGTAAGCAGGTATACAACGTTTTTGGAACTGCATGTAATACCTTCCTTTATTTTGTATATAGTATTATTTACAGTGAAATCTTTGACATATTGTTTTTTATTTCCTGTTTTATTACATGCGCTACAGTAACCACATCTAAAAAATCCTTGCTGTTGATTTAAAAAATGATTACTCTGTTTTTGTCGTTCATCTAAAACATTATTAACTAAAATTCTTCTAAGATTAGGAACTCCTTTATGTATAAGTTTGGGTACATCTGTTAAGATATCATTTAAAATAGGTTCATCCCTAAGTATTGGCCAATATTTTTTAATAATATTACATACTTTGTAATTATGTCCTCCTGAATACTGACATATAAATGGGACATTAAGCACTGTTTTATTTTCTTTCTTCTCTTTATACTGTAAAATTTATTTTCTTTCTAATTTGTCTACTTTTCTTTTAACTTCATTCAAAAAATCTTCCTTATATCCCCTTTCTTTAAAATCTTCTATAATCTTTTGACTTTGTTCTAGAATAATACCTTCCTCTGTACAGTTTATTTTCATCCTAATTAACTGACTACCTAATTACATAATTTAGAATAAGTTACCAGATCACCTAACAAATTGAATGCTTCCGCAAGGTAGTATTCCTTATCCATAACTACTAGACCCCCCCCTTGTCCGCCGGCTTAATAACTATCTCTTTATCCTGTCTTAATTCTTTCAATGCTTTGTGCTCCTGTGGTGAGAGATTTAATTGGTGTTTATTTAATGGTTTAAATTTTTGAATTTCTTTATTTACTATTTTTTTGTAAAAGTAGTCATTTCATCTGATGAATGCCATTTTGGAAAAAATACAGATTTTTCTTTAAGATCTGTGTGTATAACTTCATCATATGAATGTTGATTTGACCCTAAGGGAGGTAAAATACTTTTTGCCTCTTTGTAAAAGTGTTTTTTAAACACAACTTTCTCATTAATTTTTGCAGTTCTATATGAAATTTAAATTTATCTATTCTCTTTGATGGCACAAATTTTAAACCTTTGGCTAATAATTCTAACTGTTCTACTTTTAAAACCTTTTTTTGATATATTAAAAATACCTTTAGGAATTTTTGTTATGTTTACTTTCTGTGTTTGATCCTGTTTTTCTTGTTCATTCTTTAAATTTTTTCTATTTACTCTCTTTCCACCTCTTCTCCTTCCATTGCTTTTTTCTTGAACCTTTTGTTTAAAGGCAGAGGAGATTGTATAACCCTTTTCCTGGTTCTCTTCTCTAAAAAAGGAGAAGAGGAGGGACGGTTGCTTTAATTAGTCAGTACTTCAAATCTATTATGTGTGGGTAGAAAATGTTCTTTAGATAGATTATCTCTATCATACTTTTTATTATATTGATAATTCCTATGTTGATGATTATGACTTCTCCAGTTTTGCCACTTAATTCCTGGAGAGCGTTCATATTCCCTTTTTTTTCCATATATTGTTATTGTATTTTGAAGGGTATGATGATTTTTGAAAATCTTTCCTAAAATTCTGAGGATAGGACCTCCATGTGTTATTATATGAAGACAAATTAGAAAGAAAATAAATTTTACAGTATAAAGAGAAGAAAGAAAATAAAACAGTGCTTAAGGTCCCATTTATATGTCAGTATTCAGGAGGACATAATTACAAAGTATGTAATATTATTAAAAAATATTGGCCAATACTTACGGATGACCCTATTTTAAATGATATCTTAACAGATGTACCCAAAATTATACATAAAGGAGTTCCTAATCTTAAAAGAATTTTAGTTAATAATGTTTTAGATGAACCACAAAAACAGAGTAATCATTTTTTAAATCAACAGCAAGGTTTTTTTAGATGTGGTTACTGTAGCTCATGTAATAAAACAGGAAATAAAAAACAATATGTCAAAGATTTCACTGTAAATAATACTATATACAAAATAAAGGAAGGTATTACATGCAGTTCCAAAAACGTTGTATACCTGCTTACCTGTACGTGTGGTCTACATTATGTAGGACGTACCACGAGATCTTTACACACATGTATAGGTGAACATGTCTATAATATAAAGAGGAAATATGAGCTACATCAAGTGTCATTACATTTTGCACAACATCATCAGGCTTATCCTACCCAATTAAATTTTATTGGAATTCAACAAGTTTCGAGAACATGGAGAGGTGGAGATTTTATAGAAAAAATAGGGAAGGCTGAAATGCAGTGATACTATGGTTCCACACGGCCTGAATAACGATTTTGAAATTTGTCATTTTTTAAGAGAATAAATATAAATATTAACATTAAAAAATATTTTAAAAAATTTATTTTTAAATAATTGATTATAATAAATTATTGTTATTGTTTAATATACTATTTATTAACTCTATATCTCCATGTTCTTTATTCAATTTTATATATATATATATATTTTTTATATTTATATTTTTTATTCTATATATAGTATGTAATTTTTATATTAAGTTAAAGTCTTTTTAAAAAGAAAAATGGGTACACTCTATTATGCACTTTTTCCCATCGGGACACTTTCTCTCTCTGATGAAATTATATTTACCTACTCACTTATTCTATATAGAAAAAGCAAAGATATGTCTTATGACATGCTAATTAATTGTTCTCTTTTTTATCCCTTTTTTCCCTTTTTTAGTCAGTACTGCTTTAAATCATGATTAACATATAATAAATTTTAGACATGCTGTTAGTTTTGTTTTTGTTTTCATGAATGTCTCTTTTTGTTTTTCATGAAAGTTTCTTCTTTTTATATGCATAAATTTTGTAATATTACACAATGGAAATGTTTCTTTAATGTTTTTTAATGATCTATGTATTTTGGACTGAAGTTCTATTTGATTATTAATTAGTATGTCTATTACTTGTTAATTTGATAAGATAATTGGGTCTATATTGAATGCAATTTATATGTATTTACAAATAACCAATCATGTGTGGCTGATGCCCTTTATAAGCCCACAACCAATACGGAGGTTGTGAGCACGTCCTGAGGAAGCCGACCGGCGAAACGCGTTGACGTCACAAAGGGGATGGAGCTTGCAATCCACAGAGTTTGGAAGCGGTCTTTTCCAGCAATTGGCACCACAGGTGGATAATTCATCAAGCTGAACTGGGAGAACGCCTGACAGAGCAGCCTACCACCCTGACACAAACAAGCCTTTGTAGTGATTGGACATATATGTGTCAAACTCACCAATGAATCTAGTAAGGGGCTTGTCACCCTATTTTTCTTATTATTCTTATTCCATTTTATTCTATTTTATGTAAATATGTATTCTATTTCAGCATGTGGCATATTTTCTCTCCTTTGGAGCTCTACCATATTATTATTTAAAGTGATAATTCTCAGCTTGTGAATTACTATATATGTATATGTTCAAATTTTTTCTATAAACAATCTGCTTTATTACTGTTTTTTTCTCTTCTTTTATATACATCATCCTTGTTGGAAGATACACCATACATCTAAAAACAGTTTGTATATATATACTTCTGATTTCTCTGTCTCAAATTGGTAAAATTGCTCCACTCACTATCATGCACTATTTTCTCTTTTGGTGAAGTTTGGGATTGCACCAGAGTGTAAAGCAATTTGTCAAATAAGAAATTTAGCACCCAGATTTAATTTGTTAAAATGTTACCTGAATAAACACAAATAGAATTGATGTCTTCTAGGACATAATAAGGTGTTTGTTTTTTTCAATAAAAGATGTATAGAATTCTCTACTGTTTCATAAAATATAAGAGCTGAATATATGAGACCCTTACATTAAGTGTCCATGTAATGGTCAACAGGCAATGTCAAAAGCTACTGTATTATATTGTAGTTGCAGTACTTCACTCTAAATGATTATGCTGTTATGCCCCTTTATAAACATTTTTTTAATCATTTTTTCCATTGTAAATCAGAGAAATTCCGTTTTTTTATTTAAAAGGTACATTAAGTAATCACATTTTATTTTACATTTTTTTATATATCAGAAGTATCATTCTGTTTCCTTTCTATGCTTCTCTTATATATTAGATGATTCAATGAAATTCCTTGGTCAGAAGTAAAACTATGCTATGTTTTGTTCATTTAAGAGCTTCACCAATCTTTATATAATCTCATTAACTTTTTTTAAATTTTATTTTCATGTTTAGCATATAAACTAGCTAGCGAATAAAGCCAAAGAAAAAACTCATGATTAAACCAAAATTAAGCGTAATTGCTATGTGTTAATGAACAACAAATATGTATTCCTTTTTTTAAATATAAAATATTTTAAAACACAAATATGCTTCTTCACATCTTATTTAAACGATTGCAGTGTAAGAAAAACTATTTAGGTGGTGACCTTTGTGAAACTTCTCATTTAACCTTTGATTTCTCATTGTGATACACAATTTCTAAAGGTTTGTATGAAATAGATCTTTCAGATTACAGACAGAAAACTATCAGCACATAACATATTTCCCAAGCTTGAAACAAAGTTCAATGACTTTTCAAGGGAAATAAATATGTTTTGTGTCAAGGGAGACATAATAATGAACTTATAATTCATTTGAATGGTTTGTTAAAATTACCTGTAGGCTCAGCATTTTTACTAATCATAATTCTCTCCCAAATACAACATGTCAAAGGTTATATATTTACTAAGATAACTTTAGACAACCTAAAGAAAGCTATTATGTATGATTTTTTTCCTACCTTGACAAATGTAAATATTATAGATGTATTGTCTCCAAAGTTTTCCAAGAGTAAGGTCATAACTTTTATAAAATCTTTTTGGTATGTTAGCATTAGGGAGTTATAATTCAATACATGGCTAAAGCATAATACAAATTAATGAAGCAATGGCACATGGGTTTTATTCTTTATATTATATTTCTTTATAAGCAGAGAAAAATCATTCTGTTTAAAATTCTGTGTCTTTTGACCAAATGTTTAATAATAGTGGTTTACTTATATCATAAACTATATTGTAATCCTCACAAATGTTTACACAATGTTAGCCTTTATTATAAGCCATTTAGTATATTATGTTAGCACTAATTAAATTAGGTTTAAGGGTACCCGTTCACTTATTCAGATATGTACTGTCAGAATCCAAACCTTAATTTCGGAACTTTATTCCTTACATCCAATTTTGTACCTGCAGTTACTGTTTTGCCATTAGTGGCCTTCCTAACTACTAGCTCTGAACTTTCCTTGACTCATCCTCACTTGCCTAGGACTAATTACAGAGCCTACAAAAGGCTACACCGTACTCAATACAGGGCCTTGAGATTGAAGTTGATGGTCAACCTGAAAAGACTTCTGTCCCTGGTTCCTGTTAACTTAGCATCCTGTTGAATACTAACCTAATCTACTCAACCAAGCTTCTTTTTTTTTTTTTTTTGCTTAAAGTCATGGTACAGATATCACTGTTTTGTATTTATATAATATTGAGAAATAACAATTATCTGTATGCGTCAAATACATCGAAAACAAGAATTTGTTGATAACAATTGTCTGTATGGTTTGTGAAACAAGATGGGTTTAAGTAAATACAAAAACAAAGAACAAAGATAACCCTGGTTGAATGGTATGGAGTGTATGTTGGAAGTTTTCCCCTTCGGTTAGCTTGCCCATGCTATTGCGTCTTGCCCAAGAATGCGTGTGGGATCCCCCCTCATGGGGAATGCTGAAGGTACGTGCACCACTAGGACCAGATAGATGTGTAAGAGTGGTCTCTGTCTGAGAGGGAGTAGCAAATTTCCTCCATATTCCTAGTGGTTTCCACTCTTTGGATCCAATCTCTTATGGGCGGGGGGTTTGATTTTTTCCAGTATATAGGGATCAATTGGTTTGCCGCTGTTATCAAATGTAGGAGTAGTTGAGTTTTTTCTTTGGGAAAGTTTGGTTGTGGGAGAAGGAAGATGAAAGAATATGGGGTTGGGGTCAGTTTTTCCCCCAGTATCGTCTGTATGAGGCTAGATAGGTTTGTATTTCTGGGCAGGACCACCAGATGTGTGATGCTGTGCCTGAGGGGTGATGGCATCTCCACCATTGATCAGAGGATTGGGGGAATATGGCTCTTAGTCTCGCTGGTGTAAAATACCATCTAACTATTCTTTTATAGTTACTCTCTTGGGTCTATGTGTTTCTAGATGTTTTGTGAATATTTCTAAAGATTTTGCGCCACCTATCAGGTGGTATGGTGATACTGAGCTCCGATTCCCATGCAGAAGTGAAGGCCTGAGGGTGTTTGGGCTGTATGGAGAGAAGGAGAGTGTACATGACAGAGATAAGCCTCTTTTTTAATATGTGCCCCTTGCAATACTTTTCAAAGGGTGTTAGTGTCCTTTCTTTAAAAAGTGTACCATTTGAATGTATGAAAACATTTGCATTGCTGTGATATCGGTCTCCGGTAAAAATTTGTGTAAAGGTTTGATTTCATTCCCTTTAATTACTGCCTCCACTGACAAGTATTGTGAGTTATGATATTGCTTATATATTTTCCCATCTGCTCCAGGAGGGAACAAGGGGTTGTGAGTGATTGGATACAGAGGTGAGGGATAGGGGGATATGTCCTGATGTGAGCGTATGTGCGCCCATAGTCTGAGCATGGGGGTGATGGTAGGATGTGTGTCATGGTGTAGTAGGAAAGATCCTACCTTGTGCCACAGGATTGTGTAGATCAGGGTTCTGAAATAGGCGGCTAAACCAAGCTTCTTTAATCCAAGGTGAACTACACAACCAACCTTCTTTGCTACCAAGATTCTTTATATCAGCCTGAACTACTCTACAAACCAACTTTTGTTACCAACCTGCTTCGTATCAACCTGACCTATGCTATCAATCTGCTTTATAATTCCAACCTGCTTCATATCAACCTGAACTATGCTATCAACCTGCTTTATAATACCAACGTTCTTCATATCAACCTGAACTATGCTATCAAACTACTTTATGATACCAACCTTCTTTATTCTAACCTGAACAATGCTATCAACCTGCTTTATTTCAACCTAATCGACACAACCAACCTGCTTTATTACCAACCTGCATTTTACCAACCTGAACTACGATACTAACCAATATTGCAAAGAGTAATAACCTGCATCATCAGTGCTCCTTCCAAATAGGGGGCTGATTCCCTAAACATATATTTTACTTGCAATTCTTAAACCTTTCCGTTCTATTCTGTTGTCCTGGGTTTTATATATATATTCAACTATAGGTGTTTTCTACTATCTAATAATATCTTGGTAACAACCTGTCTGGGGCATATTGCCTAAACCTCTATTATTTCATCTTCTTCCTACTTACCTATAATTCCACTTATAGGTTCTCCTTCAACCTTACCTATAATTTTGCTTATAGGTTCTCCTTCAAACTTACCTATAATTCCGTTTATAGGTTTTTCCTGCTACCATTTGCCTAACTCTCTTTTCTATTATCACTCCTTATACTTACCTACCTCTTTGGCTTGCTACATATACTAATTGTATGTAACTATGTCTAAAGTCACTAATAAACAACAAAACATTAACCCTGGCAATCGTCTCTTACCTGACCTGTACAAAAAGAAAGTCTTGTAGTAGTCTTGCAGCAAATACAATATAGCATCCACTGATCATTTCCCAGTATTGAAATTTAGTATATCACAGTCAGTTCAAAACTGAAAAAATACAAAGGTTCTTCATGCCTAAACTTACTGTATTCAGTATATTAAATTCCTTCCCACCACTAGTCCAAGTGTATAAGCTCAAGAGATCACTAGAAATATTTAACGTTATACATCAGCAGAAAAAACAGGCAAAGATGCACGTAACATGACTGATATCTATCTGCAGAGGGTGTGCACAAATATACAAAAAGAGTTAAATAACCCTTGGCAGCATGAGGGATAATTATGTGGAGGTGGGCCAGCGCTTGGTAGCCAGCTTACACATTAAATAGGCAGGTGGGGAATTTAATTATAATAATATGAGGGGGACCTGCTATCCTTTTTCTAAGAATACACCCATTAAATAATGCCATTGTACACTACTGTCAAAACTGGCATCAACCCCACCCCGACCTGGGTGGCTATGGGCCTTCAACCACTTACCCAATAATAGCAAGGGGGACATTAAGATTAATGCATGTAAAAAAATTATAATATTACCATCTAAAGTCGTCTCTCTTCTTACTCTTCTTTTCTATCTCCACAGAGAAGGCCAAATTCTAATAGCTTAAAAAGAGCTTTCTTCACTATGAGAGCTGTCTGTGGCTAGCCCTCATGTGGGGAAGAAGGATTCATATTATTGCATTAAATTTTTTGATCATTTTTATGTCTTTTTTTGCAAACTTTTCTAATTATTTTTTTAGAAATATTACCATAGATTTTAATGGTGACATATGTGGAGAAATTGTTTGGCCTTTCTAACATTGAATCATTTGAAGCCTTAGTCTTTTTAAGTACAAAAATTGAAAGCCTGTTAAATTAAATTGTGCAACATTTATATTATGCATCATTGAAAAATACCTAATCAACGACGTCTCTCTCTCTCTCTCTCTCTCTCTCTCTCTCTCTCTCTCTCTATATATATATATATTTATTTCAGGGCATAGAAAGTCGTAATGACAGTATATAACTTGTATAACCTTTGCCTTATGATAACATAGAAAATATGAACAGTCAGTTGTGGTGTGCCTGTAATAAAGAGAGCCCACCCTGGGTATTGTTGTTGTTGAGGGGAGCGGTGGGAGGGATAAATCGACAGACCATCAATGTTAATGAGGAGGGGTCTGGCTGTCCTTAAATAGGGAAATCATGCCCCTCCCACAACTACAGGCCCAGCCTTCCATTTGTGTCCAGGGCATAGAAAGCCGTAATGACAGTAAAACATATATAACTTATGCCTTATGATAACATAGAAAATATGAACAGTCGGTTGTGGTGTGCCGAAACCGATGATGCGGTAGGCCTTCAATAAAGAGGGCAAAAAGAGTATACCATGCAAGATTTTATTCAGCCTACAAGGACATATAGCATATTCCACATATTCAGGTTACAAAATGCTTCATGTATTTCCTGTATTGGATGAGGTATGTATCTAGTATAAACTGATGAATTCAACAGTCCCAATGTTTTTATAACATGTACCGGTATGTTTCTGCTGGAAGCCGTGGTTGCTGCTCTAATGCGGGCGGAGTGTCCTGAGTAGTGGGATGGATTAAGACCTAACTTAGTCAGCAATACTCTTATATACAGCATGAATTTACTGGTAGTGAGAACCTTACCATGTAATTTGAACAGAAGTTGGTTTGGAGACGCTGGAATGGTGGTTAGGAATTTATCTAGGACTTGAACCGGACACCATTTGTTGCCGATAGGGTAATAGGGTATCTATACCAGCTGGTCCCTTGGTGTGGTTTTTGTATGTTTGAGGGACAATATGTGGTATTTTAACAACTTGGGATCTCTTAATGCCGTCTTGGGAAGTGATGTTTGTGGTGGGAAATTCTCCGGTTTTGAGGAAACCATAGAAAACTAAGTAGATAGCGGTTTTAATGACATGATTGGTGTGTGATTCGAAAGGGGTTGTATCCATGAGATATGATAATGATTTGAAGAGTTGACTATAAAGTGATCTAGAAGATGATGACATGGGTTTTGAGTTTTTAATGCATTTAAGTATGGTTTTGATTTGGTAAGAAGATAGAAAACTGTGGTTGTTTGGCCAAAGTGTAAGTATATGGTGTTGTATCCCTGTTAGATATAATTTGATAGTGTTGTATGATAATTTTAATTTAAGGTGGCAAAAAGAAGTGAGGGCTACAATAGTTTCCATTGAATGTTTATTTACAACCTAAAAGTCCAACAGGAATTTGTTATAAACATGGAAAGCCCTGTCGTATGACTTCCTAGTGTAGTCAGACAAAGCTAATTGTGAAAGGAGTCTGCCATGCGATAACAGATCTCCGAATCCAATGTCATGTCCTGCCATGACGGAGGCGGGGTAGCACCATGGTTGCTGTTGTTAATGCATGGTGGAATTCCTGAAATTGAGAGCGAGATAAATGATCAGCCGCTACGTTCTGAATGCCTGGAATTTGCACACATACCAGGAAGAAATTATAGTTTGCTGCCAGCCAAGTCAATTTATTCAGAAAGCTCATGATGGTCAGAGATTTGAAACGACCTTTGTTAATTATTTGGCAGGTTGCTAAATTATCTGTACAACTTCTCATCATTTGACCTGACCAAGCTGTTCCCCAAGCTACTGCAGCAGCTATAGTAGGGTAGAGCTAGAACAGGGCAAATGTGGTGAAAAACCTCTGGTACATTATATACTTTCATAGGCCAAACCCCCCAAAGCCAGTTATCACCAAAAATAGCTGCAAAGCCTGAGGAAGCCACTGCATCTGTGAAAATAGTAAGGGAGTCAGAGGTAAGTAAAGGGATAAACATGCTTTTCCCATTCCATCTTCTGAGAAAGAGATGTTTGATAGGATGCGCTCAATCTTATCTCTAGGCAAACTGGCTAGCATGTTGACAGAATATAGTGTGATACCAAGAAAGCTAATCAATGTTTTGGGTCCTTCTGTCTTTTTAGGGGTGATAGGGACCCCAAGAGATTGGAATAGCTGGATCGTGGTTCTTAGGCTAGTGGGTGGGAATAAGTTACTCCTAATAGTTAAGAAATCATCCAAATAGTGAATAACTGTGGGGCATGTACAGACATTGAGCAGTAGCCTGCATAACGTCTTGGCAAAGGTATCAAAGATCCTGGGGCTACTTTTTGCACCAAAAGGGATACGAGTTAAAAAGTAATAAGAACCTAGCCACTTAATGCCGTGTAAATGCCACAAAGAATGGTGTATTGGGAGGAGTTTGAAGGCGTTAATGATGTCTGTCTTACTAAGCCATGCTCCCTTCCCTGCTGTCATAATAGCGTCAATGGCATTATCAATAGTAGCATACTGCAGGGAAAATTCCTCTGAAGGAATGAGAGAGTTCAGACTGGGTGTTGTGGAAGAGTGGGGAGCAGAGAGGTCAACAATCAACCTTTGCTTGGCTAAATTTTTACCAGAGACCACCCCAATGGGGTTAGTTCTCCAAGCTGAGAAAGGTGGGGAACTGAATGGACCAAGTAGGAAACCTTGATCTAATTCAATCTGTAACAGATTGTTTACTGATATTGGATTGGCGAGGGTGAATAGCAGGTTCTTACATTCTACAATGCTGAAAGGCATGTAAATGATACCCATATGGAACCCTTCCGTGAATCCCCACACCAATAACTCTGCAGTAAGTCGGCAAAATAAGTCACATTAGCTGAGGCCATGTAGGGTTTGGGAAACAATTTATTAGGACACATTGTTTTGGCATGTGCCCTGAAACAAACAGAACACACATGCAATAACCAGCATGCGCTAAATCCAACTGCATTGAAGTTATTGCAGATCTGGGATTTACCGAGAAACACAATAGTATGGCCGAGCTTGTCCTCAATCACTCTCTCAGGTTTAGCTGAGGGAGTAGGAAAAGGAAAAGCCACACCCTGCTCAGGGGTACTAGGACATAGGTTAGTGGTGTGTGAGGATGAAGAGCAAACACTACAAGCTGGGGACTTGAGGCCCGCGAAGTGCCTGCAAAATTGTTCTGTATCCAACTGGCTCCAGTCTGTCTGAAAATTAAACTGAGCCAGGGCCGCAGACGCCTTCACGGAGAATGATCTGTGGTAATCATAAAATGATGTACTACCATATTTATGCCCCAGGTTCACCAACTTTTGTAAATATAGGTCAAACTAGATAAACTGAGCACACCACGTCCCTATAAATCCCAAAAGCTAGGACGAACTCAGGGATAGACAACTTCCTATTCAACCTGGGAACCCTAGCCTTTAGTACAACAGACACATCGCCATAGGAATACGTCTTATTTTCCAGGATATCTTGGGAGGCAATCAGTAGCGAAACTAGATTGACATCCTTACCTTCCAAGATATCCACCTTAATATGTGCTAGTACCATATGAGCTTGGTTAATGATGTTAGGGTTTTGGAGTGGGCCAATGAATTTACCAGTTGGGGTGCTTGAGAGACCAGTAGGTTCTGGAATAACCAATCCAGTTGGTGCCGTTGGCCTATCATTAGCATCCAAATGGTCCAGCTTATCCATAATGCGCCGCAATGAGGACAGAACTGATGACAGTATGGCATGGAGGTCGGGTGACTGGGCACTACTGGAGCCCTCACCAGCCCCGGTATTGTCCGTGTTGGTGTTAAGCAGTCTATATAACTCTGCCTTCCTGGCAGTGGCAGGGTAGTGAATATTCCTGCATCTTAATTTGGCAGTGATCCTTGGTATGGTCCATGACCTGAGGGAAGACAGGCTGGCATTGTCCCCTCCCTGAGATGGAGAGATGGACCTTGCAGGAGTACTGGGAATGGACACCTCCTCATTAGCTTCTGGTAGTTCAGACATGCTAGAATAGGACAAAAATTTAACAAGTAACCAAAGTGATAGCAATGTACTGGCTAGCTTATTTAAAGCCAAGTGGTGAAGAAATTATCAATGATGGGAGAAGGAAGCCCTCACTAGTTGCCAAGTGGCATGAGAGGCTCTAGCTATGTGTTGGCCTAAGTGGATTTTTGAGGCCACTGATGTTGTGGCAGAGTGGTGCCCTCTCGCTGACCAGTAAAGCAAAAGACAGCATGGGAGTGACAGGGGAGGCCCTCTCTATGCGAGTTGACTAACTATGTGTTGGCTGTTTGGGCGTGAGTACCTCCGAATATGAGGATGGGTGTTAGCCTCATGGGACCACTAAGACTTGGCAAGAAGGCCAGAAAAATCAACGAAGCGGATTCTGAACCCTATCATCCAGTAGACCAAGTCTCACCCTAGTAGGTAGTGCCGGATGGGGAGGGGAAATGTATAACAACCCCTGAGTACACCTATCTGTAGTAATCAGATGAATAGGGTAGGAAAGCATAGATGACTTTGAGTGATACCTACAAGAGTAAATAGCCATCATGTATCTGTACATCAGGTGACTGTAAATGGTGGTAAGTAATATGAAATAATATGGGATACCTACCAGTTAATAGACTAGACCTAAAAATGAACCAGCTGGAGTGAAATTGGTAGTATAACCAGTAGGGCCTAGTACCTTGCAACATAAAGGAACCGTTAGGTTTTCCGAGCAATGTGGAGCAGAATATGGATTCTTAAGATAAATCGAAAACACTAACCGATGTAATATTGTAGGAATCGAAAAGACAGGAGACGTTAGTGAATATGCAAAGTAACTTTAATCTGTAATATATAAATATGGCCAACATTAGAACTTTAAGAGAGCATAACTCATTACTAACCAACCAAAATTACAGAACCCACCTAAAGAATGTGAAATTGAAAACCAGAGTCAACCAGAAATTACAACCTTGACAACCTCAGAGGTACAGCAAAAAAGGGGGGTTACAAGCTTGGCAACCTATAAAACATGTATATAAGGTTTCAAAACTTTTGAGAGAAAATAGCGATAAAGTGCTGCTAAATTTAACTTGTGAAAACATATTTATTTGATAAATTGGAATATGTGCAGTACTTCTTTATGACCTCTACGGGTCAATAGTCTACCAAGCATAGTGGTGTAATTTAAAACGAATGGTCACATTGACAGTATGGCATGGAGGTTGGGTGACTGGGCACTACTGGAGAATTCCTAAAAGTGAAAATAGGGCATTCGGCAGTAATCAAACGAACGGCTCCAAAAAAGGAACAGAGAGTCGTATAACTGCCGAAACCTCCAGTAAAAAGAAACACTATGACATACTTGTTGTGAGAAACGTGAGTATAGTTTGTGCGTGCAAACTAACTGCTGAACAGGTGAGTATAATCCCACGAAAGACAAGTATACGAACCGATAGAATACAGTGGGCAACTACCGAACCGTTGTTCGTATGAAGGTTTAAACAAAAGATGAAGGTTTAAACAAAAGATTTGTATGAAAGTATATGAACAGAGGTAAGTATGTGAAATAGAGTTGGCCGGTGATGATGATGTGCGCCTTCGACGGGGTCAACCAACTCACTGTTAAAGTAGCTTTGCGACAATGCGGTAGTGACCGGAGGAGAGGGGAAAAATCCTGGCTTTAACGGTAGAAGAAACTTGATCCAGGAATGGGCAGACTCTGAAGGCAGGTAAGGTCTCCATGAGGAAAGGAAAGAAGATGGCGGTCTGCTGCAGCCGGAAATCCAGGTATGCAAATCGCCAGACCATCAATGGTAATGAGGAGGGGTCTGGCGGTCCTTATATAGGGAAATCATACCCCTCCCACAACTACAGGCCTAGCCTTCCATATATACATATGAAACCAAAAGGACTACACTTACTTGAACATGTTGCTAAGAGTGCTGCTGGGACCAATTAATACAACATACAACGACATACAAAATCCAGTGCATTCACTCATTTACTGATCCCCAACTTCAAAGATCACAAAATGTAATAGCTTTGGCAAAAATAATTGGGATTTTATTATAGTATATGATTATACATTGCATAAGCCTGCCACAACACCTATGTACCCCCTTTTGGCTGCTGGGGGGGGGGGATACACATAGAGGGTCCTGGTGGGAGAAAGATACACACCTAGGGGTCTCGGGAGGGGAGAAAGAGACTCACAGAGGGGCTGAGGTGGAGAGACACACATATTTGATATAAATAATCCAGATCATTAAACAGGAAAAATAATCCATGCCATACTGTAGATGGAAAGAAGTTAAAACAACTCCCATCCTATAATACCAACGAAAACATTGTATAACTGCTACAAAATACTTGAAGCTATGCTGCACACTAGACTACCTTTTTACACACAGGCATGGTGTAACGGATCACCTGGTACCCGACTGGGTACCTCCGTTGAAGGATGCTCCTAGCGCTTCCTGAGGGCTCCAAGCACTCCAGACGACACCATAACCACCGTAAACTCCTTCAGGGAGCAAGACAGGAACAAGCTCTTAGAAGAGCTCAGTGATTATAGCAATGGAATATGCAGAGCATAGCGGATTCCCCCAATAAGAGACAGGACTCAGATTGAGGGTAAAGTAGAACTGACTATACTGGAACATACAGCCTCTTTTATTCACATTTCACGAACATAGTACTGCCCACAGGGTTTTGCAGAACAACCAATCAATATGTACAATACACTCAGACACTCCCACACAAAATCCTCCCCTCTGCGTGTGATATAATTACTGAACACAATGGTCTAACTTAATTATCACAGGCAGGAAAATACACAGTTTTACACAATATTCATAACTCTAAAAGTATACATCACATTCACGTTTTCAGAATCAGCATACTCTAAATACAAACATACGTCAAAATCATACAAATTGGTCCAGTGGGTCAAAAGTTAGTTGAAAGTCCCTTTGTGACCATCTGCAAGCATGGCTTGGGTGTGGTAAGCCAATTACCTCCAGCATACAGAAAATGGCTCTATTCACAACAACAGTAAAAACACATAAAAATACATAATTCCTATTATACTTAACAGAACCCCCACATTCAACTTATCCCCAGATAGCTTGGATCTGAGCGCTCACTATATCTGAACAGAGCTCAGATGCCACAACCACAATCAAATCGCCATGGGGTTAAAGCACAGCAAGAGCTGATGAGAAACCGAGGAGGGGCAAAACAGCAAGTTCCAAATGGTCTGGCAGTGTGCCTGGGACAACGCCCTGCTGGAACAATAGACAGGAAACGGGGGAGGGGAAGAGAAGCATCTTCCCATGGATTCAAATGGGTAGAAACAGTCTTTTAGAAGCCAATAAGCCCCAAATTGTCTTTTTAAATGGCAATACAACCCAGGGCCATAGTCATGAGGGAGGAGGCTGGCAATCAGGCTCCTCCAACAGCCAGGGGCAAAGGGCAGTTGGTCATATAAATATCCAGTGACAAAAGGCATTTTGTCACACATGGAATAAACAACTTCCCACTCCAATAGCAGAAGAGGAATGGCACAAGATGACACAAGAATGGCAACAACTTTAGAATCTTTCACTCCCATAATAGTGTCCCACTGCAAGAAGTCAATTATAAATGAATCTCTAAGTAGTATGTCACGAATGCTGATAGCCACAGGTATACTAACGTGGGTTTGGGTTGGAGATGTGAAATAGAAACTGAAGATCTCAGGCACACCCGGTGGACATGCTGGAAGGTCCAGAAATTCTGGAGTACAGTTGGTATAAAAATCAGAGATCACTGGTTATAAGGTGGATCCGCAGTGGCCGGCATCCATCAATATGATGCAAGAGTCAGCTATACAGACGCACGGCGCAAATACCGCAAGGTGAGGAAGAATATGTTACATTACCCCCCACCTGAAGACCGCCCACTGGGCAGGACCAGGCTTGAGAGGAAATTTGGCATGGAAAGAACGAATTTTGCGGCAAGCATGGATGCCAGAGGCCGGAACCCAAGAAAGCTCAGCAGGCCCATACCCCTCCAATTAACCAAATACTGCAAGGTGCCATGAGAAAACCTGGAATCAATTATGGAGGAGACCTCATACTCCTCCTGTCCAGAAACAACCAAGGGAGGAGGAGGAACACTTGGGACAGAATATCTATTGCAAACAAGTGGCTTGAGCAAAGAGACATGAAAGGTATTAGGAATCCACAAGGAGGCAGGGAGAGCTAGAGAATATGATACCGGATTAATCCTACGAAGGATACAAAATGGACCAAGGAATCTCGGAGTAAACTTCATGCTAGGAACTTTAAGCTTGATGTTGCGCAATGATAACCACACCCTCTCACCCACTTGGTAAACAGGGTTGGCACCCCTCTGTTTATCATAAAGTTTGAAACGATCAGCTGCAGTTTCTAGCAGAGTGAACTTTGATCCAAGTATCACGAATGGAAGCAAGGTGGTCATCCAAAGCAGGGATAGCTGTATCAGAAAAGACGGCCGGTAGAACAGTAGGATGACGACCGTTGTTAATAAAGAATGGGCTATGTCCAGAAGAGTCATGGTCAGCATTGTTCCTAGCAAACATGACCCATGGTAGTAATTCGGACCAATTATCCTGAGAGCTATTAACAAAACAACGCAAATATAATTCCAATAACTGGTTAGCCCTCTTATCCGTGCCATTGGTTTGGGGGTGGTAAGAGGAATAAAAAGACAATTCAATGCCCAACTGTTTATTGAAAGTTCTCCAAAACCCAGAGACAAACTGAGAACCTATCGATACAATATTGTGAGGAATGCCATGCAGTTGGACAATCTCACATATAAAGATAAGGACCAGGTTTTGTGAGGGTGGCAATTTTTTGAGCGGAACGAAATGAGCCATCTTAGAAAAATGGTCAACCATCATAGGAATAGTGGTATAGCCATTAGAATTAGGAAATTCAACAATAAAATCCATGGACAAATGGGACCATGGAACATTAGGCACAGGAAGTGGTTGTAACAAGCCACATGGAAGCTTATGAGGAACTTTCGAAACTGCGCTAACAGAACAAGTCTGCACATAATCTTTAACGTCCTTACTGAGAGTATCCCACCAAAATGATCTCATGATCATGGAAATGGATATATTAATGCCTGGGTGTCCAGCAGTCACATTGTTGTGGAACACCCTCATGACATTCTCTCTTTCACACAATGGAACAAACAATTTATCTAGCGGTTTATTGCATGGCGCCTGAGACTGAGCTTCCATGATGGCGCCAAGCAGAGGTGAAAATAATGAAAGGACAGTGGAAGCAATGATAAATTCAAGTGGAACAATAGGGGACATTTCTTGTTCCTGCACTGATTCAGTATCAAACTGTCCAGACAAGGCGTCCACCTTCACTTTTTTGGGACCGGGTCTGTAAGTTATAAGAAAGTTGAAGCGAGAGAGGAACAAAGACCATCTAGCCTGTCTAGAAGACAGCCATTTAGTGTCCCCTATATATGCCAAATTCTTATGGTCAGTAATGATCAAAAGGGGATCCTTGGAACCTTCCAAAAGTTGTCAACACTCTTTAAGCGCTAATATAATGGCCAACAACTCTCTATTGCCAATATCATAATTATGCTCTGCGGTGGACAATTTCCTAGATAAGTACCCACATGGATGCAAATGGGTGTCCTGAATCTCCCTCTGAGAGAGGCATCAACCTCCAGAATGAAGGGTTTGCTAGTGTTAGGATAAATCAATATATCAGTGGATGCAAACTGTTTGAGAAGTTCAAAAGCCTCTTGGACCATATCGTACTATTAACCCCCTTGCGTATCATATTGGTGATGGGGGCTATAACAGAAGAAAACCCTTTAATAAATCTTCTGTAGTAATTAGCAAATCCAATGAACCTTTAAATGGCTTTTAGTCCATTGGGCAATGGCCAATGTAGAACAGCCTCTAGTTTCTGAGGGTCCATCTGAAACCCAGAAGCAGAAATGTTATACCCCAGAAATTGTACTTCAGTCTGATCAAAAATGCATTTTTCCAGTTTACAATAAAGTTGATTGTTAAGTAAAGTTTACTTGTTTGACCTATTTGTGGTGAGTCTGAAGGTCATGAGAATAAATAAATACCACGACAAATTAATAAATATAGTCCCTGAGTACATCATTAACCCCTTAAGGACCAAACTTCTGGAATAAAAGTGAATCATGACATGTCACACATGTCATGTGTCCTTAAGGGGTTAATAAAGTCCTGGAACACGGCTGGCACATTGCATAACCCCAAGGACATAACAAGGTATTTATAGTGCCCACTTCTAGTGTTAAATGCCGTTTTCCACTCGTGATTTTCTTTAATCCTTACCAAATTGTATGCACTCCTGAGGTCATGTTTAGTAAATATTTTAGCACCCTGGAGTCTGTCAAACAATTGGGAAATGAGGGGAATTGGATAGGAATTTTTAATTGTGATCTTATTTAGTGCCCTGTAGTCAACACATGGACGTAACTCTCCATCTTTTTTTCCTACAAAATTATACTCAATTAGATTTAGGAATTCACGTCATTCTTGAATATTACCATCAAAATGCAGGGGAGGAGATAGTAGGTGCCTTATGTACTATAGGTGAAGGTACACTAGGCGGAGGTGACACAGTCAGAGAAGCCGCAGGCTGCAGATGCGCTGTACGAGTGAGAAGTGTACTGGAGGCCTGGGCAAATTGATCTATATGGTGATCATTCTCCTCTAGCTTTCTCTTGCAAGCAGCTATGTGCTGACACAATTCTACAGGATCTATGGCCATGTCGTAATGTCGGGATTACTGATTGATCCAGCACGTATAATTGTATCACA
Organism: Pelobates cultripes; assembly: GCA_933207985.1. NCBI lineage: Eukaryota > Metazoa > Chordata > Amphibia > Anura > Pelobatidae > Pelobates > Pelobates cultripes. The sequence goes on along the minus strand of OW240913.1, from coordinate 179,231,243 downwards.
CCTAGGACTAAAAGGTAACGTCTTACCGGGCCTTAGAATGGCCGGATTTAGCGTAGCAAAGAATAGTTAGAATACTTGCCAAGGTCGGGGGCACAGAAGGGGACACAACGATAAGGGAAAGCCAGAAGTCAAGGATACCAGAATGCAGGGAAGTCAAACAAAGCCAAAGTCAAAAACCAGAAATAAATGCTCAGGAAGACACTCTCTGACAACCACTAGGGAAACCACGACAGGGAAATGAGGAAAAGTAAATTTGAGTTTAAGTAAGTGCGCTACAGTTCTAATTAGCCGAAAATTTTATATTTATATAAAATATATGTATATTTTGGCATGGATCCGCAGCGGCCGGCGTCCATCAACATGTTGCAAGAGTCAGCTATACAGACACATGGCCGCTGGGCACAAATAAAGCAAGGTGAGAAGGAATATGTTACAGTTTTAAACTGAAATATGAAAACTGGAAACCGGCTACAAAAATGCAGGTGACGGAAACCCATATAATTATGCAAATAGAAAAACTAATTTATTATACTACTTAAGGCTATGCTTCAATAAAACCATATTTGTACAAAATATTGATGATAAAATGTGGTGTTTGAAATATTGCTGTGAATTGTATTACTATTAAAACTACACACAACTTCTAATAAAATTCATTAGAACAGTCTTTGTACTTAAAAATATAGCCTAATAGATTTAATTGGCTGTTTCCACCTTTGTTTTTTGAAAAGCATGTGTACTATAGCATACTGCTGCATATTCGCTAATTAACTTTACACTATTATTCCACATCATTTGTAACGGACCGTTTTGCTCACCAGAGGTTAAAAACCATTTAGGCGATATTCCCCTTTCTAAGCTGTACAGACAGCTACTGCAAGCACCAATCTCCCGAACTGCAAACCCACAAATTCACCAACTCCCGAACTGGAAACAAGGGAATACTCGAACTCCCGAACTGGAGACACAAGAATAGCTGCTAGCAGACGAACAGGAAAAGCCCCCAAGTGGCTTACACTCCTGGCAATTAGTCTCTAGCAGCATACAGTAAATCCCCCCCAAAGACGAGACAACACTTCGTTTTGAGGGTCAAGCAGAATCTCTAGATTTATTCACACAACTTCCTTTTAAGACATTCTCCCATGCAAGGGAGGGATCCACAACAATTAGTACCCCAGCCAATAATGTACCAGTTACCTCCCACACATCTCCTCCCCCTAGTGTGACACATAATCCCATTAGTCCAGACACAAATTCCCTGGGATACTGGATGTACCCCTAAACATAGGGTTACCCCTTTAAATGTTACATCCCCTGGTAGCCCTGATCTGGGTGAGACACATATCCAAAAATCACCCAGATCGGACCAGGGGTTCGGGAATTATGGAGGGTTAAAGTTTTGACCGACTGCATGGCAAAAGTATCCGAAAATAGTTCCATGTATTTTGGCCCTGCAATCGGTCACAGAAAAGGGAATGAAACACACAAATTCACTGGGTTATGGAGCTTGGGAAGGATTCATGTGAATCCCCTTGTTTGTGGGATTCTCTCTACCGAACGGCGGTATGAATTCTAAAAAAAATCTGCATGAATTGCTGGAAGGCTGGAGGTCTCAGCGGTGTTTGCCTAGTCGAGTGTCCGATTTTAGTTCCAGACACTTGATGGCAAAACACAGCTGTTCGGGAGTTAAAGATGGCCGCCGCCACGTGTTCGTTTCCCGAATGGCGGCCACCCAGAGGACAAAGAACACATTACATAGATTGCCAATTACCCGTTTGCAACATTGTTGCAAACGGTAATTGGAGGCACACTTATTCCTGGGTGGTCTGGTTGTTCGGTAATTTCACTCAATATAATGAATGGAGTGATTCTACCGAACAATCAGAGGAATGCTGCATACACATATACAATTTAGCCGAACACACAGAAACATACATAATATAAAATACATCCTTATTGTAATCTGCTACAAAGTCTTAAAGGGATATTGTTCCCAAAAAGTCATAATATGTCCACGGATGGCCCTTAAAGGGCCAGTAGCAGCAATATAAAATACCACATGCCCAAATATTGCATTCAAAAGTACCAATTTTCCAGGGGCCATAGTCAGCAGGTAGGAGGCGGGCAGCCAGGCCTCTTCAATGTCCAGTGGCGAGGCAGCTTTCGCCACATCATTATCCTGCTCTTTAAGTGAAAAAGCTTTTATTCACTTTATGTGAAGATAGTAACTCTACTTCTGTGGTTCCCCAACCACCATGCAGTTATAAGAATTTTGGTACCAACATAAAACAATTTTCTTGCCAGTTTTTTCAAGATTAACTTCTGTAAAAAGTAAACTGAGCAGGAAAATTCAATAGTCCAATTGCATAAATCTATCTATGATCCAGAATAAATATTTGTTTTGTTTGCATCCTACACTGTGATGCCTGTGTACTGCTATTCTTAGCTGTTTTTGGTGAGGTTATACAAAAATCTCTATACTATACTATACTATATATTATTTAGCGATTTCTGGCTTTATTAACCTGACTTTAAATGACCATTTTGACCTCTGCACTCCTTTTGTGTATTTCTCTTGGCCTTGACTACGGCTACAATGACTATTATCTTAAACTCTGATTATTAGTTTGGTGTATTTATCTTGTCCTTGCAATGGCGACTATTCTCTTGTTTATTGTGCGTTAAGCTTGTCCACCTTTAAGGACTGGTAATACATGCCCTATACTATCTGGTATTTATTTAGGTTAGGTCTTGGTTCAAATTCCTAGTGTTGGGTTATCCACCCAGCCATGACAATCTGTCTGTCAGTTTATCAATTTATCTTACTCAGAGTTATTCACCAAGGTAGAGCTATGGCTTCAAAATACAAAATGTAAACATAATCCTCCAATTCAGCCTAAAACTGCACTTCTGAAATAACTAAACATAATTTAGGATTACATTTTTAGCTTAGCACTGAACTGCATTGTAAGTTTAAAGCAATTCTATGTCTACTATTTAACAATAGCAATCAAAAGATCTGGATTTTATAAAATAGAATGTTGCATCCCTTGGACCATACAAGGGTCCAAAAATGACCATATTTCCCTGAGAGATGAGCTCCTCCTATGTATTATTTTTCCCTCTGATAGCATTTTTTTTAAAGCTAGCTAGAAGAAAATGACAAATGCATAGAATAAAAAAATTTAATATTAAAGATAAATAACACTGCATGATAATCATGAGACAAACAGGAATCCTGCTGAAACACTTTCATCAGAATTGTCCTTTTGTTTAATGGGTCTCTATTACACTAGTGAAGACAAAGATTATTAGCTAGCTGTTAATCTTTGTTAATTAAAAAGTACTTTAATATTGAGCACATCAAAAACAGGTGTTTTACTGTTTTTATCAGCTTTTGCAATTTGCTTCTCTTTTATTTACAAAATGGTGGGATATTTTGATTTTACATTGGTCCTGGTTTTATGATCAAAGAAAGAGGATAGAATAATAAAAATAGAAGGTCTTCAAGCAAGACCCCAACATGTAAGGATGACATATTCATTAGAATATAATACCCAGTTATAATCATGATTGTGTTTATTACAGTAAGGGGTGTTAGTGGCTAGAGCTACTATCTCCAGGATATGTTTTTTATTAAACATTTGGCATTACAGTTGTAAACTACAAAGAAGCTTTCTTGTTTGCAGCTAAATTAAGTAGTTATGCTACTTTTTTTTGTGTTTTGCAAACCCTGCACTTATGCTTGGAAATGTAATTACCTTAATCAAGTATTGTTTAAAGGCAGCTGGCAAGCGATGGTAATAAATATCATAGATCTGCTTGAAGACATCCAAGAGAAAATCATTTATTCAGATTTGCAATTTTTTCAGGTAGCCAGTAAACTGACCTTGTGGTGTATCAAATATCTCTATTGAGAACACGTTTCATTATCACAGCAGAAATGGGTTGCTGATAATTATGCATTCATCAGAATACAACCTGATAAATAACTGTAATTAGTTAACATTGTAAAATAAAGCTATATTCCATAAATATGACAGTGTTTTTTTCATGTGTATTTTTTTAATTTGTTGCCTCATGATAATTTGGAACTTTATTGGTCATTTTGAACTGAATAAAAAAAGACTGAAGAAAGAAGCACTTAAATTAAGATTTTTATTCTATTTTTTACAAGTACATTAAAAAAAATATTCAGTAAGCATCCAATAATGCATTTTGCATAGAGTCTTCTTTGAACAAACTAACCTGTGGCTCCCTGAGATCTCAGACTTGCAAAACCCAAGTAGGTGTCAAACTGTATCATAATGGGTTGACACATTATACAGCAAGGGTGCCAGACTGCCGCTGGCACCAAAACCACGACAGCTGACTGGAGTGGGCATGGTGCTTGGAGTTTCTTTTTAAGAGCTATGTTTTTTTTCATGTTTTTGTTGATAAACTGCCAGCAAGTATAAATCTGTAAACACAATAAGGACTTTTCTCCCTTCCTCTGTAATTTTAAAAACTGTATTATAGCACATTTAAGATGTGCAATGATACGTAAAGCTAAAAATGGTTGAATTTCATAGGATAGTGTTGTTGAACTGAAATAATTTATTCTACAATCATTTTTTACTAGCTTTGGAAATCTTGATATGCTTCTGTGCTTTCAAATAACATTTAACAGTAATATATAAGATCTATGGGTTTTAATTGTTCTTTACAGTTCCCATATGCACTTTTTTTCTGACTACTTTTCTGCCCCAATAGTTTTTAAATAGTTGTATCTATCTGTGTGCCTGTATGTGTAACTGTGTGTCTAAGTATCTATATGTGTATGTATGTGTAAATGTGTGTCTGTATGTGTTTGTGTGTCTATGTTTGTATATGTTTGTATGTATATCTGTGTAGCTGTATGTGTGCCTGAATGTGTATATGTATATCTGTTTGTTTGTGTATCTATCTATGCATCTGTATGTGTATCTGTGTGTCTGTGTAGCTGCATGTGTGCATCTATATGTCTGTGTATCTATATATGTGTATATGTTTGTCTGAGTATATGTCTGTGTGTCTGTATGTGTATCTGTGTAACCAGTGGTGAGGGGAGAGAGAAAGGAGCTGCAGCAAATCATTACACTTGCTTCAGCCAGCAGCAGGACTTTAAACAAGCATTCTTCCAAATCGAAAGATATGTTAACAGGAGGGTGGCTGCAAATATAAAAAATTACATTTACATGTTTATGTCAGATTGTATGTCTATCTTTGTCAAAGTGTGTGTGTGTGTGTGTGTATGTATGTGTATCTGTGTCACAGTGTGTGTGTGTCTGAGTGTGTGTGTGTGTGTGTTTGTGCCTTTGTGTCAAGGTGTGTATATGACAGTGTGTTAGTATCTGTGTGTCAGGATGTGTGCATGTGTCTGTGTTTATATGTGTCAGTCTGTATATATGTGTATCTGTGTTTTAATGTGTATGTATATCTGTGTAAGTATGTAGATCAGTGTGTGTGTGTCAGGGTGTGCATCTGTGTGTCAATGTGCATGTATCTGTGTGTCAGGGTGTATATACACATGTAGGAGATGTACTCTAGATATCATTTTATTTAATGAACACACTTTTCTATGGCGACTAAGATACATTTACATTTCAGTATATACTTATATACTCGCAATCGTTAAGTGGCTGCATCTTCTATCATTACTCTGTAATTTTCTCCAAGATTAATCTCCCCTGTACTACCTCCCGGTATACCCTGAGCCTGACTAATCATTTCAATTTGTATATGAGAGGCTTTCTACATACTGTCTCTAACTAATAACATACATTATGCTCACATGACTAACCTCTATATATATACATTTGTGTATGGCACATTTCGAGAACATAAGGAAACAAATAAAAGAAGCAGTATTAATAAGAGAAAAGTCAGTTGAGATGTGCCGAAACTGACGTGAGGTTAGACCTGTAAAAGATGGCCCACCTAGGTAAAATGATAATAAACTGAGGGTGCGGTGGGAGGGGCACTTCCAAGAACGTCGAAGACAGGTAAGCAGGGGCTCACTGGGTTTAAATAGGGATCCAAGTGCCTCCCACAATTACAGGCCAAGCTTTCTATTTGTGTACGGCACATTTTGAGGACGTAAGGAAACAAATAAAAGAAGCAGCATTAGTAAGAGCAAAGTCAGTTGAGGTGTGCCAAAACTGATGTGAGGTTATACCTGTAAAAGAGGGCAAAATATATGAAGCGATTCATAAAGTCAGATACGTTTATTAAGCAATACATTATTTAGACATTTCACGGAAAGCCATTCTTATTTATTTCTCAGGATTGGGGATGTATCATATTTTTAATGATGTGCGTTGGTACGTGATTACCTGAGGCAGCTGTGGCTGCTCCAATGCAAAATGAATGGCCCGAGAATAAATGTGGGTTATGTCCTAGCCGGAGTAATAACATACGAATGTGAAGCATAAAATGTTTAGTGGTTAGGGGTTTCCCTTGTATAGCTACTAGTGGGCAGTGATTTGGGATTCCACTAGTTTATCCAATACTTGGATAGGACACCATTTGGTAGATGTAGAATAATATTTTATTTCTACCGGTGGACATGTTTGGCTCGTTTTGGTATGAGAAATAGATAAGATGTAGTGGTCCTGTTTTTTAACTAGGTGCTTCTTCTGGAGGCATGACTTGGAGTCGAATGCTTTCTCCACAGAAAATTCTTTAGGTCTCAAGAAACCATAGAAGGCTAAGTAAGCCACGGACTTGATAATTAGGATTGTGATTTGTTCAAAAGGGGACGTGTCGAGTACATCGGAGATACTCTTGAAGAGCATACTGTCTATGGGAAGTTGCTTAGTGGGATTGTGTACTGTTAATCTTTGAACACCTTTGAGGACACTTTTAACTGGGTAGGATGCTAGAAATGGAGATTTGTTGGGATAGCTGGTTAACATGTAGTGTTGTATACCCGTTAAGTAGAGTTTGATTGTGTTGTAAGCTAAATTAAGAAAAATGTGGCAAAAAGTTGTAAATGCAACCATGGTTTCAATGGAAAAAACATTTATTATACAATAATCACGAACAAATCTTTTAAACAATTCGTACGCTCTGGAATAAGCTTTCCTTGTATTAAGGGATAAGCCTGCCTGAGCAAGTGACCTAGTATGGTGCAAGAGAGAACATAACGCATAATTAGGTCTGTGAAGCTTGGAGGTTCCCTGGGTTGCGAGATTGCTGATGGATGAAGTCTGAAAAATTTCTGCAAATTAAAGTGTGACAGAGCATCAGCAGCAGTATTTTGTACACCCGGAACGTGAATACAGGTTATGCAGAATTGAAGATTAGCCGCTAGCCATGTCAGTTTTCTTATCAAGTTCATAATTGTGAGGGACTGAGAGCGGCCTTTGTTAACGATATTACATGTAGCTAAGTTATCATAAAAGCATCTGACTGACTGCCCCCTTCACTCTTTACCCCAAGTAAGTGCTGCTGCTACGATAGGGTACATTTCAAATACAGGGAGTGCAGAATTATTAGGCAAATGAGTATTTTGACCACATCATCCTCTTTATGCATGTTGTCTTACTCCAAGCTGTATAGGCTCGAAAGCCTACTACCAATTAAGCATATTAGGTGATGTGCATCTCTGTAATGAGAAGGGGTGTGGTCTAATGACATCAACACCCTATATCAGGTGTGCATAATTATTAGGCAACTTCCTTTCCTTTGGCAAAATGGGTCAAAAGAAGGACTTGACAGGCTCAGAAAAGTCAAAAATAGTGAGATATCTTGCAGAGGGATGCAGCACTCTTAAAATTGCAAAGCTTCTGAAGCGTGATCATCAAACAATCAAGCGTTTCATTCAAAATAGTCAACAGGGTCGCAAGAAGCGTGTGGAAAAACCAAGGCGCAAAATAACTGCCCATGAACTGAGAAAAGTCAAGCGTGCAGCTGCCACGATGCCACTTGCCACCAGTTTGGCCATATTTCAGAGCTGCAACATCACTGGAGTGCCCAAAAGCACAAGGTGTGCAATACTCAGAGACATGGCCAAGGTAAGAAAGGCTGAAAGACGACCACCACTGAACAAGACACACAAGCTGAAACGTCAAGACTGGGCCAAGAAATATCTCAAGACTGATTTTTCTAAGGTTTTATGGACTGATGAAATGAGAGTGAGTCTTGATGGGCCAGATGGATGGGCCCGTGGCTGGATTGGTAAAGGGCAGAGAGCTCCAGTCCGACTCAGACGCCAGCAAGGTGGAGGTGGAGTACTGGTTTGGGCTGGTATCATCAAAGATGAGCTTGTGGGGCCTTTTCGGGTTGAGGATGGAGTCAAGCTCAACTCCCAGTCCTACTGCCAGTTCCTGGAAGACACCTTCTTCAAGCAGTGGTACAGGAAGAAGTCTGCATCCTTCAAGAAAAACATGATTTTCATGCAGGACAATGCTCCATCACACGCGTCCAAGTACTCCACAGCGTGGCTGGCAAGAAAGGGTATAAAAAGAAAATCTAATGACATGGCCTCCTTGTTCACCTGATCTGAACCCCATTGAGAACCTGTGGTCCATCATCAAATGTGAGATTTACAAGGAGGGAAAACAGTACACCTCTCTGAACAGTGTCTGGGAGGCTGTGGTTGCTGCTGCACGCAATGTTGATGGTGAACAGATCAAAACACTGACAGAATCCATGGATGGCAGGCTTTTGAGTGTCCTTGCAAAGAAAGGTGGCTATATTGGTCACTGATTTGTTTTTGTTTTGTTTTTGAATGTCAGAAATGTATATTTGTGAATGTTGAGATGTTATATTGGTTTCACTGGTAATAATAAATAATTGAAATGGGTATATATTTGTTTTTTGTTAAGTTGCCTAATAATTATGCACAGTAATAGTCACCTGCACACACAGATATCCCCCTAACATAGCTATAACTAAAAACAAACTAAAAACTACTTCCAAAAATATTCAGCTTTGATATTAATGAGTTTTTTGGGTTCATTGAGAACATGGTTGTTGTTCAATAATAAAATTAATCCTCAAAAATACAACTTGCCTAATAATTCTGCACTCCCTGTAGTGCTGAGGCGGTACTGAAATTTTCGAGCGAGGAGGTCTCAACAGGCCAAGAGTCGTATAGCCATTCATTACCAAAAATTGCTGCATAACCTATGGCACCTGAACCGTCAGTCCAAAGTACAGGGGAATCATCAGAAATGGGGGGAACAAATAGCTACCTGCCATTCCAAGAGGACAGGAACAGCTGCCACAGTTTTAGATCAGCTCTAGCTGACTTGTCTATGGGAGTCGTGGAGTCATTGTCAGGGAGACCGCAATAGAGAGAGGATTCTGGAAATGAAAGACCTGCCCTGTGGAATTATTCTTACAGCAAAATTTAGTGAACCGAGTAGTGACTGTAGCTGTTTCCTGGTGCAAGTGCCTTGTGATGTGCAGATGTTTATGTAAGAAAGAATTCTGTCTACTTCCTCTTGGGGCAGGCTGGCCTGCATAGAGACAGAATTGAGCGTAATCCCCAGGAAAGTAATCTCCATGTTGGGACCTTCTGTTTTGTCCTGGGCTACAGGGACTCCTAAATCTTTGAACAGAGTGAGCATGTGATTAAGGCTGTGTGGTGTGCAGTGGTGTGGTTCGATGGTGAGGAAGTCGTCTAAGTAGTGTATGACTACTGGACATCTGCAGAAGTTCAGAAGGAGCCAGGTTAAAGTTTTGGCGAATATGTCGAATAACTTGGGGCTACTTTTGGAGCCGAGGGTAAGTCTGGTAACGAAATAGTAGCTGTCTTGCCACTTAACTCCATTCAAATGCCAGAGTGACTGATGAATGGGAAGTAATTTAAAAGTGTTAGTAATATCAGATTTACTTAACCAGGCAGCCTTCCCGGAATGAATGATTGCTTGTATGGAATCATCGATTCTGGCGTACTGCAGGGAAAAGTCTTCTGATGGGATTAGTGCATTTAGGCTAGGTGTAGAGGATGAGTGAGGTGCTGAAAAGTCGATAATCAGTCTCTTTTTATTGGTAAATTTCCCTGTGGCGATTCCTAGGGGGTTTGTTCTCCAGGATTTGAAAGGTGGAGTTGTGAAAGGACCTATCATGAAACCATTTGTGATTTCTTTCTGTAAGAGTTCTTGTATGCTGTCTGGATCTGTGAGTGCTGACTGTAGGTTGGAGCATTCCAAGATATCCGTGGGGAGTGACACGAACCCTGTGTGAAACACATTAGTGAAACCAGCCGTGAGACATTCCACCAGATGTAAAGAAGAATGATTAGACAGGTAATGTTGCAAATTAGGTATGTTTATTGGAGTGGAAGATATTTTAGGGTACAATCTGTTTGGGCACATCATTTTGGCGTGTGCCCTGAAACAAAGTGAGCATGTGAAGCAGCCTACAAGCACTATAACTACAACCCCCAGCATTGAAATTATTGCAGACTTGTGCTTTACCCAGAAAAACAATTGGCCTGCCTAATTTGTCTCTTACTAACCTCTGGGTAGTGGTGGACTGATAATCGGTGTTGATGCTACTGGTAGAACGAATTGCTCCATTTTCAGGAAAGAAATTGATCGAATGAGCTGCCGATGAGCATATGGCGCAGGAAGGAGTTTTGAGACCTGCAAAATGCATCAGAAACAGTTCTGTGTCTAACTGTCCCTAGTGTGAAATTGTATTATATTGAGACAGTGATGCGGCAGATCTGGTTGCGAATGACTTATGATAATCGTAAAAGGCATAGCCCCCGTACTTATATGATAACTCAATAACTTTGTGTAGTTATAAGTAGAGCTCCTCTCTACAGAGTGGAAAAGCTGTACAGATAATGTCTCTGTATAGACCGAATGCCAAGACAAATTTGGGAATGTTGAGTTTCCTATTTAGTCTAGGATCTCTAGACTTCATTACTACTGACAGATCATCAAACATATATGCCCTGTTCACTACAATGCCTTGAGATGCTATCAGTAGTGAAGCCAAGTTAATGTCCTTCCCCTCTATTATGTCACGTCTCAAATTCTGTATGCGGTATGAGGTGAATAGGATTTATGATATTGGTAGCTTTTTTAGCTGGTAGAGGGTTATCGTTTCCTCTAGGGTTAGGCACACCTGAGCAACAGGCACGGGAACCTCTGGAATGGTTGGAATATTATTTGACTCCAGATTATCCAAACTATTATTAATAGTAGCTACTGAAGAAACAAGGGAGGCCATCATGACGTGCAACTCAGCCGGGGTATTTTGTACGTTAACCTCTGAACTAGGGCCAGGCCTTTCGTTATCCTCAGTAGTGTTCAACAAATGAAATAGTTCAGATTTCCTGGCTGTAGCCAATAAAGGGATATTCCTCTTTTTGAGTTCTGAGGTGATTTTAGGGATAGTCCAGGATCGATAGCTGGAAGCTGGACTTGGAGGAATGGGTTGCCTTCTCTGCGTGCCTGATCTGAGAGGGATGCTGGTAACTGACTGATCATCTCTTTAGCTAGACATGCTAAGGGAGTGAGGCAGATGGATTAGATTAATATAGTACCGTATAGTACAGGAACAACCCATCTTACTAGATTAGTGCCTACAGGCGAAATTGTATTGACTAGCTTATGTTGGTGACAGGTGAGGCCCTAACTACTTGCCAAGTAGCTATGAGAGGCACTAACTAACTGGTTTGGCCCGTGGGGCCTTTGTGCCACTGAGGTGGGTGGCGGGGTGTTGGCCTCTCTGTGACACGTAAAATAATGTACAATCGTTTGGCCGTGACGGGTGAGGCCCTAACTATGATTTGATGCAAGGCTATAACTAAGCGTTGGGACGATTGGGCCTGAACAGAAGGGCTGATTGTATGCCTTGCGGGACCACTAGACTTATAGGCGAAGAGGCCTATGGGACCATACCTAAATTGTCGGGAGCTTAAAGCTAGTCCTAACCCCACCAGGGATAAATTAGTTAATGTACCTGCTGATAGTGTCATACAAGGTATACTGTAGAGGAAGGAATGATCCTTACTCAAACCTAAAATATGTCATAAATTTAAGTTACTACCTAACATTCAGGTGAAACCTTTGAAATAGCCCCGCCAGCATAGGATTATACACTAACCTTATATATTGACTAAAGATAGGAGGATAACGCTTGTCCTAAAGGGGACCACTAGCACTAAAGGGAAAGAAAACGTGACCTATTTATGTGTAGTACTTGATTACCAGAAAGAAATATACGAAAACGATTAGGTAAATTTGAGGCCTACCTCTTTAAGTGCTGCAATTGCGTTTAACCAAGAAGGGCCACTTGCAAGTAGTGTCAGTAAATGTACTGTCTTTAACAGGGAAAATAGAAGATACTTAATAGTCATCTAATTACTGTTTAGCGTATTTAAGAGCATACAATGCACCAGACAGAATCTTATTATAACTAATAACCTGATTAGCGTTTTTTTTTTGTTTGTTTGTTTTTTTATAACACTGCAGTTATGCCTTTAAGGAGATCATTTAAGTAAATTTAATGACCCAAACTTCCGTTGAGTAAGGTAGTACGTTTATATTACACCATATAAATGAAAGAGAATGTTTTAATTGATACATAATAACATTGACATTAAATATCTATTTAATTTAATAAACTTTCCCAATGCTGTTTTAAACGGAGCTTTAACTTTGCTGCAATGCATAAGAGAAATGCTTGCAACAAATTAACAGTTTACTCGAAATGTAACCGAACGTTTGTACGTACAGCCTACACATGCAGATAAATGGAAGATAGTTTCCTTGCCCGGCTGTATGTATATACGAACTGTTAACTACCCAAATTGTATGCAAACAGACATTTGATGGCAAGGTGAATGAGGCTGTGTAGCCGAACGTGAAATGCCATGAAACACCAGTTTGCACGAAGCGTAGGGGAATGTGAGTGTAATAGTGGACTGAAATTGTAACCGAACGAGACATTAGTAGCAGTGCATGGTGCCCACAAATGATAGAGCCAAACTTACGATTTTTGCCGTTCATGTGGCTTTCTCAGTAGTACTCATGAACTCAGAAGCAGAGTGTTTGAAAACCGGACTGCCGGCGGGCGGGAAAATGATGTCACGGACCCGTGAACCGGAAATACACTGATGCACTTCCAAGAACGTCGAAGACAGGTAAGCAGGAGCTCACTGGGTTTAAATAGGGATCCAAGTGCCTCCCACAATTACAGGCCAGGCATTCCATAAACAATTCTTATCCCCAGTTTTTAAAGGTGCATCACTCTATTTTTTTTGTTTGGTGCAACACACCGTGGGTTCACTTTACACCCCACTTTTTACGTATATTAATTTTTGTTTTGTGCATTGGGCTTCTAATATATTTTATCTCCATTAAATGATACTTAAACTGTTGAGGTAATTTGAGTGGGGTGGGTCCCATCTACCTTTAGGTGGCGACCTAACCACCTAAAGGTCTAATTTCTAAGTGTGTATATACATGTCAGTGTGTGGGCATCTGTGTGTCAGGATGTGCATCTGGGTGTCAGAGTGCGTGTGTGTCAGTGTGAGTGTATTGGTGTGTTAGGCTATGCATCTGGGTGTGTGTGTATGTCAGTGTGTATATGTATTTCTGTGTATGTTTCAGTGTATTTATATGTGTGTATCTGTATGTGTGTATGTGTATACGGCAGTGCATGTGCATACATCCAAACACCAATACAACATGCAAATACACTCCTACAATCTAACACAAATATTACATACAAACAGACCCCTGCATTCAAACTCCAAAATTATATAAAAACACACTCCTTTACTCTAACATCAACACTACACATAAATGTACATCAGCATTTAAAAGCCAACATTACATCCAAACACACCGCTGTAATCAAACGCAAACATTATATATAAACACACCCCTGTATTAAAACACTAAAATTATATAAAATCACCACTTTAATCAAATACCAACATTACACAAAAAGCATACCCACATTTAAGAGCCAACACTACATGCAAACACAACCCTGCATTCAAGCACAAACACTACACAAAAGTTCACTATGGCTCTCTCTACATTAGTTCCGCCACTGTGTGTATCTATCTGTGTGTCTGTATGTCTATCATTTTGTGTATGTGTGTGTCTATGTATCTGTATGTGTATCATTTTGTGTATGTGTGAGTCTATGTATCTGTATGTGTATCACTGTGTATGTATATGTATCTGTGTGCCTGTGTATTTATCTGTGTGTCTGTATCTGTGTGCATGTGTATCTATCTGTGTGTTTATATGTGTATCTGCATGTTTGTCAGTGTGTGCCCCTGTGTATCTGTGTATATGTATGAAAAACAGAGAACATGAGAACTTTTAGAACTGACAAAGATTTAGAGAAGCTCCATAGCTTGTCCTTTGGTAATGTCCCACTCAGGTGTCAGTATAGGTTTTGCTCACATATACCATTACAGAGAGAGCCTATTCTAAGGCATATCAGACTGATCCCACCCATAAGGGCAGTCCAGAACCAAAATTGCAGCAAATCCTCTCTGCATGAAACATACAGCAACCTTGGATGACATTTTTAGCCTTCTTTGTGCCTCACCATGTGTAGCTAACCCCTCTAGTATATGTATATGTATGTTTGTCAATGTTTGTATCTGTATGAGTGTCATTATGTATATCTGTGTGTCTGTAAATCTGCATTTGTGCCATTCTGTGTATCTGTATGTGTGTTTGTCTATCTGAAGGTGTGTTACTGTGTGTCTATTTATTTGCATGGTTGTCAATGTATGTGTATCTGTGTATCTATGTATCTGTATGCATTACTGTGTGTCTGTGTGTCTGCATGTGTGTCAATGTGCGCTTTTCTGTGTCTGTCTATCTATATGTGTGTCAGTGTGTATGTATCTGTATGTGTGTAATTGTGTGTATCTTTGTGCCTGTGTATCCACAAGTGTGTAAGTGTGTATCTGTGCACTTGTGTATCTGTATGTGTGCCAGTTTGTGTCTGTGTATCTGCATGTTTTTCAGTGGGTGCACCTGTGTGTCTGTAAATTTGGTTTTGCATGACTGTGTATCTGCATCTGTGTCTGTACCTGTGTATGTGTATCTGTATGTGCATCAGTGTTTGCATCTGTATGTTTGTGTATTTGTGTGTCTGTGTGTGTATCTGTGTGTCTGTATGGATTTGTATCAGTGTTTGTCTGTATTTGCATGTGTGTCAGTGTGTGTATGTGTAAAGGTGTGTGTGGCAGTGTATATGTATATGTGAATGCATCTCAGCATTTAAAAACCAACACTACACACAAACACACCCCTGCATTCAAACATCAACAATACATACAGGCACACTCCTACAAGCAAAGGCAAACACCATACGCAAGTAAACCACTGTTTGAAATGGCAACAGTACATAAAAAGACACAATACTACACACAAATATACATTCTACATTCACATACATCCTCTATACAAAAACACATTTACAGTCAAATACATAAACACTGTTTAGGTCTAAATACAACCCTGCAAGGATGGACAAATGGTAGATCCCCAGCTGACAAAACCTTGTGAGAGTTGTACGACAGATGGGAATTCCAGTTTTCAAGGATTGGATGAGCATTGTCTGGACCATGTTACACAAGGTCTGTGGATAAGGGAAGGAACAATCTTAACATCCAATTTTATGGAATTACGAGTCATTTTCATAGCTCTTCTTCACTTCAGAGGATTGCTGAAGAACAAGTGGGTCCGAATTTGCTCGAATATCAATGCGACTGTATCCTATATCACTCGTCAAGGTCACACAGCCACTTATTAATGAGGGAATTACAGCCCATAATGATAAGGGCACAGAAGAACAACCAGGGGCTCAGAATACAATTACTGATTACCTGAGCCAGGTAACAGAGGACAAGGTGGAATGGCAACTATGTGCCGACGTATCCTCAGGATTGACTCAGATTTGACTGAGCAAGGAAGTGTGCTGCTCATTAACTTTTTTGACTCTATTAACATTGTAGTTAACAACAGCCACCTCCAACTCCCGAACGGTCGGCTGAGTGGTCGTCGTTCATATGAACGAACACGTTGCTGAGGCCATCTTGGACAGTCGAACGCCCAGCAGTGTTCGTTGACAAATACATGGAACTATTTTCAGACACTGGTTCCCCACGAACACTGCTGTGCTTTACTAGATAGGAGCTTATGAGGCAATTCTCTGAGATATGCCGATTACTGACAGTGAATTCCCGTGGTCTAAGGAATCCATAAAATGCCAGATGAATAGTGGTTTTGATGACTGTGTTTGTGATGTGTTCAAAAGGGGCTAAATCTAGCAAATCAGACAGGTTTAAAAACAACTGCATATTAATTGGCAATCTTTGTTGTGGGGTAAGGCCACTGGCTTTAGTTATAACTTTTAGTATGGTTTTGATGGGATAAGAGGAAAGGAAACTGGTATTGTTTGGGAAACTACATGTACTTGAGAGTACATCTGATGTTGGATGGCAGTCAAGTATAATTTGATGGTTTTATGAAACAGCCTTAATTAAAGGTGGCAATAAGTAGCGAAAGCTACCAGAGATGAACATGTTATCTAAGTGATGTTCCGTCATGAATCTCATGTATAAAGAGAAAGCCCTATTGTAGGATCGACGGGTATTAGTCGATAGAGCCATACTTGTTAAGACTTGGCTATGGTGCAGTAGTTTATTTAATCCATGATTAGATCTAGGAACGGGGGGGGAGGGCGGTTGTGGCTATATGTGAGGCAGGAAGTAGGGTTTCTCGGTCAACTGCGGTATTGAAAACTCCTGGGACATGACTACAAACCAAGTAGAATTGATTACAAACTGCTAAACAAGTCAGTTTCCTGATAAACCTCATGATGGTCAGTGAAGATGAACACCCTTTGTTAATAACATGGCAAATTGTTTGGTTGTCGGGAAAAACACTTGCTGTACAGCCAGCCCACAAAGGGCCTCAAACCACTGCTGCAGCTACTATAGGATACACATCAAACAAGGCTGAGTTGCGAGAAAACTCTTCTCTGTCCTGTACTTCCTCTGGCCAACTATCCCAGAGCCAATTGTTTCTGAAAATGGCTGCAAACCCAGTAGTAGCTGCTGCATCTGTCCAGATGATGAGGAGATGAACAGATAACTGTGGGAGAAACATACTTTCCCTATTCTATTGTAATAGAAATTTGCACCACATAAGAAGGTCAGCTCTAGCTTGTGAGTTGAGAGATATATGACTGCTGTTGTTTGAAAATTCTGGAGTAGACTAAGGAGTCTAGAAATAAAAGTTCTACCTTGCGGGGTGATTCTCATCACAAAATTAAGAGAGTCTAGCAGAGATTGTTACTTCTTGCGGTTACAGGAACCAATTTGCATATATTGGTTGAGACTTTGAAGGATGGTATTGACTTTATCTTGCAGGGGGCTGGCTAACACAGTCACAGAATCAAGATGAATACCCAGGAAATTAAAGATGGTTTCAGGACATTACATTTTTTGGGGGAGAGACTGGAATCCCTAATATCTGGAATAGTTTAATTGTTTTACATAGATTGCTTGGGGGGAAAAATTGTTTTCAATAAATAGAAAATCGTCCAGATAGTGGATTACTGTATGGCAACAGCATGTATTCAAGAGGAGCCAACACAAGGTCTCTGCAAATGTGTCAAATATTTTAGGACTGCTTTTTGATCCAAAGGTAAGCCTTGTGTAAAAATAGTACAGGCCATTCTGCTTGACACCATGCAGATGCCATAAAGAAGGGTGAATGCGTATGGCAACTTAAAAGCATTAACAATGTCGGTTTTGCTAAGCCATGCCCCTATGCCTGCTGTAATGATCGCATCTATGGCATTGTCAATTGTTGTATACTGGAGTGAAAACTCTTCCGAGGGAGTCTAGGAGTTGAGACTAGGGACTACAGAAGAGTGTGGTGCAGATAGATCTATGATCAATCTCTGTATCAGACCAATAGGGTTTGTCCTCCAGTTGGAAAATGGAGGTTCCTTAAAAGGCCCTAATAAGAACCCTTAACCCAATCCTTGTTGTAACAGTGTATCTACCGCTTCGATATCAGCTATGGCTGATGGAAGGTTGTTGCACTCTACTATACCTGCTGGCATGTGAATAATGCCGTATGGAAACCATGTGTAAAGCCTGTTATTAAAAATGTAACCATGTGTGTGGAAGGATGTGTAGACAGAAAACCAAATAAGGTTTGGAATGCATTTTATTTGGGCACATGGATTTTGCATGTGCTCTGTAACAGTGAGAACAAACATGCAACAACAGTTGGCTCCAATCTGTTCTGACATTGAACTGGGCTAGAGCTGCAGACACAATCACTGAAAAGGACCGGTGGTAGTCATAAAATTTCATACCACCGTATTTATTACCCAAGTCCACCAGAAACATAGAAACATAGAATGTGACGGCAGATAAGAACCATTCGGCCCAATTTTCTAAATACTTTCATTAGTCCCTAGCCTTATCTTATAGTTAGGATAGCCTTATGCCTATCCCACACATGCTTAAACTCCTTTACTGTGTTAACCACTACCACTTCAGCTGGAAGGCTATTCCATGCATCCACTACCCTCTCAGTAAAGTAATACTTCCTGATATTATTACAGTCTAGCTTGTGCCAAGTGGCGAAACAATTAACTAAGTTAGTGACTGGTGAGGCCCTGCTAGTTGTCAAGCAGCTTGAGAGGCTCTATCTATGAGTTGGAGCAAACGGTTGTGTGGCAACCGAACATTGTGGTGGGGTGTTGGCCTCTCGTGACTATTAAAGCATAAAATAGGTTGAGAGTGACAAGTGAATCCCTCTCTATGCAACCCTGAGAGGCGGCTAGCTATGCATTGGCCCGTGGGGCATATTACCTCATGCATGGAGGATGGGTGTTGGTCTCGCAGGACCACTGACTCTATGGCTGAGAAAGCCAGGACCATAAATCCTAATGGCCACCCAGTTCCCTATAAGACAGTAAAATCTTCTAACTAGGGGTAAGTTGTTGAAGTTAATATGAACATCACATACCTGGAATTAATGCTCATGCTTGTAAGGTCCGTAACCTAATGAAAAGGAATGAGACAAGTTGTAGGAAGGTTATTGGAATGGAGGGAGGTAATGCTCCTCCTTTTCTTTTTTTATATATACAGGTGATACTCGAAATATTAGAATATCATGCAAAAGTTCATTTATTTCAGTCTTCCCCATGATTGTGATTCCTACTAAACCAGACTGAGACCATTTAAAGGCTCAGAAACCCTTTGCAGGTGTTATGGCTTACTTAGCTAATTAGAGTTGGACACTGTGAGACTAGAATATTGCACCTTTTCACAATATTCTAATTTACTGAGATTGTTGATTTGGGATTTTCATGAGCTGTAAGTCTTAATCATTGCATTTATGAGAAATCATGGCTTGAACTATCTTGCTTTGCATGAAATGCGTCTATCTCATATATTAGTTTCCCCTTTTACATTGCATTACTGAAATAAATGAACGTTTGCACGATATTCAAATTTTTCGAGTATCACCTGTATACTTACCTGACACCAAAATTGAGATTCCCACTAAAGGAGGTTGAGATGGTGTAACAAAACCCTTCATTGCTTGTAGTAGTTATGGTGGTTTTGTTCCTTCTCACAGTGGTTATGGTGTGGAGCTCGATACTAGCATTGTATTCCAACCAAGAACACGCTCCTAGACTCTGGTTACCCTGGGACAATGGCCCCTGGAGTGCATTACCAGTTAAAAACTCAATTTCTGCAACTTGAATGTTAAATGTCTGGCTCTTTAACTCCGTTGGGAAAGAATCTGTACTTTTAAACTGGCACTTCGGATACAGCCGAAGTGCCGAAGTAGTCGAAGTGGCCCCCATTCGAAAAACGAACACGTGGTGACGGCGGCCATTTTAATTCATTCGAACGCGTTCAGCGGTGTTTGGTCATCGAGCTCATGGAACTAAAAATCGAATACGTGACGGTGCGAACACCACTGAACTTCTACCTTCTCTGTAGCTTCAACACTTTGAATGGAGTCGAACGGCGTTCGGCAAACGAATGCCACATTAACATTGCTATTTTCACGAATGGCACCCGTTCGTGAATTTTAACAATATTTGAACTATGGGGAATAGACCGGCCGCACAACTCAAATCTCTGGAACTGTTTTGGCCATGAAAATGTGCGTACGGTTGGTCAAATATGACTTCCAGCTATCTCCCGAACCACTGGACCAATTCTCACGAATTATGGATATGTTTGTCCCCGATATGTTTGTAACTTTTATTGGGATTGAATGTATAATCTAGAAGTTATAAAAATTGTGTAAAAAGTATGTTTTTTTAGCTTGGAGATAATTGAGTTGATACAGTAATTAACTAAATTTTATAGCATGACACGAGGCTTCATATTTGCTTAAAGGACCACTCTAGGCACCCAGACCACTTCAGCTTAATGAAGTGGTCTGGGTGCCAGGTCCTTCTAGGGTTAACCCATTTTTCATAATTATAGCAGTTTCAGAGAAACTGCTATAATTATGAATGGGTTAAGCCTTCCCCCTAATCCTCTAGTGGCTGTCTCATTGACAGCCACTAGAGGCGCTTGCGTGCTTCTCACTGTGAAAATCACAGTGAGAGCACGCAAGCGTCCATAGGAAAGCATTGTAAATGCTTTCCTATGAGACCGATCGCGCGCAGCTCTTGCCGCGTGTGCGCATTCAGCCGGCGCCTCAGGGAGAGGAAGGAGAGGAGAGCTCTCTTAGCGCTGGAAAAGGTAAGTTATTACCCCTTTCCCCTTCCAGAGCGGCGGAGGGGGTCCCTGAGGGTGGGGCACCCTCAGGGCACTATAGTGCCAGGAAAACGAGTATGTTTTCCTGGCACTATAATGGTCCTTTAAGTCTCTCTTTACTAGAACTCCACAGCAGCACATTAACATAGAGATAAAAACACCAGAGACAAAAAAATCAGGAATCTATAAAAGGCTTCTCCCAACTAACTATTTCCTCTTTCTTTGCTGCTCCGCAGTCAGTACAGGTCAGAGTACCACTGCTTCCTTTTATATATCGGTGGTTATGGATATTTTACTGTATTTATATGTTTATTACTGTATTGATTTATTTTTTTAGAGGGTATTCTACCTACTTAGTGCTGTAGGGATTGATTTATTTAGGTATACTGTATTTTCTGCATCTACCTTCTTTGTGCTCTAGTGATTTATTTATTTAGCTATACTGTATTATACTGTGTAGTGCTTTAGTGATTGCTTGATTGATTGATTTACTCTGTTTTCCTGCACCTACATTCTTATGGCTGCAGGGATTTTTTGTTTAGAATGTGTTTACCTTCCTACTGCCATTATAATTTATTTATTTAGATTGTATTTTTCTGTCCCTACTTTTTTGCAGTAGGGATGTATTTTCTCTTATGACTTTTCTGCATTTTCCTGTTTTGGGCCCCCCTGTCTGGGGAATAGTTCTCGCGTTTGGGGGGGTTTCCTTTTTTTTCCTCCCTCCCTCTACCTTTTCCGGGTGGCTTTGCCCCCTTCACTTTTCGCCCGTTTTGCGGCCGCCGGAAAGCGGTCCTCCGACCGCTTTCTGTTGCCGACCGCCGGGACCCCGGAGTAAGACTCTGGCGATCCCACGTGTTGGATCCCGCCTGTAATACTTATTTTGTAATATTTCTTTAATTGGAACTCAACTGCAGCATTTCTTGGTTGCAACAACAATAAGGTTCACCTCCTTTTATATTGGTATGAAACTATGGTCACTGTACCTTTAAATATCCATGTAGGTAAAATTAGGCTTTGTAGCAATCCCTTATGAGTAAGAGGAATAATTAGACAAAGTGACACTTTAGTGAGTTTTAGATACTGTGTAATATAAATAATAGTAATTGACTTGTTTGGTAAAAGTATTACTTAACTTAAAGGCAGTTCTGGCACTGGAAGGGTTAATTCACCCAATGAAGGAGAAATTAGAAGTCCGTTTCAACAAGCTGAGAACTAGGAGTGGAGAGTGGGGAAGTCCGTTTTAACAAGCCGAGGTCTGGGAGTGGAGAAGGTAGAATTCAGAGTTACAAGCCGAGGTCTAGGAGTGGAGAAGGTAGAAATCCGTTTACAAGCCGAGGTCGAGAAGTGGAGAAGGTAGAAATCCGTTTACTAGCCGAGGTATAGAAGTGGAGCAGGTAGGATCAGAAGTAGAGCAGCTGATCTTCATGCAGCACCTGTGCGAATAATTCAGCCCTTTGAATCTGGCGCGGTCCTCCTAAGTATCGTGGAGGGACCGCGTCAGAGAAAGGGGCGGGGCTGAGCGCCGTGAACCCGGAAGTGGGTTCCGGCGATAAATTACATGCCATGCTATACCTGACAGTACCCCCTTCCCATGGGGCATCCTCTGGGTGCACTATTTCGGTTTGGAGGGATAGCGTTTGTGAAAGGCAGTAACTAACCTTCTAGCATGTACATTAGATGAATCTTCCCAAGTGTCTTCATCAACTCCATAACCTTTCCATCTGATAAGGTATTGTAAGGAGCCACGGTGGACACGAGAATCCAAAATTTTGTGAATTTCATATTCTTCTTCACCTTGGACAATGATAGGTTCAGGAGTTGTTACTATTTCCCTATAAAAAGGATCAGGGATGTGTGGTTTAAGTAAGGAGACATGGAATACTGGATGAAGTTTAAAACTTGGAGGAAGTTTTAGTTTAACAACGTTATCATTAATGATAGTAATTACTTGAAAGGGACCAAGAAAAAGAGAGCTCAATTTCTTTGAAGGACGGCTTGTGGTAATATTCCTTGAAGAGAGCCAGACAAGATCCCCTACCTTGTAAGGAGGGGGAATTCTTCTATTATTGTCAAAAAACTTTTTCTGGTTATTTTGGGCGAGTTGAAGATTCTCCCGTAATTTGAAAAATAGAGAAGACATAAATTCATTTTTTGATGTAACAGTAGGATTGGATGAAGTAATGGTTTGGATGGGGAATGAAGACGGATGAAAACCATAGTTGGAGAAGAAAGGAGTCATTTTCGTACTAGAATGAATGGTATTATTGTAAGAAAATTCGGCCATAGGTAACCATGTGGTCCAGTCATCTTGGAGGTATGAACAATAACATCGAAGATATTGTTCCAAACATTGATTAACCCTTTCTGTTTGCCCATTAGTTTGGGGATGATAAGCGGAAGAGAGTTTGCGTTGAATTTGAAGGGAGAGACACATCTCTTTCCAGAATTTGGAGGTAAATTGTGTCCCCCTATCAGAAATAATTTCTTCAGGAAGACCATGAAGTTTCACAATATTGTCAATAAAGACCTTAGACAATTCTACAGAGGAGGGTAATTTTTTTTAAAGAAATGAAATGGGACATTTTTGTGAAGCGATCCACAACGACAAGAATAGTGGTGAAATGTTGAGAAGGTGGAAGATCAACGATAAAATCCATAGAAATGGATTGCCAAGGTTTTTCTGGAATAGGTAAGTTAAGTAGTAATCCAAAAGGTTGATTATGTTCTGGTTTAGACCTTTGACAGATAGGACATGTTTTGACATATAATGCAATGGTTCTATCCTGGCGAGGCCACCAATAATATCGTGAAGTTAGTTCAAGTGTTTTCTTTATTCCAGGATGTCCAGCTAGGGGGGAATCATGAACCATCTTAAGTAATTTATTCCTAAGAATGGGAGGAATATAAATTCTATTTTTAAAATAAAATAGACCATCCTTTTTTATTAGTATAGGTGTTTTGGGAAGTTCAAGATCCTTCTGATTCAAATTCTTTATGTCATCATGAAGAGAAGAGAGGATTCCTATTATTTTGGTAGAAGGATAATCATCAGTAGTAGTTTTAGAAGGAATTCGAGAAAGAGCGTCAGCCTTTTATTTCTATTTCCAGGTCTGTATATTAATTGGAAGTTAAATCGGTTAAAGAATAGGTTCCATCTAACTTGTCTAGCTGTAAGGGTTTTGTTAGTATAGAGATATTCAAGATTTTTATGGTCAGTATAAACTATTATAGGTTGTTTTGTATCTTCCAGAAGATGACGCCAATTTTCGAAGGCAGCTTTAACACTTAATAATTCTTTTTCACCAATAGGATAATTTTTTTCAGCAGAGCTCAAGGATCTTGAAAAAAAGGCAACTGGATGAAGTGGATCTTGTGGAGTCTTTTGTTGAGAAAGAACTGCTCCGATGGCTGCATCTGATGCATCAACTTCAAGAACATATAGGAATGTTGGATTAGGTAGTTGTAGAATAGGTGCAGTTGTAAATCTTTTTTTTAATTCGTCGAAGGCTGTTTGAGCATCTTTATTCCAATTAAAAGGACGTTTACTACTGTTGAGGAGGTTAAGAGGATGTGATACATCCGAATAGTTTCTAATAAATTTTCTATAGAAGTTTGCAAATCCAAGAAAGCGTTGTAATTCTTTTGTAGTAGTAGGAGCAGGCCAATCAATAATACATTTGATTTTGGAATTATCCATCTTCAAAGAATGAGGTGAAATAATGTATCCTAGAAAAGAGAATTCAGTAACCTCAAAAAGGCATTTTTCTGGTTTAGCGTATAATTTATGAGTTCTCAGTCTAGATAGAACCCATCTAACATGTTTCCTATGTTCATCCAAATTGTTAGAATATATTAAGATATCATCTAAGTAGATAATAACACATACATCCAGAAGATCTCTAAAGATATCATTGATAAAATGTTGAAACGTTGCAGGGGCATTACAGAGCCCGAAAGGCATCACTAGATATTCGTAGAGACCATATCTTGTCCGGAAGGCGGTTTTCCATTCATCATCCTGTTTTATTCTAATGAGGTTATATGCGCCTCGAAGGTCGAGTTTAGTGAATATAGTTGCAGTTCTTAACCTTTCAATTAATTCATTTATTAGTGGAAGAGGATAACGATTTTTAATAGTTATTTTATTTAAGGCTCTGTAATCTATAATAGGACGGATGGTTTGGTCTTTATTCTTCACAAAGAAAATACTAGAAGCAGCAGGAGAGGTCGAGGGTCTGATGAACCCTTTGCGTAAATTTTCATTAAGATATTCTTTTAAAATTTCTAACTCCTTTTCAGAGAGTGGATAAATATGACCATAAGGAATAGGAGCTCCGGGTATGAGATCTATTGGGCAATCATATAGCCGATGAGGAGGAAGTGTTTCCGCTTCTTTTTTACAAAAGACATCTGCAAAATCGGAGTAGAATGGAGGTATAACTGGTTCTACAGTAGTTTGGAGAATAGGAATGTGTTGTAAGCACGTTTTTTTACAGAAATCAGAAGCAAAGGAGATGGAGAAGGGAGACCACTTAATTAAAGGATCATGGTTTTTTTAACCAATTAATTCCTAGAATGACGGGATAAAGTGGAGATTTAATAATATCAAATGTAATGAATTCGAAATGTACGTTGTTGGTAATCATTCTTAGAGGGATTGTTTCATCTTTGATGGGTCCTGAGGATATAAATGAACCGTCAATAACTCTGATTGGAATAAAATTGGTTTTCTGAACACAAGGAATTTTATTTTTTGAAACAAAAGAAAAATCAAGAAAAGTTCCATTAGCACCAGAATCAATGATGGCCTCAGTCACGATTCTTTTTGTATCCCACTGTAATATGAGAGATATAGAAAAATAAGTAGATGCTTTTTTTTTTTGAAAAACGTTCAATATAGAGGTAGATGAATGAAGCTTACCACCTTTTGAATGTTTCAGTAGAGGACATTCGGAAATTAGATGTTCATTCGAAGCACAATACATACATAAGTTTAGTTGTCTCCTTCTTATTCTTTCTTCAGAAGTAAGAGGACTTTTTATTATACCTACTTCCATAGGTTCAGTTTGTGGAGGAATTTTTCAGGTAGTTTTAGAGTAGTGAAAGGTTTTCTCCAGGTAGAATTAGTAAGAACCCTTTCAGCTTTTCTTTCTCTTAGACGTCTATCAATACTGATGGACAGTTGAATCAATACATTTAAGGTAGGAGGAAGTTCTGTACGAGAGAGTTCATCTTTCACAGCTTCAGATAATCCGAGACGGAATTGATTGCGTAAAGTAATGTCATTCCATTGGGTTTCTGTAGCCCATCTTTTGAATTCTGCAATATAATCTTCAACAGGTCTATTCTTTTGGTGTAATGTTCTGATGGTTAAATCAGCAGTAGTTTGTTTAAAAGGATCTTCATTCTTCATATAATAAAGACATAGCTTCAAAGAACTCATCCAATGAATCCAATATGGGATCATCATTTTCCAAAAAGGAATGGGCCCATGCCATAGGTTCACCTCTTAAGAAAGAGATCACTGAACAGACTTTGGATCTTTCGGTGGGATAAGATCTAGGTTTTAAAGCAATTAGTAGTTTGCAAGAATTCAAAAACTCTCTGTACTTTGTTCTATCTCCATGAAATTTTTCTGGATTACAGACAGCAGGATCACCAGCCGATTGAAGAGCAGCATGAGGAAGATGACCTTGAATGTCTCTAACATAGGTTAATATTCTCTCATTTGTAATTTGCAGTTCCTGTAACCCTTGAGCAATCGTATCCACTCTATTGGTTAGGGCAGAAACTTGAGAGTTAATATCTGCTGGTTCCATTGAATTGGCTGGATTATTCTGTAATACTTATTTTGTAATATTTCTTTAATTGGAACTCAACTGCAGCATTTCTTGGTTGCAACAACAATAAGGTTCACCTCCTTTTATATTGGTATGAAACTATGGTCACTGTACCTTTAAATATCCATGTAGGTAAATTTAGGCTTTGTAGCAATCCCTTATGAGTAAGAGAAATAATTAGACAAAGTGACATAGTGAGTTTTAGATACTGTGTAATATAAATAATAGTAATTGACTTGTTTGGTAAAAGTATTACTTAACTTAAAGGCAGTTCTGGCACTGGAAGGTTAATTCACCCAATATGAAGGAGAATTAAGTCCGTTTCAACAAGCTGA
>OW240913.1:179182884-179204198 GCA_933207985.1 Pelobates cultripes | reverse complement strand
TAAGGACCGGACTGTTTTTGCATGTTGTACATTTGTGACCAGGCCTCTTTTTACACTTTTGTGGTGTTTGTGTTTAGCTGTAATTTTCAGCTCTCTCATTTACTTTTCTCATACACATTATATATTGTTTTTTTCAGGACAAAAGGGGCTTTCTTTACATACCATTATTTATATAACCTCATGTAATTTAATAAAAATTATGAAAATGATGAAAAATTTAAAAAATATTTTATTTTTACTTTTACTTGAAAAATATTTTACTCATCTACAAAAGCTAATGAAAAAAACTGCTAAATAGATTCAAAATGTTGTCCTGAGTTTAAAAATACCCAGTGTTTACATGCTTTTTTTTTGGAAGTTATAGGGCTATAAGTACAAGTACGATATTGCGGTCTCAAAACATACATTTTTAAAATGTATCAATAGTGACATTGTAACACTATTATCTGTCATAAATCTCTGAATCACACCCCACATGTACATATTTTTTTAAAGTAGACAACCCAAGGTATTCAATATGGGGTACGTCCAGTCTTTTTCAGTAGCCACTTAGTCATAAACACTGGCCAAAGTTGGCATTCATATTTGTTTGTGTGTGAAAAAAGTAAAAAACTAAATTGAACGCTAATTTTGGCCAGTGTTTGTGACTAAGTGGTTACTAAAAAAGACTGGATATACCCCATTTGCAATACCTTGGGTTGTCTTCTTTTGCAAATGGTATGCCATCATGGTGGTAATTCTCTTTCCTGGGCTACCATATGCTCTCAAAGGCAACGTAACCAACCTGGCAATTTTCAATGTAAAAATATTTGACCCCTATATTTGACCCTGTAACTTTCAAAAACGCTATAAAACCTGTACATGGGGGGAACTGTTATACTTGGGAGGCTTTGCTGAACACAAATATTAGTGTTTCAAAACAGGAAAACATATTACAACAATTACATCAGTAAAATTGCTGTTTTTGTGTGAAAAATGCAAAAAAGTCACTTTCACTGACAATATCATTGCTGTGATATGTTTTACTGTTTTGAATCACTAATAGTTGTGTTCAGCGAAGTCTCCCGAGTAAAACAGTACCCGCCATGTACAGGTTTTAGGGTGTCATAGAAAGTTACAGGGTAAAATACAGTGCTAGCAAATTAACTTCTCTGGACTTTCAGCCTGGGTTGTCAGGCAGGTCCCTCAAATTGCAATCAATAAAATTACTTAATTATGTAAAAATATTACATAAATATGCACGTAGAATTTAAATATATATGCATATTTATATATTTGAAGTCTACGTGTACATTTATATAATTATTTATGTAATTTTGTATATGAACAAATGTATATTTTGTACAATTTTTATATATTTATATATACATAGATATATATACAATTTGATACTAAGTGTATTTTGATAAAAATATATATATCAAAAAACAGTTAGAATAAAATTTCATATAGATATATAATTTTTTTCAATTTTTATTATTATGTTTACATTTTTTAATTTAATTTAATTTACTTATTATTTGTATTTTATAATATATATATATATATATATATATATATATATACACAATATAGTTATTATATATATATATATATATATATATATATATATATATACGTGTGTAATTTAATTACAAGTGTATTTTTATATTAATATATGTATATATTAATATAAAAATACACTTAGTATGACATTATACATATGATATAAAGACATATATTATATAGATATAATATATGTCTATATATCATATATATATATATATATATATATATATATATACATATATAATTCTATTTTTTTTATTAACATTAACCTTAATTTTTTTATTTTTTTTACACTAGCAGGGAGACACTAAGTCACTTATTGTGACCATGTGATTGCTCTGTTGAGCGATCACATGGCCCCAGGGGTCCTAATTTGACATGGGGAGACTGTCTGGGCTGCAGGCAATCTCCCCACACTGGATGCACTGCCGATCGCCACCGGGGGAACGACGGTGATCGGGTAAGTACATATTACCGTTGTGATGGTTCAGAACTGTCAGCGGTCGGCAACGCTAAAATGCAGATGACGGTCCTTAACCGTCCTCGATCGTTAAGGGGTTAAAGTTTGGGACGTGTCTGCACCTTGGGACTGTACAATGAGGGTTAATTTTGGCAGTGACTTTTATGGCCTATTGGTATTTGTTTTACACTGCTTATTATTTATTTTATTTGATAGTCCTTTAGTTCCTGCATGTTTTATATTGCTTATATGTTACATAATAAAGCGTGTGGTGTGCTCTGTATCCTAGAATCCTGTGTTCCTGACCTGGGTGTATATCCAAGCCTTTGAAGCTAACTACACAGAGACTGATACGCTTTACTTTTGTGAGTGACATTCTCTACTAGCACTTTATGATTAATTATGTTTTTTTTTCCTACAGGAAGTTAAAAAAGACCTGCATTTAAATAAATTGTTCCCTTTAGATCACTGTTTCCCAACTTTTTTTACTTGACAGCTCATTTCCATAAATTGAACACCTCCCATTAACAAAATGTTTGTAATTAATATAGTTGTATTTATTTCAAATGTATATGTTTTTCTCTGTCCCATAACCCCTTTTTCTCTGCCATAGCTCTCCTCTACCCCAGGCTCTCCCTGCTTATTCTCTGATGCAGGCTCTCCCTGTTTCTCCACTGCCCTAGGCTACCCTTCCTACTTCTCTGCCCCAGACACACAAACTGTCACACATGCAGACACACATAAACAAACACTGACACACATATAGATACAGACAAACACACACACCCATGCAGATACACAGATGCAAACACTGACACACATGCAGATATATACACTGACATACATACAGGTACAGATGTACAGACACAATGATACACAAACATATATATAAAACACTGACATACATACACAGACACACAAAAACATACATACAGATACAAACACGGACACACATACAGATACGGACATATTAAAACACTGACACACATACACAGATACACACAATGACATAAAAGATACATATCCTGACACAAATGCAAATACACAGACACACAGATACAGACACTGACACACACAGATACGCACAATGACATACAGATACATACTTTGACACACATACAGACACAGATATGCACACTGACATACAGATACAGACACTGACACACATATTATTATTATTATGTTATTATTTATATAGCGCCAACAAATTCCACAGCGCTTTACAGTGGGTGGACGAACAAACATGTAGTTGTAACCAGACAAGCTGGACACACAGGAACAGAGGGTTTGAGGGCCCTGTTCAATGAGCTTACATGCTAGAGGGAGTGGGACAAAGTGACACAAAAGGTAAGGGTAGTATTAGAATAATGACAGTTGCAAGAGAGGAATCAGTCAGGAACTATTAAAAGTTTAATTGATACACTTTTAGAAGAAGTCAGTTTTTAATGATTTTTTGAAGGAATGGAGACTGGGTAAGCAACGGAGGAGGGAAGTAAGTTCCACAGGAACGGTGCAGCCCTCGAGAAGTTTTGAAGGCGAGCATCAGAGGTGGGAGTACGGACAGAAGTCTTCAGCAGAGGGACAGCTAGATGGGAGCAGCATTATGTAGAGATTTGAAAGCAAGAACCAAAATTCTAAATTGAGCCCTATTGTGACGACCTACCTTTTGCTACTGGAGGGTCCTGATTGCCAGCCTCCTGCCCCAAGACTATGCTAAAAAGGGACTTCCATGGGAAAATGTGCCTCTTCCCCTCCCCCTTTTCCCTGTCCTATTGTTCTCCAGCAGGGCGTTGTCCCATGGACACTGCCAGACCAGTTGAAGCTGGCGTCTTTGTCCCTCCTCAATCTCTCATCAGCCCTTATGATTGTTTAACCCCATGGCGATCCAACTGTATTCGTGAGATCTGAGTGCTTTTTTTGGACATATTGAGCGCTCAGATACAAGCTATCTGGGGATATGTTGGACATATAGGTTAAACATTGTATTATAAGAGTTATGTATTTTTATGTGATTTTTGTAACAGTTTTTGACTTAGAGATATTTCCTGTACCTGGAGATAATTAAGTTACCACAGCCACTTAAGCCAATTATCTCCAGGATAGAGGAGAAGATAGACCGGTCGCACATCCTAAATCTGTGGAACTCTTTTGGGCATGAAAACCATGCTTGCGGTCAGTCAAATGTGACTTCCACAAAACTTTTGAAGCCTTGCTCTGATCTGGGTGATTTTTGGATATGTTGTTCACCCAGATCAGGGCTATCCAAGGGTGTTTGGGGTGTTTTCTGTGTTTGGTAAAAAATGCGTGTTTT
The DNA here is from genome assembly GCA_933207985.1 of Pelobates cultripes. Lineage (NCBI taxonomy): Eukaryota > Metazoa > Chordata > Amphibia > Anura > Pelobatidae > Pelobates > Pelobates cultripes. The sequence continues at coordinate 179,199,879 of OW240913.1, read as the reverse complement.
CTGCCTGTGGGTAATTGAGTTAGTCCATTGTGTTTGGTAATTTTACCACATGACAGGAGGCTTCATATTTGCATATCTTTCTTTACTGAAAACTCCAGCAGCATAGAAACATAACAACCAATCAATCAGAAAAAAGTTATGATGCCCATAAAAGGCACTGTCTATGACATCACTTCCTCTTTCTTTGCTGCTCCAGCCATACATCAGGTCAGAGTATTTTACCTCTCTGGTAGATTCTTAATTTACAGTTTTTTTGATTGTCATACCACTATATATTACTCTATTTATTGCTAACATCTGCTACCTTGGCCCCCCTTATTCCTGTCCCTTCACTGTATCCCTTTTTTTTCCCCCCCTTTTTATTTTCACCTTACTGCCTGGTATCCGCGGGCGCAACGACTACCCATGTTGTGCTCGCCTCGCAGACCAGCCCCTTTCACTTACACAGGGGACTGTATGGGGACGGGTGGAGGGAGGCTGGGGTCAGCATTTGTGTTGCATTTATCCCCTTTGTTTTGCACCGCGCGACCGCGATCCGCAGCGCACCTTCACATGTGGGCGGAGGCCATCTTGGATCTCGCGGCTCGCGAGATACCCGACGGCTGCATTCCCTGCTCGCTCGGCGGATCGGGAACTCACCCGACCGCCGGGCTCCACAAGTGTATGCTCTCCCAAGTGAACAATGGGAGAGTGCAAGCTGGATTTCAGTTTTTTCTCCATGTATTCTTTCGATGTATTTTGCCACAGTGCCTGCCAACAGTGTCTGCCAAACAAATACTTACATGCAGGCATTAAAGGAAATTATGTCTTTGTACCTTACTCAGGATCTATACCCTATACAGGGTCATACTATATTACTATACCCTACAGGAATCACCCAATCACCGCGCCCTGCATCTGGATTAACCCCTTCAGGGGTCCCCCTCTCTGGGCACATTCATTTATTGATACAATTATTATTTTTTATTCTCATGGATATATCTCTCATGGTGCCTTACACTGGATGATTATATGTTGAGCAGGCACACAATCTATGTATTATTGTGAAGCCATACAATATCACAGTCGTTATACAAAACATATACTGTACCTATAACAAGATCAACTATATCACTGTACCCTACAAAGGGCATATTGTGTTACTGTACCCTACAAAGGGCATATTATATTATATTATTGTACCCTACAGAGGGTCATATTATATTACTGTACCTGACGGTGCAAATTTATGTGGGTGTCCTCTGGGTATTTTTTCATGGCACACCACCTGGGGTGACCCCCCAGATATGCATGCAAGGTCACTGACAGACCATTACCTTTGATGTGGGTGTCCTCTGGGTTACCATGGCACACCACCCGGGGTGAACCCCGATCATATGCACGGAGGCCTACGCCTCAACTTTACCACTGATTACTACAGACACATATGGATGTTTAACCCCTTAAGGACCAAACTTTTGGAATAAAAGGGAATCATGACATGTCACACATGTATTGTGTCCTTAAGGGGTTAAACACTGCCTGTCAGTTTTACATTAAAGCAACAGTACCATGCCGGATGCGATTTGACGGCAGGATCACTAAGAAAACTGAGTGTATTGCGGTGTACCCTTCACAGGGATACATATATGTATATTTACTGTGCCTAGTGTACATATTGAACGTGGGTGTCCTCTGGGTAATTTTTCATGGCACACCACCTGGGATGACCCCCAGATATGCATGCAATGCTTGTAAGGTGCCAATAATTATAATATGGGTGTCCTCTGGGTTACCATGGCACACCACCTGGGATGAAACCAGCCTAATAGACATGGGTCCTGCGGCCGCAGACCTTATGGAGACAGGCCCCATGCACCTATATAATAAGCCTGTATAGTTAAAAAACGTGCATACAGCTCTGGCGTACATTTGTGGTGAACCCGGCTAGCCAGACCGACACCACTACCAGTCAGTCGCGCCTGCACCACGGCTCTCAGTAGCCAGATTAAACTAATAGAGGTGACCCCTCTACACTTGGCACGAGTATTCATACTCTCAGACATACTAAAGCAGGCAATTCAAACCGTTTTACCTGGGTGATCCCCAGTTCTACCAGGAGTCTAACACCCCTACGTGCTGACCCTCACACTATCTCCCAACAGGACGGAAACGAGTCATGGTGGACACTCTCAACGTTCCCAAGATTTCTAGGCAATGATAAACGCCACAGTAACGGCCTCAGTGGAGAAGGTTCTGTTATGAACTCTACCCCACACCGCTTGATGGAGACCTCAGGCCCACAAGCCTTCAAGTCATAACGGCAAGGGAAGGGATCCAGCCCCCCTGCCACTAAGGTCAAGTGCAAGACGCCCATCGAACAGACCAAATAGGTGGAGCACCGGGAATCCAAACCTCGTCCGCCACAATCTTCCGACAAAGAAGACTATTACCCACCATGTACTTTGGACATGGTAGATGAGCGAAACGAGACAGCTCACCATCTGAGGAAAAGGAATGGCAAGACCTTCCCCACACTTCCTCGAAGTACGTTAGGGAAACCTTACTCTATGACGGCGGCTGAGGCAGAGATAACTGTAGCGGCACTAAACCAGAGTAGCCGAAGACGGAACGTTCCTGGACGAACACTATTGGCTGCGCAACCCTCGGGGGATGGAAGGATGCGCACGCCTCAAGACCGAGTTACCCCAGGGTGCACAACTCAACCCTACCACCTCCAAAGAATGGTCTCAATGCTCGATATGCCTCCTGGGCAACGTAAATGATGCACTATGCGCTGACAGACGCAAATCTGTACTGGGCCGCATCGACAACACACTATTGGACTTAGGAACGACAAGAATTCGGCCCAAAAGCACAAGGCCTACTATTCGACGTAGTGTTCATTGCAGTACTCAAGAAACATGTGAATTTATTCACCACACTAAATTAAACCCAGACCTCGCTAAAACAAGTCTTCCACAACCCTACGGGGAAAGGTGTTTCTGGGAGGACTGGTCGGTAGCTGAACCGAGCCACCAGCCGCTTCTGGGCGACAGGTTCCAGATCGTATACACAGTCCTCATATTTCTCCCATCTACTACACAAAGGAACCCATCCGCTTCATCTACTAGTGTGTCAACCTACATAACTAACTGTTTCCAATATTATGACCGGCAACCTGTCTCTGTTTTACAGAATTGGGAGACGACTACCAAAGTCACCTGGGTTCTCCAGACAGTACAAGGCTATGTCATAGAGTTTTATCACAGCCGTGCAGGTCGCCCCTTCACCTCCATTACGCACGCTGGCGGAACAGGAACGCCTCGTGGACAAGAAAATCTGCACCCTCTTCAGGAGGGGCGCAATTCAACATGCACCGGAGGGGAAGGCTTCCCCAGCAAATTTTTCCTGGTCAAGAAGAAGCCAGGAGACTACATCAATGGAACTCCTACATGGTATACAAATGCTGCAAGATGGAGGAAATTCGTCTTCTACAAGACCTCCTAGGCGATAACGACTGGTTTACACATCTGGACCTCAAGGACGCACGCTTGTCAGTACCCGTTGCCCTGGACTGCCGAAGTTTTCCTCCGATTCCAATGGTGAGGACAAACACGGCAGTTTACGACTCCGTGGTGCTCGCGAACCTACTGTAACCAGTGAGGGCACACATCCGTAAATTTGGGCGTGCGATGCCTCGTATACCTGGAAGACTTGCTGATTCTTTACGAATCCAGGCTACGTTTGCAGACAAATTTGTCGTTCACTTTCGGGACTCCATGGGTTTTTTTTGTTGTACACAGACGAAGATCGCTTCTCCATCTGAATCGGGCCAGTTCCTCGGTTTCGACATCGGCTTGGAGAACTACGTTCCGCGTCCGTCTACGGCAAAGAGCGCCTCTATAAGGATAGCTGTCGGATTGTGGGATTCCTCTCCTCCTCTCCTCCTCCATACAAGCGTTATTCCCTGGCCCACTACGACTGATGGTGAGATACGTACGCACCGGTCACTCATACGACCACTGGATCCCACTGTCAGCGGAAGTGAGGATGGAATTTCGATGGTGATTACTTCACATACAAACTTGGATTGGCAAAACGATCTTTGACTCTTCCTTCGGATACGGGGCGATGGATGAACCCCTGCAAACGCGACCCAGCCGTTCTCCACAATAGCAAGGGTGCTTCGATACACACACACACCCACAAGATATCGCTCCTGCTCATGACACCCCTCGGGCAGGGCCAACCGTGATTTCCCGGATCGCCTGGAGATGTCTCGCGAAGACCCTCTACTACTCCCTACCTTCCCTCTACTTCTGACGGGACCTCGAGGGGAAGCCCACTCCCTTGTCATGGAAGGACAACTGGCACTAGTTGCCTGGACGGTTTCAGGGGCTCCTGGTCAGTTCACGACCTATTGCATCAACTAAGACCTCCTATGGGACTCATAGGCTCCCAGCACCAGGAAAGGCTATATTTCTGCCTGGCCGGCCTGGAGTGATTGGTGTGTGGAAAGGGATTCCGATCCCTTTACCGCACCTGTCCCACTGATCCTCAACTATCTGTCACACCTGGTCTCGTTGGGTCGGTCATATCGATCCCTCAACGTGATCAGATCCGCCATATCGGCGGCGCACGTTCTGGTACAGGGCAGACCAGTAGGTCAAGATACACTGGTTTGTCGACTACTGCGGGGTGCCGAATTGTCGAGATCCCTGCACCCAAATATTCACGCCTCTGGCAAGTGGATGTGGTGCTGAGATTCCTTAGGGAATGGCCGGACAATCCTTGTTTGTCACTGAAGCAACTTTCAGCCAAACTAGCCCTCTTATTATGCCTCGCCTCATTTAGACGGTGGCGGACGTTAGGGCTTGTGGTATGGATGGTTTCTCTCTCACACCAGACGGGGTTACCTTTACCATGTCAAGACGAACTAAGTCTGATTCGTCTTCGGTGTCATACCCATGCTTTGTGTCAGACGCCACACTATGCGTGGTCAGAACGCTAATGGGGTACACCAATATCTCTACCCCCTTCGAACTCATTCGACGGATCACCTTCTGACTTCTTACGTGAACCCTCATCGACCGGTGTCTACCACAACACTGGCCACATGGGTCCGCTGGTTTTTTGTCTTTAGCGTCGAACCTTGTTTCGGAGTCCACTCGGTCAGCCGACATTATACGCTGCGCGGACTGAGCGCAAGAGAGTACGTTTAGAACGTTCTATTTTTGGCAAACATCTCATGCTTCCTTCACATTGGTCAATTCAAAGCTTTAAAAATGCAAATATGAAGCCTCCTGTCATGTGGTAAAATTGAAGATTATATTAGCTTTAGTGTACTAATAATCTTAATTTTAGTAATGACAGGAGGCGAATATTTCCCACCCTATAGGATCCCTCCCATGTTTCTCGTGTTGAACAGAATATGTCCTTTATGTTCAGGAAGGTAAGTACGTATGGTTTGTATGTTTGCTACTTAGACCTGTATCTTGTGGGTCTTGTATTGGCTGAATATTAGACATGAACCTTGCATTATGTTGTGTTTATAGATTCTTAAATATCATTGCGTTAGAATAAATATATATTGATATGTTTCACATTCTAATGTTCGTTGGTATATCAGATGCTTAATGCTTATTGTATGCGGACAAGTTATCACGCCAGATACCTTTCACCTTTTTCTTTTTCTTGCAGCGTGAACGTCTTCTCATCGAGACAAAGATTCACCTTCCATACCTCTGCATCGCGGAACTAATGGAGTTGGATATTCTAATATGTTGTTGAACTGTTGATGTAATATGATTATGTCTCTTGTTGTTATTTATTGTTTCGCTTCAAAGAAAGAGGAAGTGATGTCATAGACAGGGCCTTTTTTCTGATTGGTTGTTATGTTTCTATGCTGCTGGAGTTTTCAGTAAAGAAAGATATGCAAATATTCGCCTCCTGTCATTACTAAAATTAAGATTATTAGTACACTAAAGCTAATATAATCTTCAATTGTATCACAGGCAGAGGGGAGGGTTTGTGTACATTATCTAGGAGTGCCTAACTGTACAAGAGTGTTTTGATTGGCTTTGTAACTTTGTGTCCTGTGTTCCACAAGGTCCACATGGGTGGTAACCTTGTGGGAAAATGTGTATAAAAGAGACAATAAACCCTCAGTTCATTCTGTTCCTGCTTAACCCTGATTACGTAGCCTTGTCTCGTTATTGTAGGGAACTGCTCTAATCACACTGGGGATTCCTATACTTTGTATACTCCCCTGAGCTCTAATCACTTAGCTCTTTTAAGAGCTGTTCCTGATATGCTCTCCTGGAGGAGAGGTCTTTCCCACATGGTCCTGGAGGACAAAGGCTGATCCAGGGTGGAAGGAAGATGGCAAGACTCTGTGGGAGGTGCAGGCGGACAGGAAGATGAGCCTCACCGCCGCATTCATTACGGATTGTTACGGTGCAAATTGGGAGCACGTAAGACCACTGAGAAGTGGATTACAGTAGTCAAGGTGAGAAAGGAGAGTGGATGGACCAGCACCTTAGTTGCATCTGGCATTAAGTAGGGTCTGATTCACGCAATGTTTTTGAGATGGAAGCATCTTTGGTGATAGACTGAACATGAGGTGTAAAGGAGAGGTTGGAGTCAAAGAAAACACCTAGGCAGTGAGCCTGCGTGGTGGAGCTGATGGTAGCACTGTTGACTTGGAGGGAGACAGACACAGGAGTAGCAACACTTGAGGGACCAAAGACCAGAATTTCAGTTTTGGTCAAGTTGAGTTTAAGGAAGAGGGCAGCCATCCAGTTAGAAATACCAGAGAGGCTGTCAGAGACACTAGTCAAGAGGGACGGAGAGAGATCAGGAGAGGACAGATTTGCGTGTCATCCTCATAGAAATTATATTGGAAGCTAAAGGAGCTAATGAATTTACGAAGGGAGGCAGTATAGATAGAGAACAGTATGGGAGCAAGGATTGAACCTTGGGGGACACCAACAGAGAGGAGTTGGGGAGAAGAAGCAGAGCCAGAGAAAGACAACACTGAAAGAGCACTGGAAGAGGTAAGAGGAGGAGCACGAGGAGAGAGCAATATCTTGTAGAAAAATATTGCGGAGGACGAGAAGAAGCTGTTGATGATCAACAGTGTCAAAAGCCGCAGAAAGGTCAAGGAGAATTAGGATAGAGTAGTGACCACAAGATTTTGCAGCGAGTAGACTGAGACAGATGCAGACATACAAATACAGACACAGTTTGTGTGTCAGGGTATGTATCCATGTGTCAGTGTCTGTATCTGCATATGTGTCAGTTGTCAGAGTATTTATATCAGCAGACATTTTTGTGCTATGATAGAAACTAAAAGTGTATATTCTGAGTCACTCTGAACAGACCAGACTCCATTTTGTTATTTCAAGTTAACAAAAAGACACTAGATTTCTATCTGTAAGCTAACCACTTTCCCAGAGCTGAGGAATGCATAGTATATACAAGCCAAGTGATAAGGAAGGGGGTTGGACAGACTGTCTAATGCTAATGGAATATAATCAAATCTAAACCCAGACAATTGTGACAGAGAAGATTAAATAATAATATTTAACTGTCTATATATATAAGGTACCATTGTATGGAAAAGGGTAAACTTAGTTCATGATCTGCCATATCAGAAATTATGGCAGGAATTGCAGACGCTAAGTCTGGACAAAATTTAAGAAACCCTTTGAAATTTTAAATTATGGCACTATAAAGATAACGCAAAATGACGTCAAAATAGCCACCAGGAAAAGTTAACTCTTTCCTGGATAGGTATGTTTAGTGGGACAAGACTGCCCTCTATAGACCAAATAACGAATTTGCGATCTGGAAGATAACCACACCTCTAGTACTTCTATTGGGTTATCAACTGATGACGTACAGAGAGTCTGGCCCTTTAAAAGTTAAGACAAAGGGAAGATAGAAAAAAAGGAGAGGCAGATGCAAGAGATATGCAAAGAAAAAGAGGAGAGAGGAATTGGAATTTGGGGACTCCAACCTCCATGCAGAGAGACATCCAAATAAGTTCCTGAGACTACCAATCGGATGAAATATCTACTCAACTGGTAATTATACTGGTTTCATTTAATTAATTAAATTAATTAAAATGTATTAATAGCATTATATATGACTGGATAAAGCACGGTCAGATTTCCATATTAAGAAATCTTAGTTAACTAAAGAATATATAGTTATAAACATTCCATTCTGCAGGTGGAATTAAGAATAATTATATATTAAGGTGATATTATCACGTGTTAGCATACCGCTGTTTTTATCCAGGTGTATTGATTTGCTCTAAATTAAGATAAGATATCTTTTAGACAAATTAAATTCTGCTTATATAATATGGTAGATTCTCTTATTGGATGGTTACAGGAAATGACTAATGAACTGGTTTAAATGTTATTTTATTTAAAAATTACATAAGAATAGATCTTAACTACCTAGGAGATCTAGCCAGCATTGAAAGGGTTATTCTAACTGTCTGCTAAACTTTACGACCTTACGCTGCACTCTGAGGAATTCTGTTCTTCGCTGTGAAAAGTTTCACTTTAAGTCTGTGAAAGATAGTCATAAATAAAGTCTTGACAGGAAATGCTATTTAGCCATTGAAACGTAATACCCATTCCTTTGTATTGCATACCATTTTATACTGAACATTCATTGATTATTGTCATGCATGTTGCATAATATTATTATTGATTAATTTGTCATATAAATAAAAATCTATTTTTATACATTGTGATTTTAATTATATGAAATACTTTCACTTACGATAAACGTTATTTGGGATCTGAGAATTGAATTAGTGGGCAATTCTCAACTGTTTACTATTATTATCCCATAAATATCCCCACACAGTGTATATGTGTGTCAGTGTATGTCTGTGTGTCAGTGTGGATATCTGTGTCTGTATGTGTGTCAGAGTATGTATATGTGTGACATTGTGTGTATCTATATGTTTCAGTGTATGTATCTATGTGTATGTGTGTCTTTATGTGTGTCAGTGTATGTATCTGTGTGTTAGACACAAAGATACATACCCAGACACATAGATACATACCCTGACACACATATACACACCCTGACACACATATAGATATACACCCTGACACACAGATACACACCTTGATTCACATGCAGATACACAGACACATAGAAACATACACTGACACACTTACAGAGACATACCCTGACACACAGACACACTGACAAACAGATACACACTCTGACACCTGTGCAGATACGCAGACAAACATGCTGATGCATACAGATACATACCCTGACACACATACAGATACACACCCTGACACACTGACAAACAGATACACACTCTGACACACATGCAGATAAACAGACACATATATACATACCCTGACATACTTAAGGATATATACCCTGACACACATACAGATACACACCCAGATACACACCCTGACACACAGATACACAACCTGACACACATGCAGATACAAAGACATAAATTACATATCCTTAAGTGTGTCAGTGTATGTATCTATGTGTCTTTGTATCTGGATGTGTGTCAGGGTATGTGTATATCTGTCTGTATATCTGCATGTTTGTCAGTATACGTATATGTGTGTAAATGTGTTTGTCTCTGTGTATATGCATGTGTGTTGGTGTATCTGCATTTGTGTGTGTGTGTGTGTGTATATGTATGTCAGGGTATGTATCTGACACACAGATGCACACCCTGACACACATACCCTGACACACAGATTCACACCTGTGTACACATGTAGGTACACAGACACACATGCATATACACAGATACACACACATTGACACACAGATACCTATACTGACAAACATGGCGATACACCAACACATATATACATACACTAACACACTTAAGGATACATACCCTGACACACATACAGGTACACAGATACAGACACTGGAACACATTCTCGTGCACAGATACTTATGCTGACACACAGATACATACCCTGAGACACACTGTCTGTGTGTTACATAGTTACATAGTTACATAGCTGAAAAGAGACTTGCGTCCATCAAGGTCAGCCTTCCTCACATTTGTTTTTTGCTGTTGATCCAAAGGAAGGCAAAAAACCCAGTTTGAAACACAATTTTGCAACAAGCTAGGAAAAAAATTTCTTCTTGACCCCAGAATGGCAGTCAGATTTATCCTTGGATCAAGCAGTTGTAATGGCACCCCCAGGCATAAAGGGGTTAAACCGCCGTTTAGGAGATCTTCCCCTTCCAGAGATACAGGCACAGCTACTGCAGAACGCCAAACTCCCGAACTGCATACAAGGGAATGCTTCAAACTCCCGAACTGCATACAAGGGAATGCTCCAAACTCCCGAACTGCATACAAGGGAATGCTCCAAACTCCCGAACTGCATATAAGGGAATGCTCCAAACTCCCGAACTGCATACAAAGTAGCACTCCAAACTCCCGAACTGGAACCTCACAAATAGCTGCTAGCAGACGAACAGGAAAAGCACCCAAGTGGCTTACACTCCTGGCAATCAGTCTCTAACAGCATACAGTAAATCCCCCCAAAGACGAGACAGAGCTCCGTGTTGAGGGTCAAGCAGTGGTCTGTTTAATGAGGGCTACCTGCCCAGTATTTATGCAGGTCTCCCACCTGGTGGACACGCCCCTAGGGGACCAAATGGGAGACTGTGACAAAGGACAGACATGAACCAATGACAGACACACAGAGGTAAAACCTCCCCACAATGCATCCTAACTTCCCTCCCTCTGTCCTGGAGATAATTGGGAAGTAATCCAATTATCTCCTAGGACAGAGGCAAAACTCCATCAACCACATGGCAGTAAAAGACATAAAAATGTATAAAGTTACAACTGTTGCACAAAACATATACATTCTACCTATCCCCAGATGGCTTAGATCTGAGCGCACAAAAGTACCGAATAGCGCTCAGATCCTATGCACACAGTCCAATCGCCGTGGAGTTAAAGTGTTCACAAAGTCTGTTCTCCATACGAATAGACTCCACGGGATGGCTATCTGGGGTAATGCTGTTCATACGGTTTAAACTACCGAATGAACAGGCATCCGGTTAAATAAGCCTTTTCTGCAGGGGAAAAGAAGGCTTTTAACATGGGGCCATAGTCCAAAGGCAACAGGCGAGCAACCAGGCTTCTCCAATGCAATGTGGCGAGATTGCTCTCGTCACAGCAGTTATTACCCTACATTGAAAGATTATATTCTTGAATATTCTGTTTTTGCAAGTATGCATCTAGTAGCTGTTTGTGTGTTGGAGTATGTATATGTGTGACATTGTGTGCATCTATCTCTGTCAGTCTATGTATCTATGTGCCTGTGCATCTGCATGTGTGTCAGGATATGTATCTGTCTGTCTGTATGTGTGTCAGACACACAGATACATACCCATACACACACATACCCTGACACACATATAGATACATACCCTGACACATATATAGATGCACACCCTGACACACAGATACACACAGTGACACACATACAGATACACAGACACATAGATACATACAAAGGGGTGCCCTGTGTGTGTGAGGGATGCTGTGTGTGAGGGGTGCTCTGTGTGTGTGAGGGGTGCTGTGTGATGGGTGCTCTGAGTTTGTGTGTGTGTGTGTGTGAGAGGGGTCCTGTGAGGGGTGCTGTGTGTAAGGGCATGGGAACCCCTGTTTTAGATCCTTGAGCCTTATTATTATCAAAGTCTCTCAACTCATGAGAGCAGTGAATAAACTGGCAGTGAGAGTAGACTTGGCTACACAAATTGCTTAGGTTGAGCTTTGGGCAGATGAAACCTTTCTTTATCTTTCTTTTTATTAATCTCCCTGTGACGAGACCAATCTCCATTACTCTGTCAATAGAGTTTTGCCTCTGTCCTTGGATATAATTGGATTACTTCCCAATTATCTCCAGGATAAAAGACTCTGTGGAACTGGTTTTGGGCAGAAAAGCCATGCTTCATTTGGTCACAAAGGACTACGATCTATCTTTTGAACCACTGGACCAATTTGTATGATTTTGACGTATGTTTGTATTTGGAGTATTTTCTGATTCTGAAAATGTAAGTTCCTGCTTGACCCTCAAAACAGAGCCTTGTCTCGTTCTTGGGAGGATTTATTGTATGCTGTTTCAGTTCGACTGCTAGGAGTGTAAACCTATTCGTATGTTTTTTTTCTATTCGGCTGTTTACGGCATTCATATGGTTTCCTGTTCGGCGGATTGGTGTTTTTGGTAGCTGCCTGTATATCTGGAAGGGCAATATCTCCTAAACGGCTTTTAACCCCTTTTATGCCTGGGGGTGCCGTTACACTCCCCCTTGTACAAAGTTATTTCTCCTATTTTTTTCCCATCCACTAAGCAGCTTTAGTTTATTGTGTAAAAGAAGGTTAAATTCCAGTCTTTCTACTAGCTGTCAAATAATGACTGTTTACTCACCTTCCTCCTCTATTTTCCTCACTATATAAGGTCTGCACACCCCTTCTGCCCTCTGTGTCCCTCCCCCAATTTATTTTATTGACGTTGTTATTTGCTTGTACCTTTTATGCACTATTGGTTGTTTGTTTATTGAGGTACTGCCCATTATTTTCCTGTACTCACATGTTCTTGTGACCCTAGACATATAGTTTTCCTTTCCTAATTTTGACTTTGTATGCAAAATATACTAAATACAGAATGAAAAAAAAAAATGCCACACACAATGACAACCTATCCTGTATTACTGAATTTCCTCTAACCACTGATCAATTGATCATTTTATTTTTTCTATGTCATGATTGGAAAGGAGATCTAGCCCACATGATTGGGCAGACCTCTTGTCTATCATGGCAAACTAAGTTATTTATTTGTTCCTAACCAAAAAAAAAAAAAAAACAGCAACAAGGAAACAGACTGTTTTCTATTCTAGTATTTTAAGCATAGAGCGTGTGTATCCACAGATCACAAAACTGTGAGAGTGGAACTCACATAGGTCAGGATGGTGGTTCCAGATCCACCAAATAAAGGGCCTGTACCCGAAATAGAATATATAGATAAAAAATGACAAAGTCTCAATAAAAATGAGACTGAAAACTGTTTTTTTTTACACAATATAAGGAATACTTAATACATATTGTAACTTTAAGAAACCAGCACTGAGCGTTGGTAAAAAAGATTGTCCATTAATCTATAATAAGATATATTGTATATGGTATATTGTATATATAGATACCAAACAAGTACCACAAAAATTGAATAAAATTAAAATACTTTATTGAGATTCTATAAAAAGACAAAATGGCACTATAGATGGACTATCAAAATCAAATTGAATGAGAATAGAAAAAAAATGGATCGAATATCTATGGAGGGGAGAATATAGGTATCAAATAGATCTGCCCTGTCGTTCCTATATTAGAGTATTCTATACTGAGCAATCAATATTCTGTGCTGTCCCTAATAATATATGAAAAGGCAGAAAGCCCCCCAATCAGGAAAAATTGGACAGAACAACATATACAAAGTGAGGAAATATAGAGCAGAAAATATAAAGTCCCTGCAACTCCTAAAGCAAACACCTTCAAGGGTGTTCTACACTGTCCCTAAAAGAGGAGAGCGAAAGAGAGGAAATGGAACGGATATTACTGCCTGTCCCCCTCCAATTCGATAGCTCAGTGCTGAAAACGGAATATAACTAAAGTGCTTAACAAGCTAGTGCCACCATTAGTGAAGAGAGTGTGAGTTAGATGAGAACCCGACGCGCGTTTCGGTGCTTCTGATGCACCTTCGTCAGGGGATAAGAAATACCTCGTGGGGAAGATTAACTTTTAAATCCTTGATAGCCAATCCTGTACGTCTTGAAATTATAAGTAAACCTCCACCGGTGTGTAGGGAGGCGTAATGTAGGTGGAGAAATTGTATGCGTGTCCACACCTACATGGGAATAGAAACGCCCATCTATGAGTCCGATTCCACGTAGGTCAATGGCGGGGGGCGGAATCAAAGGTGCTCCCACGTGGCTACGTACGTCACACAGGGAGGGGAAAGCTCCTCCTTTACTCACTCCCGCATGTTAATAGTGGGCGGAGTACAGATGGGGAAAGAAAAAAAAAATACCATGGCGATTTGCAGCTAAATAACTCATTGCCGGCAAATATAAATGTAACGGATACAATGTGAATACTGTAGGGACTTAGTCAATTTTAGTGTAACCATGTAAGTGTATCAGATACATTATAATACAATGGAAACTCAGTCAATTTTAGTGTAAAAATATCAAATCTACTGCAGCAAAGTATGGGACTAAATAAATGTATACAAAACATATGTGTATGTCGATATTTATGTACATATGGATTACCAATATAGACATATCTCAAAAGATATAGAATAAAAGTGGAAGTCAGAGTGCTATATATAGAATATCTGTCTATCTGTCCATTAAGGACCGGATATAGACTATACACACAGTGAGACAGTGTCCCAACAATGCTATAAATGACAGACTGAGAATACTGCAAACCATCACATGATGGAAGATGCCTAGAACAAAAGACGAAAAATAATAATAAGGCTAAAGGAAAGGAAAGATCTATCGCTTAAAAGTCACAAATAACATTAAATATTGGAGGTATTAAAAATAAAAAGAAATTGTAACTTAAGTGAGACTAAATAAATTAATTTCAAAGTCATAAAATATTGTAAAGTTCCTATCAAAGATAGTGTTTTTTTTTATCAGAGATCACTAATAAAGGGGGAGTAGGAAAAACCTTCATTCAACCCCATAGGGGACAGGGTGTTCAGACGGTAAATCCAAAAACACTCTCTCCTCCTAAGGAGTTTATCCAGGTTCCCTTTCCTTTGGTCAAGTTTGACTAGTTCTATACCTAAAAATTGCAGAACTGTGTGGTCACCTTGATGAAAATTCTTAGAATCTCATTAAAGTATTTTAATTTTATTCAATTTTTGTGGCACTTGTTTGGTATCTATATATACAATATACCATACACAATATATCTTATTATAGATTAATGGACAATCTTTTTTACCAATGCTCAGTGCTGGTTTCTTAAAGTTATAATATGTATTAAGTATTCCTTATATTGCTTAAAAAAAAAAAAAAAACAGTTTTCAGTCTCATTTTTATTGAGACTTTGTCATTTTTTATCTATATGTTTTCTATTCTATCACTCTTTTTTAATGTTTTCCAAGTGGTGGTTCAAAATTGCCCAGATGTCAGCTAAACTGCAGTTCAAATCTTCAAGCTTGCTACTTAATAGTGCAGAATGTAAGGACATTTTAAGGGTCTTTACTATTGTACATCAATTGGGGATCTATTTCTATTTTGAATCTCATTGCTATGTTTTTCTTCACTGAGAAAAATTAACATGAAATGTCAGGAATTAGGTTTCTCAAGCTGTAGAAAGCTTTGAATTTTCATGTTCTGATGTATTTCATAGACTAAGCACTTGAAATGCAAATTATCGTCTATAAGTTTTAAGCACTTCATTATCTACCTATCATCTAATCAAGAAAATCATTAAGGGATCATTTTAACACTTCAAAACTCTGTGGCAGAAAAATTAAAGAAAATCACAATGTTTGCCAACTGTAATATTTGCTACAATGGTCTTGCCGTATAAGGAACAAGAATATGTTTTTGAAAGGTATGCCTGGTGCATACATTTTTCTTCAATCCAATATAAATGATTATCAATATCCCTCCTTTCTCATGTCATTATTACCTTAAAGGAACACACACCAATTTAATGAGTTAAGAATTCTGGATTTCTATTGTTTTTTGTTTTGTTGTTTGTTATTAAAATTGGTTAATATTTCCACTGAACTTGAACTAATCCTTCTCCATAATTAGTCATAGAGTGTAGGGAAGCACTGGAAGCACACAGTGTCCATCATCAGCATTATGGATGTGCATGGGCAAAAAATTAGTTTGGTTCGGTTCGGAAATTTGGGTAAGTAAAAAAAATTTGTCTACTTCAGCAATTTGGACCAATGGCATTTGGTTCAGTTCGGCATTCGGAAATTCGGAACTTCAGAACTTCCGCAATTCTGAATGTCAGCAATTCGGAACTGGATTAAGAAATCCAAAGCACTTTGCCACCACAACCACTTGCACATCTCTAGGGCTCCCTAACCCTAACCCCTACCCTCTAACCCTAACCCTAACCACCACAGCTTCCAGTGCCAAGTATTAGCTTATTGGTGGAGATTCCTGTCATCATTCACGTAAATTTCCCTCCCTCTCTTGTTTTGCCACTGGAATACACAGAAGCCCACAGAGCAGTGAAGAAGAACATTAGGAAGGACAAGAAAGACTACATAGATGGACTGGCAGCTGAAGCAGAACAGGCAACATACAATGGCAACATAAAAACAGTTGTACAACACAACAAAGAAACTGTCTGGGAAGTACAGCAAGCCAGAACAACCAATCAAGGAAAAGGAGAGAAAGGTCATCACAGGACTAGCGCATATGAATAGATGGCCTGAACACTTTGAGGAGCTCCTGAACAGACCAGCACCACCAAATCCTCCAGATTTCAAGCCAGCCAATGAAGATCTCCCCATCAACTGCAGCAAGCTGACAATAGAAGAGATCGGGAAGGCCATCACCCTGATGAAGAGGTGAAGGCAGCTGATGACATACCAGCAGAGGCCCTGAAAGCAGACCTCAAATCATCAGTGGAGATGCTGTACCCACTCTTTAAGATGATCTGGGAGGAAAAAGAAATACCGACTGACTGGAAGGAGGGCTATCTAATCAATCTTCCAAAAAAAAGGTGACCTCAGCAACTGTAACAACTACAGAGGTATCACACTCCTGTCAGTGCCACGCAAGGTCTTCAATCGGATCCTCCTAAAGCGGATGAAGAGCGTCGTTGATCCACAACTATGAGATGAACAAGCAGGTTTCCGGCAGAATCGATCACGCATGGACCAGATTGCAACACTGCCCATCTGTCAGGATTACTGTTTGATC
>OW240913.1:179087277-179170238 GCA_933207985.1 Pelobates cultripes | reverse complement strand
AGGCAGGCACAAAGGGTTTGCACCAGGTCTGGGGACACAGGGGACACCGTCTTAAAAGGGGCCGTGTCCCCAACAAGTCTGGGGACACGGCCTTAAAGGGGCGGTGTCCCAATCTTCCTGATGTCCCAAAAAAGGTGTTTAAAGGGCCAGCACCAGTCACATAAAGAGTCCATAAGCCCCAATATGCCCACCGACAGTCTTAAAGGGCCATACACACCAAATAAAAGTGCATACATTTCACAATCTCCCAGGGGCCATAGTCATGCGGGAGGAGGCTGGCAAGTAGGCTTCTCCACAACCCAGGGAAGCAGGGCAATTTGCCATTTAAAGGGCCCGTTACAAATAGCAGTTTGTAACAAGGTGTCAATCCATATATGCCAAGTGACCCGATGTAGGGGGACCAGTCCCTATTCTGCTCTGTGTCAGTGTGTACCAGGGAACCTTAGGACAGGTGTCAATCTGCCAAGTGACCCTATGCAGGGGGAACAGTCCCTATTCTGCTCTGTGTCAGTGTGTATCAGGGATCCTTAGGACAGGTGTCAATCCATATCTGCCAAGTGACCCTATGTAGGGGGACCAGTCTCTATTCTGCTCTGTGTCCGTGTGCATCAGTGGCTCTGAGGACAGGTGTCAATCCATATGTCAAGGTGTCAATATGTCATGTGTCAATCCATATTGATTGTGATTTAGGAATGTTAGGTGATTTCTGCCCTTTATGGATTAAAACCAGACTCTGTATCAACTGTGTAATTTTCCATGGGAGTTTTGCCATGGATTCCCCTCCGGCATGCCACAGTCCAGGTGTTAGTCCCCTTGAAACAACTTTTCCATCCCTATTGTGGCCAGAAAGAGTCCCTGTGTGTTTTAAAATTCGCCTCCCCATTGAAGTCAATGGCGTTTCGGGCGGTTCGCCGGTTCGCGAACATTTGCGTAAGTTCACGTTCGCCGTTCGCGAACCGAAAATTTCGGGTTCGCGACATCACTAGCAGACACTGTTGGCAGGCACTGTGGCAAAATACATCGAAAGAATACATGGAGAAAAAACTGAAATCCAGCTTGCACTCTCCCATTGTTCACTTGGGAGAGCATACACTTGTGGAGCCCGGCGGTCGGGTGAGTTCCCGATCCGCCGAGCGAGCAGGGAATGCAGCCGTCGGGTATCTCGCGAGCCGCGAGATCCAAGATGGCCGCCGCTCACATGTGAAGGTGCGCTGCGGATCGCGGTCGCGCGGTGCAAAACAAAGGGGATAAATGCAACACAAATGCTGACCCCAGCCTCCCTCCACCCGTCCCCATACAGTCCCCTGTGTAAGTGAAAGGGGCCGGTCTGCGAGGCGAGCACAACACGGGTAGTCATTGCGCCCGCGGATACCAGGCAGTAAGGTGAAAATAAAAAGGGGGGAAAAAAAAAGGGATACAGTGAAGGGACAGGAATAAGGGGGGCCAAGGTAGCAGATGTTAGCAATAAATAGAGTAATATATAGTGGTATGACAATCAAAAAAACTGTAAATTAAGAATCTACCAGAGAGGTAAAATACTCTGACCTGATGTATGGCTGGAGCAGCAAAGAAAGAGGAAGTGATGTCATAGACAGTGCCTTTTATGGGCATCATAACTTTTTTCTGATTGATTGGTTGTTATGTTTCTATGCTGCTGGAGTTTTCAGTAAAGAAAGATATGCAAATATGAAGCCTCCTGTCATGTGGTAAAATTACCAAACACAATGGACTAACTCAATTACCCACAGGCAGAAAACACGCATTTTTTACCAAACACAGAAAACACCCCAAACACCCTTGGATAGCCCTGATCTGGGTGAACAACATATCCAAAAATCACCCAGATCAGAGCAAGGCTTCAAAAGTTTTGTGGAAGTCACATTTGACTGACCGCAAGCATGGTTTTCATGCCCAAAAGAGTTCCACAGATTTAGGATGTGCGACCGGTCTATCTTCTCCTCTATCCTGGAGATAATTGGCTTAAGTGGCTGTGGTAACTTAATTATCTCCAGGTACAGGAAATATCTCTAAGTCAAAAACTGTTACAAAAATCACATAAAAATACATAACTCTTATAATACAATGTTTAACCTATATGTCCAACATATCCCCAGATAGCTTGGATCTGAGCGCTCAATATGTCCAAAAAAAGCACTCAGATCTCACGAATACAGTTGGATCGCCATGGGGTTAAACAATCATAAGGGCTGATGAGAGATTGAGGAGGGACAAAGACGCCAGCTTCAACTGGTCTGGCAGTGTCCATGGGACAACGCCCTGCTGGAGAACAATAGGACAGGGAAAAGGGGGAGGGGAAGAGGCACATTTTCCCATGGAAGTCCCTTTTTAGCATAGTCTTGGGGCAGGAGGCTGGCAATCAGGACCCTCCAGTAGCCAGTGGCAAAAGGTAGGTCGTCACAATAGGGCTCAATTTAGAATTTTGGTTCTTGCTTTCAAATCTCTACATAATGCTGCTCCCATCTAGCTGTCCCTCTGCTGAAGACTTCTGTCCGTACTCCCACCTCTGATGCTCGCCTTCAAAACTTCTCGAGGGCTGCACCGTTCCTGTGGAACTTACTTCCCTCCTCCGTTGCTTACCCAGTCTCCATTCCTTCAAAAAATCATTAAAAACTGACTTCTTCTAAAAGTGTATCAATTAAACTTGTAATAGTTCCTGACTGATTCCTCTCTTGCAACTGTCATTATTCTAATACTACCCTTACCTTTTGTGTCACTTTGTCCCACTCCCTCTAGCATGTAAGCTCATTGAACAGGGCCCTCAAACCCTCTGTTCCTGTGTGTCCAGCTTGTCTGGTTACAACTACATGTTTGTTCGTCCACCCACTGTAAAGCGCTGTGGAATTTGTTGGCGCTATATAAATAATAACATAATAATAATAATATGTGTGTCAGTGTCTGTATCTGTATGTCAGTGTGCATATCTGTGTCTGTATGTGTGTCAAAGTATGTATCTGTATGTCATTGTGCGTATCTGTGTGTGTCAGTGTCTGTATCTGTGTGTCTGTGTATTTGCATTTGTGTCAGGATATGTATCTTTTATGTCATTGTGTGTATCTGTGTATGTGTGTCAGTGTTTTAATATGTCCGTATCTGTATGTGTGTCCGTGTTTGTATCTGTATGTATGTTTTTGTGTGTCTGTGTATGTATGTCAGTGTTTTATATATATGTTTGTGTATCATTGTGTCTGTACATCTGTACCTGTATGTATGTCAGTGTATATATCTGCATGTGTGTCAGTGTTTGCATCTGTGTATCTGCATGGGTGTGTGTGTTTGTCTGTATCTATATGCGTGTCAGTGTTTGTTTATGTGTGTCTGCATGTGTGACAGTTTGTGTGTCTGGGGCAGAGAAGTAGGAAGGGTAGCCTAGGGCAGAGGAGAAACAGGGAGAGCCTGCATCAGAGGATAAGCAGGGAGAGCCTGGGGTAGAGGAGAGCTATGGCAGAGAAAAAGGGGTTATGGGACAGAGAAAAACATATACATTTGAAATAAATACAACTATATTAATTACAAACATTTTGTTAATGGGAGGTGTTCAATTTATGGAAATGAGCTGTCAAGTAAAAAAAGTTGGGAAACAGTGATCTAAAGGGAACAATTTATTTAAATGCAGGTCTTTTTTAACTTCCTGTAGGAAAAAAAAACATAATTAATCATAAAGTGCTAGTAGAGAATGTCACTCACAAAAGTAAAGCGTATCAGTCTCTGTGTAGTTAGCTTCAAAGGCTTGGATATACACCCAGGTCAGGAACACAGGATTCTAGGATACAGAGCACACCACACGCTTTATTATGTAACATATAAGCAATATAAAACATGCAGGAACTAAAGGACTATCAAATAAAATAAATAATAAGCAGTGTAAAACAAATACCAATAGGCCATAAAAGTCACTGCCAAAATTAACCCTCATTGTACAGTCCCAAGGTGCAGACACGTCCCAAACTTTAACCCCTTAACGATCGAGGACGGTTAAGGACCGTCATCTGCATTTTAGCGTTGCCGACCGCTGACAGTTCTGAACCATCACAACGGTAATATGTACTTACCCGATCACCGTCGTTCCCCCGGTGGCGATCGGCAGTGCATCCAGTGTGGGGAGATTGCCTGCAGCCCAGACAGTCTCCCCATGTCAAATTAGGACCCCTGGGGCCATGTGATCGCTCAACAGAGCAATCACATGGTCACAATAAGTGACTTAGTGTCTCCCTGCTAGTGTAAAAAAAATAAAAAAATTAAGGTTAATGTTAATAAAAAAAATAGAATTATATATGTATATATATATATATATATATATATATATATATGATATATAGACATATATTATATCTATATAATATATGTCTTTATATCATATGTATAATGTCATACTAAGTGTATTTTTATATTAATATATACATATATTAATATAAAAATACACTTGTAATTAAATTACACACGTATATATATATATATATATATATATATATATATATATAATAACTATATTGTGTATATATATATATATATATATATATATATATATTATAAAATACAAATAATAAGTAAATTAAATTAAATTAAAAAATGTAAACATAATAATAAAAATTGAAAAAAATTATATATCTATATGAAATTTTATTCTAACTGTTTTTTGATATATATATTTTTATCAAAATACACTTAGTATCAAATTGTATATATATCTATGTATATATAAATATATAAAAATTGTACAAAATATACATTTGTTCATATACAAAATTACATAAATAATTATATAAATGTACACGTAGACTTCAAATATATAAATATGCATATATATTTAAATTCTACGTGCATATTTATGTAATATTTTTACATAATTAAGTAATTTTATTGATTGCAATTTGAGGGACCTGCCTGACAACCCAGGCTGAAAGTCCAGAGAAGTTAATTTGCTAGCACTGTATTTTACCCTGTAACTTTCTATGACACCCTAAAACCTGTACATGGCGGGTACTGTTTTACTCGGGAGACTTCGCTGAACACAACTATTAGTGATTCAAAACAGTAAAACATATCACAGCAATGATATTGTCAGTGAAAGTGACTTTTTTGCATTTTTCACACAAAAACAGCAATTTTACTGATGTAATTGTTGTAATATGTTTTCCTGTTTTGAAACACTAATATTTGTGTTCAGCAAAGCCTCCCAAGTATAACAGTTCCCCCCATGTACAGGTTTTATAGCGTTTTTGAAAGTTACAGGGTCAAATATAGGGGTCAAATATTTTTACATTGAAAATTGCCAGGTTGGTTACGTTGCCTTTGAGAGCGTATGGTAGCCCAGGAAAGAGAATTACCACCATGATGGCATACCATTTGCAAAAGAAGACAACCCAAGGTATTGCAAATGGGGTATATCCAGTCTTTTTTAGTAACCACTTAGTCACAAACACTGGCCAAAATTAGCGTTCAATTTAGTTTTTTACTTTTTTCACACACAAACAAATATGAATGCCAACTTTGGCCAGTGTTTATGACTAAGTGGCTACTGAAAAAGACTGGACGTACCCCATATTGAATACCTTGGGTTGTCTACTTTAAAAAAATATGTACATGTGGGGTGTGATTCAGAGATTTATGACAGATAATAGTGTTCCAATGTCACTATTGATACATTTTAAAATGTATGTTTTGAGACCGCAATATCGTACTTGTACTTATAGCCCTATAACTTCCACAAAAAAAAGCATGTAAACACTGGGTATTTTTAAACTCAGGACAACATTTTGAATCTATTTAGCAGTTTTTTTCATTAGCTTTTGTAGATGAGTAAAATATTTTTCAAGTAAAAGTAAAAATAAAATATTTTTTACATTTTTCATCATTTTCATAATTTTTATTAAATTACATGAGGTTATATAAATAATGGTATGTAAAGAAAGCCCCTTTTGTCCTGAAAAAAACAATATATAATGTGTATGAGAAAAGTAAATGAGAGAGCTGAAAATTACAGCTAAACACAAACACCACAAAAGTGTAAAAAGAGGCCTGGTCACAAATGTACAACATGCAAAAACAGTCCGGTCCTTAAGGGGTTAATAAGGTCTTCTCCAGTGCTGCATATTGTTCATCCAGTCTCCATTAAATTCCCCTCAACCTTAGGTTGATCCAATTCAGCTGGACCCGGCACATCGCAAAATTTCTGCTTAGGTGCGTTGTTCATTTTTGCTTCACTGGGTGCACTCATCTTATTCGCGTGACTGCCAGGTTCCAGTCCTCTCCTAGTCAGAATCATGTGTACCTTATGCAGTCTCCATCTTAGTTGTGGGCAATGCCCAAAGTCTATAACAGCTCAGAATAGAGTAAAAATTGAGCATACAAAGGCATATAAAATGGCACTCCTAAAATAATAAACAACCTGAACATAAAATGTATATATAAGTAGTATATTACAATAAAATGAAAAATGAACATTGAATACTAAAACAATATGTGGATACAAAAATGTATATAAAAGAATAAATATAGAAATATATAGAAAATATAAAAAAGGAATATAATAGATATACACAACAAAGGTGGAGGACAAAATCAAAGAGCCAAGAAAAAAAAAAAAAACTTTTTTTTTTTGTTATACCCTTTTTTCCTTTTTTGTCTTTGTTTCCCCTTTAACTCCTTAAGGACCAAACTTCTGGAAAAAAAGGGAATCATGACATGTCACACATGTCATGTGTCCTTAAGGGGTTAAAGAAAATGTACCAACTCAAATTCTAAATTTAATCATTCAGAGGATAGAGTATGTAAAGTCCACCTACCTTACAATTTGCATAGCTCTTTAAAATTATCCTTCTCTCTCCAGTTGATATTCTTCTAACTAATAGCATGAAACTCAGTAAAGAGGCATCCTTACTGGGATGTTCAAGGAAATGTGATGATACACTATGTTTAGCATACTTCCTCTGTATATCCCCTATGTGCTCCAGAATGTGGGTCTTAAGACTCCTAGCAGTCATACCCACATACAGTAGCCCACAGGGGTACCAGAGAAGGTGTGTCACATTTGTGGCATGACAGGTTAAAATATCACAAATCTTAAAATATTATATGTGTCATTATAATATTATAAAATATTATATGTGATTATTGCCTGATACATTAGACTTGAAACATGTAAATGTTTCTTTCTTAAAGAAACAGCATTTTGCAAGCAGAGCACATCTTACAAGGAAAAAACTGATTTCTGGTTAAAACAATTGTTGATGGCTTCCGGTTATGCCGCCATCTTAGCTGGCCACACTTGGGCTTGGCTCCATGATGGCAGACAATATGCTCAATGCTTTTTTTTTTCACATGCTTCTATGCTCAAGTTTCACTTTATCCTGAGTTGTTGTAGACTTTGGGCATTCTTGCCCACAACTAAGGTAAAGACTGTATGAGGAAAACATGATCCAGACTTCGAGAGGACTGTAACTTGGAAGTGATGTAATTGCGATTGCGCTACATAGGATGGACTTGAAATGATGTGCGGCACCTAGCCTGAAATTACAAATACACATGGTCCAGTTGAATTGGATCAATCTAAGAGTGAGGGAAATATAATGTAGGCTAAACAAACACTATGCAGCACTGAAGAAGACCTTATTAAAAGTCAAAACCTGTGTGCTGCACCTTGGAACTGTGCATTGAGGACTATTTTTGGCAGTGTCTTTTAGTCTCTCTTCCCACCATTACATTTATGTTCATCCCCCACCTGGGTGTGAGGACTGGACGATAATAATGCAGGTAAAGTCAGTTACTTTTCCATTAAGCAACGTGACAGAATCTTTGAGAAAAGATTACAATCCGTCATTATAAAATTATTACATTCTCTCACTTCATAATCCAGATATATAATAATTGTGGCGGAACCAACCTCGCCACTGTCCACTGGAGAGGCCTGGTTGCTCGCCTGCTCCCTTTAGACTATGGTCCTGCATTTTAAACTTTTATTTTACCGGCAGAAAGTCATGCCTTTCTGTGGACTGTTAAAGCCATGCTACCCCAGATAGCTATGCCATGGAGCCCAGCCATATACTGAAAGACTGTATGAAAGACTTTGGCTCCATGGCGATTGAACTGTATTTATGTGATCTGAGCGCCATTCGGTATCAATGTGCACTCAGATCTAAGCTATCTGGGGATATGTAGAATGTCTATGTTTTATGGAATAAATGTAACTGTATGTAATTTTATGTCTTTTATTGTATTGTTTCTGCAATGTGGTTAATGGAGTCTTACCTCTGTCCTGGGAGATAGTTGGATTACTTCACAATTATCTCCAGGACAGAGAAGAGGGATTGTGATGTAAATGTGGGTGTGTTTTATGGTTCTCCTGTAAACGATTGGTTGTACTGTGTCCCACCCTTTGGGATGTCCCCTTGCATGGGGACTTGCATAAAAGCCAGTGTGTGGCCATTACAAGTGAGTTCCTGCTTAACCCTCAAAGTGAAGTGTCGTCTCATTATTGGGGAGGATTTATTGTATGCTGTTCCAGTTTGACTGCTAGGAGTGTAAACCTATTTGCATGGTTTTTCCTATTCGGCTGTTTCCAGTATTCGTGTGTTTGCAGTTCGGGAGAGTGGTGACTGCAGTAGCTGTCTGTGCATCTGAAAGGGGAAGATCACCTCAACGGTTTTTCACCGCTTGTGGGCAAAACGGTCCGTTACAATAATATATCATAAAAATCAATTTTTAGCAACTTGTAATGCCTGGTATTGTGTAGACATTAGGCCAGGCAATATTGTAGACATTTTTGTATGTCTGCACAATCCAAAACACAATTTTTCCAGCTTTTTTGGCTGCGAGAATCTCCAAAAAACAAATACAAAAATATAAAAATGCTGTGCTCAAATTTCCACTACTATAGCTCTTGCTGCCACCGGAAATTTTGGGGCCCCTGACACAGCCCAAATTCTGGGCCCCTGGGGCCCACCCCCGAGATTGCTAAACGTGCCGCTGCCAAGTATGCCCTCTGAGACTGCCCTTGAGTCCACTTACAGGGCCCACCCATGATGATGAAGTGTGTGTGTACTGAATATTGTGTGTGCGTAAAGTGGATGCAGAATGTGTATGTCATAGATGCAGTGTGTATAGTGGATGCAGATTGTACATTTGTGTGGTGGATATAGAGTTTGTGTGTATTAAATGCAGTGTGCATAGTGACTGCAGAGTGTGAGTGTATGTTTGTGTAAGGATGTAGTATGTGTAGTGTGTGTTTGTGTTAAGATGCAGTGTGTGTATAGTGACTGCAGAGTGTGTGTTTGTGTAAGGATATAGTCTGTATAGTGACTGCAGAGGGTTTTGTTTGTGTAAGGATGTAATGTGTGTGTGTTAATAGTGACTGCAGTGTGTGTGTGTTTGTGTAGTGGATGTTGTGTGTGTGTGTAAATAGTAAGTGCAGTGTGTGTCTTAGGAGAGGTCACATTCCCTGGTGGTCCGGTAGCATGGTGCGGGCCCCCCCGGTTCTTATGTCTCTAAATCTCACGAGCCATGCGGAGATGTGGTAACCTGTAGCAACGCTCTGACAAGTGTGGCGCTTGCAAGATTTAGAAACAGAAGAGCAGAGCAGCTGGGAAGTGAATATGGAGTGTGCTAGGCCCCCTACAGTAACAGGTAGCTGGGGGCCCGCAGTACTCATATATATATATATATATATATATATATTTGTGGTCGGTTAATATCGTTAACGTGAAATACCTTGTGATTGGAATTAAGTCGGCGTGGTGTGCCGGAACCGACGTAGGGGGTAGGCCTGTAAAAGAGGCCCCCCGAATGGATTGTATAAGAGGGTGAGGTGGGTGGGGTGAACAGCGTGCGTCCGGCAAGTTAGGAAGGAAGGGGGGAGTAGCGTATATATAGGAACGCTAACTCCTCCCACAAATACAGGCCTTCGGCCTTAAATATTTATATAGTGATAATCTCTCTATATATGTGGAATTAGGTAATGTGGGGCCCAGGACTCCCAGGGCAGTTGTGGCCCCCCAGGATCATCGGGCCCATGACAACCATCATGGTTTTCATGACCTAATGGCAGCCCTGCCTGGAGCAGTGGGAGTTTAAGCACAGTGCTTAAATTTGTGTGTTTGTATTTGTTTTGTATGACACAACCATGCCCACCCCATGTAATGCAGCAAATCAAAGAACGTCCACCAGGGTTTAAAGACTTCCATTGGTTTCCCTTGGCAACTAATATGTTATTTTTTTCTGGTTTTATAACCAGCCCCCGGACACATGACTCACTTTTTACATGTACTGTACTGGCAGCCATGACAAGAATAGACATATGAGTCAGCTATGAAATATGTCACTTATATTGAAGATTTTAAACACCTGTGTTGTAATTATGTATTCACGCAACTTGTTTTTTATGCTATTTAAGCACTGTTAACTGCAAATGTTTGGTATGGTATGGCTTGATAAACGTCACAGATGATGACCAAAATGTTGCTCTATATGCTTAAAAAAAAAAAAGCTGTTAAAATTATCTTCACTGAGTGCCTGGTCATTCTTTGATTTGCTGGATCCAATTACTAATTGTTGGGACCAACACCAGGCCTGGAGCACTATGACTGTATTTAACAATACAGGGAGTGCAGAATTATTAGGCAAATTAGTATTTTGACCACATCATCCTCTTTATGCATGTTGTCTTACTCCAAGCTGTATAGGCTCGAAAGCCTACTACCAATTAAGCATATTAGGTGATGTGCATCTCTGTAATGAGAAGGGGTGTGGTCTAATGACATCAACACCCTATATCAGGTGTGCATAATTATTAGGCAACTTCCTTTCCTTTGGCAAAATGGGTCAAAAGAAGGACTTGACAGGCTCAGAAAAGTCAAAAATAGTGAGATATCTTGCAGAGGGATGCAGCACTCTTAAAATTGCAAAGCTTCTGAAGCGTGATCATCGAACAATCAAGCGTTTCATTCAAAATAGTCAACAGGGTCGCAAGAAGCGTGTGGAAAAACCAAGGCGCAAAATAACTGCCCGTGAACTGAGAAAAGTCAAGCGTGCAGCTGCCACGATGCCACTTGCCACCAGTTTGGCCATATTTCAGAGCTGCAACATCACTGGAGTGCCCAAAAGCACAAGGTGTGCAATACTCAGAGACATGGCCAAGGTAAGAAAGGCTGAAAGACGACCACCACTGAACAAGACACACAAGCTGAAACGTCAAGACTGGGCCAAGAAATATCTCAAGACTGATTTTTCTAAGGTTTTATGGACTGATGAAATGAGAGTGAGTCTTGATGGGCCAGATGGATGGGCCCGTGGCTGGATTGGTAAAGGGCAGAGAGCTCCAGTCCGACTCAGACGCCAGCAAGGTGGAGGTGGAGTACTGGTTTGGGCTGGTATCATCAAAGATGAGCTTGTGGGGCCTTTTCGGGTTGAGGATGGAGTCAAGCTCAACTCCCAGTCCTACTGCCAGTTCCTGGAAGACACCTTCTTCAAGCAGTGGTACAGGAAGAAGTCTGCATCCTTCAAGAAAAACATGATTTTCATGCAGGACAATGCTCCATCACACGCGTCCAAGTACTCCACAGCGTGGCTGGCAAGAAAGGGTATAAAAGAAGAAAATCTAATGACATGGCCTCCTTGTTCACCTGATCTGAACCCCATTGAGAACCTGTGGTCCATCATCAAATGTGAGATTTACAAGGAGGAAAAACAGTACACCTCTCTGAACAGTGTCTGGGAGGCTGTGGTTGCTGCTGCACGCAATGTTGATGGTGAACAGATCAAAACACTGACAGAATCCATGGATGGCAGGCTTTTGAGTGTCCTTGCAAAGAAAGGTGGCTATATTGGTCACTGATTTGTTTTTGTTTTGTTTTTGAATGTCAGAAATGTATATTTGTGAATGTTGAGATGTTATATTGGTTTCACTGGTAATAATAAATAATTGAAATGGGTATATATTTGTTTTTTGTTAAGTTGCCTAATAATTATGCACAGTAATAGTCACCTGCACACACAGATATCCCCCTAACATAGCTAAAACTAAAAACAAACTAAAACTACTTCCAAAAATATTCAGCTTTGATATTAATGAGTTTTTTGGGTTCATTGAGAACATGGTTGTTGTTCAATAATAAAATTAATCCTCAAAAATACAACTTGCCTAATAATTCTGCACTCCCTGTATTTGTTTTGTGGAGTTTTATCCCTTAGGGAGTGCAGCACCCTTTACTGAAAATTTATTTCTCCACCCCATGTGTGTCTTGTAAAGCGTTAAAAAGTGTGTAAAGGTTCATATAAATACCCCATTCCTGTCTCATTAGACATTTAGCATATTAGCTAAAAGCAGCAAGGTGACTTCATAGTGAAGGACTCACCTAATAGGTTTATATTGATGAGGCAGGTTAGTTACAGTCTAAAGACAATTGGAGTGACATCAAAAAGCCTCCAGTTACTATGTGCATATGGATCTAGGATAATGTACAAAAACTTGTGTTTTTTATTCTATAAAGAGGTGGGCTCACACAGCAGTGCAAGTAGATAAGAGTTTTTCTGGCAGAATTGTATGTGAATGCATTTTATGTTTTTACACTTTTCAGGCAATAATTAGGAATTGTGGATGTGTAAACTTACCTTGTAGTGTGAAGCACTTCAACAAAATGGTAGGACTGCAGTCAGCATAGCTGCCAAGGAGGGTGCCCCCATTCATTGAAGATATTGCATGTGGAATAAGAATCAATTACATTTTAAAAGGTGCATTCTATAATTTTATATATATATATATATATATATATATATATATATATACATATATATATTCAAGTAGAGATTGTAGCCGTATCAGTCCAGTGATGCAGATGTAAAAAGCAGATAACATTTGTATCTTGTAATACCTTTTTTATTGGACTAACATAATTTTGTAATGACAAGTTTTTGGGAGACCCTCCCTTTCTCAAGTCTAAAGCATTTTTGAGCAAAGACGACACGTAGAATTCTAAGTTGAGGGGGCTTTTCTTGGGTGGCCAAGTTTTTAGAGAAGCTCTAGGGACATTGGGACATAAATGTTCCTACATCTTAATTTGCAATTATATAAAAGCAAATCTGATCATTGTATCTGATGTGTGAAGTATTTACTATGATACAGAGGCAAAGAAAAACAGAGAAAATGGTGCCTGCACTTAAAGGGACACTCCATTACCTTGCTGTCAGAGAGGGAGGGGGTACACATGCTCCGAGCGCTCCGAGTGCTTGGCACGCTCGGAGTAAACACTTTAGGTCCAGTGAGCGGCCCGGCATGTACGGATATGTGGCCACCAGAGCAGCCCGGTCGCTTACATATAAAAGTGATCTGGCTGAGGACAGTAAAGTGGGCGGAGCTAGGTCCCATTCTCCGTCGGGATCATCAGCCTTGCGGCTGTCAGTCCTGGTGGAGGGGACCTTGGCCCCCACACCTGGATTCCTTAAAGACACACCACATAATATAAGTGGTGCAGAAGGGGGCTATATTAGTTTACGACAGGAGGATTATATGGAGGGAGATTCCCCCACTGTACTTAAAGTGCCAGAAATACACAGAAGTAAAGTGCATGCCACAACCAAGAGGGCTGTTGTTTCAAAATCAGGTGATGACCATGCCACATACAAGATGGCTTCTTCTGCACAACTTGCTATCTCCACCATCAAGATGGCTACTGCCACATCCAAGATGTCATCAACTACTCTTAAAGCTGCAACATACAATATCACTATGCCACTTGAAATGTCAGAAGATTTGCCACCAAAAGCTGGCATGCTAAATGAGGTTATACAAAATTTGAGAGTGGATTTAAAAAATGACTTTAAAAAAGACTTTGATACGATATATGGCGTTCTGGAAGGAATTAATCAGCGCACGGAGGAAGTGGAAAATAGATTGAATTTTCAAGAGCAATCACATCTGGATTTGGTAGACACAGTAAAGGCGTTTCAAAAACAGGTGAATCAACATGTGGAGAAGCAAAAATAGCAAACTTTATAATTCAGAATTGGGTTTGGAACTTCCCCAGCCTTCTGTAGTAACAATTAATACATTTTTAGATAAAGTGATGTTACCTAAGGTTACCCAGGCTGGGTAAAATGGTCTCCCACAGGAGTGCAGTAGGGTTTTTCTTTGTGGTCACCAAGAGAAACATAAACTTACAGTCTGGTTAGTAGTTTTACCTCCCAAACTGTCAGTTTTTGAGTGCAGCGCTATACCAATATGTGAGATAGATATTCCTCAGAAGAAGTGCATAAAACACTTACCCTCTTATAACACTTGTTTTATGAAATATACATAAAAGACAAAAAAAGAAATACAGATAATAGTGCAATATTGTATGTAACAGGTGCAAAGTAAATAAGTATGTGAGTTATGAGTAGAAATAAACTCACATTTTTTAGAGCCTTTTCAGAATATAAGGCTCTAAACTTTCAGGTTCCTGTGTCTTTAAGGTAGACAAGACACCTCCTTTTCTGTAGGACGATAAATGTATTTCTCTCCACGATATATGTAATAGACAAATGTGCAGGGAAGACAAAATCTCGGTGCAGTACCTTTGATAATTGTTATAAATAATGATCTCAAAAAGTAGAATAGGTGCTCACTTTCTCAAGAGCATTTTTATAACTGGCTCTAAGTATGTAGACCTGGTCTCAAGTTTTGGGGTGACACTCACCTTACCAGAATCACAGTGCAGGATGCAGATGAAAGGTGATGGTAAGTTTATTGAAAACAAATAAAAAAATACTATATAAAATATCAATTACATAAATTAATAAAAACAAAGTTAATGTTTACTATTAGTTTCTATAGTAATCCACTTGGTTGCCAAGATGCGTTTCGCCATACAGATCGGCTTCCTCAGTCTGCTTCAACTTTCTTCTGCTTGTTTCCTTTTTTATATCACTTACATTCCCGCCATCTATTTGGTTGTCCAATCCGGAATCTCTTGTAATTACTTCGTCGCTCGGAGTGGCGTAACGTCATTTCTGTCTTTCTTTACGGAACTTCATGATGCTTTGCGTGTATAGAGTCCTGATACTTCCGGTATGCTCCGTGTTCCTATAATATTAACATGGCTACTGTTCATAATATGAATCTGTATTTTAGCTTACTCAAAACGGAGTGTAGAAAAAAGGAATAGACATGTATAAATATTCAATATGTAAATAGAATAAATAACTTAAAAATATATATTTTCCCTATACTTTATTTCTATTAAGATCACTGTTTTTATACATACTCAATTGGGATGTTATTAAGAATACCTTATTGTGCATATATATATATCTATATATATATATATATATATATATATATATATATAGATATATATATAATATATATGTGTGAAGATGTGGAAGAAAAAAGTGCATATAGCAAATTTTGCAATAAAATCATTCTTAGAGTATTTTATTTCTTACTGAAATTTTCTTAAAAGTGCCAGATATTTTATTGTGATCGAAAAATTCTACTTATATTCTAAAATCAAGGGTGTTTAATCAACATATTTAAATAATTACTATAAATAAATTTATAATAAAACTTAATATTTAAAAAGGATATTTCTCATTCTTTGGGAATGGTGGTAAAAATTCCTATATATATATATAAATCAACTTTTTCTTTTTTAAAAGGAAACAATAATAATATATGTTACCAATAAAAAATAAAAGATTTTATTTAGAACTTAATTCCAAAAAATAATTCAAACTTTTTATAAGAAATGGCAGCGCTCAAAATCTGCGTTCAGTCCGCATGGGGCAAGGGTATTGAGGTTAAAAATCCATTTTGTCTCAATTTTTCCTAACTTCCTTATTTCATCTTCTCCTCGCCAATTTAGTGTAACTTTCAGAATTGCAAAAAAATCTAAAAATTGGGGGTCACTTTCATGTACTATTTTAAAATGTTCAGAGACACTGTTTATCATAACTTTCTTTATATTGCGGATATATTCATTTATTCTAATTTGTAATGGAGGTTTTGTTCTGCCTACATAAAAAAGATTACAAGAACATTTTAGTAGATAGAATACCCTTTTATAGAAACACGTAATCATATCTTTGATTTTATATTCCTTCTGACCACTCGGATCCATAAACTTAGTTATATGTCTTTTGACATTTTTTTGTGCTCCTGCAAGCTAGGCATAGTCCACAGTCTTAAATTGGGGGCTCTATATATGTCTCGTTTTTTTCTGGTAATATTGTAAATAGTATCGGATCAATCCTTAACATAGACCAGTATTTATTGATTATTCGTTTTATTTTCTGATTTTCTTGATTAAAATTACAAATGAAAGGCACAATACTCTTTTCATTCTTTGTTTTAGATTTATATTCTAAAAGAGAGGATCTATCCATTACCTCTATTGCTTTTGTAATATTTAATAGTGGGTTCTCCTCATACCCCTTTTCAATAAATTGATTCTTAATCTACAATCATAGAAGAGATCTCTCATAGTTCTTCTTCCCCTTACAATACTTCCCCTAACTTCACTCCCTCTGCTGTTCTATGTTCATTCGCACCTGCTACATTGGAAGAGGTTTCTGCTCTGCTCCAGTCCTCCCGCCCCACCACCTGCTCCCTAGATCCAATTTCCTCGCATCTCATCCGTACTCTGTCTTCTTCTCTTTCTCCACCTCTCACTAAAATTCTCAATCTCTCTCTCTCTTCTGGCATATTTCCATCGCCCTTCAAACATGCAACTGTAACCCCAATTCTAAAGAAGCCCAACCTTGACCCTAACTCCCCATCCAACTATCGTCCTATCTCGCTATTGCCTTTTGCATCCACGATCCTTGAAAGAATTGTGTATGCAAGATTGACAGACTTCCTTGAGTCCAACTCTCTGCTAGACCCGCTTCGGTCTGGTTTCTGCGCTAAGCACTCTTTGAAACGGCACTGACCAAAGTATCCAATGATCTACTCGCTGCAAAATCTCGTGGTCACTATTCTATCCTAATTCTCCTTGACCTATCTGTAGCTTTTGGCACTGTTGATCATCAACAGCTTCTTCTCATCCTCTGCAATATCGGTCTAGAAAATATTGCTCTCTCCTGGTGCTCCTCCTACCTCTCCCAGCGCTCTTTCAGTTTTTCTTTCTCTGGCTCTGCTTCTTCTCCCCAACCCCTCTCTGTTGGTGTCCCCCAAGGCTCAGTCCTTGGTTCCCTACTGTTCTCCATCTATATTGCCTCTGTTGGTAAACTCATTAGCTCCTTTGGCTTCCAATATCATTTCTTTGCAGATGACACGCAAATCTACCTGTCCTCTCCTGATCTCTCTCTCTAACTGGATGGCTGCCCACTTCCTTAAACTAAACTTGACCAAAACTGAAATTCTGGTCTTTCCTCCCTCAAGTGTTGTTACTCCTGTGTCTGTCTTCCTCCAAGTCAATGGTGCTACCATCATTCCACCACGCAGGCTCGCTGCCGAGGTGTTCTCTTTGACTCTGACCTCTCTTTCAAGCCTCATGTTCAGTGTATCGCCAAATCCTGTCATTTCCATCTCAAAAACATTGCGCGCATCCGTTCCTACTTAACGCCAGATGCGACTAAGGTGTTGGTCCATTTCGCTGTCCTTTCTCGCCTTGACTACTGTAATCCGCTTCTCAGTGGTCTTATGTGCTCCCAACTTGCGCCGTTACTGTCCATAATGAATGCGATGGCGAGGCTCATCTTCCTGTCCGCCCGCACTTCCCATGCCTCACCCTTCTGTCAGTCCCTACATTGGCTTCCTATAAAATATAAAGCTCAATTTAAAATTCTGGTTCTTGCTTTCAAATCGCTACATAATGCTGCTCCCACCTATCCTCCCTTATACACAAGTATGTCCCGTTTAGGCCCTTACGATCTGCTGAAGACTTACATCTATCTTCTGTCTGTACTCCCACCTCTGATGCTCGCTTTCAAGATTTCTCGAGGACTGCACCGTTCCTGTGGAACTCGCTTCCCTCCTCCGTTAGATGCTCACTCAGTCTCCACTCCTTCAAAAAATCGTTAAAAACCCACTTCTTCATAAAAGCGTATAAATTAAACTGTTAATAGCTCCCAACTGATTCCTCTTCTGCAACTTTCACTAGTCTAATACTATGCTTACCTTTTTGTGTCATTTTACCCCACTCCCTCTGGCATGTAAGCTCATTGAGCAGGGCCCTCAACCCCTCTGTTCCTGTGTGTCCAACTTGTCTGGTTACAACTACATGTCTGTTCGTCCACTCATTGTAAAGCGCTGCAGAATTTGATGGCACTATATAAATAACATAATAATAATCCTCATTGCTTGTGATTGAAAAGTGCTCATGTCCGTGCGGTGTCTGCAGATCCTAAGGAATTGTGCCCTTGGGATGTTTTTTACCAAGGGGAAATATGACAACTATTTAAATAAATATAATTATTTACATCTACTGCTTTAAAAAAAGTTTTTGTCTTAATACGATTATTATCTATATAAATAGTTCAATCTAAAAAAATTACCTTTTCCTTACTATATTCTGTAGTGAGAATAATTCACCATTCATTTGTGTTTAAAAATGTTAAAAAGGATTCCAATTTTTCCACTGTGCCATTCCAAATAAAAAAGATGTTGTCACACGTTGTCGCGATAAGCCCCGCCCCCGCAGCCTCAATTTTATTTTAGATTTTATAGACCCAGTTGGAGAATACGTAATCCTCCACCCGGGTCTATAAAAAAAAATAAAAAATTGGGGGTGGGGCTTGTCGTAAGTGGGTCTTACCACAAGACAGAGGCGGGGCTAATACCTACCCAAAGCTGTGCATGAAGAGGGAAGAAGGAAGCAGCCACTGCTTCCCCAACAACATACTGCATCACCTCCCCCTTTCAGCCATAATGGAAAGAGGTAAGTCTGTATGTCTGTGTGTGTCACTGTTTGTCTGTATGTCTGCATGCCTGTGTGTGTGTGACTCTCTGTTTGACTGCCTGCCTGTGTTTGAGTGTGACTGTCTGTCTGACTGCCTGCCTGTGTGACTACCTGCCTGTGTGTGTGACTGTCTGACTGGCTGCCTGTGTGTCCTGCCTGTGTGTCTATGTGTGACTGTCTGTCTGTGTGACTGTCTGTCTGTCTCAGTGGTGTATCCTGGTTTTGTTCTGCCCTAGGCAGGACAAAATTCAGATGAGCCCCCCCCCCCGCGCCACCCCCAGGCAACCCTTCCTCCCTGCCACACCTTCTAAATACACACACACATTCACTGACAGATACGCATACACTAGCTAACAGAAACACTCACTAACAGACACACACACTCACTAACAGACACAAACACACTCTAACAGACACACACTAACAGAAACACACTAACAGACACACACACACTCACTAAGACACACTCACACACACTAACAGGCAAACACACTCACACTCACTAACAGACACACACACACTCACTCACTATCAGACACACTCACTAACAGGCACACACACTCACTCACTAACAGGCACACACACACTCACTAACAGACAAACACACACTCACTAACAGACAAACACACACACTCACTAACAGACACACACACTAACAGACACACAGTCATACACACACACTAACAGACACACACTTACAGACACACACTAATAGACATACACACACTCACTCACTTTTTTTTGTTTCACCTCCAAGCCTCCTTACCTTTGGGAATGCTGGGGGGGTTCTCCCTCTCCCTGGGGTGTAGTGGGGATGCTGGGCGGTCAGGCGGGCGGCGCTGGCGAGGGAGCACTTTCCCCTGAGCTGTCTGTTTCTGGCTCCCAGCATCACTCTGCAGCACGCAAGGGAGCTGAGCAGAGCCGTCTGGCTTGTCAGTTAGCCGAAAGGCTAACAAGACATTTGCCCCTGGGCATTTGGGATCATCATTTTTGCCACCCCCTGGAAAATGCCGCCCAAGGCAAATGCCGCCCAAGGCAAATGCCGCCCAAGGCAAATGCCTTGTTTGCCTCGTGGCTAAAATGTCCCTGGCTTGCCTGCCTGTGTGGGTGTGTGTGTGACTGCCAGCCTGTGTATGTGACTGTCTGTCTGACTGCCTGTGTGTGACTGTTTGCCTGTGTGTGTGTGTGTGTGTGTGTGTGTGTGTGTGTGTGTGTGTGTGTGTGTGTGTGTGTGTGTGTGACTGTCTCTGACTGCCTGCCTGTGTGTGTGTGTGTGAGACTGCCGCCTGTGTGTGTGCACTGCCTGCGTATGTGACTGTCTGTCTGACTGCCTGTGTGTGACTGTTTGCCTGTGTGTGTGTGTGTGTGTGTGTGTGTGTGTGTGTGTGTGACTGTCTGCCTGTGTGTGTGTGTGTGTGTGAGACTATCTGTCTGTTTGTTTGACTGCCTCCCTGCCCGTGTGTGTGTGTGTGTGACTGTCTGCTTGTGTGTTTGACTGTCTGACTGTGTGCGACTCCAATTGTGTGTGTCACTGTAGCTGTGCGTGTATGTGTGTCTATTTGCCTTTAAATGAGTGTGTGTGTGCCTATCAGTGTGAGTGTCTGCATGCCTGTAACAGAGTGTGTATGACTATCTGCCTGTGACTGTGTATGTGACTGTCTGCTTGTAACTGTGTGTGTGACTGTGTGCCTGTAACTGTTTGTGATTGTGTGCCTTTAACTGTGTGCTTGGCTCTGTTACTGTCTGCTTGTAACTGAGCATGTGTGACTGTATGCTTGTAACTGTGTGTGTGACTGTATACAGGCAACTTGGTGGGGGGGGGGGCGCCGTGAAGACTTTTCGCACAGGGCACCTAATGGCCTAAGGCTGGTCCTGAGCACCTATTCTACTTTTTGAGATAAAAAAACTAAAAGTTATTTATTACAATTATGAAAGATACTGCGCCGAGATTTTGTCCTTCCTGCACCTTTGTCTATTAAATATATCGTGGAGAGAAATACATTTATCGTCCTGCAGAAAAGGAGGTGTGTTGTCTACCTTAAAGACACAGCAACCTGAAAGTTTAGAGCCTTATATTCTGAAAAGGCTCTAAAAAATGTGAGTTTATATTATAACTCACATACTTATTTACTCTCCAGTTTTTATATACAATATTGCACTATTATCTGTATTTCTTTTTTTGTCTTTTATGTATACTTCATAAAACAAGTGTAATATTGAGGGTAAGTGTTTTATGCACTTCTTCTGAGGAATATATGAGGAATATCTACCTCACATATTGGTATAGCGCTGCACTCAAAAACTGACAGTTTGGGAGGTAGAACTACCAACCAGACTGTAAGTTTATGTTTCTCTTGGTAATCACTAATTTTGTGGTGGGGTGTTAGGAGTACCCACAGAGTGTATACAATAGCTTAATATATATCTACCTCATATTAATAACTATAAATAGTGCCATTTTTTCCACAACTTTCAGTGTATATATTTTTCTTTGTGGTGTTTAATGGAGTGTCTGTGCATAACAATTAATGTATCATCCTAGGGTGGCATTTGGTGCATTGATTCATGTATACCACATTGCAAGATGTTTTTTTTTTTACATTTATTTATTTTAAGGTTTTGTGTGCAGTAGTTACCATAATCAGAGTATTGGTGCATTCCCTGAATCAGGTTTATGTCTATTAGGACAGTTTGAGGAAGTCTCTTTATTTAATATTCCACCCTGAAGAAGTACATGATAGGCTTTACTGACTGGTGTGCTTGTAACATGGACCTAGAGAGATGACAAGAAAAACATTACTAGGCATCAGAGCAGAGAAATTCCAGGTCTCTTTATGAGGGCAATCATGAATTCTGTATATGATTTTAATGCAAGGTTTCCAGAACATTTTTTGAGGTAGCTTTATTTTGGATGGGCACTGTAACTTATGTTGCTAGATGTTTTTAATTTATTTTTTTGACTATAGTGTTCACTTTTCTCTATAATTGCCTACAAATGCCACACTCAATTCAATCTTGGAGACAGATAGGTCTTCAACAACACAAGAATGTACACTACCTAATAATATAAATATGATGTTTACAAGATGATGGTATATGTTCTAAACCACTAGAGACTAGATCTAGCATATGATCTGTTTTTGCCTTATATTTATTAATTTGTAATAAGTAAGGTCCTTCTGAAGGCTTATGTAAACAACTCAAATGTATTTGAATATATGAAAGCAAGTTTAATTTGTTTTATCATAGGAAAGTTACAAGTTATTCAATTCCCTATGGCTTTTGCTCTTTAATTTTCCTACAGACGAGTACTGTGTTTGGCACAGAACATATTTGCAGCATCATGCTCAACAATTTCTTGCCTTCATTTTTTAAATTCACTGTTTCATATTCAGTAATTAAAGGGTTTTAATGTATTCAGTTGCAAAGATTGATAAGGCAGTGTCATAACTCCACAAACATGAATCTTTATAATTGGAAGTGAAGAGAGTCAAAGTGGAAAATTAATCAAAGTTTATTTCTGAATTACAAATGTAAATGTTATTTCAGTTTAGCTTAGCTTCTGCTGCTGTCATTGATAAATGAGTCACTTTTCCCAAGTTAAAATACAGAGTAAACATTTTAACAATTATCTCTTGATAGTTTGTCTTTTATGTTCTACTATGTATTACAGATCATATTAGCAAGGCCTGTTGTATGTATAGTAGAATTGTAGCTCAAATCACGAAAAAGGTACATATGTCGTTATTAAATATACATCTTTGAGGATTTTAAAATGTTCTATTGAATTAGTGTTGCTTTAAACCATAGTCTTACTGTAGATAGACCGGTGGCGTGAGGATGCAGTGATCTTCTTAGCATCATATATAGCCAATATCATTACATTCCTTCACAGTCTATTGAAAACAAAAGAAGAATTGTGATTGTCTGCAAAAGCCATGTTAGCTTTTTATAAGATGCTAAAACTGTATCTTGTATTATTGAACAATTGTTATTTTCAATTTCCACCTGTAAGGATATATTTTTATTTGTTTGCTTATTTTATGCTTTACAGTAGTGCATTGAAGCATTTATTATTTTGTTATATATTACTATATAAATGGGAGATAATAAGTATGTCTTTCTTTCAATGTAATGCAAAATTATTAACATGAATAATTAAAAAACAAACAAAAAAAAACATAATTGTATTATTCTCCGGATGTGTCCCTTAAACAAACAAATAAACTAAACAGAAACATTAAAAAAAATACTAAGTGATTATGAACGGATAATACCTGTATTTTTTTCTGTAATAAATTTTATTTGACTTGGAAAACCTCTGTATTTTATTTCAGATAAGAGGCTTACATTATACCAGTTAAAACAAAAATGCATAGCATAGAAAAAAATCTTTATCCACATCAAAACACGGTTTTTGAAATTCATTTGTTTAAGAAAACCTATAAGCCAATTAATTGCCACATATAAGAAAAAAATCCATAAAAGGAATGTGCAACAAACCTCAATAATATCAAAGACATGACCAGACAAAGCTATTTGGCTAGGTTGAACTACAAACTATTAAGTTTGCTTTTCTAAAGATGTAAAAATTGGACTACACATTCTGACTTTTATACTGTACTATTAAATACATGAGTTTATACATTTCATACATAATAGTAATATATGCATAGAATCTACACTCCCACCTTACTGATCATTTCCACCATCAGCAATAGTTACATTTCCACCATAATCTCTCAAACATTTGCAGCCACAGCAGTTATGTCTTTGGCAGTCACCTCATCCTCCACAACAACATACACTGTGTTGTCCTTGTCTGACAACATTATTTACTGGCACTCCACATTCTACACTGTGAGTTCATAGTCCTTCACTAAAGTTAGTAAGAATTCATAGTACCTGCATAACCAATGACATGTTTTCAGTAAGACATACAATTAACTAGTGCAATGAGAGACATCTTAAAAAATCAATGAGCAAGTCCTGCACTCAAACCCCCACTAATGACCATAGTACACAACAGCCCCGATACATACAGTTAAAAACAAAGATAAAGGGTTACCTGCACTCTTCCTAAATCCCTATGCATATTTAAATAAAGATATCTCTAATGAGACAGAGACAGGTATTTTTCTAAACCTCTACATACCTCTTAACCCTTAATAGGGAACACATGGGGTGGGCGGCAGCATTGTAACATAGCTGTGTGATACAAAAGTAAATACAAATACACAAAAACATGTCCTGCGCTCAAACTCCCACTACTCTTGGGCAGCAGCAATGACGATAGTACAAAACAGCCCCAATAGATACAGTAAAAAACCCATGCATTTATTTCTGACTTGCTATCTGCTATTGACAAAGAACAGCATACCTGAACATATTGGATTCGTTGATGAGTAGACCTTGACATTCGTATCAGACTGAAGTGCAATTTTGCCAAATTCAGGCCAAACAGGTCATCAACCAAAATGTTGAATTCCAAACCGCCA
Source organism: Pelobates cultripes (assembly GCA_933207985.1). Taxonomy (NCBI): domain Eukaryota; kingdom Metazoa; phylum Chordata; class Amphibia; order Anura; family Pelobatidae; genus Pelobates; species Pelobates cultripes. The sequence goes on along the minus strand of OW240913.1, from coordinate 179,145,853 downwards.
TGTGACAGGAGCTTGGGAAAACTGACTCATGCAAGCCTTTAACATAATCATTTTGATTTGTGATTTAGATTATCATTCCTGGCACAAAAAAACAAAGGTAGATTGAATGGAGAAAATTAGCAGTGGGAGATAGCTTGGGTCATTGATTTCAGTGTGAGACAAGGTGGTTTAGCTTAAGTCTTTATCTAGCTAGCTATCTACTGCCAGTGACACTTGAAACAACTTTGAGTGGGGAAAAGGTGACTGTTATTGATCCTAGTGTGAGACTAGGTTTAAGATACTGCTGTATCTATCTCCCTAGCTAGTAGTCAGTGGCACTTAAAAAAACTCCGAGTGGGATATAGGAGATTACTACTGAGAGGAGATTTACGTTTTGACATTTTCTTTTGTTAAAGCGACACTGTAGTCATCAAAACAACTTTAGCTTAATGAGGCAGTTTTTGTGTATAGATCATGACCCCAATGTTTCACTGCTCAATTTACACCCATTTAGGAGTTAAATCACTTTTTGTTTCTGTTTATCCAGCCATAGCCACATCTCCCTTGGCTGTGACTGGCACAGCCTGCATTAAAAATGGTTTCACTTTTAATATGATGTAACTTACTTTAAAAGTTTTTATTTTTTGCTCTAATAATTTAACTATACTTACATACAGGAGGCTCCTGCAGACAATAGCAAGCTGTAAACAGAGCAGGAGATAATACATTCTAAACTAAACAGAATTTAAAAATAAAGGAAGCGTAAACATTAGATGGCTTTACAGGAAGTGTTTAGGAAGGCTATGTAATTCACATACAGAGAGGTGTGGCTAGGTCAGTATAAACTAAGCAATTTAACTCATAAATGGCAGAGCATTGTAGATTATACTAGCTTGAGTGTAACTATAATCTTAATTTTATTAATGACAGGAGGGGAATATTTGCCTAAGTCTCTCTTTACTAGAACTCCACAGCAGCACATTAACACAAAAAAACAACCAATCAGAAAAAAGTAAGGAAACCATAAAAGGCCCCTCCCAACCAACTATTTCCTCTTTCAAACTGCGACCAAACAAAGTACAAGAAAAAGACACAATAATATCAACATAATAATTCAAACAAAAGTCAGCTGATGACAGTCCTCCAACTTGAAATGAACGTGGGACAGTAGAGAAATCCTTGACCTCCATCCCAAAGAAAATCTTGAACTTGGATCTGTAGATGACCATTAAACTGAAATGAGATAAGCAGAGTCAAACACCGATTAGTGAATGAAATGTACTGTGAAAAACATGAATACCCATAATTGATTAAAGACAGTACAACTTTCCTTAATCACACCCTGACCTCCCACAGTAAGGCAAAATTGACTTACCTAAGCACAAACCTGGAGAGCAGACTATCACCTAGAGATGGTCAAGTAAACCAACAAGAAACCAGGGCAGGGTGAAACTGGGAGGGAAATATTTGCCTCCTATCATTAATAAAATTAAGATTATAGTTACACTAAAGCTAATATAATCTACAATTTTATATCATAACAGGAGGCTTCATAATTGCTGTTTTAACGCTCATACAGCAAAGTAAAAAAACCTGATCCACCGGAATAAAGTAAAATAAAATCACCAAAAAGTATCTACTCGGAACCAAATGGCTGAACACATAATGTCCTGGAAAGATGCGTCCGTCCTGAAGGCGCCTGAGGCCGCCGTGCCACTAACCAGATGCATACAGAAGGACAAAACCACCTCCGCTAGCACCTACAACCATCAAATACATCGCGCCCGAGAAGGAGACGAGACTGGTATGTGAGGTATCCCCAGCCTCCCAGAGCCACCTGTGGATGCCATCATAGTCCTTGTCATAATCGACCCTCCCTCCGAGGGGGACTGGTCCGTCCTCCATACCTCTAGGACAGCCATGGGTGGGAAGGGTATGGAAACCTCCTCCTCTGTTCCAGATAGGTGGCGGCACCTGGTCGGAGAGGCCGAGAGCCCTGGACCTCGATGCTACGCCGGAGCCTTATCCTGCCGGGAGCATGGCATAGGGCCTTCACCCTTCCAATAGCGCTTCTGTATCCTTGCCTGCTCTCGTCTAGGAGAGTTTGACTCAGTTGAGTCGTCTGCCATTTGAGAAGCCCTCTAGCACCCCACTCAGGTTTAGCCTATGGGAGGGCCCTAGCCAGGGCCTTTTCCCGGAGGTAGCTTCCACCACAGTAGGCACTCTCTGTATATCCTGCTCCTATGTAGGAGGTTCCCCAGTCAGAGGGTCATAGGCAATGAGGTACCTGGGAGGTCTAGAGGGCAAGTGTCACCAACAAAATAATAGGGGCAGCACCCCATTGAATGGCAGAGGCAACATGGGCAGCGCCTCCCAGGCACAAACGTGAATATGCAGCAGTAGGCCTGGCGTTCAGAGGTAATGGCACAGACAAAGCAGGCCAATCAGTGGCGCACAGACAAAGTGGGCCAGTTAGTGGGGCACAGCCTAAGCAGGCCAATCAGTTTGGCACTGGCAGAGCCGGCCAAACAGAGTGTGTAGGTAAAACGCTTGAGGGTAGTCCTGTAGCCATGAAGGCATGGGGAAACTAATAATCCAACTTAACTGCAGGCTACCATGGGGTGATAGACTGGCAGGCCAAGCAAGGCCCCAAATAGTAGTGGGAACGAGCACCTCTAGATGGGCTCTCCACTATCTGCCATCTAGGCACCCCAGAATAGGGGTTGCATAATTCAAAACAGGTACTACACAAACGTGCGCCTGGAGGACCTAGAGCATCCTGCAAATTCTATCCAGAAATATATCCTGCACCAGCCTGATGGAAGGAACATTTATAGATAACTCAAGTGTAAACTTGGTCAAGTAATTCGTAGACAACACAAAATTGCCAAACTAAAAAAGAGCGCTGTGTCTTTAAAACCTAAAACTGATTGGGCAAGTGCAAAAATTATATTCCTGCAAATACAGTGCAGCCATCTAAACAATTCAAATTGTCTAGTGAGATTTCAGTGCCACAGAAGGCAGTGCAACCATGCCAAAAGGGGGGTGTAAAAAGGTAGGGATATGTCCAATTAACACAATAAAAATACAAACACCTCTATTTATACACCAATAACGGGTGTGCTCCGAGCAAGGAGCAGGGTCAAGTAAGGGGTAGGAACACGATGTGTGTTCCTACCCAGGACAAATATCCCCCGCATGCACCCACACAGGGAACAAAAGGGGGAACCCAGAGAGGTCGAGAGCTGTTGCTCCCACCTGTCTATCCTAACATAAACCAGAAAAAGTCTCCCCCGCGTGACTACATGAGCAGAAAGAACAGACATAAATGTGGTGATTGTACAGGGCACAGTAAAATTCTGTTTCCTAATGTGCAAAAGGTAAACATATTAAATGATGCCATATTAAAATGAACACAACTTACTGACATTTTAACAATGAAGAATGCTGCTCCAGCTAACTAGCAAGCAGCAGTAAGGACAGACTAATTGAGGCGCGCGGAAGTCACAGAAGCGAGGCCGGGTGCCGCGGCCGTGAGTGAACGAGCATTCCAGTGGCAAGGAGAGTGTGTGCTAGAGGGAGGAAGGCGTAGTAGCTCCCGTGCACCCAGGAAATCATCGCGCAAGAGCTACACGTGGGACCGCCGACCACAAGAAGGCAGGAGACAAACCGAAGCTGCAGATAGAGCCAGGGAGAACAGGAAAAGAAAGGTAAAGAGGGTGGAGGAAAAACACCCTTACAGACCCCATAGTCAGGGAAAAGAACAGAATAGAGAAGAAGTAACGGTCAGAAATAACAGCCATAAAAACAAGGGATAAACACAAGAAGTAACACCAGAAGTAACACCAGTAATAAAACAAATAATAACCCCAGTAAAAACTACAGTAACAAAACCAGTAAAAAATACAGTAATAAAATAGTAATAAATATCTTACTCAAACAGTAACAAATAAATAAATACAAGTAAGTTATTAGCCAAAATACAACCCCCACAAAAAAAAAACCTATCTCAATAAGAGGCAGTGGTACTCTGACCTGTACTGATGCGGAGCAGCAAAGAAAGAGGAAATAGTTGGTTGGGAGGGGACTTTTATGGTTTCCTTACTTTTTTCTGATTGGTTGGTTTTTCTCTGTGTTAATGTGCTGCTGTGGAGTTCTAGTAAAGAGAGACTTAAGCAAATATGAAGCCTCCTGTCATCATATAAAATTGAGCAGTGAGACTGCAGGGCCATGATCTGTATACCAAAAACTGCTTCATTAAGCTGCAGTTGTTTTGGTGACAATGGTGTCCTTTTAAGTGTTTCTAGAAAAAAAATACATTTTAAGGAGTGTTCAGCAAAACTTAAAAAAAATAAAAGAAAATAAACTCATCTAGCTTCTGCCATAGTGGCACTCACCCAAACATTGACCTGTAGATAGCCTGCTTCATTCATCCTAGTGTGAGACTGGTGGACACTGTTAGTCTGCTGTCCTAATGCTAGCCACTGCCACTTAACAAGAGCTTGGAATCAACAATTTACATTTTGACAGTTTTTTTTTGTTAAGTGTTTGTAAAAGTGTTTTGTGGGTCTTGTACAATACATTTTTTAAAAAGAAAAAAAGCCTGTTGCTTAGCTACTGCCACAGTGGCTCTCATACAAACATTGACTGATAGAATGGTTCATTCATCCTAGTGTGAGACTTGTGTTTACTGTCAATACAGTGTCCTCCTGCTAGCCATTGCCACTTAACACGAACTTGGAGTCACCAGTTTACAGTTTAACAGGTTTTTTGTTGTTGTTTTTTTTAGTAAGTGTTTCTATCAAGAAAATCCTTTTTGGGCAGTGTGTTGTTCAGTAATTTAAAAAACAAAAAAGTTAAGTCAGTTTGATTAGTCATTCTTTTATTCAATTGCACTGAACAAAAACATACTAAAATCTTAACTACAAAAAAAAGCCCTCTTTTAAGAGTATGTTTAAAATGTTAATTTCTGTTAAGATGAATCATAAGACTAGCAGCCTTGTACATTGCAAAGATGTCAAATAGCTTAAAGAAACACTATAGGGTCAGGAGCACAAACATGTATTTCTGATGTGATAGTGTTAAAACCACCATCTAGCCCCTTTTGCCCCCCCCCCTTTGCCTCCCTAAATATAGGAAAATCTTACTTGTATTCAAGTCTTCAGCAGCTGCCTATGCCCTTTATGTGCCTGCTTTGTTGACATTATCCAAAGTGTTGAACTGAGCCAATCACAATGCTTTGCCAGAGGATTTGCTGAGACAAGGAGGCAGTTTAGGGGCAGAGCCAGCATAAGCCAAATAAAGTCCTGGCCAATCAGCATCACCGCAATGCATCTCTATGAAGAAAGTTCAGTGTCTCCATGCAGAGGGTGGAAACATAGAATGGCAGTGCGCACACTGTGCAATACTGTCCCCAGGAAGCACCTCCAGTACCCATCTGAGGAGTGGCCAGTGGAGTGATCACTAGGCCATAATGTAAACACTGCATTTTCTCTGAAAAGACAGTGTTTACTGCAAAAAGCCTGAAGGGAATGATGATACCAGAACAAATACAATAAGCTGTAGTTGTTCTGGTGACTATGGTATCCCTTCAAGTTTTGCACATGACCAGCTTTGCACTCCTCTTTTTGGAAAGCCACACCTAGCATATCCCCCTAGATATGTTTTAGATCGATGATTTGCTACATGCCTTTACCATGCAGTTTGCACAAGCTTGTTCATGCTGTGAGTTAATAGCTGTCACTATTAGGACAGCTAGTTTCAGTTCTTACAGGTCTTCCCCTTGTTCACTCACAGTAAAATTTTAATTTATCTTGCTGCTACTGCTCTCCTTTTTTCAGATGCCTTCCATTGTACTGGTTTTACCCTGTCTAACTAAATCTCGTGGTTCCTGCTATCTGTAGGTAGAACGGGTGAGTTGGTTTGTCAATTGCCCACTGACCTTCTTCTTTTATTTTTCTCTCATTTCACTCATTACAAAACTAAGTAATCCAATAATGTTTCTTTTTATTCAGATATGTAATATTCAAATTTTTGCAACTCAGAACTGGCATTGCAGTTCTGACAATGGCTGGCAATGGCTTTGAGAGGCCATTAGGCCAGGCAATAGTGTACCCATTTTTTGCAGGTCAGCACTATAATAGGGAACTTATTTCCTCTTTTTTGGCTATCAAAATTGCTTTCCAAATTTGTTTTGGTACTGAAATATTACCAAGCTCAACTGTGAAATGGACTAAATTATAATGGACTAAATTCTGTTGTCCAACATTATTTTTTTTTTGGCCGAAGATATTCAGAGAACCAAATGTTTCACCATGCACAAGCTTATTCATGAGCTATAAAATAATTTCACAGATACTAGAAATTAATCTGCCTCATTAATGAATTCAGTCTATCTGCAACACTATTCAAGAGTCACTAAATTAACAAAAGGTAATAGAGAACTTGCTATAACCAACCTAAGAAGTAAATATATCACCATTCCCTCCTGCCCTTAGGATTCCCATGAATATTTTTAACAGGAGACAATATATCTCTATCATATTCATAATTATCAGTTCATTGTTGGTTTTGGTATACTATAATATGAATATTAACAATGACTGCTGGTTACATTTTAAAGTGCTGGGGTGATAAATTCCACCTTTGGAATTGTATTATTTCCTACACATTCACACACTCAGAGTCCTTTTCAAATTGTTTTTCTTGAAATATTTAAAATTTTACAATATTTTTGGCCAGGTGGGGTCAAAAATTTAAGTTGTACTTCTGTCTGATGTCTTTTTCTTTGATATCCCATTCATATCTAAGAAGGGTGAGTGTATGGGATGGTAACCTAAGAACAATTTCACATCTTATATTTTCAAACAGATGTTTAATAACTTCCTTAATATTCGGAATTACAGGAGACTTCCAGTGACGTGGAAGAGCCATAGTAGCTGAAATTAGAATATGGCCTAGGATTATGCGTTTATGTTTAGGTAACTTATCAGGCATCTTTTTGAACAAGCATAGTTCAGGTGTTAATGTAATTATGTAATCATCAATAAATCTAATCAAAATAAGAATCTTATGCCAGTAAGACTTTAGGTTTAAGGCATGTCCACAGCATATGGCATAAGGACCTGACCACACACTTTCCAACACTTGTTGGTAGGTGACAATTGTAGCTTATAAAGCCTGAAGGGAGTGAAATACCATCTGTATAGAATCTTGTAGTAGGATTCCAAATGTGACACACACTGTGTAATGCCCTTTAAAGCTGATGTAAAATCTAACCATTCATTCAGCTCGTATTCCTTACCTAATTCACTTTCCCATTTAGTCATCAATTCAAACTTTTGTGTCACCAATCCAGCCAACAAACCATATGGAAATTGGCAGTTTCCGAGCAGGGTTCGAGAAAAAGATTCTTTCAATGACAGACATGTTTAGTTTATAATTACTCGGGCCCTGTCTTGAAAGGCCACACCTATCAATCACAGAGTCAATCATTCTCTCATGCATTAATTCTTCCGAACTGTCCAAATCATATTTAGCTTTCAGTTGAGAAAAGGAGAGAAGTGTGTTAGAATTAAATAAATGTTCAACATGCGAGATTGAATGGGATGACCAGTAATCTGTGTTAAAATTTGGAATATCTATTTTCAGCACAGATATGGGAGATGGTCTGGACCACAATGAAGAGGGTCTAAGTTTCCTGTACAAAACATCCCAAGTTTTAATCGTAGTTTTTGTTGACGGAAACATATTTTCAAAACACAGTCTTTGAGGTAAGGGCAGCCATAACGCCTCTTTTATGAGATCTGGAAGAATGTTGGCCACCTCCATCTCAAGTCAGTGTGGGCTTTCAGAATCTTGATAAAATTTTATAGAAGCTGCAGCATTGGTAGCGTGGAAATAATTAATATAATCTGGCAAACCTATACCTCCACTGACCCTGGGCTTTTGCAATATAGTCAGCTTGATTCTACTTAACTTCCCTGTGACAGACCCATCTGTATGAACTAGAATTGCTGTGTTCGTCTGTTTTGCCGTTTGTATGAATTTCCACATTCGTATGCCTTGTTTAAGGGAATGTATTTTGTTTGTCGAACAGAACTACTGAACGGACGGCCACCCAGAAGAGAAGTGTGCTGCTGGTTAACCTATTGATCCCAATTGGAACGTTGCGGTTAACCACAGACACTTCTCAATTAAAACCGAATACAGGGTGGTCATCGTTCGTATGTCGACCACGAGGCGGCGGCCATTTTAACTATGCAAAGACCAGCGGTGTTCGACGGTTATTTTATGGAACTAAAAACGGACACTTTTTCAACCGAACACAGCTGAAGCTGTCGACCTCCCCTTCTCAATCGACAAAAGTAGGCGAATACCGGCCGTTCGAGAGGTTTAAAGGCACGAATGGACTTACCCCAGATAGCCTTCCCGTGGAGTCAATCGCATACCGAAGAACTGTAATAGACTTTGACTCCATGGCGATTGAACTATGCATATGGGATCTGAGCGCTATTCGCCAATAATATGCACTCAGATCCAGGCTATCTGGGGATGTGTTATACGAATGTAATACGTTCGGCAGTTATAAAGTTATGTATTTTAATGTGTTTTGTAACTTGTATTTAAAATGGCGATTTGCCTCTGCTCTGGGAGATAATTGAATTACTTCTCAATTATCTCCTGAGCAGAGGGGAGGAAACTGTGATGCATGCTGGGAATATTGTGTGGTTGTATGTCTAAAATGTCCCCATGTCCATCTGCTATTCCAGTCTCCCATTTGGTCCCCTAGGGGAGTGTCCACCAAGTGGGAGACCTGCATAAATACGGGCAGGTAGCCCACAGTAAACTCAGTTCGTGTTTTACCCTCAAAGCGGAGCTTGGTCTCGTTATTGGGGGGATTTTATTACCGGCGACTAGAGACTGCTCAGTGGAATTATTTGCCGCTTGGAAACTATTGCCGTTCGGCTGCTATTGGCAGTTCGTGTATTTGGAGCTCGTGGAGGGAAGGAGCCGTACAGGTACCGTTCGGGAGGTTGGAGTGTTCCCTGGCTGGCGGTTCGCATGGTTATACTGCATACGCTACCAGACCACATTATTGCGAACGGGGAGCATTCACTAAACGGCGGTTTGTACATTTATTACTGGAGGTACCGTAACATTCCCCAAACAGCAAAGTCTCTTATGTGGTGTTTTGAGGCCTTTCACATTATGAGAGTAGAACCTCAGAATCATTTTCTAGGCTTTAATAAGTATAAAATAGGTTTAGTAAAAAGCAAAATATTAGGGGTCCCCAACACATATTTAAGTAAAATCAAGAGACTAATGCTGGTCAGAAAACAGATAATATATATGGTTGAAAGAGTAATCAGAGGTCTAATGCCCATAATCTCACCAAAAGGGAGGGTACTATCTTAAAAAATTTGATGGAGAGAGAAAACCTGGTTATTAAAGAAGCGGACAAGAGGGAGGCATCGTCTTAATGACTGCGGCTTAATATTTGAAAGAATCATTAAATATTTTGGGAGATAGGAAAACGTATATTATTCTAAATCTTGACCCTACTTGCCAATTCAATCTGGAACTTAAAACCATACAAGAGTATGCCAGAAATAATAACATTATCACACAAAGAAATTTTGATTATTTGTTTCTAAAGAATCCAATTATTCCCATTTTTTATTTTTTCCCAAAAACCCATAACAGTCTTCCAAATCCACCTGGTCGACCAATTATTAGTGGCGTTAACTCACTAAACGCTAACTTGTCTGCTTTTGCAGATTCTTTCTTACAGAAATATGCACAGGAAGCGCCATCTTATATAAGTGACACCATGTCCTTTTTACAAGAGATGGAGAACATAGAGTGGAATGCGGAATACAGCTGGGCCACTTTGGATATTACCTCTCTATATACTGTTATCAGTCACAGATTGGGAGTTGAGGCAGTAGATCATTTTATGACCCATGATGCAGATTTATAAGATGGTCTGAAAAAGTTAATTCTGTCTTCAGTTAATTTTATTTTAGAACACAATTATTTTTCTTCAACTGGGAGTATTATTTGCAGATCACTGGTACCGCCATGGGCACCAGGATCGCCCCCAGTTATGCCAATACCTACATGAGGAGATGGGAGGAACTATTTGTGTGGTCTGGTCATGACTGGAGGGAGAACCTGGTGCTCTGGCGACATTATATAGATAATGTCATTATTATTTGGAAGGGGTCTTCGGTTTTGTTCCAAGATTATGTTAACTTTCTTAATTCAAATTCACACAATCTGGTTTTCACTCCAGTTTGGAATAGGAGTGAGATCAATTTTCTTGATCTCACTTTATTTTGTGACCGGGGTCAAATTAGAACTAAATGTTTTTTTTAAACACACTGATGGTAATGGTTTTGTCCATCAACACAGCTGCCACCATAAACCCTGGCTGAGGGGTATTGTGAAGAGCCAATTCACATGCTTCAGGCGTAACTGCTCCCATATCCAGGATTTCCAGACCCAATCTTTACATATTAAAAATAAACTTCTTGAAAAGGGCTATAAAAAAGACACCCTAAAGAAAGAAATCTGTTAAATGAACCAACTTGAAAGAAATACATTATTGACAGATAAAGTTTACAGGCCCCCAATGACAATTTTAAATCTGCATTTATAACACAGTAAAACACAGATCATAGGAAAATTAAAAGGAGCTTGCTAAATTATTGGCCTATCCTATTACAGGACCCTATTCTAGGAACATCATTACCAGACTATCCAACAGTCATTTATAAAAAGAATAGGAATTTTAAGAACATGTTAGCTCCCAGCTATGCCCTCAAGCCCATTCGAAATGAGACTCCAATTCAATTGGGAGTATTCAGGGGTTGTGGGGCATGCAAATCATGCGCCACTATACCGCTAGAACTCAAACTTTTTTGAGTTCCATAATAGGTGATGTGAAGATTAAGTCATAGATGGGCTGCCATATGGACTTTGTAGTTTACTTACTGCAATGTAGTTGTGGCAAACAATACATTGGACGCACAAAAAGAGTCCTAAAAGTAAGGATACTTGAACACCTGAATAATATTAAAAAGAAACGTACTACTCATTTTGTCCCCGTCCACTGTAATGCTTGCCCCCTCTTTTCTTTCTAATATTTTAGGTGTATAGGGATTGAAAGAGTTTTACCATATGGGCAAGGAGGAGATAGAATAAAAAAACTGGTACAGTGTAAAACGTTTTGGATTCATAGACTCCAAATACTTGAACCCAAAGATCTGGTTTGTTTTCTAGATTGAGAGGTCAACCTTGTATCAATAAAAATACTTTTTCTCTTCTACATCATATTTTTTTTCTTTGCTAGATATATTTTTTCTTCTTCAAGTGGGTATATACATGTACCCTCTTGATGTGTTTTTCAATTTTTTATGTATATAAAATTGCTTATTGTATTAACATTGCAATCAGGAATTATTATTATTATTCTTTTTCCTCATTATTTTGTGTATTGAATGTTATCATTTTAATAATAGGTATGTGTGCTAACTCCACATATATGGAGAATTTCTTATGGATATTATGATTATATAATCCTTATGTATATGGATTTTGCACGTGCCACTTTAAGATAATAAGAAACCGTTTTCACTTTATACAAAGCTTCTTAGTCACTTGTTCACTTTATATCAAGCTCAAATATTGAATATAAGATATCAAAGGCACTTATGAATATGAATTATACTCCCTTTAGCTATTAGATGTATTGTATACATAACGTTTGGTTTAGGATATTCATTTTCTTTTTCTCTTTAGTAGATATATCATCATATGTACTGTGCATTAGTGTGTTAAATGTTATTTACTCAGCGACATTTAGATGGCAATATGCTGACTTGCCTGAATTTCGTCAAGCTGGAACGCACGATGATTTGGAACGCGGAAGTAAAGGACAGCAGTTACTTCCGGTTCCGGCTACACTTAGATGCACCAATTTCGATCTGGAAGAAGATTGGATGACCACCTACACCTGAATAGGTACTACACCTGCACCAATGGGATTCCTGGACCGGTGGAAACACCCACTGATCCACCAATGGACACAGGGATAAGCCCTATATATAGAGACTCATAGGGGGGATATTATAGGATTTTGTTACATATGCTTTTACTGTTGTAATATTATTGTGATTTGGTCCCTGAGGAAGTTCCACTTTTTGGAACAAAACGCGTAGGACCTATATTCCTCAATTTTATAACTCAAGCTGATGGTGATTGTTCACCTTTTTATAATAAAGCTGCTGATATTTTTCCTACCTATACCTATTGGAGTCTTACTTTACATCTACCTCATTGGAGTGGAAGTGCGAGAAAAAAAGTCACCCAACAACATCGGGGGAGGCACCTTTGAGTGCATTATACGCTTCAATCTTGTGAGTGTATTCAATTGTGGTGCATGATTGTCTTATTTTAACAGTGTTACACTATGTATTGTTTTATGTTTCCTCTTTAGATTTTCTACAGCCGTATCCCACATGTTTTTTGTCTATCTACATATATATGACCCACCTGATCTTGATTGGAAATGTACCGGTTAAATAAACTTAAACAATGTGTCTTAATAGACCAATGTTTTTCATAAATATAGTCCAGATAATGTAAATGTATAAATATCAAATAACATCAAACAACATAAGAAAAAACAAGGGACAAAAACTTGGAGCAAATGTCCCATGAGGGACAAAAAACTAAACAAAAAAATGATAAAATAAAAAATGCAAATTAAAAAAATGAAGAAGAAAAATGACTAAAATATATACAAACGGTTAGGCCTTTAGAGGGGATGTAGAAAATATCCCTCTTAAGAATTATACAGGCCTGTTAGGGGATAAGTGAGAAGGGACACTGAGGCACAATGAAAGATTACATAAAACAAGTCAAAATAAAATTGCTTATTAAATATGCAGAAAAAAATAAGGGAACAATAATTAATAATGGTAAAAATAACTGAAGTAGCAAAACATATAGAGGAGAAAAAGAAAAAAATAGACATAATTTTAAAAAGAATTTAAAAGAAAATGATGAAAGAAAAGGAAAAAATAAATTTTAAAATCAGTCAAAAATATGTTAACAGAACTAGTCCTTCTAAGTTTCATTACTGCATTATGTCCATCCTCCTCATCTTTCTCTGTTGTGGCTGTGGTGTTGGTGGTGTCCAGCTAGTCGACTTTTCTGGTGTAGTTTGATTTGTAACAGATAAAGCGCTCAGCACCTCCATTCCTTTCTTGGGAGTAGCAACTACATAATTACGACCATCTATCTGCAACATAACCTTTACTGGAAACGACCAGCGATAGCGTATATTTCTGCTACGTAATTCTGAGGTAAATTGACCAAATTCTTTACGTCTTTGCATGGTGACAGGAGAAAGATCCTGAAATATTTTAATATAGCTATATTCTGAATGCTATCCCCCGATCCTAAAGCTGCTGTGAAGTTTTGCAGTCTTTAGGTATCTCCTTAGGTGCAGAAGCAGGTTTAGGTAATCTGTGTATATGGTAAATTTGAAGATCTACATCAGTAATATGGGGTTTAACTAATTTAATTACTGCCTTCAAATAATCTTCCAATTCAGTTGGTTGGATAGTATCCGGAATACCTCTGATACGAATGTTATTCCTCTTGCTCCTGTCTTCCAAATCAGGGAGTTTTGTGTTTGCAGATTTTTATTGTGTCTGCATAGCTTTAAATTGTTCAGTAAGCTTTGACTCGTGTTGCAATAATGTTACATCAACATAATCAGCTCTATGCTGTAAATCAGCAACACTGTATTTAATTTGTGAAAAATCTTCTTTTATCCTCTCTTAGCTTTTGTCTCATAATTTGGCGCATTTCACATATTTGCTTCATTGTTGCTAAAGAGCCTGGAGGTCCCCTCATTAATCTTTGTATATTTTGTTCATATTGGTTCTCACAGGGCTCTCCCTGGGCTCCTTAGACTCTCTATGGACATGGCTCCCTGCTGTTATACTTGTCGCAGGAGACAGTCACAGCCCTGCATTAGCCTGTCTGTCATCATCTATGTCAGTTTCCATCAATGTTGGCGGTATAGTGACTGCATACGCATTTGTTACTTTCACTTTGTGGCTCCCCGCCGTATGAGCAGCAGCTGCGTATGACACCTCCGTGTCAGTTTGTGGGACTGCTGGTCTGTCTGCCTGCGAGAGGCTTTGAGCGACAGGGAGCATACGCTCCCTGTGTCTCTGTAAGTGCCGTGGTCATGGCCGTTCCTCTCACATCTGATTCTTCACAGCTATGTGCTGCCATTGCTGCAGCTGCCCAAGTCCTCATAGGATTAGTAGGGGAGACAGATGCAGGGGTACGGCCTGTACTAGGCTTTTCAGGAATAACTGCAGGTTTTCCAGAAATACTACCAGAACCAGATTTTCTTTGTTTCTGTATAATCAGGGTGGTCTCCGGTATCCTGCAGGTTTAAAAAGTTAATCCCGCACGTTTCATCGACGTGTTTCGTCCGTTAAACTTTTAATAAAGTCCGGGTTTAACGGACGAAACACGTTGATGAAACTGGCGGGATTAACTTTTTAAACCTGCAGGAACCAATGCGGTAGGACAAAAAAAGCCAACATCTCTGCAGCGAAATCGGTCCAAGAGCACAGGACTGACTAACATAGCAGCATACAATCTTTTAACGGCGTGTACACCGCATAGTACCACTGCTTGTTTGTGAAACTTAGAAATAAGTGTTCACTACATTTTCTTGTAAGAGTTTTTATGTAGGGTTTTTTTATGCTTTGGAAATAAATGTATAACTGTTTTACGCTATGTCAAGTATCCTTTTTTAAAGGTTGATACAAGTAGCCGAGCAGATACAAAAATATACAGTGAAAAATAAATTGTTTCCCTTGATCAGTATTAACCCTCACACAGCGTGGGAATATCCTCTAACTCAGACTATTTTTCTGGATATACCTTCACTCTGACACTTACATTGGACATTTTATAAGTATATTTTATCAGACTTAAGAGTATTTTTATCTCTTTCCCCATATATGTTAATTAGGGGTTGGTCTGCTAAGCGCTGATACTATTGTTTTATGTAGATAATTCCACATACTTATTATTCTAACTGTAAAAAATACTTTCCTTTGCTTTAGAATATATCGCCTTTCTTCCAGTCTATGTGCGACCTCATGTCCTACGTATAGTTTTTTTATGAATAGATTTCAAGGCAATGGTTTGTGTTGAATATATTTGTAAAATGCTATCACATCCCCTCTGATGTGCTGTTTTTCCAAACCAAAGAGATTTAAATTTGTTAACCTTTTTTAATAAATAAAGTGCTCCATTACTATTATTAATTTTGAAGCCCATCTCTGTACTTTTTCTAGTGCCATAATATGCTTCTTTAGAACAGGTGCCTGAAATATCATTAATGCCCCTATTTATACATGGCAATACCTTACTGGCCTTAGCAACTGCCGATTGATATTGCACATTTTTGGCTAGTTTGTTGTCTATAACAATTCCTAAGTCTTTCTTGTGTGTTGTTATCCTTAATTCATTACAATTAAAGGTGTAAATTGCTCATGCATTCTTTACCCTGAAGTGCATAACTGCATTTTTCTACATTACATTTAATCTGCCATTTGAGTGCCCAGTCCCCCAGTCTATGTATACCCCTCTGCATTAAAATAATATCTTGCTCACATTGTATTACTTTACAGAGTTTTGTGTCATCTGCAAACACTGAGACATGGCTTTCGATGCCTATTTCAAACTTAACTATAAATATGTTAAATAAAAGCATTCATAGAACAGAATGTTTTACATGACGTGTTTCATAAAACCATGCTGATTATTGCTAATAGCAATGTTCTTTCCAATTAATTTCTGAATATGATCCCTTAATAACCCTTCAAATACCCAGCCACAGAAGCTAAGCTCACATGTCGATAATTTCTAGACAGAGATTTTTGAACCCTTTTTGAAGATAGGAACCAAATCTGCTTTTGTCCAATCCTCTGGTGGATATATATTACCATAGAATTTTCTTTAATATATAGTGAGGAAAAAAAATAGTTATTTTTTAATATTTATTATTAAAATCAGACGTTGGCAATCTATTTCTTGGATAGCTTACTCCTCTGAGGTATTATCGATTGCCAAAATCATAATTTGTTACATTCTTTTGTTAATGCTATTTTCAAAATATTTGTTAAAGATGTATTTGCATTGCATCTCAACAGATATACAGGGAGTGCAGAATTATTAGGCAAATGAGTATTTTGACCACATCATCCTCTTTATGCATGTTGTCTTACTCCAAGCTGTATAGGCTCGAAAGCCTACTACCAATTAAGCATATTAGGTGATGTGCATCTCTGTAATGAGAAGGGGTGTGGTCTAATGACATCAACACCCTATATCAGGTGTGCATAATTATTAGGCAACTTCCTTTCCTTTGGCAAAATGGGTCAAAAGAAGGACTTGACAGGCTCAGAAAAGTCAAAAATAGTGAGATATCTTGCAGAGGGATGCAGCACTCTTAAAATTTCAAAGCTTCTGAAGCGTGATCATCGAACAATCAAGCGTTTCATTCAAAATAGTCAACAGGGTCGCAAGAAGCGTGTGGAAAAACCAAGGCGCAAAATAACTGCCCATGAACTGAGAAAAGTCAAGCGTGCAGCTGCCACGATGCCACTTGCCACCAGTTTGGCCATATTTCAGAGCTGCAACATCACTGGAGTGCCCAAAAGCACAAGGTGTGCAATACTCAGAGACATGGCCAAGGTAAGAAAGGCTGAAAGACGACCACCACTGAACAAGACACACAAGCTGAAACGTCAAGACTGGGCCAAGAAATATCTCAAGACTGATTTTTCTAAGGTTTTATGGACTGATGAAATGAGAGTGAGTCTTGATGGGCCAGATGGATGGGCCCGTGGCTGGATTGGTAAAGGGCAGAGAGCTCCAGTCCGACTCAGACGCCAGCAAGGTGGAGGTGGAGTACTGGTTTGGGCTGGTATCATCAAAGATGAGCTTGTGGGGCCTTTTCGGGTTGAGGATGGAGTCAAGCTCAACTCCCAGTCCTACTGCCAGTTCCTGGAAGACACCTTCTTCAAGCAGTGGTACAGGAAGAAGTCTGCATCCTTCAAGAAAAACATGATTTTCATGCAGGACAATGCTCCATCACACGCGTCCAAGTACTCCACAGCGTGGCTGGCATGAAAGGGAATAAAAGAAGAAAATCTAATGACATGGCCTCCTTGTTCACCTGATCGAACCCCATTGAGAACCTATGGTCCATCATCAAATGTGAGATTTACAAGGAGGGAAAACAGTACACCTCTCTGAACAGTGTCTGGGAGGCTGTGGTTGCTGCTGCACGCAATGTTGATGGTGAACAGATCAAAACACTGACAGAATCCATGGATGGCAGGCTTTTGAGTGTCCTTGCAAAGAAAGGTGGCTATATTGGTCACTGATTTGTTTTTGTTTTGTTTTTGAATGTCAGAAATGTATATTTGTGAATGTTGAGATGTTATATTGGTTTCACTGGTAATAATAAATAATTGAAATGGGTATATATTTGTTTTTTGTTAAGTTGCCTAATAATTATGCACAGTAATAGTCACCTGCACACACAGATATCCCCTAACATAGCTAAAACTAAAAACAAACTAAAAACTACTTCCAAAAATATTCAGCTTTGATATTAATGAGTTTTTTGGGTTCATTGAGAACATGGTTGTTGTTCAATAATAAAATTAATCCTCAAAAATACAACTTGCCTAATAATTCTGCACTCCCTGTACGTGATATTACTTTATATATAGTATTATAATTGATGACCACGGGACATTTAGATTCAAACATACATTCAAACCTTGCACACTCATCATTGGAGTGGGGAGTGGGGCGTGGGGTGGGTGGAGGAGCACTCTCTAGGCCTCCGATTAAATAATTACTTCTCCCAAGGGTTCCATATTCTATTATAAATTTCTATATTTTCAAAATTTATATATACTGCTTTCTCCATTAGTCGCTGGAAATCCACCTGAAATTTAATTTCTGACCAGCATGGAATTTATTGGGTCTTCCATCGTCTGGCAATACAGATTATTGTAGCCATGAAAATCTGTATTAAAAGCATTTGTGAAAATGTGTTTATCTTTGGAAAATCAATATGAAAAAGGAAACTTTGAATAGTTAATTTTGTGCAGTCCAACCATATGTTTATGTGAACCCATATCAGAGTTGCATCTCCAACAAATATTTTGGCAATTTTTGGTATTGTTTAGAATTTTTTTCTATTGTGTTAGGCACCATGTACCATCTAAGAATAATCTTTATATAATTCTCATACAGTAATATATTATGTATTGTATTTTCTGTTAATTTAATGTTTTTGCCCATTCTTCCTCCAGGAACCTAATTCCGATTTCTTGTTCCCATTTTCTGACACTATTTTTTTTCCCTTTTTTTTTTGTTCATATAAAATCCTATTAATCCTTGAGATTATTTTATTTCTTCCTTCTATTTTAAGGATTTATCATCAATGATAGTGCTGACTATCTTTTTATGGCTGAATATGTTTATTTTAATCTATGTTAAAGGACCACTATAGTGCCAGGAAAACATACTCATTTTCCTGGCTCTATAGGGTCCTTGGGTTCCCCTCACCCTCTGGGCCCCTCTCCCTTCGGGCTCTAGGGTGAGGAAGGGGTTAATCCCTTACCTTTTTTCCAGCGCCGAGCTCCCTCGGCGTTGGGGTCTCTCCTCCTCCTTTCCCCGTCATCGGCTGAATGCGCATCCACGGCACAAGCCGCGTGCGCATTCAGCCAGTCCACAGGAAAGCATTCTCAATGCTTTTCAATGGATGCTGGCGCCTTCTCACTGTGAAAATCACAGTGAAAAGCGTGGAAGCGCCTCTAGCGGCTGTCAATGAGACAGCCACTAGTGGCTGGATTAACCCATTTGTAAACATAGCAGTTTCTCTGAAACTATAGTGGTCCTTTAAAAATTCTGTTTTTAGGAGGGGGTTACTTTATAGTATTTCATTTAAGGTTTTAATCTTATTTCCTGTATAGAGATCTCCTAAATAGTTAAACCCATCTTCTTTCCATTTAACTAAATTTATTCCAGGGATATATCGCAGTAAGATATCTATTGATATATTACTAGGTAAAGTCTCCCTGATGCCATGTCCTTTTTTTAAAATTCTTCAAAAACCTATGTTCGATTACTATTTTATTAGAAAATTACATTTTTTTAATGCAGGGGTATCAAGCCAGATCAGCCATATTGGTTCAAGATTCTTATAAGATTGTATTTCGATTCCTGTTCAAGATGTTTGATCTATTTTTTTTATATAGATCATAGTGTGGTGTTCCCCAAGGTTCCATTCTCAGCCCCCTACTATTTACATTATATATAAATGATCTGCTAATGTCTGCAAATCCTCAAATGTATGCAGACGACACAGTAATCTATGCAAGCAAATCCGATCTACCGCAGCTTGAGGCTGCTCTCCAACACGAGTTTACAGAGGAAAGTGAATCGCAAAAAAAAAAAAAAAAAACACTCTTCCTTATTGTACCCTGTTGTATCAATGCAATTTTTGTGGACCCAGGACATACTTGAAAACGAGAGAAATCTCAATGTATCTTTCCTGGTAAAATATTTTAAAAATAAATAAATAAGTATTTCCATTCCATAATGTGTAATCATAATGGCATCATGTATCATAAAGACTTCTGGAAATTATGTTCCCCCATCCTTTAAATTTCGAATTACATTTTTATATGAGGTTCTGGCTTTTTTATGTCCCAATATAAATTTCATAAATGTATTATGATATTCCCAAAGGATATTTTTGGCAACAAACATGGGTACAGATCACATTAAATATTCAAGCTTAGATATTAAGTAATCTTTTATTACAGTTATTCTTCCTAGCCAGGAAATATACATTGGTTTCCATTTTGTTAATGATTTTTTTTATTTCATGAAGGAGAAGGGAATTATTTTTTGTGATAATATTCTTCCAATCCAATCCCAAATTAATGCCCAGGTATTTTATTGTTTATAATCCCAGTTAAAATTATGTTTTTCTTTTAGTCTATACAAATTTAAGTTAGAATGAATTGCAAATGATTTACTTAGATTAATGTTGTAATTAGAGATCGTGATATAGTCTGTTATGCATTTAAGGGTTGCAGGGATTGAAACTTCTGAGTTAATGAGAGTGAGAATTACATTGTCCGCATATAATGAGATTTTTCTATTATTGATTTCCATTTTTGATTCCCTCTATCTCCTTTGTTTGTCTTATTAGTAATGCTAGGGGTTCGATAGAGAACGTATAACGTGTGGGCAGCCCTGTCTTGTCCCATTTCTAATTTTAAATATACCAGATCCAAGCCCCCCACCTTATACCTTTGCAGATGGTATGGTATATAGGCTCATAATTCTATAAAAAATGTGGTCTTCAAACCCAAAAGCTTTTAAGGCAGGTAGGACCAGCTAACCCTGTTGAAGGCCTTTTCCGCATCGAAAGCCAGGAATACCGAAGGGTATGATTCAGCATTAACCTCTTGTATTAAATTCATGATTTTACTAACATTATCAGTACCAGAGTGGTTAGCTACAAACCCTGTTTGGTCAGAATGTAACAAATTTGGGAGCACTTTTTTTACTCTCTCTGCTAATATATTTGAGTATAACTTGATGTCACTATTTATAAGGGATATAGGGCGGTGATTACTCATAAAGCTTGCATCCTTTTCTGGTTTTAAGATAGGAGTTATAAGTGTCTGTAGCATTTCTGATGGAAATTGTGAATCCTTATTTATCCTGTATAGAGAAGAAAAGGAATAGAGTGGTGTGGCCAACCTGTCCGCAGAAAGTGGGTGGGTGTCCACTCCACCAGAGGATATCTCTTTAAATTAAAAATTTGTATTAATGGTATAACCTTTATTAAGCCGAATACATATATACAAAAAAAAAAAATGTGAAACCTTCCAAATGTGAAATAAATGTGAAACCCAAGTGGTAATATCACTTTAAAATCTGGGTAGACTTAGTCCAGATTGCCACATAAATACCAGGAGTATTAATTATGTAGGAAGGAAAGAAAAACTTCCAATGTAATCTATCAGTAGGATACTCCAAAAGATGGTATATAATTAGTGTGTGGCTAGGGCTATACACGGCTGTGTGTGGAGATCAGCCAATGTAGATGCAAAAGTAGAAAGTAAATCCCTACAGCAAGGTATGGTATTCTTTGTATCTAGAAAATATAAACAGGGTCTATATAGTACTTAGTAAATATAGTCCTGTGTTTGATACTTAGTAGCAAAAAAAGTCACTAAATAGGTTATTAATGAACTCGCTACATTTTGGGGAAAGATACTACAGATCTCGCATATTCACACTTCCTGTTAATACAAGAATACACTAGAGGGAGGGTGTATTGCAGAAAATATCTTAATACTAGTTTAAGGTAGACAGAGATTAGTAACAGGGGAAAGAATGTGTACCTTATTTATCCTGTTAAACAGCCTTCTGAGTATCAGAGAAATCTGAGGGTGAAACCTTTTACAAAATTATGAAGAGTACCCATCGGGTCCTGGGGCTTTCCCTGATTTCAGACTTTTGATGTTCTCTATAATCTCTTTGTGTGTTATCGGAGAGTTCAGTTCTATCTCACAATCCCTTATCTTTAGGAGATTACGTTTTTAAAAACTGGAGTTTTTCTTCAACAGAGGAGTTTGTTTTCAGTAAATTATATAGGGATTGATAGAATTCCACAAAATCTTTACTCATGGCTTCTAGATTCAGTAAAAAAATTTACCCTGAATTAATTTTCTAATGTGTGTCTTTATTCTGGACTTGATTTTATTACTCAACGCTTTACCAACCCTGTTCTCTCCATAATACCATGTTTGTTTGAGCTTGAGGACCGCATTTGATGTCTTTAGCTCCAGCTTATTTTTCATTTCTGACGGAATATTACTGATTTGATCCGTTTTATCTATTGTTACATTCTGTTTGTTTTCTCTTTCCAGTTTAGCCAGTTTCAATGGATTTCCCAACTCTGTGTTAGCTTTAATCCCCATTTAATTATAACCCCTTTTACGTAGCTCTTTAAGGCGCACCACAGGGTACCTATCGATACATCTCCATTATCATTTAATGATATAAACTCCTTGATCTGTTCATTCAGATATCTACAATTTCCTTCTGATTTAAGTACTTGTTCTTTTAATCTCCATGTACATCTGGTTAGAGATTCTTGCTCTTCCCCTATCTCAACAGTTATTGGAGCATAGTCAGACAAAGTAATTATATCTATTTTAGTTTTTTTTGAAGTATCGTAAATTGTTTAAGTCCGTGATAAAATAATCAGTTCTCCAATATACTTTATGTACTTTCGAGAAGAGAGAGAAATCTCTTACTTGGGGATGCTGAACTCTCCATATATCAAATAAATTATATTCATCTAGCAATTCTTGGAAAGGTTTACCATTTCTTACCCCTTCTCCTTCTCGCAGGTATCCAGTGGAGGCCTTCTGATTTGTTTTATCCCATTTTACATTAGCAACTACATTCATATCTCATGCTATTAAAAGTTTCCCTTTTTGGATTTTATTTACATTTGATAGTATTTTCTTTACAAAAATCCCTGAGTGTATATATATTTGGAGCATAAATGTTAACCAGTGTGTATGTATTTTCGATAATTTTACACACAACAATTAAGAATCTGCTTTTTGTATCTTTTTGTTCTACTATCAATTCAAATTTCATTCATTTAGAAATTAATATCGCTACTCCATGGGAAACACTAAACTTGAAGGCTTTTTCCTATTTTAAATAGTGCATGCACATCGTGCTTCTTGTAGTGCTTTCTCAAGGATTTGTCGATTATATCCCCTTTATAGGAATTTTGCCTTAATCTCAAGGATCTGAGTTTCCCTGGTTGCCACATCTGAGTTGTTTCTAATGACTCTTAGAAACTGTGCCTTTGGTAACGAGTTCTTTAGAGCCTTTGGATGTGTGCTCTGGTAATGGAGAATTGTATTTCTGTCCGTAGGTTTGGTATATAATGAGTATTGAAGACCTGAGGACCCCACAGTGATTTATAAATTGAGATAATGCACTCTCTCTGTGCTGATGTCTGCTGTGAATTTAATAGGTGTCTGGAGTTCATTGAGGTCCTGGGCCATTTTCTGTGCTTCTTTGACTGTGTTGTCCCATACGATAAACAGGTCATCTATAAATCTCTAGTAGGCTAATATACTGCCTTTGTACCTCTCCAACAAGTGCTCTTCTTTATAGATGAACATACGCGTTGGTGTACATAGACGCCATGGACGTACCAGCTATTTGGAGGTACCAACTGTCCTCAAACCTAAAATAGTTGTTCTGTAAAGTTAAGGTGAGGAGTTCCAGTAGAAACTCTATGAGAGGACCATGATACACGGTAGACCTTGTTAAAACCTGCCGCATAGCTTCAACGCCGGCTTCGTGTGGAATGACTGTATATAAGCTTTGTACGTGCATGGTTATAAGAATGGGTATAGAATCACCATATTGTATTTTATTGATCTTGGAAATGAGTGTTTGAGTGTCCTTGATACAAGAATGGAGTTACCTTACCGGACCCTGGAACAGATGATCCAGCCATTTAGCAATGGGCTCCAAGATGCCATCAATCACTGAGACTATAGGACGTCCCAGTGGTAGATTTGGGTCTTTATGAATCTTGGGTATTGAGTAAATTATGGGGGTGCGTGGATATTGCTTGGTAAGATATTGATGCAGTTTAAGGTCTATGTAGCCTGCTTTTAGGCCCATAGATAAGATCTCTTCAATTTTATTTTGAATTATCTTAGTGGGGTCCCCTTCAAGTGGCAGATAGGTTTTTCACTCCGATAATTGTGCTTTTAGTTCACCGGCGTAGTATGCACAATCCAAAATTACGATGCCACCTCCCTTATCCGCTGAGCGGTTTACTATCTGTTTGTCACTGATAGAAATTTCTTGATGGACGCTTTATTAGATATCTGGTCAAAGGTAGACTTTACCCGTAAAGGTTCCATCGCACTCATATTTTCCGCACTTTGAAACCACTGGCACTTTATAAATAATTGCACTTTTTATATATAATTACAGTTTACATAATATAAAAGATAAGTCCTTTGATCACTTGACTCATTTAAGTGGTACTTCAACAATAACTACCAACTATTTACCACACTTCCACTTCGTTTTAAGACACAGTTTTTGTTGTTATTATGTCTATGCACATGGTCTCCAGCACTTTATTGAACCAGATACACGATATAAAGGGTGTTCACTTCTTTATTTACATGTTTTTATGGCAATTCACAAATACACTGCGTTACTATGGTAATGACGGCAGTCTAATGTGGTGACGTCACGATAGTGGGCGGAGCTACCTTTGCACATATGCACAGGATCCAGCAGGACGCCGGTTTCAACACACAGAACTTGGGGTGAGTCAAATTACTGTTATTGAATCCTATATATTCACTGTCATTTCTATGATTGTATAATCCTGATGAAAGTCCACAAGGGGGACTGAAACGTTGATCTTGTCTTAAACACTTTAATAAAAATTACGTCTTATGAAAATCTGTGAGTGCAGCCAACTACTTCAATTACCTATATATATATATATATATATATTTTTTTTTTATTTTTTTTGAAAGGAGCGAAAAGGGATATAACGAGTCCCATTTACATGGGAATTTTTCTTGGTAAGATTTTCAGTATGATCTAGTGGCTATTTGTGTGGGTATTTGATTAAGAGGAAGAGAAGGTATAGCGATATATAGCTTAGATTGGGATCCCCATTTTGGTTAAGTCTTCTGATGGATTGGTAATCGTGATGGTTCTATCTCCATAAAAAATCAAGAGTTTAGTGGAAAATCCCCATGTGAATGGGATATTCCTTTTCCTTAGTGTTATAGTCATAGCTCTGACACAGGTCTGGAAAGGTGGAAATACCTGAAAATTTGGGGTCCTGAGGCTTATTGTAGCCTATTTTCCTAACCAGGGTATCTTTTATTGCACAATCACATCCCTTGGTTCTGTTGATTAAATATTTTTGTGGCTTTCTGATTCTGTGATATCTCTCTTTACTTCCCCAGAATCGTAGCCCACCACCGCACAACAGCGATATCCCCCTCTCTCAGTCCTCAACATCTTCCAGCTGTGGTCTCCACAGCTTGTGAACATGTTTGCGCTCCTGCAACAGCGCTCACATCCTACGTCCTACGTCATCATGCTTCAGACTTGGAAAAATAGTTATTTAACATGCCCATCTTTGTTTTCAGTGTGCCTACACTTTTATTTTTTAAATTTCTTTTACAATTTATGTACTTAAAAATGTTTCATGGCTGGTTTTGCTGTCTTTGGGTATCACTTTATCATTTTCTAGTATAGGCACTACAATTGCCTTTTTGTATTCATTATATCTTATATAGGATACATCTGATTTGTCCAATTTAAATGGCATTTTCTTGTTTTTTTATCTCTTGTTTTACTTTCCCACTAAGCCATATTGGTTTTAATTTTTTTTAATTTTATATTTATTACCCAATGGTACATACTGAGAAATGTACCTATCTAATATTTGTTTGAAGGTATTGATCCTCTGTGTTTATTCGCTAAAGTTTATGCAAGTCTATATATTGTAATTTGGCCTTTTTAAAAGTACATGTTTCAGTATACCCCATGTGCTTTTGCTTTTTTGAGTTTATTTTAAAAAACACCATATTGTGATTACTACATAAAATGAACAAAAATAAAGAGGTTGCACTACAAGACTACAATAAAATACTATTAAGATTCTATGTATAGGCACTCTTTCACCCGCATTGGTGCAAAGTATCGAGGTGGCTCATTTACCTCAAAAAATATAAACTACCAAAAAATGATATTGCACTCAAAAACTACTTTAGATAAAGTTCATCACTTCATTTAATAATTCATAAAAATATTGTGTATACATAATTCATTGGTTGCAAAAAATGTACTCAAAATTGATAATATATACACTGGAATCAAACAATATATCCTAATGGAAACAATACATTGTAAACCTATAACTATAACTCCATGTTACTAAAGATCCCTGACCACAGATTTATGAATCATCCAATTAATGCTGTTTAACTGTATCTTGGAGTCCAAAGGTCCCATCCACAAAGAGGGATAATAAAGAAAAAAGGAAAAAAAAGAAAAAGGAAAAAAAAGAAAAAGGAAAAAAAGGAAAAAATATGAAAAAAGGGGGAAAAAAGGGAAAAAATAAAAAATGAGAAAAAAATATAAGCAAAAAAAGGTATAAACAGTCCCAGTGCATACACACTATTATATATGGGTGGATCTCACTGCATTCTCCAGGGGTGTAAGTCCTATTTTGAAGCTTGTGTGTATTTCTTCATATATACATCGTGGTGCAATAGTGGATCCCTGTATATCAATCTGTTGTTTCTCCCAAATTGTATGTGCAAAGAATCCTTCAATCTTCCTGGGGGTAGCGGACTCCTATCTCCAATCAGCTGGTGCCGGGTCTTTTGATGGGCTGCGCGCTCGGGACCTAAAACATCCCTTCAATGGCCCTATCAAAGATAAAAAAATATTAAGATATCCCACACTTATATATTTCTTCGGCGCGCCCACCTGAGCATGTGGGTCATGCCTATGTGACGTCATGACGCTCACGTCCGTCTACCCGCTTGTCTGTGCGGGTCGCGTCTCTATGACGTCACGGCGCATTCCTCTAATTACTGCGCCGGACAAATATATAGTCCCACTGTGATTATGTATATCTTCCTGCGCCAGTACATATATTTCCATGCGTAGGAATAATACTTTTTAATGTATGGGAAGAAAAAAGTCCCTTATGTCCAAAAAGTGTGGGGAACAAATGTCTATGTACAAATGTACAAAAACTATTATATACAAATTTACAATACAAAAACACGGAGAATTAAAATCAGATCATTGCTACATTGGAGTATAAACCAATAAAATTCTTTATGCATTGAGAGGTTGAATTTATTAGCAGATTTGTGAAAATCTGGCTGAATTCTAAATATGACATATTTAAGATAGTCCATCCAGGGTCTAAATATTAGAGATAATACTGAAAAAATCTTTACTGAAAGGAATGTCTCTTCAAATAAAGTGACCCTAGGATAAAATAGATCCTCTCTGATCTTATCTTCTATTTCGTACCACTTGGTGGAAATGATTATATATGTAATCACCACCACCAAGTAGCTGCTGAGGTAGCAAAAGATTATGCGAGACCAAAATATAGTTGCAACAGGCAATCAGAGGTGACCGCTCACTCCTTCAAATATCTTATTTTTGCCAAACAAGCATACTCACCAGCAGTGTAATGTGTGAAAAATGCCTGTGGTTTCCCACATGTTGAACCCCGCTATTTCTCGGGTAACGGACCACAAATGGTCAACTTCTGTAATGCCTTTAGAAGGGTAAAGGAGGCAGACGTGCCATATAGGGTCCCAATGACTTGCTGTAAATATAAAATGGTAAATTAGTCCGAATGAGTGGACCAAAAAATGATAATCAAGAATACTATTGTGTTGGACACTAAAGTCATTCTACAGAAAATGCTTAAGATCATAGTCCTCATTCAGACCATCCGATGGAGTGTTTCCAAAGTGCTAATCCACTTTGTTTCTTTACATAAAAGTGCCTTTTGTCTATCTCCACCTCTCCGTAATGGTTTAACACTATCAATTACCTGAAAACGTAATTGATTGACATTGTGACCTTGCTGTAGGAAGTGCCTAGGTACTGGTTTGTCACATGTCCCTTTCTGAATGGCCGCTCTTATGTCCCTTTTATGTTCTCCAATACGTTCCTTCACTGGCCTAATTGTTTCCCCAACATAGAGTAACCCACGTGGGCATTTCAAAATGTAAACCACATATTCTGAGTTGCACGTATAATAATCAAGTATTTTAAAAGGTTTGCCTGATCATGGATGTGCAAAACACTCACCTCTGATTACACTGTTGCAATGTATACAGTTCAAATGTTGGGCAAACATGCATGTGTTGTAATTTTCAAATTTCTGTTTTTGTTTTTTAATTTAATATTCTTTATTTTCAAAATAAATAGATGACATACTAAAAGTATAAATACATACTTAGACAAAACACTTACATATATACATAGAAAGGGGTTATGTCAGGGCTTACCTGAATGGGAGTCTGTAGTGCAGATATATGTGCTCACCCTTGCAAGTAAACACAGGCCAAGGTGGTCAGGTAAGAATTCACCTGGCCTGTGAGCTGGTGCACGGGGGCTGTGCAGGATGATGCTCCAAGTCGCAGTGCAGATACAGACATAAACAGGAGAATCGTTGTCGTTAAGTCAAAGGTCAGTGAGTGCCAGAAATCAGGATAAACCAGTAGAGAGCCGAAGTCAGAGGATGCCAGAAGTCAGGATACATTAAATAACAAGCCAAGGTCAGGAATCAACAGGAGAACACGAAACAGCAATACTTGAACCAGAGTCAATGAACTGACACTGTCCTCAGGGAGAGGCAGTGTCTTATACCTGGCTAATCAGTGATCAGCCACAGGTAAACCATGAGTGACAGGAGCAGTCTCAGATAACGTCCAACCCCCAGTGCTGGATTCAAGGCAAGAGTAGACTTCTGGATGTTTCCTGAGCTGTATGATGGCTCAGAGGCAAAAGCAACAACCCCAGGGCTGCAGAGTACTCTGGTTCAGATCCCTATTGGGGCAACCTCGTCTGGATGTCGCAGTGAGAACCGTGACAGGTTATATATAGCCTGCAAATTTAGGATTATACTGTAAATTAGTTTTCCCCTGATTAGATGTCAAGACTGAGGAGCATACTGCCTAACATAGGTGCTTTATGAAAAACTTAAAGCTTAAAAAGCTAATTCTTGCCCAGAAATTGGTCTATTCTGATGCCTCTTAATCGATTTAATATAATTATCATATTTCATTATGTTTTGCTCTTGGGTTTGGTATATTAATCCCCTTCTCCATTTTGAGTTGGAACAATAGTTGATAAAAAAAAAAATGTTCTTTAGATGGGATATTTATTTGTTTCCATCGTCTAGCATTAAGAACTTTGACTGCCATGAAACAATGTATCGCTAAAGAAGCATCCAATTTTTGGAATCGATGCCAATTGAGATGTAAAAGTGCCACTTTCTATCTAAAATTATACCTGTAACTTCTTCAATTAAATCAAAAGCATACTTCCAGAAATCTACAATCCTGGGGCAACTCCAACAAATATGTTCCATGTTGCCTTCTGATTCAATACATCTCCAACATAAGATGGTATTAGTCTGGGAAATCTTAACTTTGAAGGGGCACATTTGAGACAGTAATGACAGGTTTTTTACGCTGGGTCCATGTCCCATTTTGGAGTATTTTAGCAAGTTGCTTATTCCAACGTAGGCCAAGGCGTATTTTAAACCTTAGCTGGGATAATATTTTCACTAGTTACCAAGTGTAGTGGTAATAAGAATGTTTTCCCTTTTTAAAACTTTTTTTTACTTTTAAAAACTTTTTTTTACTATTTTAAAACTGTTTAAAATTTTTGAACTTTTTAAAAAACATTTTAAAATGGTTAACTCCTAATTTGGCTAACCGTATATCCTCCAATTTCCCCACTAACTTCTACCCACTCTAGCAAAATAAATAATTTAAACATATTTAAGTCACTAATTAAATACATTTAACCCCTGATGTTAAAATAAAGTTAATTGGGTAAACAGAGAGGGAGAGTAGCCCCAACAATTCGGAAACTCAATGCTGATATGTATACATAAATAGAATAGAAAAATACTTAATAGCTAAATGGCTTCCTTACAGATAATTCTGATGTATTGGAGGTCTAATGCCCCACAGCTCAAAAACTGCCACATGTATCAAAAAACTAATAACTTTATTACATTCATATACAATAAGGTACAATTTGGTCTATCGCTGGGTAGCAAAAAAATTATAAAATAAAAAGCCACTTCACACTCTATCTCCGTCAAGTGGTCTAAAGTAGCAGTAGAAAGTATGTGGTTGGTC
The DNA here is from genome assembly GCA_933207985.1 of Pelobates cultripes. NCBI lineage: Eukaryota > Metazoa > Chordata > Amphibia > Anura > Pelobatidae > Pelobates > Pelobates cultripes. The sequence continues at coordinate 179,115,731 of OW240913.1, read as the reverse complement.
TTCAACCTATTAATTGCTACTGAGACCAAATACTAGGGAGAACTATATATATATATATATATATATATATATAATATAGTAGGGAGAAACCGTTTTAACTAAACCGTTTTATGCTACAAGAGAGTAGCATAAAAAGTAGAGATAATGAATAATAATACATCTGTATTGTTATGGTAATCACTCCTATCCCTCTAGGCAAAAACAGCCATAGTTCACACCTTTAGGTTGAATTTCAGCAAACACACTCCCTCTTAAGGCATAAGTTGCAAACAGTGAAGGAGAAAGGAAAAGAGGGGCAAGCTTGCATTCATACAATTCAATTGAATACTGACTACTACTGCTAATCCCTAAGTCTCCTACAAAACACCTTCGTGGGTGTTCTATGCTGATGCTCAATCTATTGTCTGCTTACTCTCAGTATGTATAGGCATCCCATATAGGAACTCTCAGGAAGGAAAAGGGAAAAAAAGTAATACTAATAAGGGTTACTAAATACCCAGAAAGTGCATAGCGTATAGTGCTTCATAAAGTGAATATTAAAATCAAGGTAGATAACCCGTTGCACATTTCGTGTAATGAACTACACCTTCGTCAGGGGATAACCTTACTTCCAGCTGGACCCGGGTTTTATGTGCATGTGGACCAATCTGCTCTGATCCTCATGCATCATGTGGTACGTTCATCAAGTGCCACTCACATTAGGTACGGGGAGGGGGCGGAGCAGTGGGGTATGACATCGTCTGATCGACAGATTGATCCCTCCTGTGTTCCATGCAGCTTCAAAGCTTCCCCTTCTCCTATCCTGGCTTCTATGGGTGTGCCTAACCTCATCATAACTCCTCCCACTCTCATGAATCCATCCTAATACATCACAAAGTGATCGGATTTTGTTGAGAGAAAGTGGGTCCCTATGGAGACTATTAAGGGTGATAATCTGTAAATTCCAGCTGCCTGTTTGAGCTGCCGATCCAATGTTATTAAATGATTAAAAATTTATAATTTATGTCCCTGTTACAGATCCGCATCAATACTACTAAGTTAAGCAGATCTAGACCACTTATGGGGGGTATATTGTTTCATTATATGGAGGAGGCTATGCTCTTTTAGAAGGCATTTGCATTGTCTGTCATTTGGGCAGTGTCTATGGGGGCTACTATTAATGGCGGCATTAATTTCATAAATGTGAATCCTCTATCCAGCATTCTTGGAAATTCTGGAGGTAGTTAAAGAATAGTTGATAAAAAATAAATACAAAATTGAAAAGAATTATAATAAATCTATACAGTGTTGTCTTTCATAGGCTATAAACTGTATTCTCTATATAAATTATGTAATGAAAGGGGAATATGAAAATCCCTCATTTAACCCATGTGGAGATAGAGTTTTTAGGCAGTAAATCCAGTAGCATTCTCTTTTTTCAGATATTGGTCCAAGTTGCCCTTCCTCTGATCCAGCTTATCTAGCTTGATGCCTTGGAATTTTAATACCATGGGGTCCCCATGATGGACAATCTTTACATGTCTAGAGACTGGGGTCTCAATGTTTCACACAGTTTTTACAGAATTAATGTGTTCTAAGATTTGTCTCTTAAAGGGATGAAACGTCTTACCAACACATAGCATATTGCATTGGCATGTGATAAGGTATACCACCCCTTTAGAGTTGCAGTTAAAAAAAGAATGGGATTGGAACTTTTCGGTAAGTGAACTGTTATTACAACTTTTTGAGTTCTTGCAGATGTAATTGCATGCCTTGCAAAGGCTACATTTGTAGGTTCCTGTCAATTTGTTTGTTGAAAATGACTATGTACTAATGAGTCTCTGAGATTTTTACCACTTCTTGCCACTAGGCATGCATTTGATGGAATAACATCCTTTAGTTGAGTCATATTGCTATTGCCAGATACTATGGGTCTCCCTGTTAGTATAGAATGTTTTTATGTATTTTTGTTAAGCTATAAAAAGAAGAGATGCGTGGATTAGTTTTCAGCATGAATTTATATTCGTTCTTATTGATTAATTTATCATCTAGTCCTGTTTATAAGATAATTTTAAATTTTTCCAAAAAGGCCTTTGTAGGGTCTGATTTTAGGATCTTACATGTGGTGTTATCAGTCAGAATTTTTTTAGTCATCTCCACATATTACGTTGTGTCCAGGATTACAATATTCCCCCTTTGTCCGAGGGTTTCTTTTCTTTTAGATCCTCTAGGGCCTTATATTCCGTTATTGTTAGGTTGGAATTTGGTTTGAGATTTAATTCAGGGATAGACATCTTGTCTATTTCATTACATACTAATTCAACCTCTGTCTCAAATCCAACAAGTTTGGATATAGAGACAAAATGTCTTTTTGCTTTTTTATAAAATAAAGTTAACCCCTTAAAACCGGAGGACATACAATTACGCCCTCTAATAGGCGGCTCTAAACGCCGCCGGGCGTAATTGTACGCCCTCCGGTTTTTGTTAACTTACCCGGTCGCCGGCGTGGGCGCGGCACGTCCGTCCTCGTCGAAGCCCCCCGGCCATGTGAGAGTGGGGTCCTAGCGAGGACCCCACAATCACATGGCCGGGGATAGCTGGCTTCTGTATTGCCGGCAGGGGGGCTGCCTGTAATGACAGGTGGTCCCCCTGCTGGCTGAAAATAAAATTAAAATAAGTTAATGGTGTAAAAAAAATAATTATATATACTTAGATCATATGTATATATTATATATATATGATCTAAGTATATATATACACATATACATACACACACATACACCGTCTAGGTGTATTTTACTATTAATATATATATAATTATATATATATATTAATATCAAATTACACGTAGACTGATACTGATTAAATATATATATAATTATTGTTATATATATATTTATATATAATATAAAAAAAATAAAAATGTAAATACGTTAAAAAATAAAATTAAAAAAATAATTAAAAATAAATAATTAAAAATATATAGATGTGTGTTATTTCGTTCTAACTGTTTTGTGAAATTAATATATATATATATATATATCAAAATACACGTAGAACGAAATAATATATATATATACACATAAATATATACGTATATATCACTATATATATATACCTATATATAAATAAAAATATTTTAAAAAAATTATATAGATATATACATATATATATACACATACGTATATATATACATATATTAATTCTACATATATATTTATGTAATATTTTTACATAATTAGGTATCTTAATTAATTACAATTAGTGGGACCTGCCTGACAACCATGCTGAAAGTAAAGGGAATTTAATTTGCTAGCACTATATTTAACCCTATAACTTTCCAAGACACCATAAAACCTGTACATGGGGGGTACTGTTCTACTCGGGAGACTTCGCTGAACACAAATATTAGTGTTTCAAAACAGTAAAATGTATTACAACGATGATATAGCCAGTAAAAGTGAATTTTTTGCATTTTTCACGCACAAACAGCATTACACGGACAATATTATTGCTGTGATACTTTTTACTGTTTTGAAACACAAATATTTGTGTTCAGCGAAGTCTCCCGAGTACAACAGTACCCCTCATGTACAGGTTTTATGGTGTTTTCAAAAGTTACAGCGTCAAATATAAGGCTTGCATTTCAGTTTTTTCACATTAAAATTCGCCAGATTGGTTATGTTGCCTTCGAGACCCTATGGTAGCCCAAGAATGAAAATTACCCCTATGATGGCATACCATTTGCAATAGTAGACAACCCAAGGTATTGCAAAAAGGGTATGTCCAGTCTTTTTTAGTAGCCACTTAGTCACAAACACTGGCCAAAATTGGCATTTTTTTGCATTTTTCACACAAACAGATACGAACGCTAACTTTGGCCAGTGTTTGTGACCAAATGGCTACTAAAAAAGACTGGACATACCCCATTTGCAATACCTTGGGTTGTCTACTATTGCAAATGGTATGCCATTATGGGTGTAAATTTCATTCCCGGGCTACTATACAGTCTCAAAGGCAACGTAACCAATCTGGCAAATTTCAATTTCAAATGTAACGTGCTATATTTGACCCTGTAACTTCCCAAAACGCCATAAAACCTGTACATAGGGGGTACTGTCTTACACGTGAGACTTTACTGAATATAAATATGTGTATTTTATTGCAGTAAAAGCAAACAGTATTATGACACTGACCGTTAAAAGGTCATGTAGAACTAAAAAAATCCAAAAAAAACATATTTTCTCCCATTTTTTTCATATTAAATTATGTTTCATAGCTAAATATTTGATATTAAATGAAAGCCCTGTTTCCCCTGAATAAAATGATATATAATAAGGGTGGGTGCATTTACTATGAAAGAGGTGTATTACGGTTGGACAGACATGTAGCGCAAATGCCAGGTTTTGTTTACATTTTGTTTTGTTCACAATGTGTACATTTGGCTCCGTCTTTAAGGGGTTAAACTTCAGGGTTTAAAAAAATAAATAATCAGATCACAGTGAAATGCTGTAAACTGTATTTTGATCACAGCAGGCAGTGATCAAAGGGCAATGATCAGGTTATATTTAATTTGGAAAGGGGTCAGTGAGGGATTTTCTAACTTTTTTTTTTTTTTTTTTTACAGGGAGATACAGATCAGCACTGAATTATCTCCCTGCACTTTACAGCTTACAAATAGGTACAGGAAGGCAGATCAGATTTCACAGCAGTCCATGTGATCACTCTGACTGCCTGTCAGGGATTGCCTGCTGCCTGCCTTGCATACCAAAGAAGACTGCAGCAGCATTAACCCCACCATTGCAATGATTGGAATTTGGGGTTAATTTTGGTAGAGAACGGAAATATTCCGTCCTGTGTCCTTAAGGGAAGGACTGCAATGATGCAAAATTTCTGTCTTGAATCACAAAGCGGTTAATAAAATTTAGATTATTTCTTAATAAATGCTGGAATAAGCCTCCTTTTTCCTTCACCTCTTGCTTTTTACATATAGTCATCTTGTTCCCCATCTAGATTAATGTTGGATATCTGCTATCTCTACAAGTCATACTGTAATGTTTAATCCTAATAATCACTAGGGTGTTGATAATGGAAACATTTTCACAAAAAGGGCAGAATGCTTGACATGTCTTGTATAGAGTTGAGCGAACACGAACTGTAAAGTTCGGGTTCGTACCGAACATTACGATTTTTTGCCCCCGAACCCGGACATTTCAGTAACAGTTCGGGTTCAAGTTCGTTGTTCGACGATTTAATGGCGTGTTTTGAAAAGCTGCAGGGCAGCCAATTAACAAGTGTTTGATTCGTGTCCAGGCCCGTCGCAACAAGGCAAGCAAACCAAGCAATTGCTTGGGGCCCCAAGCTGGCCTGGGGCCCCAAGACAACAACTGGTTAAGAATAAAATGCAATGACAAACTGTGTGAGTGCCTCTTTGATAGTCAATGCAGTAAAGTGCAAATAGCTTTCCTCCCTGTTCCCATGATGCCTCCTGTCAGTATTGCCAAACGTCCTGTCACTTAGAAAGAACGCCGTAAAAACTGCCGAATTGCGTCCTAACAGAATGAGAACAGTTTCTCCATTTGTGTTAGAATACAATTCAGGACCTATTGGCCCCCACCCCTGAACGGCGGGTGGGGGCCCTAAAGTAAAATAAGGGAGGGGGTACCTATTGTCCTCCCCACGGTGGGCTTGAAATCCATCCAATCAGAGTGCTCTGTGTCATTTTACACAGCGTGGGAAAGTTACAAAGAACTTTCCCACGCTGTGTAAAATGACACAGAGCACTCTGATTAGTTTGATTCCAAGCCCACCAATCAGAGTGTTATGAGTCAAATTAAACAGTGCGGGAAAATTCCAAAGAACTTTCCCACCTGTGTAAAATGGCAAAGAGCACTCTGATTGGTTTAAACCAACCAATCAGAGTGTTCTTAGCCTAATTGCAGGGCGGCGCAAGGCCTTACCCCACCCTGCAGAGCTCAGTCTGCGCGGAGCCCTCCATGGGTGAAGATGGATTATTTTTTTTAGCGTCAGGTTTTTTCCTTTTTCGTCTGTTTGTTTTTTTTTTGCGCTCTGATTTTTTATTTTATTTTACGTTCGACAGATATTATGGTTTTTTATTTGGCCTTTTTTGGGGCTGAAAAATGAAGATTTTAGATGAAAGAAGTCATCAAATGGTAAGTGTTGTTTTTATTTACAGGTTAGTTATTTTATTCCCCCCTCACTATTTTTAGGGTGAGGGGGGTAGGTTGGGGATAACTTTTATTTGGGGACCCCTAGTCACCTTGGAAGGGGGGGGGGATTTTCATTAAGGGCCCCGACCCACCGCTCAGGGGTGGGAGCCAGGGGAGGACATTAGCCCCCCCCATTGGTATGTAGAGCCCCCACCCGCCGCGCAGGGTTGGGGCAAGGGGGAGGACAGTAGGTCCCCCCTCATTGTTATTTAGGGCCCCCACCCACCATGAAGGGTGGGGGCCGTGGGGAGGACAATAGGTCCCACCCCCTCATTGTTATTTAGGGCCCCCACCCACCGCTCAGGGGTGGGGGCTGGCCTGGGGCCTCCATGTCCATTTTGCTTGGGGCCCCCAAATTCCTTCAAATGGCCCCACTCGTGTGCCCTTAGAAGCCATCACAGCCATGACTACAAATGTTATACTCAAGTGCACTTATTCTTTGTTTTCTTTTTTATATGTCCCAACATTTTGGGGGCTACCCCAATGGAGAGAGAGAAAAAAAAAGTGTTGGCTACCTCCTCCTCCTCCACTGCCGCTTCCACCTACACCGCCACGGTCACCACCTCCTCAACCTCCTACTCCACATCCACCTCCTCCTCCTAGATCAAGATTATTATTTTAAATTTTTATTTTATGTTATTTTAAGTTATTTCTCTATCCACATTTGTTTGCAGGGCACTTGTCCTACTCTAACCCCCATTTTACATCCTTTTACAGCCCTCTAGCCCTTTCCAGGACTTTTTTAGAGCCATTTTAGTGCCCAAAAGTTAGGGTCCTCATTGACTTCAATGGGGTTGGGGGTCAAGTTCGGGTCCCGAACTCGAACTTTTTGCCGAAGTTCGGCCGAACCCGGCGAACCCGAACATCCAGGTATCCGCTCAACTCTAGTCCTGTATGTTTCTACTGTTACACTATATCTAATAATGATGATTATGATTTTGCATACTTGCAAAAAAATTATATTCAGTATTGCCATTTTTCAACTGTAGGGTAATAGCTCCTTGATCCAAGGACACATTTGACTGCCACCTTCGGGTTAAGAAGGGATTTCTTTGCAAAATTGGTACTTAACCCCTTAAGACCGGAGGGCGTACTATTATAGGTGGCTCTAAACGCCGCCGGGCGTAATAGTACGCCCTCCGGTCTTTCTGTACTTACAGGCCGGTGATCGCGGTTGGGGAACTCCCAGGGAGCCCCCCGCAGCAGATCTTCCTCCTGCAGCTCGCCATAGAGAGTGAGGTCCTTGTGAGGACCTCACAATCACATGGCCGGGATAGCTGGCTGCAGCATTGCCAGCAGGGGGGCTGCCTGTAATGACAGGTGGTCCCCCTGCTGGCTAGAAATAAAATTAAAATAAATTAAATAGTGTAAAAAAAATAATAATATATACTTAGATCATATATATACACACATATACATAAACACACGTACACTGTCTAGCTGTATTTTACTATTAATATATATATATATATATAATTATATATATATATTAATATCAAATTACATGTAGACTGATACTGATTAAATATATATATAATTATTGTTATATATATATATTTATATATAATATACAAAAATTAAATATGTAAATACGTTAAAATAAAAAATAATAAAAAAATAATTAAAAAATATATAGATGTGTGTTATTTCGTTCTAACTGTATTGTGATATTAATATATATATATATTTATATCAAAATACACGTAGAACAAAATAATATATATATATCTATATACATAAATATATACGTATATATCACTATATATACCTATATATAAATAAAAATATTTTACAAAATTATATATATATATATATATACATATATATTCACATACGTATATATATACATATATTAATTCTACATATATATTTATGTAATATTTTTACATAATTGGGTATCTTAATTAATTACAATTAGCTGGACCTGCCTGACAACCCATGCCAAAAGTAAAGGGAATTTAATTTGCTAGCACTATATTTAACCCTATAACTTTCCAAGACACCATAAAACCTGTACATGGGGGGTACTGTTCTACTCGGGGGACTTCGCTGAACACAAATATTAGTGTTTCAAAACAGTAAAATGTATTACAACGATGAGATCGCCAGTAAAAGTGAAGTTTTTTGCATTTTTCACACACAAACAGCACTTACACGGACGATATTATTGCTGCGATACTTTTTACTGTTTTGAAACACAAATATTTGTGTTCAGCAAAGTCTCCCGAGTACAACAGTACCCCTCATGTACAGGTTTTATGGTGTTTTCAAAAGTTTCAGCATCAAATATAAGGCTTGTGTTTCATTTTTTTCACATTAAAATTTGCCAGATTGGGTACATTGCCTTTGAGACCTTATGGTAGCCCAAGAATGAAAATTACCCCTATGATGGCATACCATTTGCAATAGTAGACAACCCAAAGTATTGCAAACGGGATATGTCCAGTATTTTTTAATAGCCACTGGCCAAAATTGGCGTTTTTTGCATTTTTTACACACAAACAAATACTAACGCTAACTTTGGCCAGTGTTTGTGACCAAATGGCTACTAAAAAAGACTGGATATACCCCATGTGCAATACCTTGGGTTGTCTACTATTGCAAATGGTATGCCATTATGGGTGTAAATTTTATTCCTGGACTACTATAAAGTCCCAAAGGCAACGTAACCAATCTGGCGAATTTCAATTTCAAATGTAACGTGCTATATTTGACCCTGTAACTTCCCAAAACGCCATAAAACCTGTACATAGGGGGTACTGTTTTACACATGAGACTTTGCTGAATACAAATATGTGTATTTTATTGCAGTAAAATCAAACAGTATTATGACACTGACCTTTAAAATGCAATTTAGAACTAAAAAAATCAAAAAAATCGTATTTTTCTCCCATTTTTTTCATATTAAATTATGTTTCATAGCTAAATATTTGATATTAAATGAAAGCCCTGTTTCCCCTGAATAAAATGATATATAATAAGGGTGGGTGCATTTAATATGAAAGAGGTGAATTACGGTTGGACAGACATGAAGCGCAAATGTCAGGTTTTGTTTACATTTTGTTTCGTTCACGTGTACATTTGGCTCCGTCCTTAAGGGGTTAAATCTGTTGGTTTTTTTTTTTTTTTTTTGATCAACAGCAAAAACAGATGTGTGGAAAGCTGAACATGGACATAGACACATGTCTCTTTTTCTGATTATATAACTATGTAACTGACTATGTAACTATAGATATGTCTTACCTGATAATGTTGTTATCTCTGCACTACAAAAAATAAAGATTGTACAAATAAAATATATATATATATATATATATATATATATATATATATATATATAGAACATATATATATATATATATATATATATATATATAAAATCTAGATAATAATTAATCCATTATTTTAAAGGTGCATTAACACAAAATGCCATTTAGACATGAGTGTATTTGATTATTTGTAGCAACCTATATTATCCTCTCCCTATTCATTTTATCTCCCTTTACAATCTACATAAACCATTAATGGAATTTAAACAGGTTTCTAAAAAAAAAATCAAACAGTTTAAGTCTCAAGTTTTAAGAATTAATTGAATGCATGTTGGGAGATTCAACTTGGATTAAGCTTTAAATTTAATTGGAAAGACTTATTACTCATCCCAGCATTTATATTAACAAGTCTGGAATCCTATAAAGGCAGAAGCAGGATCTTAAAGTGCAGATATCAAAGGGTAGACGTGCAGCAAATAAACTGATAACTGGCTTGCACCAATTGCATATTTTCAAGCAATTCCTCTGCCCTTCTATATGCAACATCTGAGGGAAATTCAATTGCGTGTAAATAAATGTATTAATGCACTCAGAAGGAAAAAACACAAATTCGAGACTTCTTGCTTATTAAAAACAATGTAAATGTATGGCAGTCAGACAACACTCCAGCTAAAACTGGCTTGGATGTTTTTAGATTTGTTTGCTTGTTTTGCTTTTAGAGAATGTTAAAGGCTTTTATTAATATGTATGAGAACAGATTGTTGATCCACATACACATTGTTCCTTTTATACAGACAAGAATTATATTCTTTTGGAATAACAGCATAAAAAAATGTGTTTAACAGTTGATCTTTATAGATTTGAGGTTTTAAGTTAGATTACTATGTAACTACACAAATATGCAACTATGTGGATTTTACATAAAAAGTGCTGATGTATTCAATGCAAACCAATGCAAAATATAATGCTGAAAAAATATCATGCAGGCATGACATAATGGTATAGCCAACCAGGACCGGCTTTAAACGTCAGGTGCCTGTAGGCTCAAAATTCTAAGTTGAATATGAAGCAACAAAAGAAGGGATGACGCAAAGAGCAGAATATCTGGCCCTAAGGTCAGGGGAGGACTAAGTGGGTAATATGGGCATAACCCAGATAATTTAGAGGAAAATGAGAATACCCTGAGTGACTTAATTTGGGGAAAAAGGAACCGGTGGTACAATCACATGGATACCATATCTCAGACAGACAAACAGGGTGTTACCAACATATTGAGTGAAAACTCAATTGAAAAGGTTAAAAATATTAGCTTTATTTCATATGTTAGACTAGACAGAGAAAATTCATGAAAAAATTGCAAACAAACTGTGCTAGTGATTTAAAAAAGAAAGGAAAAAATATAAATACAATCTATGATAGCCTCAAGTGTATATCTATTAGTAGAGAGTAGCTTGTATAAACTGAAACACTGTATCAGGTGTCAGTATTAAAAAAAAGTAGCTACTAATGTTTTATATGTTGCAAAAGAGTTAAACACCCCGATTTGCAGACTCAATTAGAACAGCTTAAAAATTAAAATGGATAGGAGTAGATATTAATATAGTGTTTATTTAATTTAATTATTGGAGTGTAGGATGCATTGAGAGGGTTAACTATTATGTAAAGGAGAAAAAATATATATTGTTCTGTAACATTAGTAGCCCTAGTCATCTGCTTCGCAGAGATGTACTTATATAGTGCATATATATATACTCTAAAATCCGTCAAAAAAACTGCAAACAAACTATGCTAGTGATTTTAAAAAGAAAGGTAATTCTTTATAATTAATGGAGTGTAGGATGCATTGAGAACTATTATGTAAGGGTGAAAAAAAAAATACCCTTTAAGTTAGCCTTCAATATTGTTGTAATATGAGTATATAATTCAAGATAGAGGAGAGGGGACAAAAAAATCCATTGTTGTAAATTCAGAATTTAAACTAGAGGTATAGATGGTAAAAGTCCTTTGAGGTAATCCTCTAGTAAGTAGAAACTCATATAAACACAGTATCTAGGGTGTTTAGCAGCATATTACTAAGGTGGATACTTCCCATCAAGGTCAGGGCATGTTAAATCCCAGTTAAGATAAATAACTGGGATTTAAAATAAATAATAATAATAATAAAGTTATATCTAGGTCATGTACTCCAGTTTAAATACTAAGTAAAGTTATGTATAGATAGTGCACTCTATATAAAAAGTTTAAATAGATATAAAGGTCTGCCCCATTTCCCAGATCCCCCTGGGTATCTAGTATCTCAACTCTCTATAATCCAAATAGCTAGTTGCTAAGAGTCTGCAATCAAATAGGTTGAAATATGGCTATCATAGATGCCCTTTCCAAGGTTAAAAAAGAAAAGGCTGACGGCAGCGTTTGCTCGACGCGCGTTTCGGCGCTAAGATGCGCCTTTCTCAAGAGTGTGAATTGTTATGGAACCCGCTGGTTATTTTAAAGGGGGAAGGACCGCCACTCTGATTACGTCAGATGGCCAATCCCATGCCGCAATGTCATAGTGGGCAGGGATAATGAGTTACTTGTGCTCTCGAAACACATGTGGAAGTGTCGGCGAGTATATCATATGCCTGACAGGCAAATATACGGCCAAGTTAACCCATTAGGGTACAGAGTATATCCATAATGAAGCCGTCTGATTTTCAGGCTTCAGTTAACTCCTGTGGGTCTGGAAATGTTCTGTATTTATCCTTAGATATAAATGGAGCTCCCATAATACAATAGATGCTGTGGATTTTATGAAATAGCATAATGCTATCTAATTTTTATGTGGTAAAAGTATATTCATTGTTTAATAGAGTAAATTGATGTACATTACATCCAGACAAAATTGTGACTAATATTGTAAAATGTTTTGAAAGATATAATCTCTCTACAGTATGCATTAGTCTATAGAAAGCCCCATATTGTGGGTATCTATTCAGGCAAGCAAAATTGAGAAATTGCCAAGTTGGAAAATTAAACTAAACCTTAGATGGAGATATTAAATTTGGGGTACCCTAATGATGTTTATTAAAATAGAGATACCTCAGTAGGTTAGTTCAATTAACCCCTTAACGCCGTTACGGCGTTCTATGCAGTCGCAGCTTTAGCGGGCTTTAATTCAATAATTATAAAGAGTTACCTGTGGCAATTCCAAACACTATATTAATATCTACTTCTATATCTATTCTAACATATGAAATAAAGCTAATATTTTTAACCTTTTCAAATGAGTTTTCACTCAATATGTTGGTGACACCCTGTTTGTCTGTTTGAGATATGGTGATTGTACACTCGGGTATACACTCAGGGTATTCTCATTTTCCTCTAACTTATCTGGGTTATGCCCATATTACCCACTTAGTCCTCCCCTGACCTTAGGGCCAGATATTCTGCTCTTTGGGTCTTCCTTTCTTTTTTTGCTTATTCAACTTAGAATTTTGTGCCTACAGGCACCTGACGTTTAAAGCCAATCCTGGCTGGCTATACCATTATTTCATGCCTGCATGATATTTTTTCAGCATTATATTTTGCATTGGTTTGCATTGAACAACTAGCACTTTTTATGTAAAATCCACATAGTTGCATATTTGTGTAGTTACACAATAAACTAACTTGAAAAAAAACTCAAATCTATGAAGAGCAACTGTTAAACACATTTTTTTATGCTGTTATTCCAAAAGAATATCATTCTTGTCTGTATAATAGCAACAATGTGTGTGGATCAACAATCGGTTCTCATACATATCAACCCCTTATAGACTGAGCCAAATGTACACGTTGTGATCAAAACAAAAGGTAAACAAAATCTGGAATTTGCGCTATATGTCTGTCCAACCGTAATTCACCTCTTTCATATTAAATACACCCACACTTGTTATATATCATTTTATTCAGGGGAAACAGGGTTTTCATTTAACATCAAATATTTAGGTATGAAACATAATTTAATATGAATAAAATAAAAAAATGGGAGATAAGATTGTTTTGAAATTTTCTTAGTTCTACGTGACATTTTAACTGTGAATGTCAAAATACTGTTTGCTTTTACTGCAATAAAATACACATATTTGTATTCAGTGATGTCTCACGTGTAAAACAGTACCCCCTATGTACAGGTTTTATGGTGTTTTGGGAAGTTAAAGGGTCAAATATAGCATGTTAAATTTTTCATTTTTTTCACATTGCAATTCGCCAGATCGGTTACGTTGCCTTTGAGACCGTATGGTAGCATAGGAATGAGAATTACCCCCATGATGGCATATCAGTTGCAATATTAGACAACCTAAGGTATTGCAAATGGGGTATGTCCAGTCTTTTTTAGTAGTCACTTGGTCACAAACACTTGGTCACAAACACTAGTTAACTTTAATATTTGTGAAAAATGCAAAAAACAAATTTGAACGCCAATTTTGGCCAGTGTTTGTGACTAAGTGGCTACTAAAGTGTGTGTGTGTGTGTATATATGTGTGTGTATATATGTATATATATGTGTGTGTGTATATATATATATATATATATATATATATATATTTATATTATTTTAAGAGGGGAAGAGAGGGGCAGAGACAGTGTCATCCTGTGATTTCACATCATTGGCTGACACACAGAAACAGTGATCACAGTGACTGGCTGTCACTGTGATCACCTAATGCAGATCGCGGTAATTGCAACCGACTGCGATTTGCAGAGGGAAAAATACAGCTGCAGACCGTGGTCACTGGGCACAGGGGGGGCTGCCTGGGACCCCCCCGACCGCGATCTGCAGCAGGCTAATGGCGCTGACCATGTGGGCGGCAAGAACGGCCAGGACGTTCTATGCCGTCCTGCGGCATTTAGGGCCAGCCCCTTAAGGACGGCATAGAACGTCCTGCGTCCTTAAGGGGCTAATAAAAACATTTAACATTCTGTTTAAAAACAAAACAAGCAAACAAATATAAAAAACATCCAAGCCAGTTTTAGCTGGAGTGTTGTCTGACTGCCATACATTTACATTGTTTTTAATAAGCAAGAAGTCTTGAATTAGTTTTTTTCCTTCTGAATGCATTAATATATTTATTTACACGCAATTGAATTTCCCTCAGAAGTTGCATATAGAAGGGCAGAGGAATTGCTTGAAAATATGCAATTGGTGCAAGCCAGTTATCAGTTTATTTGCTGCACGTCTACCCTTTGATATCTGCACTTTAAGATCCTGCTTCTGCCTTTATAGGATTCCAGACTTGTTAATATAAATGCCAGGATGATAAATTAGTCTTACCAATTACATTTAAAGCTTAACCCATGTTGAATCTCCCAACATGCATTACATTAATTCTTAAAACTTGAGACTTACATCTTTTACAAGTTGCCCTGCACATTTTGAGTCTACACTGTTGCCTCTTTAACAGCCATCCTTTTTTTCCTCCATAAATATAAATTTTCTCACACTAATTGGCAAGTTAACAACCAACTAAATCTGAGATTGAGAAGACAATATGGAGATAAACTCTAGTGAGAATTGAAACAGTTGAGGATTTCTTCTCACTCAGCTGTTTTTACCTAAATTATGTAATTTTTCAACTCCTTAAAATTTACTTTTTCAACTGCTCAGAATTTACTGGCAGATTACAGGCAGATTCTGGTAATAAATTTGGTATTTATTTATTAACAAAGAAGTAGCAAATTCTTTGTGAAATGAGCTAAACTGAACAGTCACCTAATTTAAAATTATTTTTCATCATGCTTACATTGATTTGTTGTTTAAATAAGAGATCTAATGAATGCACTGTTTTCCTTTCTTTCTTATTTGTGTAAGAACAGAAAACTGAAAAGCCTTGCAGTCTGCAAGGATAGTTAAACGAGCCATATTTTTGTAATGCTGCAATCTTTAGATTCATGTACATAATTTACTTTGTCAGAACGGGACAGTTAAATTACACCCAAATGACTCGTTTTCGAATTGATGTGCTTCTTGCTGGTCGCCTAATCCTTATTTGTTGTCCTCTTCTATACAAAATGTGCTTGGCTGCTGCCAGTTAATTTGTTTTATTTAGTTTTGCAATGGAACTCATTTACATTACTCGTGATTGTGCTATGTAGGTATCAATTTGCCAACAGGTCTTTAGCATTTTTAAATAAAAGACAGCAGGTTTGATAATAATCGAAAACATTCATACCATGGCAAGTTGTGAGACATATGAAAAATATTTACACTAATATAAAATAAAATACATTTCTACAGCACACACCAGTATCACATGCAATGTTTTAAAGAGGCTTCACAGTCACAGAAGCTACAGCTTAATGTAGTTGTTCTGGTGTCTACTGCCTGTCCGTGCAGTCTTTTTAATGTAAACACTGTCTTTTCAGAGACAAGGCATTGTTTACATTACTGCCTAGCAGGGCCGGACTGGGGATTCCAAAGCAGCCCTGGAAAAAAAATCTATGCCAGCCCCATAAGTCATTGCGCCATATATTGTCGCATGTAATATGTAAGGCTATGTCTTGCCACCCTAGATGATTGATATATATATATATATATATATATATCTTTTTCCAATATAAAATATTGGTCCTTTCAGAGTAAAATCTTTAATTATACAGTAAGCATACTCACATGCAGACACAGACAATCTCACTGACACAAGCTGATTGATACACAGCCTCATAGACAAACAATCTCACTGATATACATAAGGTCATTAAAATAAAAACACAAGCTCACTCAGTAGCAGGCACACACACACACACACACAAGCAAGCCCACTCACTAGCAGGCGCGCACACACACACACAGCTTAATGTAGTGGCTCTGGTGTCTACAGCCTGTCCCTGCAGGCTTTTCAATGTAAACACTGACTTTTTAAAGAAAAGGCAGTGTTTATATTGCTTCCTAGTGACAGACACTCAGACGGTCACTAGAGGTGCTTCCTGTGTCAGTGCGGATTGGCTGAGATCATCAAGCTTGGTGATCTCAGCCGTAGAGGCAGGGCCAGTTGAGGGGAGACCAGCACGACGTAAAAAAAAAAAGGTGAGTAAAAACACACATACACACATACACACATACCATGACAGACACACACCGTGACTCAGACAGAAACACAGACACACCATGACAGACAGACACACCATGACACAGACAGACACACACACATACCATGACAGACACACCTTAAAAAAGACACACACACCTTGACACACACACCATAACACAGACCTTGACACAGACACTTACACGACACAGACAGACACAGAGAGATCGTGACACAGACACACACGCACACCGTGACACAGACACGCATTACATGACAGAGACAGACACACACCATGACAAACACACACACCATGACAAACACACACACACACCATGACACAGACAGACCGTGACACAGACAGACGCACACACCATGACAGTCAGAGACACACACACCATGACACAGACACACATTGCATGACACAGACAGATACACACAAACGTGACACAGGTGCACACACCATGACAGACAGAGACACACAGACACACACAATGACACAGACAGACACACCATGACACAGACAGACACACACAGACACACACAATGACACAGTCAGACACACCATGACACAGACACACACACACCATGACACACACACACCATGACACAGACACACCATGACACAGACACACATTGCATGACATAGACACACATTGCATAACACAGACAGACACACACCATGACACAGATGCACACACCATGACAGGCAGAGACACACAGACACACACCATGACACAGACGCACACACCATGACAGACAGAGACACACAGACACACACAATGACACAGACAGACATACCATGACACAGACAGACACACACACACCATGACACACACACACCATGACACAGACACACACACACCATGACACAGACACACACACACACACACACACACATACACTCACACTGACACACACAATGTCTACCTGGGGCTGTGGGGAGCTCCCTTGGCGGCCGCAGGGGGAGCTGGCTGTTCTGCCTCTGCTCCCCCTCCCCAGCGCACTGCTTACTGAGACCGGGGCCGGAATATGACGTCATATTCCGGCCCCGGTCTCAGTAAGCAGTGCGCTGGGGAGGGGGAGCAGAGGCAGAACAGCCAGCTCCCGCTGCAGCCGCCAAGGGAGCTCCCTCTGCGGCCGCAGGTGAGCCGGCTGTCTGCCCGGGCCCAGGTGCCGACGGCCCACCGGGAAATTTCCCGGTATCCTGGTGGGCCAGTCCGGCCCTGCTGCCTAGTAACACTTCTAGTGACTGTCACTTAGACTCTCTGCATCCAATGCATCTATATGAGGAGATACTGATTGGCGCAGCGCTGCGTTTTGCCATGCATGTGCAATAACCTCCCAATGCTTTTCTATGAAAAAGCACTGGATTGGCCAAACAAGGTGGAGGCAGGGTTAGCTGTGGTGAGACCCACGCACAACTGTAAATAAGGTGATAAAATTAATCTTTTACTAATCTAACAGGAGGCCAGGAGAACTAAATATCACATCAAACTCTTCAACTTAAAAGGTTATTCACTAAACACCAGATTTTGTCTGAATGGACAAGCTTCTGTGAAACTTGATGTATTCTGAATGGTCTGTCAATTCTCTGATTTACTAAAGCCAACTCTAGTCAGAAATTGATCAACGTGACCGAAACTGCACCAATTGGCTGGATGCACTTAATGTCTGGTTTAATATCCATGTTTGTTGCATCCAAAAAGCACCGATATTAAACCAGATATTAAATAGGGTCATAAATATTTATCAAGCACTAGTTTTAAATTAAATTAGGACTGGATGCATCTAACACAATTCATGTTCACAGACTATCATTCATTTGCCTTTTGGAAGCAAACAATAATTTACAGTACAGAGCAAGGTTTAACAAAAATGTAAAAAGCCCATGGAGTTCATCTGAACCTCTAATTTGGTATGAGAGAGGTTTAACCCCTTAAGGACACATGACATGTGTGACATGTCATGATTCCCTTTTATTCCAGAAGTTTGGTCCTTAAGGGGTTAAAGTCCAATAATTGGAAGTGGACATATTAATGTCCTCACCTTTGCCCTGCAACTCATATATGGCTAGAAACAAACATGAGAAAGACAGACTAAAGCATCCCAGGACACCACCCATGAACTGGGAAGGTGGATATCATACTTACCCTCAGACGTCATCTTTCTTCTAAAAGGAACCCTCTACTGCCCAAATTAAAAAGTAGATCTACCCCAAATAAAAACACGCGTAAAATTAATTATGTGTTTACTATTGGGGTATTTCTAAAATCAAGATGCAAAATCAGCAGATCTCTTGCCTGAAGCCTTTGCTAGCCATTTCCTTCTATGTTTGCACTAAATCAGTGTTCCTATCTGGGGCTGTGGGGAGCTCCCTTGGCGGCCGCAGGGGGAGCTGGCTGTTCTGCCTCTGCTCCCCCTCCTACGCAATTCTATGTGTGTGTCTGTGATTGGGTGTGTATCTATATATGTAAATATGTATGTCTGTAACTATGTGTTTGTATGTCTGTGGTATGTTTGTATGTCTGTGTGTGTGAAAAAAATTTTTTTTGAACGTTCACCTGTTTAGTAGATAACTCCCTATATCAGTACTCTTATGTGGGATTGCTGTATTTAAGGATAGCAAATTGGGTAGCTGATTAACCCTTATTTGGGCAGATGCGAAGAGGGGCAGAGGGAAAATTTGAGAGACACAGGGGCAGAGAACCTGTGAATCTGCAGGTTTGCAGTATATTAAGAGAGATGGTTTAAAGGACCACTATAGTGCCAGGAAAACATACTCGTTTTTTTCCAGCGCTGGGCGGGGAGCTCTTCTCCTCCCATGCGGCTGAAAGCGCACGCGCGGCAAGAGCTGCGCGCGCATTCAGCCGGTCACATAGGAAAGCATCCATAATGCTTTCCTATGAACGCTGGCGTGCTCTCACTGTGAAAATCACAGTGAGAAGCACGCAAGCGCCTCTAGTGGCTGTCAATGAGACAGCCACTAGAAATAGGGAAAGGCTTAACCCATTCATAAACATAGCAGTTTCTCTGAAACTGCTATGTTTATGAAAAAATGGGTTAACCCTAGCTGGACCAGGCACCCAGACCACTTCATTAAGCTGAAGTGGTCTGGGTGCCTAGAGTGGTCCTTTAAGTTTTAGAGATGGTTTAAGTATAAGGAGATGGAAAAGAGACATGGGGATGAGGGAGTGGAAACATGAGGGAGTGGGATGAGGGAGTGGAACACATTTAAGGATGAGGAGACAGAAAAAGAGACATTAAAGGGATACTCCAGGCACCCAGACCACGTCTGGCCATTGGAGTGGACTGGGTGCCAACTCCCACCACCCTTAACCCTGCAAGCGTAATTATTGCAGTTTTTATAAAATGCAATAATTACCTTGCAGGGTTAAGTCTTCCTCTAGTGGCCATCTATCAGACAGATACTAGAGGGACTTCCGTGTTCTTAGAACACGAAAAGTGTTTTTAACCCCTTAAGGACGGAGCCAAATGTACACATTGTGAACAAAACAAAATGTAAACAAAACCTGGCATTTGCGCTACATGTCTGTCCAACCGTAATACACCTCTTTCATAGTAAATGCACCCACCCTTATTATATATCATTTTATTCAGGGGAAACAGGGCTTTCATTTAATATCAAATATTTAGCTATGAAACATAATTTAATATGAAAAAAATGGGAGAAAATACGTTTTTTTTTGATTTTTTTAGTTCTACATGACATTTTAACGGTCAATGTCATAATACTGTTTGCTTTTACTGCAATAAAATACACATATTTATATTCAGTAAAGTCTCACGTGTAAGACAGTACCCCCTATGTACAGGTTTTATGGCGTTTTGGGAAGTTACAGGGTCAAATATAGCACGTTACATTTGAAATTGAAATTCGCCAGATTGGTTACGTTGCCTTTGAGACTGTATAGTAGCCCGGGAATGAAATTTACACCCATAATGGCATACCATTTGCAATAGTAGACAACCCAAGGTATTGCAAATGGGGTATGTCCAGTCTTTTTTAGTAGCCATTTGGTCACAAACACTGGCCAAAGTTAGCGTTAGTATCTGTTTGTGTGAAAAATGCAAAAAATGCCAATTTTGGCCAGTGTTTGTGACTAAGTGGCTACTAAAAAAGACTGGACATACCCTGTTTGCAATACCTTGGGTTGTCTACTATTGCAAATGGTATGCCATCATAGGGGTAATTTTCATTCTTGGGCTACCATAGGGTCTCGAAGGCAACATAACCAATCTGGCGAATTTTAATGTGAAAAAACTGAAATGCAAGCCTTATATTTGACGCTGTAACTTTTGAAAACACCATAAAACCTGTACATGAGGGGTACTGTTGTACTCGGGAGACTTCGCTGAACACAAATATTTGTGTTTCAAAACAGTAAAAAGTATCACAGCAATAATATTGTCCGTGTAATGCTGTTTGTGCGTGAAAAATGCAAAAAACTTCACTTTTACTGGCGATATCATCGTTGTAATACATTTTACTGTTTTGAAACACTAATATTTGTGTTCAGCGAAGTCTCCCGAGTAGAACAGTACCCCCCATGTACAGGTTTTATGGTGTCTCGGAAAGTTATAGGGTTAAATATAGTGCTAGCAAATTAAATTCCCTTTACTTTCGGCATGGGTTGTCAGGCAGGTCCTGCTAATTGTAATTAATTAAGATACCTAATTATGTAAAAATATTACATAAATATATATGTAGAATTAATATATGTATATATATACGTATGTGTATATATATATGTACATATATCTATATATTTTTTTAAATATTTTTTTTATTTATATATAGAGTATATATATGATGATATATCGTGTATATTTATGTATATAAGGTATATATATATATTATTTCGTTCTACGTGTATTTTGATATATATATATATATATATATATATATATATATTAATTTCACAATACAGTTAGAACGAAATAACACACATCTATATATTTTTAATTATTTATTTTTAATTATTTTTTTAATTTTATTTTTTAACGTATTTATATTTTTATTTTTTTTATATTATATATAAATATATATATAACAATAATTATATATATATTTAATCAGTATCAGTCTACGTGTAATTTGATATTAATATATATATATAATTATATATATATTAATAGTAAAATACACCTAGACGGTGTATGTGTGTGTATGTATATGTGTATATATATACTTAGATCATATGTATATAACATATACATATGATCTAAGTATATATTATTTATTTTTTACACTGATTAACTTTTTTTAATTTTATTTTCAGCCAGCAGGGGGACCACCTGTCATTACAGGCAGCCCCCCTGCTGGCAATACAGAAGCCAGCTATCCCCGGCCATGTGATTGTGGGGTCCTCGCTAGGACCCCACTCTCACATGGCCGGGGGGCTTCGACGAGGACGGATCGTGCCGCGGGGGGCTCCCTGGGAGTCCCCCGCCTGATCGCCGGCGTGGGACCGCCGGCGACCGGGTAAGTTAACAAAAACCGGAGGGCGTACAATTACGCCCGGCGGCGTTTAGAGCCGCCTATTAGAGGGCGTAATTGTACGTCCTCCGGTTTTAAGGGGTTAAGCGACGCTGGACGTCCTCACGTTATGTGAGGACATCAATTGTTGCCAAAATCCCCATAGGAAAGCTTTTAATAATGCCTTTCTATGGGGAGGTTTAATGTGCATGTGCGGCCATTGTCGCGCATGCGCATTAGGTCTCCTCAGCCGGCTGACGTCGGCGGGGGAGGAGAGTAGGCGGAGCCTGCTCTAGCGCCGAGGGACATTGGCGCTGGACTCCGGTAAGTCACTGAAGGGGTTTTAACCCCTTCAGCAACTTGGGATGGGGGGTGGGAGGGAGAGGGGCAGAGCAGGGTCCTGCAGTGCAAGGAAAAATGAGGATGAGATGGTAAATAAGAGACAAATACAGTAAGAAGGGAGTTAAATAAATGAATGCATTCTTCTGATTGTCTAAGTACTAAAGTTAATTAAAAGTATTTTTCAAGTGAATTTAAAAGAGGATTTTTGATAGGCCACAGGGATTTGCATAATATGTGTAAATGTGGCTTTCCTATAGGGTGTCTCTTGTAGCTGTGCCCCTCCCCCCCCCCCCTACAAACAAAAAGTGTTAGATGATCAGCTTTGCACATATGGGGGTGGTATATCAAAGTAACACATGTTGACAAGCATTCTATTTTTTTTTACCATGGTGATTACTCATTATTTAGCACTTTACCTTAGAATAAACACTTGCTTTCCCTTGATAAAGCTCCCCTATAATATTTTGTTGCAGCAATCACATTTCTAGAAATACTGTATATGAGTGTTATGATATATGGTAAGAATAGTTGAGCGGACACCTGGATGTTCGGGTCCGGCGGGTTCGGGCGAGCTTTGAAAAAAAGTCCGGGTTCGTGATCGAACTTGACCCAGAACCTCATTGAAGCCAATGGGGAACCGAACTTTTGGCCACAAAAATGCCTCTAAAAAGTCCTGGAAAGGGCTAGAGGGCTGCAAAAGGAAGTAAAATGGGGGTAAGAGTAGGACAAGTGTCCTGCAAACAAATGTGGATAGGGAAACCACTTAAAATAACACAAAAATTAAAAATACAGCTGAGCCATAAAATAGCACTAGATGGAATATTTGATTTTAACTTTGGAAGAACACAAATCAAAATTTAAAGCATGGCTGTCAGGAGGATCAACAGAATTATCCATTTGAGAGAGGGTTGGAGTGCAGGGTATTCTCTTTCGTTGTTCAAACTGAGCTCAACTCCTGATGCATGGAGAAAAGCCATTCACAAGCCTCTGTGCTATTGTGTACATAGTTTATACTAAGTGACTCAAAGGTTGAGGAGGCGATGACCATGGCAGTGTAGGTGGAAGCTGGAAGCGGTGGTAGAGGAGGAGGTAACCAACACTGTTTATATATATATATATATATATATATATATATATATATATATTATTTTAATTGGGGTAGCCCCCAAAATATTGGGACATACAAAAAAAGAAACATTTGCGGCCTGTGGTGCATTTCTTGCAGTCCTGATGCATGGAGAAATGCTTAACTCCTGATGCATGGAGACAAGGCCTTCACAAGCCTCTGCTATTGTGTACATAGTTTATACTAAGTGACCCATAGGTTGAGGAGGCGGTGACTGTGGCAGTGTAGGTGGAAGCGGCAGTGGAGGAGGAGGTAGCCAACACTGTGTGTGTGTGTGTGTGTGTGTGTGTATATATATATATATATATATATATATATATATATATTTTTTTTTATATATATTATTTATTTATTTTAAATTGGGGTAGCCCCCAAAATATTGGGACGTACAAAAAAAGAAAACTGCTCTACAGAGCGACTGACCCATGCGTGCTGCAGCTGAAACTCCACTGTCACCTGCTGCTGCTCACATGAGACGTGAGCGGGAAGGCCGAAGTTACGCTGCAGCGCAGACAGGCAAGCAGCAGCAGGGTGAGAATGCCAAAAGCGCCACTTTCTGCAGCAGCTCTGATATATCTGGGTATAGACCCTGGCATTACAAGGGCCACCCAGAACTGGCTCAACTCCCATCAAGCCAAGTTTCCGGAGGAGATCACCCAGCTCGTCATGCTAGATCACTTTTTCAATGTGCTCCCCAACGAGAAGGCGACGACGTATTCGTATGTCGATCCATATCAACTTCCGATGCCATTGACTGCGCCTACCATGGTGATCATGGGTAACTGGGAATCAGGGTTCCATTCCATACAGGGACCCTGACAAATGGCTACCACATGCAAGGAAGGCAGCAAGCGCGCAAATGACCCGCTCCCGACGAGGGAAGGTAGTGACGACGAATAACAATACAGGACTCTTTAGTGGCCCTGTAATTGTAATGAGTCCACTTGAAATCCTTTAACTCTGATCAATTGGAGGGAAGTCTGGTGCAGAGCCACTGACCCGTGCGTGCTGCAGCTGAAACTCCACTATCGCCTGCTGCTGCTCAAACAGTCTCTCCAGCATGTGCAAGGTGGAGTTCCACCTTGTGTCCAGGAAGTAGGAGGGTCTGGGAGGGAGGGTCTGCCGGAGATTAGCAGGGATGTGTCAGCTGACCGGAGCTCGCCGCGAACGGTTCGTGGCGAACCGTGGCGAACCGTTCGCGGCAAGATCGCGAACGGTTCGCGACATCACTAGTGAAGAGCACCTCACTAATGTACTATTTAGCACCCAAAAAATTTACTTTTTAAAACTCCGATGTAACCGCGGTATTTGACGCTTCTATTTGACTCTCAGATATGAGGTGCACCCCACTAATGTACTAGTTTGCAGAATTCTTTCCTAAGCTGTCCCTCACAGCGGCAGCATCCTCTCCCTACACTAATAAGAGCTCATGTGCGTGCGGCGCTACGCGACTCCAGCTTATATATAGAGGCTGGGTCACATGCTGCACTGGCCAATCACAGCCATGCCATTAGTAGGCATGGCTGTGATGGCTTCTAAGGGCACACGAGTCAAACGCTTGTTGATTTGCTGCCCTGCAGTCTTTAAAAACGCACCATTAAATCGCAGAACACCAGACTCCAACCCGAACATACAGTGATATGTCCGTGTTTGGGTACGGGGTCCAAAAAAGGTAATGTTCGGTACGAACCCGAAGTTTACAGTCCAGGTTCGCTCAACTCTAATGGTAAGCATTAACACAACATGTATGAAGTCCAGGGCAGGTAATTTGAATGAGATACAGCCTTGATCAAGCTAATAACAAAGCAAACAATACAAATATTTATTGTGTCAACAGATTAGAAAAATACTAACAATTAGCAGTGCAGTGTGCAAATGTTAATTACTGATGTACAAACATAAAACCATGTGCAAACTAGATCAAGTCACATAAAGATGACCTAATAATGTTAAGTGCTCAATGAATTACATTCATCAAAGCAAAAACTAAAGAGGATACCCATAAGTGCTTTATTTATCTGAGTGGATCTATACAATAATAAAGAAAAAGGTAAATAATACAAAACATGTTTGATGACATCATCACATCATAAAACTATCGAGACCAAAATGTCAACATCAAGCTTCCTTTAAAATAGAAAAACCTAAAATACAAATATCATCGAAGGTGCACTCACACGACTGTGCTGGATCCAGGTGCATTTATATATACAACTAAATAAAAAGACCACAAGAGATCCAAATGTTGGAAAGGTAACGTCAGAAGGATATTATGATCTAAAAAAGTGATCAGAATGCCAATCACATGGCCATGATTGCAAGTGAATAGATATTCAACCAACAAAGAAAAATCAATGTTAAGTAAAACAACAAGCGCCCCACCAAACAAGTGACAAAAGTAAAGATAAAAAAGTACTTAAGTGGATCCCATTAATTCCCAACAGTGAAGTAGAGTGCTATAGCAAAAACTATAAAATATATACAGTGATGGAAATTGTACCGTCTATAACCTACACAGCAGAGCTCTTTGTAGCTCTATAAATTGTGAGTGAGTTTTTGCTATAGCACTCTACTTCACTGTGTTAAAGACATACTGCACTATTATTGTCTATCTTTTTCCTTTTTCTTTGAGATACCATGCACTGTATAACAGCCAAAGACTTCATAGACTTAACAAAAGTACGTACACATGATTTATATTTGACTTCACTTTTGTGCATTACAGTGTTCTAAGGCGCTGTTATCTATTTTTTATATTTGTCTACAATCCCATTTTATTCTTGGCAAGTCACTGGTCTTTAGACAACGCTGAATACAGACAGGAATTTATTTTCTTATTATATATATATATAAAATAATATTCTATTTACACTCCATTCTTATCTGGTAGAATATTTGCCCACAGAGAAAATTCTGTATTAAAGATAATGGATTTGGTACTGTAGATAAATTGATAAATATATATGGTATAATGCTTTTGACATGACATTTCGATATAATCAAGAATGATTATAGAGATATCATTTTAATCTGCTAGTGAACTCTAAATAACCCAATAGCAATTGAATAACTGTCATGACACGAATCACTATGTATGTATTCACTAATTATTAATAAATCATTAAGTAGTTCTTGAATGGTCTTAAACTCATTCTAGCATGAAATTGGTAATGCATAATCTGCAAAAGTTTGGTAGATTGTCATAGAATCACATTATCATTATTCATTCTATACTTCATATATGCTTATTTTAAAATGTCATATAATGAGATGATAGATAGATAATCCTAAAATCATAAGTTGTGGAAAAAAACACTATATATATATATATATATATATATATATATATATATATATACACACACACACACACACACATATATATATATATATATATCTGCCTTTGGTAAACTAATACGGTTTTAGCGGCAAATATATATATATATGTATGTATATATGTATGTACAATATACAATTGTATTGAAGGATAACCACATATCCCTTTAATAGGAGCCTAATATGTGTCCCACAAAGTGCCAAGTTCAACTGTAGTGGAACTCAGTTCTGAATAGCTAATTGTATGATGTTTCCAAAGATATTCTTATTATATTTGAGAGTTAGACACTGGGCAGGTCAGTATTTTCAAACAAGATTAGTGTGTATATAGCGCTTAAAATAAAGATAACCAGCTCTAACAACACTCGTGTGGGAATGCCTCCTCCCCACACCTAAAATCGTGAAAATTAGGAAATATACAGATACTACGGTAGATCTATATTAGAGTGGAGCACTACATGGAAAGTGGACCATGCATAGATAATAATGCTTACCCCTCAAGGTATGTAGGGGGAAGTGTAGCGTCAGATGAAAATATGTAATAATAAAAACACATGAAGAATATGGTGCCGATAGTATAAAGTGCTAGTAATTCAATATTTTGTGGTATATATCAACTCACATGGACTTGAGCCTGTATAGTAACTGGCTCAGGAGAAGGAGCCTTTATGCTCTTAGGGCAGCATCACTCTAGTAGATATAAGATGAATATTCTCCAGACAAAAAGGAATAGAAAGTATACAGTAGTGCAGAGAGTTATCAATAGTAATGACTTGGCATGTATATAAAGATGTTAAGCTCACCTTATTCAGAACCTCAGAAGCCTGGCTCTGAGGTGGAAAAGTGAAGTGTCAAGTTATGGGGTGACACTACCCCTACTGATGAGTCGAAGTCACAATCTCATGTCTGGACACTGGATAAACTCAACAATGGTTTATTAGTAATAAAAATATGTATAAAAACAAATAAATATAAAAGCAAATGTTGAGATTAGTCCAATAAATGCAGATCCTACTGCCAAAATGTGTTTCACTTAAAAATAAGCTTCCTCAGTCGGCTATTGCTTGAGGACACATGGGTTGTTTTTTATATGGTGGACCCAGGATCCTTCTTCCGGTCATGTGGGGTTTTTCCACCCAAAAGAAAGGCTTACTCGTTTATTCACTACACATGTGTGTATCGGCAGCTGTTTATGACGTGCAAACTACTCTTAACACGTCACTTACCAGCCCGCTGGTCTCCTACATTCACCATCATATTATGGGTGGAAGTGGCGCTGCAATCCTTCATGATACGTCACTTCCACCCACAAAAAATGCAATCGACCGCAGCGCCTACATAGGAGCAGCCAGGGCCGGACTGGCCCACCGGGATACCGGGAAATTTCCCGGTGGGCCGTCGGCACCTGGGGCTGGCCCTTTAAATACTGCAGCCGCCTGAGCGCTCTGTGAAGAGCGGTCAGGCGGCTGCAGCTTCTCCCCTGTAGCGTGGCCGAGCTGCACTCCGGTCCGCGGTGGCCGGCCGGCCGGAGTGATAGGAAGGTGCACACTCAGTGTGTACTTCCTGTCAGTCCGGCCGGTTACAGAAAACAGAAACTCCTGTTCTGCGCGGAGTTTCTGTTTCCTG